>CP137686.1:14092290-14814031 GCA_037976565.1 Mesocentrotus franciscanus
CGTAGCAAGTACAAGGCGCAACAGGTCGGGCCTGTCCGTGTTAGGCATCTTGCTATATATAGGCCTTTGCAGCAGCCAAACTGACGATCGAGCGTATTATGTTGGTTCTACGCCCAGCCCACACACACACACACACACAGTTGAGTTAATTCGTGCGACAGCTGCGATATATTGGCACAAACCGTCCGATTTTCGCGTAAAATCTTTACTTTGAAAATATTTATACATATTCTGTGAACCATGTCAACATAATCATAGTCCAAGCTTCTGCTTTATTGGTCTTTTCATGAAAACTACATTAAAATCACAACAACAATAACGCAAATAGATTGTAATTATCGAGACCATATAACTGACGAGAAGGTAAATTCAGCGAGCTCACGTAATATCAAATGCCTCCGCACGGGCAACTCCCGCGGTGCCAGTCACGGCGCTCACGCCATGCAATTTACTGTACCCTGTGCGGTAACTGCAGCACTCTACTGCTGTACCTGTAATACTGGCTGTATAGCGTGTCTTTAGATTCTTCAATGTTTCGTGTTTGAGCCGTGCAATGAATTGTTGTTTTCTTTTATTTCTTTATTGAATGTGATGTGAATGTGAGTACGGTACATGCTATTACAGAAGTGTCCAGGAATGATAGGCCTACAGGTGGAAGGGATATAAAACAATTATACAATGACTCATTCTCGGAACAAGCTAAAACTATTCGCACTCGAGAACAGTACTGTTCTCTCTGGGGCCGATCGATGGCCCTCGGGATAATATAATACGATTTGATGTTCCTTCGATGCGAATAGTTTTAGCTAGATCCTCGAGTCACTTCGAGTGTCATTGTATATTTGTATATTTGTATATTATTTTCATTGTAGGACTAAATTAACTTAGTAATGTGTGAAAATAACCAAAATGATAATGGGAGTGAAGTGCATGAGAACAATATTCGTAGGCCTATCAGGGCGTCAATCCATTATCCTTCGAGTGTCATTGTATATTTGTATATTATTTTCATTGTAGGACTAAATTAACTTAGCAATGTGTGAAAAAACCAAAATGATAATGGGAGTGAAGTGCATGCTGAGAACAATATTCGTAGGCCTATCAGGGGCGTCAATCCATTATCCTGGGGGCACGGGGGACGTCCCCCCAAATTTTCAGGTGGTGGTCCCCCCACGATTTGGGGTTAAAATCTTTCTTTTTCTTTCTTTCTCTCTTTCTCTCTGTTGACTTCGCGCGGAGAACTTTATTCAAACAGTCGAGAACGGTACTATGAAACGTCTTCTTTCTCTAAAATTTAATGAAACAGGGATTAAGAGTCGAGAACGGTACAACGAATCGTCTTCTTTCTCTAATAATTATGAAACGTCAAAACTAATTACGCGCTTCGCGCGGGAGGTGGAAACTGAATTCAGACAAAGATTAAGAGTCGAGAACCGTACAACCAATCGTCTTCTTTCTCTAAAAATGTAATGAAACGTCAAAGATGAAAAAGACAATAAATGAACCGGTCACCAATGAAAGTACATGCCGTGAAACAGCGTAACTAGAGAGAGTGACATGTAATTGTGTCCCCCATGCTCAAACTCGGATTGCAATGACGCCCTTGATTCGTATAGATAACGAGTGAGGATCCGGGAAAGGGATAGTGAGAATAATAGGAACGAAGTGACGACAATAATCGTAAATAACGAAAGTGAAAACGAAGGTAAAGTCTAAAATATCTGCATCAATTTTGATTACAAATTATTGATTTCACTGTTTTCTTCCAGTTTTCAAGTTTTATTACATAATTCAGATAAAAATTAAAAATTCAAAACGATACATGATGGGACAGCAAACAAAAGGTTGGTATTCTAACGAGTAAAATATTAATGAAAAGAAGAAGAAAAATTATAAAATGATAAAAAGTAGGCATATACAATGAAGAAAAATAATATCATCTAGCACAGAAATATCTTTTTTAATATAAAAAAATTATAATTAAAAAATTATTATAAAAAAAAATCAAAAAAAAATCGATAGCACATATCTATTTTAAAGTATTTACAACCCCCTCCCACCCTCCCTAGAATCCCGTGGATTTTCCACGGGCCCTGCTAGTCTATATATTAATACGCAAAATCGCCGCGGGGGGTACGTAACGGTCTGCCAATGTGAATTTTTAGACATCAAACCCGTCTTTCCTCGACCCTACCCGCCTCGGCCGTGGCGCGGGAACGGCGACACAATTCCGAGCGGACCCGCTCGCGCATGCCGCGTGCCACGTCGACCCCGTGGTCGCCGTCCATGTCGTTATGAAGGTGGTTTCGGGGTCCCGGGAGGACGGGCGGACGAGAGCACGGCCGGCGTCGTCCGTGCAAGGAGGCGAGAGTGAGGCGGCGAGGCGTGCACCCGCCCTCTGTCTAATTATTCAAAGAGATCACACTATTAAGGGACGGTCCTCTCCATAATGTGTTGTAGCAAATATGCACGATGCAAAGGGTCGGGCCTATCCCGTGTGAGGCATCTTGCTATATATACGCAGTAGCCAAACTGACGTGAACGTAATATGTTGGTTCTACGCTCACACACACACACACACAGTCGAGTTTCGTGCGACTGCCACAATTTATTGGCACAAACCGTCCGATTTTTCGCGTAAAATCTTTACTTTGAAAATAGTTATACAAATTCTATGAACCATGCCAACATAATCATAATCCAAGCTTCTGCTTTATTGGTCTTTTCATGAAAACTACATTGAAATCACAACAATAATACCGCAAATAGATTGTAATTATCGAGATCTAACTAACGAGAAGGTAAATTCAGCGAGCTTACGTATTAATTTCAAATGCCTCCGCACGGGCAACTCCAGCGGTGTCAGGCCAGTCACGGCGCTCACACAATGCAATTTACAACTGCAGCACTCTAGCTACTGCAGTACCTGTATAACGTGTATTTAGATCATTCAATGTTTCATGTTTGAGCCGTGCAATTAATTGTTTTTTCTTTTATTTCTTTTTGAATGTGATGTGAATGTGAGTACGGTACGTACATGCTATTACAGAAGTGTGCAAGGAATGATAGGCCTACAGGTGGAAGCAGGCGCTGATCCAGGGGGCAGGGGCCTTGCCCCCCAGCAAAAAAAAAAAGAGAGAGAGAAGGAAAAGAAGGGAAAGAGGAGAGAAAGGGAAAGAAAGAAGAGGAAGAAGAAAAGAAAAGGGTAAAAAGAAGGAGATGGGGGGCGAAAGGGCCTTGCCTCCCGGTCTGTTGCCTCCCCATCAAAAAAATAAGAGAGAAGGAAGGAAAGGGAAAAAAAAAGGAAAAAAGGAGATAAAGAGAAAGAAAAAAAGAGGAAGAAAGGAAAAGAAGGGGGATATCAGTTGCAATTTTCTCGCCAACAAGTTGTGAATCGAGGGCCAAAAAACCCTTGCCTCCCTCCCCCCCGCCACCGCCAACAAAAGAGAGCTAAAATGGAACAAAAAAGAGTAAGAAGAAAAGAAAAGGGTGAAAAGAAGGGAGATCAGTTGCGATTAATCCCGCCAAAACGTGTGGATCGGCCCTGCCTCCCTTCCCCAGCACACATAAAAGAGAGAGAAAGAAGGAAGGTAAAGGAAAAAAAGAAAGAAAGAAAGGTAGGGAGATCAGTTGCGATTTTCCCGCCAACAAGGTGTAGACTGACGGGGCTTGGGTGCTTGGGGGCCTGCCCCCAAATAAAATTCAAACGTGGTTTATTTCTAATTCGATACCGGTGATTTACAAATGTTGCTGAAATGACATAATTTTCCGTGATTTTTAGTACATTATACATTTGTACGCGTTTGTTGGAAAATGACAAATTCCCAAATTTACAGTCAGGCAAGAAATATACTTATTTAGAGGCCTACATGTCAGGGTCCGCGGAACGGCAGGGCTCGGGGCTCGAGCTCCACCCCCTCCCACTTTTTGTGAAAAAGTATATTAGAGAGAAATAGAAAGAAAGAGAGAAAGAAAGAAAGAATAGTGACCTGCCAGTGTCACAAAATAATGAGGTATCAAAATATGCTCATCTGACCGTGATTAAATGCCTAAAACCCTGAGCTTCTGGGGCTCCGCCCCTGGACCCCACGCCAATGAGTGACCTGCCAGTGTCACAAATAAGGTATCAAATTATACTCATCTGACCGTAATTAAATGCCTAAAAACCTGAACTTCCGGTGGCTCTGCCCCTGGACCCACTCAATGGCCCTAAGGCGCCCCTGGATGCTTATCTGACGGTAATTTAATGCCTAAAACCCTGAGCTTCTGGGGCTCCGCCCTTGACACCCTGAATCACTTTGAAAACGTTGAGCGAGGCTTGCATGTAAGAGTGGGGTGATGCAAATTTTTGTCTGCCCCGGCCTCCCAAAAAAAAAAAAAAAAACGTTTTTGCTCATTACGCCACATTACGTACCAATATTTGGCTCGCATAACTTCAAATTTGGGCCCCCTAAGGAATCCTGGATCCGCGCCTGGGTGGAAGGGATATAAAACAAATATACAATGACTCATTCTCGGAACAAGCTAAAACTATTCGCACTCAGGAACATCAATAGTACTGTTCCCCTCGGGCCGCGATGGCCCTCGGGAGAATATAATACGATTTGATGTTCCTTCGATGCGAATAGTTTTAGCTAGATCCTCGAGTACGTGTCATTGTATATTTGTATATTTGTATATTATTTTCAGTGCATGCATGAGAACAATATTCGTATAGATAACGAGAGTGAGGATCCGGAAAGGAATAGTGAAGAAAGTAGGAACGAATTTAAGTGACGACAATAATCGTAATTAACGAAAGTAAAAAGAAAGTATTAGTCTAAAATATATGCATCAATTTTAATTACAAATTATTGATTTCACTGTCTTCTTCCAATTTTCAAGTTTTATTACAGGATACATATTTATAAAAAAAACAATTCAAAATGATACATGGGACAGCAAACAAAGGGTTGATATTCTAACGAGTACAATATTAATGAAAAGAAGAAGAAAAATTTTAAAATGATAAAAAGAAATTATCTTTAAAAAATATTATTAAAAAAAAATTAATAATAATAATAAAAATAATAATATTAATAATAATAATAATCGATAGCACATATCTATTTTCAACCCCCCACCCTCCCTAGAATCCCGTGGATTTTCCACGGGTCCTGCTAGTACATATTGATATTTAAATAGCGCCTTTACATAAACATGCTCAAAGCGCTTTACATTAGTAAATAAAACAGAATAACTATTTTGCTCTCCAAGCGCATACACTGACATTTGTTGTGTAAAGCTGTGTTAATTAAAGAGGTTGAGTTCTGGGAAGAGGTGAAAAATAATTTGTGAGCGTTATCATTGTTATTATGTAAATGTGGAAGAACATCAGATAAAAAATGTTCCCCGAAAAGCAATGCTTTTGAAATACCTTAATATTCTAATATGGCATGTAACAGCATAAAAATCGGGACGGATTTTTATGCCACATTTTTGTGTAGTCCTATATACATATTTCTGTGTACAGTGCTTGTAACTTTACCAAGACTGGGCCAAATTTCTTATCATTTTGATGATTTCAGAACCTTGCAGTACACACCAATACTTATATGCTAGATGATCAACCTTTTCTGATCGACTCCACACCGTTTCTTTCACAATGCAATCGCATGACCAAAACTGAACTTTATCTTTAAGTTATTCAGAAAGCTGTGCACCACATGTGAACCGAGCCTGGTTCAAACAATTCACAACCTCGTTCACATCCCACACAACTCTACACAACGCCTTGTCAAAAAACAAACTTATATTACAAGGGTCGGATTTAAATGGAACACGATCGGTAAGTCTTTCGAAAAATCAACTTTTGGCAATTTCAGTAGCCATTACTAGGCATTGCCTATCCCATGTGACAAACATAACGATGACATATTACGAAATTCAAAGACGGTTTTCATGGGATATAAAGTAAGTGCATTGAAGTTGCCCTTGAATTGGCTTTCGAATGTCCTTGCGATCCCGGTTGCGATCGCGTGTCTATTCATTTTGTAACTATCCTTCGTTTCCTTGTATTATTAGTATTGTCATACTCCGTTGCGTTCCTGGAAATAAAATCAAATAATGTTTATGATTAACAGATGACGTACTTTACTTACCCCATCCACGCAAATAATCTTAATGTTAGATCAAGCAGGCATCGAACCAAACCCCATCATGAAGAGGGACATCACTCAGGGGCTCACGGAGGAGTTACGGCAGCCGGAGTCCAGTTGATGCCGGTGAATGAATGAGTAAGTGCATAAATGATGGTGTTATGACAATAACCATTCGACTTAGCTACGTGATCATATAATAGGCCAAGTGAAATTGGTTCTTAGTCTCCCTTCCCGATTTTTCGAAAATGCGAGGGTGGCTCTTCAGATATTTGATAGTTGTATTATATGGTCAAGTAAAATTGATTTTTAGTTTCCTGTCCCATTTCTTCGAAAACGAGGAGGAGGACGTTTCAGTATCATTTGATATTTACTGCGATCATATATTAAAGGCCAAGATCAAACTGTCTTATAGTTTCTCGTCCGGGTTTTTTTCTTTAAATATGAGATCGGCGATTAATCCATGTTCTGTGATGGTTGATATGCTAGGTGATAAGGCCACATACGGAATTGATTCTTGGTGTCTCGTCCTAATTTTTCGAAAAGAGGGGTCATTTTCCTATAGAAGAAAAAGAATGCTACTTGGTCAATATTTCATTTGCACATGCACTGATGAGGCTCAAAACAAAGTGAAACTCACTACATAATTGCGTATAACACGATCTCAAAAACTGGGGTCAAGTGGATATGTCGATCACCGGACTGAGGATCACATGATTTGCGGCATTAATCTACATTTCCCACTCTCCACCCAGGTAATCGTAAATGGATACAGGGTAGGAAGAAATTCAATGAATGCTTGAGCGCATTATCATGGCAGCTCAGCTATACAGCCGGTGTAATTGTATGAAGCGCAAGTAGATTATATTTATATAATTTAAATGGGCATATTATTATTATTATTACTACTATTATTATTATTATATATATATATAGTTCGTCCTTATATAGCGCATTTCAGGACCGCAGGCCCTCTCAATGCGCTTTACAGATATATATTATTACCCCGGTCATCGGATTCATGCTTACTCGCACACAATGTATGCACATTCTCCACTCCCTGGGGAGCATTCCAGCCAGTCGCCATTTTACAAGCGCCACTTGCTAATCCAACCACATTAGCTTTCGCATCCTACCGGGTACCCATTTAACACCTGGGTGGAGAGTGGCAAATGTAGATCAATGTCTTGCCAAAGGACATTAGTGCCGCGGTGGGACTTGAACCGCGGACCTTGTGATCCACAGTCCGGTGACATATCCACTCGTCTACGGCACCTCTACGATTATTATTGTAATTATTGAAAATGGGCATAAAATTAATGTCAATATCCCTATATGCGTAACCTTAAGAAATGCGAACATTGCAATGATCGAGACATGAAGTAATTAATCCAAATGTGATTTCTATATGATCTATATACGCGTTACAATTGCGTAGGCCTATTAAAAGTAAACATATAAGTCTACTGATTTCTTGAAATTATTTGCAAACAGGATACCTCATTGACTAGCCGTTCTAAGATCTTGTTTATTCCATTTCAGAACAAAACACTGATGAATATCATACAATCAGTAATAAAAGACAAAAAACGACAAAACGTAGGCACACATGCACACGCACACACGCACACGCACAGAGCTGGGGGAAAAACAGGGATGAAGAGGGGACGAGAAACGAAACTTTAATTTCACTTCGCCCAAAGTTGTATTGTGACCCAGTGTATGATGCCTTTCGGAAACCAATGGAGGTAACTGAACTGAAGGCCCGAACGCAGCTGGATGAGGAAAATACTCGCATGACCCCGCGACAGTAATCATTATATTTATCAGCGGAGTGACAGGTATGCCAAGAGTTGTTGAGGGGTGAGCTGGAGTGGAAGAGGGGATGTTACCCCCTTTTTGATGGCAATCATTAATTACCTCAGCGCAGTGACAGGTAGGCTATATAATATATATGCGATCAGTAACTGTTGTTGAGGGGTTAGATGGGGGTAGAGGGGAGATCATCTAGCTGGCCCCCCTTTTTGACCGCAATCATTATAGTTACCTTACCGGAGTGACATGTTATGGCCATGCTGAGATCTTGTTGAGGGGTGAGCTGGGGTATAGGGGAGATGTTGTAAATACAGTGAGCACTATTTGCCCTCTCAAATTGTGCGTCGTCACGGTCTTTAAATTACAGCGAATTTGGATCAGTTGCAAACATAAGAGGTAACTTTCGTCATGGAAGTGCATTTTTGTTTTCCTGACTCGATCCATCCCAAGTTCCTATACAGGCCGCTAGCAAAACTTTAACGATGTTGACACTTTTACCAACTCGATAAATGTGTGTAATGAATTGAGCAGAAGTTTTCAACCTAGTTAGACTGACACCAGTTTTTGCTTCTGGTCATTTTGGGGTAATGTACTTTTTTGTTCGGGCTATCGTTCTTCTGTCGGTCTCATCGTTGTGCGTTGTGACTTCTCCGAATGAATTCGGTTATCGGTTGGTTCGGAGACGTTTCGGTGTGACAGGTTCCATCAGTCCGCCTGGTATACCTACATGTACACTGTTTGGTTAGAAGAGATCAAGGCCAAGTATATCGACAATTGACCAGAATCTGTTTACTTTGAATATCCACACGTTCAAACATTATTGAATCACCGGTATAAAATGGCTGATGCAGAAGGAAATATCTCTACACGCCAAATTTGTCTTCTATCAATGACAAAATACAGGTAGATGTGAAAACAAATTTCAAAGAAGTATATATCTAATTCCTTTTATTTACTGTAAATTCGCAAAGCGATTTTGTAGGCGCATATTAGGCAACCGCCAACTCTCTAGCCGGGCATTAAAGTACAAGTCCACTCCAAAAATAACTTACTTTCAATAGAAGTAGAAAAATCACACAAACCGATCAAAAAAAGTTTGAGCAAAATCGGATAACTAATAAGAAAGTTATGAATTTTTGAAGTATGTAAATCTATTGAACAATGGAAATCACTACACAAATTGCCAATTTGGTTATCAGTTTGTGACGTCATGTCCTCACTATTTATCAATTGCTTTATATAGTTTAATCCCATTAATTTCCCTTTTATCCCCAAAACTTGATTTCCCCATGCCTTTGCCCAGGTTATATGATTTGTATCATATTGCGTGCATGACATTTCACAAAATCTTTTATGAACTTTGAAGAGTTGATACTATTTTCTGAATATTGTATATTCATAATTATTGATTTTTATATAATAGTTTATCAAAATTCACATTTTTCATGATTTAACTGGAAAAAATTACTCTATATTAGTGCATCCACACAAAAACATATTACTATCAATCTAACTTGGATGCTGGTGTGAAGAAATAAGATTCTAAGGAGAAAATAGGAAATTTATATTATCAATATAAAGAAAATAATTAGTGGATAGTGAGGACATGACGTCACAGACTCATGAGTGAGTTGCCAATTTTTCTAGTGATTTTCAAAGTTTTTCATGTCATTAAAAATTCATAACTTTCTTATTAGTTATCCGATTTTGCTCAAACTTGTTTTGATTGGTTTGTCTGATTTGTCTGGTTTTATTGAAAGTAAGTTATTTTTGGAGTGGAATTGCCCTTGAAGTGGTATGTAGTTTTCATACCTTATCTAGCATGTCTAGAATACTCATTGTAATAAACCATAACTCGTTCGCTTCGTCCGCTGACAATAGAGTCTAGAATTTTGTGAATATTTAAGCGTTAGCTCCTCCCCCGGCAAAATTGTGCCCGTACGCCTATAACTTTGCCTTGAGGAATTTATCACGAAATGAATAAATAGAGAAACAGATAGGTTGGTTTAATATGTTCCAGGAAACAATGTGGAACAAATGATTCATAAAGACTGGTTTATATTCTTTTTTCACGACAATATGGCCGTTATTGATGCTAATTCAAAGAAAGGAGAACTAGAAAAGGGGTTTCACGCCGGTTTCACGATTAAATTCACATGGCGCAGGGCAATTAAATTCTATCATAAACTGGGGTTTTCCTGAGCCAACAGGAAGTGGAGGACGAGACAAAGTTAAACTTAAACGTGACACGTCAATACACAATGCTTACATTGCAGAATGACTTATTGTTACCCGATTAATCTCTGTCCATATACCATGCATGCCATGTATGCTGTAATTGTTACTTCTCAAGGGCTACGTTCACACGGGACCGTCGATCGGAGTTTTTCCAGTTTTTTTGACAACGTTCCACTAACCATGCTAACAACGACGAGCTAGGGTTCACACCGGGGCCCCGTCTTCCAAAGAGTTACGATTGATCCAAATCAATCGTAAGTCCTCCAATCAATCGCAAGTCTGCAGTCTCCTATCTCTTATGTACATAGTTGCGATTGATATCAATCGCAAATAAGTTGCGATTGATATCAACTCTTTGTAATACGGGGCCCGGATTGAAACTACGAGTACGTACATACGGCAAGGCAAGCGTTTGGCGCGTAACCTCGAGTTACTCGAGTGAGGACCCCCTGCTGATACTTAAAGCCCCTCTGCAGTATAGTTTGGCCAGGAGGGATTAGAGGGATTAGCGTGGTCACTGACAGGTGGTTATCTCATCAACTCAGCTCTCAATTATCATAAGAAAAGAGGATCATTGGGGACCAACAGGCACCGTTTAGGCATTGTTTTTAATATATAGGGAGGAAGTTGGTACAAGTAGTATTGTGGGAATTTAATGTATGGACTGTCGTGTGAACCTAACTATTGTCTACGTATAATTCTCATAGGTCATTCAGAGCAAGAAGGAAGGAAACGCCAATGTTTCGGGCAGCCACCAAAGTGATAGCGCAGATGGGCTCAGAGGCGTCGATAGACCATTTAAATGGGCCCGGGGGAGGGGGTGTCCACCAAATATTTCCCGACAGACGACAAATTTTAACACCCAAAATCAGCTACATGTATTACGATTACGGACAAGGGCTGAAATAAAATCTTTATGAACCTTTTGAAATATAATCTTTAGCATTTCTTACAATGGTTTTGAATAATGACTAAACTACTGATGTAATTTGAACAACCTATTTTTCTGAAACTCACATTTGAACTTTTTGGTTTTCTGTTAATATATTTTAAAGCCAACTGATAATACTCTCAACGTATATTGCTATGAATCTATATCAAGTTATTTTAACTAGAATTTCAATTGTAATTCTGTATTATAATTTATATTTTGTTTTAAATTTATGCCAATCTATGTTCATTGTAATTGATATGTTTATTTTGTAAATTTGCATGTTTCTATCTGTGGACTATATCGCAATTAAGCCATCAACGGCTGCGAAGATATATTTTAATAAACCTTGAATTGAATTTATTAACGCGGAATTTTCTCATATATACATGTATATGACATGTCGCAAATTTACCTCTCTACAAATGCTCTGGATACTCACTTCCTTCGTGTCATTTTAAACAGATTGAATTGTCCTGGGATAAAAGTCTAGGGATTGATGGGGGGTAATTGTTTTACGCTGAACATAATGATGTATGATTCCTTTCGTGTTTAAAAAAAAAAAACAACTATGGTTGCATTGAAATGAAAGGTGTTTCTGAAAAGTAGGGAAAAATATATTTGTGCGGTCCAGTGTATTTGTATGGGGGTCTGAAGCTGGTACATTTTCCACATTCGTCAGTATAAAACAATATATTCTGCATACACATGTAATAGATTTTATATTAGGGGCCCATAGTATTAAATGTTGATTAACATAATTTTGATAACGGTATCAAATAATATACCCTTGAATAATCACAAGTGTATAAATCTCATCGGACCTTGCGTCAAGCATTGATTTTATCAGACTGTCTTGTCAGACGTACTTTCTATGCGCTTTGTTATCAAAGGAAATATCTGCTATCATAATTATGGCTTCTTTTATTAGATTGGGAAGTACATGTAAAACAAGCTGCTTTTCACCTGGACCGGGTGGTAACTACGAACTTGTAACTAGCTGTCAAGGTGAACACCTGCTGCAGCTACAGCAATGTAGGACAGCTGGTATAAGTCGAGATTCAGTCAGATCCATTCATTTCGGTTTATTGAAATACAATTCCTTGTAAAGACAGTCCTAACAATGATGCATACAAATATTACATAGTTGCCTTGTTCAAAATTATATTAAAGACTCCATTAAAGCCCCACTGCACTCCTGTAGCTACTTGCTCCGTCTATATAGAAAACAATGCCTAAGCGGTGCCCGTTGGTCCCCCATGATCCTCGTTTTCCTATGTTAATTGAGCTGAGTTGATGAGATAACCGCCTTTTAGTGACCACGGGGAGGTCTAATCCCTCCTGACCAAACTAGTGCAGACAGGCTTTAAATTCACCGACATTCATTTGACCAAACAAAAAAGATAGATTAGAAATGAAGAAGGATAGTTCAACTTATTGCATTTCAAATTGATAAATAAACATAAGCAAAGTTCCAATTATAAAGTAAAAGAGACAAAAGGAGAAATGAAAAGGGACAATTCAGCTGGGGAAGATGACAAAGAGAAGAGAGAGAGGAAGAGGAGGGATCCGTTGTGGAAAAAAGGAGTTCCATTTTCTGCCAGATTAATGTACAAGAGTGGAATCAATTAGGAGCTTGTTTGAGGTTCCTTGGTGGAATCCACTCTATGGGAAGCTTCACACAAGTCGATCGAATCAGGGATCACTTCGTGCGGAGCTGGAAATCCACGCCGAAATGTGGAATCCATTCGTAATAGAGTCATTGGAGTATGTGGACTAGACTACCCTATGATTTGGAGGAAGGAAGGAAGTGATCCCTGAGACTCCTATTAAAAGGTGGATTTCCATTCCACTGATCAAGGAGTTACCAGCACTCTTGGTTTGATTGAACGTTGGCCGATATGCCAAATATAGCTGCCTCGCGCATGCTTCCCTAGCATATATAAGGTGATCATAAAGTTATGGTTCAATATGTGCCTTTATGTATTAATTAAGGTGCAACTTTTTAATTTTGGAATGCGTCATCAATTAAGAGGGAGAGGACACACCCCAGCCCCCCTGATTCGCCATAAATATCAATTTTCCCCTTGTTACCAATTGGCATGACGAGAAAGAAAGTGCCCCTCCCCCTCCCTCTGCACACACACCCATATACGCAAACACACACACACACACACACACTGTTCACCCCTACCCCCACTTAACTACGGCCATTGTAATTAACCCACATCTCATCCCATTTTCCGCAATGGCACCACCTCCCTCCTTACGCCACTGATCAACCTTCCTTACTTCGCCCCTCAGGCCTCCTTCCGCCTCTCACTCAGTGAATGTCAAGCTGGCAGATATAACAATCCTACAAGCCATAAACTGTCCATGTAATACGACTGGTTACAATAGTATCTACTGCAGACCCAGCCATCTGTTTCTGCGTAGGGTCAAACGTTTGACTGATATATTACGACGTCTGTTAGTGTTACAATACCTCTATGTTCTTCACGATACGGCATTTTGACTGTTATATCACGACATCTGTTACCTGTAAGAACATTCCTCTGCTCTACACTATCTAGGTATTTTCAAGTGAATGTTCACATTTTGACCAACATCGAACAACAACAAGAACTGGCCTGGGTCTTTGGTAAGTAATATTTTGATCATGGACACTTGTTTCCATCTCTCTTTTCCATCTCTCCGTGGCCTCGGATTTCTACATCAAACAAAGGTTAAGGTTTTTGACTTCTCTGATTTCTTTAATATTGAACGAAATATGACACTTCTGATGTCTGTACGTGCAAGGTTGGGCCTAGGTGATATACCGCGTCTTCTTTTCCCTCTCCTCCTCTTCCTTTTTTCTTCTTCTTCATCATCATAATCATAACCATCATTATCACCATCATCATCATCATCATAATCATCATCATCATCATTATCATCAATCGTCGTCGTCATCATTATCTCTTTCTTTTTTTCTTCTTCTTTTCTTTTTGTATTTCTTTTCTTTTCTTTCTTTCTTTCGTCCTCTAATTCTTTCGTGAACTTCTGTTAGTGTAAGGGTGAATGTGATTGCTTCAGAATCTTCTATAATTAGTTGATTCAAAGTCAATTTGAACAGTTTTTTTTTATCGATTCAGAAGTACAATTTATATATCGAACGCAAAAAATGTATGTATACCAGTCTTACCAGAAACTGTCGCAGGCATGAAACTTTAACGAAATTCGCTGGTGATGCACATTGGCCAAAGTTTCTTTCCACGATATTTAACCACATCTGACATGTTGTATTTTTTCAATTCGAGGAAGTTTATGGTATAGTCGGGACCAAACTAAAGCCTGCACATGCTGGAGTGGATGGCAACAACTAATGTAGGCAATTTGAATTCTGACTATTGAGATTACATTTATTTGTTATAGGTGAATGAAAGAATTCGGATCGAGGCACTTCACAAAGGCATATGCATAAATTTGGTTACATTACGAAAATGGCCTTTTGTCTTATGGTTGGTTTTTCGAAAATGGTTGCCAACGTGTTAAATGATTGAATATACATGTTCAAAAAATGTCTTCTTACTCCGCATTTAATTGCGTTTGATGATATCAATGCCCACAAGCAGTGACGTAACTACGGGAGAGAAGATGGTACGGTGTCCGACCGAATAATCGAAGAAAGAAAGTGAAAAAGGGGAGATGGGTAACTATTTAGGGAACATAAGAATAAAGAAGAACACGTTGTGACCCCTTCTCACACGAGGCCTCCAGTTATTTATTTATCTATTTATTTACTTCTAATCATTTGTCAGGGTAGCCCATTTGTTAGTGAGCACTAATTTTTTTTTTTTTTTTTGGCCCGGGGGCACGTGCCCCCTGTGCCCCCCTGGATCCGCCACTGATATCATCATAACGCGACTTAACTCAAACCGTTTGTCTAGTGTCATCCATTTAAGAGTTGTGAACAAATCAGCCGACGGTGTGTCATATGTCTTGTTCAATATTATTCTTGCGGCCCTCTTTTGATTTTTTTGCAGATTAATTGTATGGGAATGAAATGTTCGACCATACAACAGAGCAGTAATCAAATCATGGCAACACTAGGCTGTTATAAAATAACTTTAAGGATTGTTTAGGCAAAAACTCTTTGCTCTCTTTATTATGCAAATGTTTTTCTGGGTTAGTTTACTTACGTTTTCTATTTGTTTAGAACATTTCAATTCTTCATCTATCAAAACTCCTAAGCATTTGGTGAATTGAACTATTTTTTATCAAATTGCCATTTAATGAAAAAAATGGTGAAAGATTCAATTTTCCTGAGATTAGCACGAGAGCCTATTATCATGACACAAGTTTTTTCAGTGTTAAGGACGAGACGATTTTCCTTAATCCATGCCATGACTCTGTTTAATGCAACAGTTCATTTTACTTCCAAAAAAGTTGCAGCATTTGCACTGACGATAAGTGTCGTATAGTCAGCGTACATATCTATGATACCTTCAGGGGGGCGTTTCATGAAACTATTAGTCGGTGGTTTTCACCGACTAATATCATTTTCACCGACAATTTTATTGTCACCGACTATTTTCCAGGCCTCTGATTGGTCAAATTTAGTCGGCGCCGACAGTTGTCGGTGGACAAATGTTGATGAAATGCCCCCCAGGAGTACATTCAGGTAGACTGTTAACATAAATTGAAAATAAAAGGGACCAAGAATTGAACCTTGTGGCACGCCTAATTTGATGGTTGATGGATGCGATTTAGATCCTTTGAATTGGGTCACTTGTTGTCGATCACATGAATATGATTTGAACCAATAAATAGTCGTATTACTACAACCTATACTAGCTAATTGATACAAAAGTAGCTCATGGTCCACAGTATCAAAAGCATTCCGAAGATCTATGAAGGCAATTCCAGAAATTTCATTGTTATCAATATTCAACGACCATTGATTTACAAGTTTTGCAAGGGCAGTAGCTGTTGAATGTATAGGTCTAAAACCAGACTGATTAGGGCGTAATAAATGATTCTCTTCCAAGAATTCACTGAGTTGTTGATGGACGGCCCTTTCTATAATTTTACTCACGATGGGTAATATTGAAATGGGGCGGCAATTATTCAAAGAAGAAATATCTCCAGATTTAAATATTGGCACTACCCGAGCCTTTTTCACGAGGAACAACTCCTGTAGACAGGGATTTGTTAATAATATCACAAAGAGACTCTGCGATAACATTCCTCGTCATCTTTAAAAGTTTACAGCTGATGTGATCTTCACCAGTTGCTTTATCTATATTCAGATTATCAATCTGTTTCAATACAAAATCCTTAGTAATCAAATTTGAATTATTAGTTATTGGGCTTGTTAGTTTGCATCCAGTACAACTAGCCCCCCTCAAGATTCCGACGCACCCTCAACCCATGCTACGCCACTGCTCATATGTTTCCAAATTAAAATGATAACAGTAAAAAGAAGGATTTGCTCGTCATTGCCACTGCCATATCCCCTCAGCATTCCGATCCCAGTTTAAGTCGAGTCACATGAGGGCGCGCCACGGCTTAGCCTCAGATCTTACAATTAACCTCTTGGGGAGCTTTTGATGCAGGATCACACATATTTGCAATTACAGCTGACGAAAGATTAAAACCATTTCTCGGCCCTTTTTTCGAGAGAGACTCTTACTTTATGGTAACTCACATTTGTTAAAATATCATTAGTGATAGGTACCGACAATGGCAGAAAATAAAACTCCACAGGGCGCAGAGTCAAGTGTAACGCACACTGAATGCTCAATATGAGAATCTCAATCTGGCATATCTTAAGTAAAATAATAAGTGCACCACAGAGAGGTAGGAAGGAGGAAAGGGGGTCTAGAGAATGTAGCCCAATGAATTTTTAATCCAATGTTCGGGCAGTCGTTGCCTCATATTCGGGCAGCGAGTTCGTTTTATTTGTTAGTTTTATGTATTATTTATCAAGCATTATTTTGATGACAGAATTAGGTTGTCACTGTGATAAAGTGTGTGAAAATGTTTGATCACTCCCTTCGCCGTCTCCTAAAATGTACCCAAGAGAATCCAGCTCCACCCCCCGCCGGTCAATTTTAAATTTTGTCCCGTACGTACGCATATGAGAAAATGTAAACTTCATCTCGTAGCATCTCTACAAGTTTTGTTTTATTCGCTTATTTCAGATGATTTACACAAATATGTTCATGCACTTGACATCTTTATAGTCCCCTACCATCACGACGTCAGAGGCTTCCATCCCAGTACTTGAACGTTATCTTTGACGAAGTCAACGATGACCACGGTCTGATGTACGTTACGATGCTGCTCTTGTCTCTTCCTCGCCCGACCTTCATCCTCTTCATCATCGCAATCATCTTCGTCATTGTCTCGCTTTTGGCGCTGCTCTCGATACCGCCCGTCGGTACTCGCAAAGTCAGGTACATTAAGAAAAGTTCTTATCAATTCTAATTGCAATACATAGCACATTCACTTCCTGTTCAGACTTTAATAACAATACGAAGCTCGTAACAGAAACGTCGTATAACAGAAATCTAAAGAAATTAATTTTGACGAGGTCACTTGACATGACAGCTAGCTAATCATTAGTGCGTGCTTACGATATTCGTACGAAATGAGAATCGACTCGGGCCTGACACTGATTCTTTATCAAATATTCGTTCGAAACAATGCTCAAACATGCATTTCGTTACACGACGTTTGTTTATACAAAGTTCAGACTATGAAAATTTCAATTACTTTTCCTATAGCTCACGAGCCTGGAAGTAAAACGCGGGTTGACTCCCATACCTAAATTAAATTCATCTGTTATTCTTGATTTAACCAGATTGCTTGGGATAAAGTTCTTATTTGATTTTAAAATACGTCATAAACTATCATGAGGAACGGGTATATGAAAAGGAAAATGTTGTTGATTACCTGTTATTCTTGGAGCTTGTAATAGCAGCTCCATCTAATTATTGTTCTACCTAAGCAGGCCTCTATTTATATGAATGTATGGTGCTGATTTTTTTAATACTTGGTCAGATGTTCTTAAGCAATCCTGCTTTATGTCGACTATCGCCCTTTAAATGCCTCATACATTTTACATGTTTTTAAGGTAGACACTCGTAGAATTAGCTATACATACGTCATTCATATTAGGGAAACAACAACTTGAACACATGAACAGGAATAATACAAGGGAGAATTCCAACTTTTATCGGTAGAAAGAGGCCACATCCCTTTTGCTTTACCTCATGAGTTTTTGAAGACAGTTAAGTTTGCTCTTATTTCTTTTTAAATGTTGCATTCCTTATGTATTTCAGCAAAGGTCCTGTTCAACAGAGACTGTTTCAAGCCATTAGAGACACACCCTCAGCGTACACTCAGACACACATCCTCAGAAAGAGCTCAGAACCAAGCAACACCAACTGCGTACCACACAAAAAACTGGTCTTCCTGAAGACCCACAAGACCGGGTCAACAACCTTAGCATCAGTCATCCAGCGGTATGGCTACATCAACAACCTGACCTTTCTGGTGCCACATCGGAACCACTTCGTCAACTACCAGAAAATCTTCAACGCGGACAAGATCAACCTGACCGAGGTGAAGGACACAGGGGAAGGTCCCTGGACATTTCGGAAGGGCTACGATATCCTGACCAACCACGCACGGTATAACCGGACATCCATGGACAGGGTCTTTCATGATGTGAAATACGTCACCATACTCCGAGAACCCTCCGCGCAGTTCGAATCCGCATTCTACTATTTCGAGATCTGGCGGTCCATCCCACGGTCTCGGGAACCGCTCAAGTTCTTCATGGAAGATCCCAAGTTGCACTTCAAGAACGTGATGCGAACAAGGCAGTACTACAAAGACAGCATGCACAATCAGCACCTCTTTGACTTCGGGATGTCACATGACGATATGAATGATGACGACAAGGTCAGAAGGAAAATCCGCGAGATCGATGCCGATTTCCATCTTGTCATGATCACCGAGTACTTCGACGAGTCTCTACTTCTCCTTCGCGAGCTCCTTTGCTGGAGCATGGACGATATTCTGTATCTAGCCAAAGGGACGCGTACACCGGACTATCACGGCGAAGTTGGTCCAGACCTCCGCAACAAAATTCAAGCTTGGAACAAAGCTGACGTCTCCCTCTACGCGCATTTCAATCACACGTTTTGGCGGAAAGTGAGACAGTACGGGTCCGGTTTTGAGAAAGATCTTGCAGAGCTCAGAGAAAGACTTGCTGACACGCACGACACATGTTGCAATAGTACTCGTCAGAATGCAAAAGACAGGAGAGTGGTGCTCTTTTCTCTGAAGAATAACCCTTCCACTTGGTGTCGACACCTTGCGAGAGGGGATGTAGACTTTACCCGTCTTATCAGGGAACGTATGTTGCAACATGGCATACCGACATATGACAATCGGGAATCCCACAAAAGAAGAGACTAAACTCTTTAATTAAGGCGAAGGTTAAGTTCTGTTAACGACGACAAATTATATGTGAGCTGTCTTTTTATTTGCATGTCAGTTTGGTAAAATATCGTAGTAGAAATATCCCCTAAAAAGGATTGGTGTCCAATTACTTCTAATTCAAAATATGACGTGAAATAGCTTAAAGTTAGGACCAAACTTTGATGCCTTATGCGGATCGCACCATATTACCCTTCTTAATGCGATAATTTATTTTATTATATTTGTTATTGATTTTTTTAGTCAAAATTTTGATCATTCCAAAACATCTTAGAATACATGTACATCATTTCTTGTTTACTACATAGTCAACATTCCCAATTGCTTCCTCAATATTATCGCACTCTCGGCCAGTACTCAACATTAATTCCAGTTAGCTACAGATAATATTTGGCTATACATGCATTTGTACGATGATGTCAACGGAGACAGATCCCGTACAGTGACTGAGTATACTATCAATGTTTTAATGATTGACTTTTGACTATACATCACCCACTTTTGAAGAAGGGTTTGCCGTGTACAAAATACACCAACTTAAATAACAAAATATATAATTTGAAATCAATCAGTTGTTGACAGTCTGGCGCCTAGACTTTATTTTGTCCAATGTTAGAATAATACCGTGGAGCTTGTATTCATGAACTTGTGTAGGATCAGAAATGAAGGTCAGGTCCGTAACATTACGTCTGTTCCGAGACGGAACGGTGTTATCATCGTTCAAGTACAAAGTTGAGTGCTGGGACAGGTAACAAATAATCAAGAGCGTTTTCAATTTTTATGATCGTGTAAAGAATATCTTAAAAATTGTCTCGTCAAAAGTACTGGTGAACTGGTGAAACTCAAACCACGTGTGTGCAAAGGCGGCCCTCACGGGGGCAGGGGGGGCACAGTGCCCCCCACTTTTTCAAGCACCCGAAAGTGCCCCTTTTTACATAGGAAAAGTGCCCCTTTCACTTTTTAAGAAGTGCCCATTTTTCATAGGAATAGTGCCCCTTTTACTTTGACAAGTGCTCCTATTAATTTGTAAAAGTGCCTCTTCCCCTTTTCAACTCTGATAAGTGCCCCTTTTATATGGACACGTGCCCCTTTTCCTTCGACAAGTTCCCTTTTTCCTTTGCAATAAGTGTCCATTTTCCATTCTCATAAGTGCCCTTTTTAGTCTCTAGTATTAGTGCCCCTTTTCAGGTACGAGAAGTGCCTCTTTTCACTTTTGATTAGTGCCCCCTTCACCTCCGATAATTGCCCTATTCAAATCTGAGGGGTGCCTCTTTTACTTTGACAAGTGCCCCTTTTCTTTTGTAATAAGTGCCCCTTTCCCTTTTAATAACTACCACCATTTTAACTCGGATAAGCGCACCTTATATTTTCACATGTGCCCCTTTTCCTTTCTAATAAGTGCCCCTTTTCCTAATGATAAGTGCCCCATTAAAAAAAGAGCCCCTTCCCCTTATCATAAGTGCCCCTTCCCTGGTAAATGACCCTTTTCAGGTCCAAGAAGTTACTCCTTTTCATTTCAGATAAGTGCCCCCTTAACCTCCGATAAATGCCCCTTTAAAATCTGATCGGTGCCCATTTTCTTTCAACTAATGCATCTTTTCCTTTATTATAAGTGCCCCCTTTTCATTCACATAAGTGCTCCTTTTCATATCTGGTCATTGCCCCTTTTCAGGTGAGATAAGTGCCTCTTTTCACCTCTGATAATGTCCCTTTTAACAATGATACGTACCCCTTTTCCTTTCTAATAAGGGACCTTTCCCCTTTTCATAAATGCCCCTATCAAAATCTCATGACTGACTTTTTTCATCCCTGGTGAGTGCTTTTTTGAGGGTGTAAGAAGTGCCCCATGTTCACCTCTGATAATCACTCTTTGTACTTTGACACATGTTCCTTTTCTTTTCTGATAAGTGTCCCTTGTCCTCTCATCATTAAACGCGCCCCAAATTTCAAGCGACTAAGGGCAATTTCTCCCAAAGCTCACTCGCTCCGCTCGCACGCATCTATAGATGATATACTTATGTTACTTAGCAAAGGTCTTTTTAGTCTTCCGTTATGAGAATGTGCTTATAACCCCATCAGGATTGTTTTTTTTTCTCTTTATAAGATGTAATTTTTCGCACTGCGATCTCACAAATATTAAAAAATTTCCTTGCTCGCTTCGCTCGCTCGCAAATAATTTCAGACCATCACACCCAACTGCAAAGCATGATGCTTAAGCAATATATTGTATGGTGTATAAAGTGAAACAAATATTGAAATCATCCCTGATAATGTAATCACAATGTAGGGGCCTATACCAATGTCTAAAAGATTGTATATTTTCGCTTTGAGATTTCCCTTTGTAGGTGCCCTTTTTCCCAGAAAGTGCCCTTTTTTCTTGGTGCCCCCCCCACTTTGGAAGTCGCCCGGCCGCCCCTGCGTGTGTGTATGGCCCCATGCCTACAATCCTGTGTACAATGAATGACTGTGCCTTTCGGCGAGACTGAGTATATTTTTTAATAATTTTGATGATTCCAAAGCCTTACAGTATCTTATAACGTGCTACATAATTATAACCTTTTCAAATCGCTTCTAGACAGTTTCTTTCATATTGCCATCACATGATCAGAACTCGGCTTTGTCTTTAACAAAGAGTTAACGCCCTTCTAGCTCTCAATAATTTACTGTAAATTGTGAGTGTGATGGCTGAATCCCAGCCCGGCACGGCACTACCGTCCTTTCGAGAGATATTACTATGAAAAGAAAAAGAAAAACAGCCATAATATTCTCTTTGAGGTAAGGGAATAATTTTAAAGATCATAATGGTAAAATATTTACTAGAACACAGTTATATTCAGTCTTATTATTTTTGGCGGAGGGGGGCTAGGTATTAGCGCTAACAGAGCTGAATATTATCCCTCCATCGCCCTCATTTGTCATCTGTTTAGTTAATGATTATCAATTACTGTACATTTAATATTACCGTCAATCATGCTGCCAGGGCTGTACTAGTACAGTGTACCAAACTCGCCTTGTGAAGCGTTATCTGATCAAGTTCCGATCATTTCCATACCGATAGTCATTAACTTACATTTTTTCCTTTTTTTTTCTTTTTCATTAATACCTTATCATTTGGGGGCATGTAATACACTTATATTATGAGCTGACATTAATATAGCGATATCAGTGAGCCAAATATGTCATGCGAAGATTTTTTTTTTCCAACTTCTTTCCTCTCTATTATTAAAACAAAGTGATTACTTTTAATATTATACTTTGAATCGATTTTTATTGTTTAAATTTAAGTAAATAAAGAAACACTTTCAGAGTATGATTCTGATGATTGATGGATAGTGATAGTGGTGATGAAAGTCATGGATGATGGTGATAACTGATTAAAATGATAATGAGGAGGAGGAGGATGATGGCCACTATGATGGATGATGGTGATGATGATAGTGATGATGGGGATGATGATTGATGGATAGTGATGGTGATGATGGTCATGGATGATGGTGATAATTGATTATGTTCATAGTGAGGAGGAGGATGATGGCGACTATGATGGATGATGGTGATGATGATGATAGTGATGATGGAGATGATGATTGATGAATAGTGATGATGATGATGATGATGATGATGATGATGATGATGATGACTATTGTTATTATTATTTTTATTATCATTATTATTATTATTATCAATATTATTATTATTATCATTATTATTGTCACTACAATTTATATCATCATCATCATCATCATCATTATTAGTATTATTGTCATTATCATTATTGTTATTGCTACTATTACAGGTATAAAATATACTGTTGTAAAGTAAATGTAATGTAATGTAAAGTAAATGTAGTAACATTGTGCAAAGGTGCCCCCTACTCATCCAGTCAATGACAAATTGTTTCCCTCCTTTCTATTACTCACTTACAGTATCCCCCAGGCGCTGATCCAGGGGAGGGGCGAGCGGGCCTTGCCCCCCCGCAACAACAAAGAGAGAGAGAGAGAGAGAGAGAGAGAGAGAGAGAGAGGGAGGGGGGGAGGGAAAGGGAAAGAGGAGAGAAAGGGAAAGATAATGATGAGGAAGGGGGGCCGAAAGGGCCTTGTCTCCCAGGCTGTTGCCTCCCCGCCCATAAAAAAGAGATAAGGAAGGAAAGGGAAAGAAAAAGGAGAAGAGGAGATAAAGGGAAGGCAAAAAAAGGAAGAAGAAAAGAAAAGAAGGGGGAGATCAGTTGCGATTAATCCCGCCAACAAGTTGTGGATCGGGGAGGCCGAAAGGCCCTTGCCCCCCCCCTAACAAAAAAAGTAGAGAGAGAGAGAGTCTATATAAAGCATCCTCCCTGTTTTTGATAAAAAATAAAAGACCTTCTGAGGCCTAATGAAAAAAAGTCTGAAAGAAAATATACCGAGCTGCCATTTTTTAAAAACAAAAAACAAACAAGGGCCTTCTCCTTCCTTTTCAAAAAAGCAGGACGCTAAACGTGTTTGTTTATTTTATTTGGCCTAGTATGGGCTTACACCTCGCCTTTATATCCGACCAGAATCATATAGTGCTTAGCAAAGACGCACAGACTTGGGTAAAGAGGACCAATATTTGTTTGTTTATTTAGTTATGGATGCTCTGTTTCAAATACAGTCAAGATTGCCGAGCAATTAATTATCTCCTGCTACTTGTCCTAAAACCATATCTTACTGGTTTTTAAAACGGTATCATTTTAATTTCCATCTCCCAGCATTATTTTGAACTGTCTTGAAGTTGTTTTCCTTTCTTGAAATTACACTAAAGCCCCAGTCTATTCTTTTCCTATAGGGATATTGAAAGTGCTTGTTCTCCCAGACAAGGAAAAAGAGACTCTTCAGTACCTTCAGGGACAATACATCAAAATAATGCGGTCATTGCTGCAATGTCAGGAATGCTATTTTTTACCTTTTTGGTAATCCTCGCAATGACAAAAATATTCGCTTGATGAAGGGAGGGTCGTTTTTTTCTTCTTCTTCGAGCAATTAATTGATGCCATGTCAGAAAGAGCTGAGTAGTTTGTTACGTAACTATTCAAATATTGCAGGTGCAAGCTATTGAAAACAGAATCGAATAGCCAAGCTTCCATATTCATTGGTTCCATGTTATAGAATTCGACGCATACTGAATTAAATAGACCCGTTTTCTATTCATTAAGCTATGTCAGGGAGCTACGCAGTGGCCTATTGTCATAGTATCACTTTAACTTTAAGTCAGCACTTTGCAAAATAAATGAAAATAACATAAAAACTCACTATTTTATCAGTATTATCAGTAACTGAAAGAAAGTCTTTACGGGCCATCTTGACAACATCGGACTACAATAATAATAATAATAATAATTATGTACCCCGAAAGCGTAAAATCAGTAAATCAGCATATTTTGTAAAGTCATTAACTTCAGAAAGTAGAAGCGAACCAGTTAATAGCAGTGACGCAAAGTGGTCTTGTGGATAAGTCTGATCGCTTCACAATGCAAATGTACTCGGTTCGATTCTCAGCTACGCCTTTATACCCCATGTTATTTTTATCATTTTTTTTTCTTCACCCCATGATATTGACTTGTCCATCTTTTTTTTTTGAAAGGGGACACCCCCTCCCCCACCTCCTCAACAAAGGAGAAAATAACATGTGGCACTCTTTCTTTAACAAGCGACTCTCTGAATTAGTTAGAATACGTCTTTTGCTACATCTACAACAATAAGTATCAATATGAACAAAATACATGAAGATTAGCAATGTGACACTTTAGTCTCGTGGATAGGCGATCGCCTGGTAATTGGAAGGTATCGGGTTCGATACCCAGCTAGTGCATTTTATTTATCTTTGAAAAAAAAACCTGATGTTAAACCTATTTTTATCTCACTCAAAGTACATATTTATTGCTATTCTTTTAATTGATCGATACAATGAGTTTACAATGAACTTGTAAACAAAGTAAAGTATTATACGAAGTACACGAAGGACAGCAATTCTGTTTTATCCATCCAGCATAATTACATTCAATACTTTTTCAGTCTGAATGAGAGAGAGAGAGAGAGAGAGAGAGAGAGAGAAAGAGAAAGAAAGAGAGCCAGAAAGAGACAAGTGAAGAGAATCCAATACACCCCATTAAAAAAAACCTAAAGTGCCCCTTGTTACATAGGAAAGGTGCCCCCTTTTACTTCAAATATTTTATTTTATTTATTTCAAATATGTGCCCGTTCCACATTCTTAGAAGTGCCTCTTACCAACTCTGATAAGTGCCCCTTTACCTCTGATATTTGCCCAATTCAAATCTGAGAGGTGCCCATTTTACTTTTACAAATGCCCTTTTCTTTTGTCATAAGTGCCCCTTCCTCTTCAGATAAGTGCCCATTTTCATCTCTGATAAGTGCCCATGTTATTTTAACGCGCGCCTCTTATCCTTCCTAATTGGTGCCCGTTTCCTTCTGATAATTGCCTCTAATTCTCCTTTGTAATAAGTGCCACTTCTTCCGTTTTCATAGGTACCTTTTTCATCTCTGGTGACTGCCCCTTATCAGTTGTGAGAAGTGCCCCATTTTCACCTCTGATAATTCCCCTCTTTACTTTGACCCGTGCTGGATCAAAGTGTGAAGAACATTAATGTAAGCAATCAAGTAATTTTTTTTAGTGGGTAGATGCAAAGTACTCTAGCCTCATGATTAATCAACATTGAAAAAACAGTACGCCATAGCTAAAAGGTAGTTTGTAGGGCCGCATCTTGACGGTAATCGTCAATATCTGCATTACTCCCCTTAAAAACAATTGCCCATTGTGCCACCTGGTGGTGAGGCAGATTCTTTTCTGCCTCCAAAAAGTTTTTTGCTCATTACGCCACTGCCTATAAGTCTCCTAAGTTGAAACGACTCTGAGATAAAAAGAAGAAGAAAAGATTGGGATTGACCGATGCCACCCTTCCAACCAAACCACTAAATGCAGTCACTACAGCTCCGCCCCACCCACTGCCTCTCTCTCTCTTTCTATCACTCTCCCTATCCCCCTCTCCCTCACATACACGCACATACGCACACTCTCTCTCTCGTTTTACCTCTCTCACCTCCCTCCCCTCTCCCTCTCTCTCTCTCCCTCTCTCCTTCTCTCTCTCTCCCTTCCCCTCTTTCTTTCCCCCTCTCTCTCTTTCCAGTCCCCTCTCTATCACTGTGTCTCTGTGTCTCCTTTCTCTCTCTCTCTCTCCCACTCTCTCTCCATCTCCCCCATCCCCCTCTCCCTCACATACGGGCACATACGCACACTCGCACTCTCTCTATATATTTACCTCTCTCCCCTCCCCCTCTCTCTCTCTCTTTCCCTCTCTCCTTCTCTCTCTCCCTTCCCCTCTCCCTCTTTCTCTTTCTTTCCCCTCTCTCTCTTTCTCTCCATGCCCCTCTCCCTCACTGTCTCTCTTTGTCTATCTGTCTGTCTCCCTATCTATTTGTCTACATCTATCTAGTACATACGTTCGTTAGAAGAAAAAAACAAAAACAAAGATACCTCACATTAGAAGGTTTTATTGCCGCACTGCATGTGTTGGAAATCAATATTTCGGTTCTGTAAAATCGTTAACAGATTTTCTGTTGAATGCAAGCATGATATTCTTTTTGGAAATTTGTAAGTACTTCATTAAATGAATCAATGAATACATACGCTAGAATAAACGTTCAAAAATAACAATAAATTATATCTTGCAAATAAACTTTGAGAAAGACTTTGAAAGCTGACAGAACGAAATGTAGGTCTATGTGCAAACATGGATATACTACTGACAATCGGTAGCTCATCCGTGGTTTAACTCTTTATATTCCACACAAATTATATACCTGAGCCACATTGTATTTATTGTGGGATAGATATACCAAATGCTTCAAGATTTAACTGCTTCCCGTGAAAGATTAATCTGGTGTTAAAAGGGTTTTTATGGAACAAATTAAACCGGAAATGGGTAAATTTGCAGGGCCGTTGTGTGTGTGTGATTGGGTTTTTACAGACGTGTATCAATCAGATATGATTATTGTGTTGTGTTGCATAGGGCATGCTTTTGTTTTGAGTAAAATTACACGTGTGGCAAAGAAGCAACTGTGAAGAGTTGTGAAGAAAGCAACTGATGTGTTAAATAGTACCTCCGTTTTTCATTGAATTTCATTTCTAACAGGCTTACGTTCGTTTGTGTTTATTAATTTATTAATTAATTTGATTTATTTGATATGATTTATTTACCAAAATCAATATAATAAAACATTTCATACAATGATATTAACATAAACACAAATAGAAACTGCTGATAGGTTATAACAGCCAGATTATTTACGTCGCTTGACTGGCAGAAGGGCGTTAGCTCGAATTTCAGGTCAAAAATGAAGCGCTAAGCAGAAGGGCGTTAGCACTAAATCGCCTCAAACTTTTATAAAACTGACTTATTTCCGAAAAAAATTTGTGGCCGTGTTCTACTATAACATGTCTATTAGTCTTTTAAGTTTTAAACCAATTAACTGGACGGAAAACAGTTTAAATATAAAACAAATCTTTAAATGCGAATAATTTGAAAAGTAGTTTTCGAGTCGCTCGGGCGCTAACGCCCTTCTGCCGGCCGGGCGACGATATTATTACTTTAAAAGAAAAGAATACTTAACAATGTCTAACAATATACAAACTGATAATATAAAATACAATTTGTGTTCATATACAGGCTATTTACATGGATTTTTAAACTATGATTTATTTTTTAGCAGAATTCCGAAACCTATTTGCTTATTTATGATTCATTGTCGGAAAAATACTTATTGTACTCCATATTATTATTATCGAAAAACTGTGTATTTACATGAATGCAGAAGAAAATCAAATCAAATCAAATCAAATATTTCTAGACTTTGTTAATCTGACATTAATGGGTAAACTATTCCAAAATTCACTGCTTGATATGGTTGTAGGACAATTACTCCCTGGATAATAACCCCCCGCCCAATTACCAACGGGACAATTACCCCCAGGACAATTACCCCCAGGAAAATTACCCCCGTGGACAATTATCCCCCCGCACAATCACACCCCTCCCCGAAGACTATTACTCCCCGAACAAATTAAAACAAACTCATTATCAGGGTGGGCCTCCCGAAGAACAGGGGAGAATTTTCTGGGGGGGGGGAGAATAATTGTCCTCGGGGGTGTTTTTCTTTGGTTGTCCTGGGGGGGGGGATAATTGTCCAAGGGGACATTTTTTAGGGGGGTAATTGTCCTAGGGGGTAATTTTCCTTGTGGTAATTGTCCTCGGGTGGTGGTTGTCCTTAAGGGGTAATTTTCCGGGGGTTATTGTCCTTGGGTGGTAGTTTTCCGGGGGGTAATTTTCCGGGGGTGATTGTCCAGGGGGTAATTGTACTGATACGGTACCGATATGAGTCTATAGTTACCTGGATCTTCTCTTAGCCCCTTTTTGTGTAGGGGAGAAACCTTTCCAATCTTTATTTCATCTGAAACCTTGCCAGTTCTATTTTGCTTTATAAACAACAAACATACGATTCTAGAATTCTTTAACATTTTACAATGCTTATCGAAGTGTAATTCCATTGACAAAACTCGATAATACCCTATATAACCTACTGGCAGATAATAATGTAATATAATGACCACATCTGTAATCCGTTACTTTAATTCAAAATCGACAATATAAATACATGTATAAACAAACACAAAGGAAACGGCTGGATTGCCCATATTCAGTCGTGCCAGCTAGGCATGACACCGTTGGTCTTTTATGGGGTCTAAGAATAAACAAATTGGTTTAAAAAAAAAAAAAAAACATAACATGAATTTCATAATGACCATAATAATCAAACATTGAATCCATTAGTATGATTAATACATTGAAAACTAAATAGGGTGCAGGTTATACGTTAAGGTGTAAGAACTCCCTTACCCGCCCCGCCCCCCTCAGTACAGAGCAAATGAAATGCCGAGTTTGGATATAATCTTTATGTACACGTTGGGTTAGCATTTCTTTTAGTGGAACGTTATTCAATTATGTTTGAGAGCATATAGGGTGTGCCTAGGTTTGTAGGGGAATGAACGTTTACAGTTAAAAGTACATTATAAAGATTTTTATTTGATTTGAAGTTTTGGTTTTTGAGAGCATTGCCAAATTCAATGATCCTCTGTCTCCACCGGCGTATACTCTATATCTACATGAACCGGTTGAGAATTTTGTGTTTTCGCATTTGTCTTGACTTGGTTAGCCTTACGATAACACACTGTGAGAGCTATACAGAGACCGATGATTATTATTACTAAGATTCCAATGGCACACGAATAACCCACGTGTAATACAACATTTGACCTGTAAGTTTTTTTTGTCTTTGGCGTTACTTCTTGGCTTGGAATAGAAGTGGGACTTTGGGAAGATGTTGAAGCTTCTTGAAGTGTTGTAACCATGACAACATGACAGGGCTCTGTGAGGTTGTTATAGGGATCCCACGTGTAGTCCTTGCATTTGCATCTATCAACTGGTTGTCCTACAACAACAGAGCAACAAAATGCAGGCTGAGAAAGCCTCACCCACATGTTCTGCCTTAGAATACTGTCACCATCCCTCGGTCCACCCGTTGGGGGTACCCTTATTCCATTTTGATAGCAAATGATTTCCCCGAGCAAGCTACCAGACAGGGCTGTGCAGTCTAATGAGCGCCAGTCATCAGCAACATTCCACTCTCTCCACCCGCAAGACGCCTTACCCGGTGGATAATGAACTCTCAAACCAACCTTTTTGTTCACAAGGATACCTCCATCATCACCAAATGTAATGAAAATATATACCCCTTCATCAGACCTTAGGACAGGGTTGATTTTAAGTTGGAGAGAATTGTAACTCTTCTCGGTCTCATATTCAAACATAAGTTCTTGATTCTCGAGCAATGACAATGACTCTGGTTTAGCTGAATCGTAAAATGGAAGCATGATTTCATATTGTAAAGTGACCCGTGCATAGTAAAAAGGGTAAATAAAATCAAGATTTGTCTCTTCCCCTTCAGTAGCACTCATTCTTGTAATATCACCCTTGGTGAATGTAAGTGAGAAGAGAACAAAGATCACAGTGCTAATTTCAAACGAAACTCCTGGACGCTTGGCCATTTTGGATAAAAGAGTTGACTCACTAAAAAGTATGTCAAATGACAGACAAGGAAATTTCACGAGACAAAAAATAACTCTCCCTATAACTAGGTAACTCACAATTATTTTTGTTTCTTCTAAATTAAGTCATGCAGTTGCAGTAATTGCTTTTATTTCATTTGGTAGCTTAGGCTGGGTTTAAACTCAAACAAAGATCTAGGCGGCTTCCGAGAAAGCAAGCTAAAGTGTTATTCCTCCCGTGCCAAAACTCGGTGTTACTTATTTCTTTTGTAAAAAGGTCTGTCAGTCAAACACTTGATGATCTGCATGGCAGTGACAGTTCAAAGAATTATCCGAAAACAACGAGTGCTTTCTTTTGTGGTGAACGTCATTAGATAGATGCTTCTTGAAACTGGGTCTGGTCACACACTTCTCTTTATTGATCTCCACTGTTTATTGTTCTTGATGAAAATATTCTGGTCGTATCCGATTAATCTCCATGCACTTGTTCCCAAACCGAGTTTCTCAAAATAGCTGAGGAAATTGTTCAACAAACATATCTTTGTCGGCAGATGTCACTCTACGTTGTTTCTGTCTGGATATATCCATAAATATTTAACGTGCCAGTCATTGCTCTCAGGTATTCTGAAAAAGGAGAGTAAAATAGCGTATCCGGACACCTACCCCTGGACATCCACCCCGGATTACCATCCCCAGTCAAATACCCCTAGTACAACTACCTCCTAGGACTACTACCCCCTAGGGCAACCACCCTCTAGGACGACTACCCCCGGGACAACTACCCCCGGAAAACTACCCCCTAGAACAACTACCCCCGGACAACTACCCCCAGACAACTACCTCCTAGACAACTACCCCTAGGATAGTTGTCCGGGGGTAGTTGTCCTAGAGGATGGTTGTCGTAGGGGGTAGTTGTCTGGGGTAGTTGTCCGGGGGTAGTTGTCCCAGGGGTAGTTGTCCTAGGGGGTAGTTGTCTTAGGGGGTAGTTGTCCTAGGTGGTAGTTGTCCTAGGTGGTGGTTGTCTGGGGGTAGTTGTCCGGGGGTAGTTGTCCCGGGGTAGTCGTCCTAGAGGGTGGTTGCCCTAGGGGGTAGTTGTCCTATGGGGTAGTTGTCATAGGGGGTAGTTGACTGGGGTGGTTTTCCGTGGGGTGGATGTCCAGGGGGTAGGTGTCCTAGAACCGTAAAATACATATATATTAAGAAATCAGATAGAACTCAACAACTAAGGAAAATTGTGAAATGATCCCCTTTTCACTTGTTTTGATTGAATTATGTTTTTTGTCAAGTATATAAATTCATTGACATCATGCAATATACCAGAGAAAGCACTACCTTGACAAAATTATTAATGAAAACTCATAATTAGATGATATGGGATTAATGTATATGTTTATTATATGCGTATACTGAAAAGACACACTATATCTTAATACTGAAAATGAATTATTACACCGTTTCTGCAATGTTTGTATGATATTTACAGAATGATATGCATTGAAATAATAATTTCAATATTTCAAATTGTGCATTTTATACACAATGGTGTATCTAGCAATTAAGGCGCCAGAGGCAAACATTAAATTGTAGCCAAGTCAGACATTATAAGTGAACGAAGTCAATCGTTGAATTTTCTATTGCATTTTACCCAAAATTCGCAAGGAAACACTGCATCGAGTGGTTGACTTTGAGAAAACCGTCTTTCATTCACTTCTTCCTCAATTTGGGCGTAAAATTAGAGAAATATTTGGATAAATATAGTTGTCGAATCTAATAACGTTGACGAAAGTTATTTTTCTGGAATGTTGAACCCTTACAAATGCCATTTTATGATCAGGCATGTTTTTAAAACATATGAAATAGACAGCAAAGCAACGAGAATTGTGTTTTGTTAAAAAAATTGAAGCCTTTACTTTAATACTGTATCTTGTAATAGGGGAGCAAATTAACGAGACCCCGAAGCATCATAATTTATTCGAGGCAGCGTTCGCATATCAAACCCTGAAAAAACACTACTTCTGAAAATCCTCAAAGCTCATTATTTGTCTTCCTTTTATTTAATCTCTCTTTCTCGCTTTTACACCCGTTTGTGTCTCGAGCCCCTTTGGGTGCAGCCGGGGCATAGCCCCCCCCCCCCCATCCCCGAAGATACGCCACTGATTTTACATTTAGTAATCAAGCATGCAATCCAATCTTTTTTTAATGTACTGTACCTGCGGTCATTCTGGTTGCAATCAACTCTTCATATTAAATGTGATGTGCAAGTTCTACTTAGAAGAAAAAAATAAACAAGGCGAATTCCAAGATTGATACTCCCTGGTCCGTCTGATGAAGACAACATCATGAACGTGTAATATCAAGAAGAAGTTTTGATTGAAATGTGGATATGAACAAATATGTGGACTCAGCGACATAGAAATACACATGTGGTTTGCTCTTCTTCTTGTTTGTATTATTATTTTTTTTGTCTGCTATATTTTTTTTCTTCCCACGTTTACGTACAAAGGATCGATAGCCTTCACTTGAATTGCAACAAAGGGTGGCTTTGGTATCGGCAATATGGATTTTTCCACCAATCAACGTGTGAATGAGGAGGAGATGGAGGTTATTGTGTTTTTCCATCATATGTTGATATGACGCAAACCCGCAGACAGTCTAAGCCCTTAACCCGTTGACTACTTAAATATCTCCTTCCAATAGACGTAACACAGGGACTACATGGGTCCCATAGGGCAATGGGTTAAACGGCCAAGTTATTTAGGATTGTGTGAAGAAGGGCGCGGTTTTTCTATTTTCCTTTTTTCAATGGTTCAATTTGGTGATATATGGGATACGGGGATAGGAAAAAAATGCCGCGAAGTTATCGCAGAAAAAAAAAATCAATGGGGGGAGGGCGACATCATCTACGGCTTTCAGGGTTAAGCCCGATGTATATGAGGCGTTATTCCATTATACGCCAACTGATTGTTCAGACCCATAGAACGCCGTGTAGTCTGTGGTGAACAATTCTTTTTACCTGAGAATAGTTGGCATTTGTACATAATGTAATATTGTGAACCGCTATGAATCCATATAATATGTGAAAGAACGCTGTATAAATGATTTTGTTATTGTATTTACTATCAATGCAATATATGTAGTCATAAATGAAAATCTACCTGATATTTGTTGAAGGTTAGGGCTCTTGTTTTTCCGAATGTCCTTTTTGCCTATGGTTCGTAATTACGAAAAAAAGTTTCAGGGTTCTATGTCATTTTCGGAATTATGAAACCCTGGAATTATAAACCTATTTTATTTTCGAAAATATATACTCAGTGGGAATAATTAACCTTCGGAGGAACCTTCGAAAAAAACGACATAAAATCGGTATAAGATTTAGTCCCAGTGAACCGAAAATCAGTACAGACAACTTATATATACGTGACCTTTCTGTATGCAAAATAGAATTTACATTTATTGAAATTTTACTTAACTTCATGCATTTATAAATTTACAAATTAACTTACGCAAATGCAGTCTACAAATTGTTCCAAACGATTTGTGTACCATTGTTAGAAGAGAGAGAGGAGTGAAGGAACTGGGAGTGGTGCTAATAGAGAAGGCTAGGAGCCGAGGGTTGTGAAACAGCATGATCGCCAAAGTCAATCGATATGGCACTTAGAGAGATAGAGAGACCATTAAATTAACAAATGCTTTATTCAGCATGTTTTTGTTATAGCATACTTACATGATCCGGAGCTATGGGCCTCTTGCAGAAAATCTTTCATGACGGCGACATCTTCCTGCTTCATATTGGTCGAGGACACCCTATTTTCTGTGGCTCCTCCCAGGGTTTGACCCCTGGATGCACTGGGAACACCGTGATCTCTGGGGTCACCTGAGCCGCTTGGACCAACGGCATCTGCTGTAGGTGTGTCATCCAATATAGATTTGTTCAGAAGCTATTTGATTAAAAAAAAAAAATAATTTGATGAATTTAATGAATTCGATGGTTAATACTTGTGGAAGCTTGGAACTGATGACGAGTATGGAAACAAAACAAAGTTTCAAGTATCCCTGAATTAGTAACAAGAAAGCATTTATGAATACATTAAACAAACTTGCATCGGCTTCAGCAACGGATATGACTCTGCTTAGTCAAAGTCGTCAGCTCTCTCGATTAATTTTATAACAGATCTGTCTACGACGTTTACATGAAAAGAAAACTTTCTTCTGCGAACGTTGAAGGGAAACAAATGGATGAATAAACATTTCTTATAAAATGATATGTTTCTAATCGATTTTTGCAAATAAATTTAAGTGGTGTTGACGTTCGTACGAGATAAGAACTACACAAAAAATAGTCAATTGCAATAGCGCCATCTATAAACTTCTTGGTCAGCGATTCATGTTCGACGAGGATTAGATGTTTTCAAGGGAAAATCTTCAAGAAGAAGCGGCGCCACCAGTACAGAATATCACCGAAGAGTATAGTTAAAAAGCTATAAAATGGAGGATTATCTCGATCGGTCATTGCACATTCTAGAAAATATCAGGGTTATGATAAATCAAAGGGGCGGCGTCGGTAGCATGCACAGACAAGAAAGGCAAAATTGTATAATTCGTGGGGGTACCTGCTTGTCATCGCTACTCGAAAGTCCCCGGTCACGACAAAATCGCCGGTATCTTAGAGGTAAACTGCTTTAAACTATTGTAATTAAATTTAAGTTTACTTTAGATCGACATTTGTCAAAGGACTTAAATTAGGTACGATCATGGGTGCGGGGACGCGTGCCGGCTTTGTAATATGCTCGATGTAGGGTACAGGAATTTAACTAAAAACCTTGCTTTTCCCTGTATGTGAGGTATTTATTCTATATAGAATTCATCCAAAAAAATATAGATGTAATACATGAAATGAAAATAAATTTGCATGCTTACCTTACTATTGTCATTGTAACAAAGAGACCGGTAATAATTATCCATTTATAAAATCTAGAAAGCTGTAACATATAAAGAAATGTAAACGGACGTGCCAAGATAACCAATGCTTTACGGGATGCTTTGCGACAAAACTTACCTTGTTGCCTAGCGTTGCTATGTCATACGTCACAATACTTATGCGTGAGTACGAAGATGATATAGTTTGCGTGTAACTGATGTGTCTTAGAAGCATTGTTGCGTCACAATAATACGTAACATGTATCAATAATAACGCAACTTTTGCAAATTTATGGGAAATTTGTGAAAATACTAGCTGTGAGTGGGTCAAACAAACTGTGGAACGTCGATTGAAAGATTCTCATGCTCAGTATTGGTCTGCTTGTATGTACGATAATTCGCATTGTGTTAATTATCGAATCTTCAAACATTCTTTATGTTAAGAAAGATACTTAATCGATCTCATTAAAAGAGATCGGACAATTTTAAGTTGTTTTCGATGTGGCAATCATTACCTGCCGATTGTAGCTGGTAGATATTCAAATACTCCCAGGGAAATGAGGCTATGTACGCTGTGCAATTTGCAATCGCTTGGAGATGAGTTTCATTATTTGTTTGTATGCCCTGCCTTTCGTTCAGACAGAAAATTGTTCATTGATAAATGAACTTTTTTTTAAAACTCTAATAATGTACAAACACGTTTAAACTTAGTAAAATTTTGTCGAAAAATAATGCTTCGTTTTCATTAATTTATTTAAGTATGTGAACAAAACATGTTATGAGTTCAATATCAACTTTATGTTTCTCTTTTTGTCTTATATCAAATTATTAATTGATATCAAGAATATTTTCAGTAATTCATTAATTCAAATATCTATTTATTGGTGCCAGTAACTTTCTTTTTCAATTGTTTTCATTGATTTTTGTCATTAATTATCGTTGTAATTAATATTATCGTTTTGTTTTTTTAATTATTATCATTATTGATATTGTTATTATTATTATTATTATTATTATTATTATTATTATTATTATTATTGTTATCAATATAATTTTTCTCACTACTGTTGATTAGTGTTATTTTTTATTGATTAACATTATTCGATTTGAATTGTATATTTTACAGTGTTAAATTGACAAATTCAAACTGTTTGTAAACTTCTCCAATACCCCAATGTGGGTGACATGAGAATAAATTGTCATTGTAATTGTCATTGTCATTGTCATTGTCATTGTCATTATCATTGTACTAAGACTAAACGATTTCCTAGAGCTTACAGCATTTGCTCCATCGCAATACTTCCTTACCTAAAATCAACATGATCAAACACAGATCTGAGGTCCGCGAAACCGTCTGTAGTACAAGTTTACCGACATCCCTTTGAATCGCGTGTTAAATAAACAAACGCGTTACAATGGGTTGTCCTCGGACTTGTACTTGCGACGGTCTCGTGAAACGGAGCCCTGGCCTATTTGTCTCTGAAGTAGAAACGACTCTGAGAGAAGAAAAAACAAAAACAAACACGACAAATATAAAAGTTTGGGATTGACCGATGCCACCCCTTCTAACCCCACCACTAAACGCACAACAGGTCTTCCCACCCCATCTCTCTCTCTCTCTCTCTCTCTCTCTCTCTTATGCGGGCTTACTCTGTGTCTCCATTCCCTCTCCTCTCTCTCCCCTCTCTCCCCCCTCTCTCTCTCCCTCTCTCCATCTTTCTCACTCTCTCCCCCTCTCCACCTCTCTCTTCTCTCCCTCGCTCCAGCTACATCAAACAACAGAAAAACAGAATTTTATTTGATTTTGATTTAATTTCTGCATTGTAGCATACAATAACTGAATAACAAAGAACACGTAAACGTAAGGTATAATACAAAAAATATAAACAATATTACTTCATGTCAAAATGTGAGTAACATATATGCATATGTTAGTTTCAGTTTAGTTTTATTTCATATTACACATTCACATTCATTACATAAATCAAAAGCAATAGACAATAAGAATGAAAATAATTGTTCTTTCAATAGGTGTAAAAAAAATACATACAATAATGTCAGGCAATGAAAGCAAAAAATACAGTCGAATTAACATACGGAGATATAAATACAATTGCATGGTAACTGAAATTAAACAAATATATTTGTGGTGAAATATGGGGAAATCTAGTAAAAAGCTAAGCTTGTACAATGTAGATTCCCTTTAATAAATAAGAACACTCTATTGAGCTTGAGATTATGTTCAAAATAATCAAAAGGAAAGGAGAACAAAAAAAAGAAGGAAATAAAAAATACCGAAAAAACAAGCTATCATTAGCGAAAAGAAAAGAAAAATTACCTCACACATTATAAGTTTTTTTGTATTACCGCATTGTGTTGGGAATCAATATTTCGGTTCCGGTACCTACATCGATAAGATTGAAAAATGTTATCAATAAATATTTGAAAACTAGGGTCCTGGAATTTCTAAATTAAGAGCGATTTTTATTCATTAGCCCTTTTGAAATGTAGGAATCGTTTAGAGAGATTTATGGCATAATGTGGTCTACCTTATACAAGAACAGATTATTATTGTTATTATCACCATTAAATTGCCTTCAAAGTAAAATAAAGTTAATTATTTATACTTTTAGACCACAGATGTTCCGTTCTTGGCAAGCATGGTATTTTTTTTTTTTTTTTTTGGGGGATGTTTATTGACATTTCATTGACCAAATCAAAGAATACATACGCTACTATAAACGGTCAAAACTATAAAAAACGATATCTTCCAAACAAACTTTGAGAAAGAATATGATGGCTGAGTAAACTAAATGTAGGTCCATGTTCAAACATTACATGGATGTATACAGACAGTCGGTAGTTCATCCGTGGTTTAACACTTTATATGCCACACAAATGATCATTCTGCGTCACATTGTATTTATCATGGGATAGATATAACGAGGGATTCAAGATTGAACTGCTTCCAGTGAAAAGATAATCTGGTGTTAAAAGGGTTTTAATGGAGCCAATCAAAACCGGAAGTGGGTAATTTAGCGAGGCCCTTCTGTTTCACAAAGCATTGCTTTTGTTTTGTGCAAAAATTGCACGTGTGGCAAACGAGCTACCGTGTAGAAATATGAAGAAAGCAACTGAAGTGTTAAATGTTATCTCCAATTTTCCCTGAATGTGATTTCTAACAGGTTTCCGTTGGTTTATTTATTTAGTTATTTGATTCGAATTATTTACCAACATCAATACAGTAAAAGATTTCATAAAATGGTGTTTATATATACCAGAAACGAAACTATCGGTTGGTAATTCAAGCCAGATAATAACATATGTGCTAATAAAGCCTAACCCCTTACAGCTAAACAACTATTTTGGTACAACTAAAGTTCAGAAAACAAAAACAAATATGATAAATTTGATAAAACAATTGATACTTTAACAAATAAGAATACAAATTAACAATGTCTTACAATATCCAAACTGATAATATAACATAGACATTTCGTCCGTATACGCACTATTTGCATGGATTTTTCATTTATGACTTTTCGAACAAATGTCTTGTTACAGAATTTCGAGACCTATTACTAGACTTTCTTAACCTAACATTAATGGGAAATCTATTCCCAAATTCACTGTCCACAAAAGACAACAACAATTGACTTCTTGTCGTTCTAAATTTTGGAAGACGTAATTGTCCACCCTCTTTTTGTCTCGTGGAATAGTTATGTTCTATAATGTCACAGTACTCTACAAAAATGTGAGGCAATATAGATCAAACTTAAAATTAGAAATGGATAAATCATGCACATTTATATACACATTTAGGATTAACAATCTTTTAAATAGTGGAATTGTATGAAATCTCCATTCACTAAATGTTAAAGCACAAACTGCCAATTTCTGTGAATACAATATGCTTCTTAGGCTATTCTTATAAGTGCTTCCCTATTCCTTAAGAAATGTGTGGTTGAATGGATGCTTTAAATACACTGTAGCCTACAAAGTAGGAATATTTTTTTTAACCACTTTTCATGAAATGACTATGACAAAAGGTTTATTCTTGATAGATATAGTATATAATTTTATCTTAGAATGTATTGATCAATTTAAAGAGTCATAGAGATTAATCTATACAGTTCAGAGGAGACTGATATGGACTTGATTTTTCTAGAATAAATCACATTATCATAATCAGTACATGACAAGAGATAAGTCAAATACATTCAAATTTTATGGGCAACGGTATAATAATACCAAAATATCGCAATCTTAATAACAATCCAACTTTCTTTCTAATACACTGATTGAACAAACTGAAATCGGTAACTACTAAGATGCCATCGAATGCCATAATTAGATACTTTACCTAGTAATATATTATGATCATTTAATATAAATGCTTTCTTAAAAACGTTGAATATATCAAAATTTACTTTTTCCCCGATCTATAGATTTCAAAATTGACTTTATCAAGTTGATAAATGACAATTTAGTACTACATTTCTTTCGAAATTCGTATTGATGGTAACAGAATGTATCATTTATCTTTAGAAATTTGATTATTCTGATATTTATCAATTTTTCAGTAGATTTACCTATGACAGGTAGAACCAATATTGGTCTATAGTTACCTGTATATCGTATTGGCCCTTTCTTTTTAGTATAGGAACCTTGCCAGTTACATTTTACTTGTATAAATAGCCAACATAAAAATTATACAAAAAAACTTTGAAATTCTACATTGCTTTGACACAGTTTCTCTCGAATTGTAATTGCATTGACAGAACTCGATAATACCCTATACATAACCCATTGACAGGCAATCGTGTAATGACCACATCCGTACTAGTAGTAGTAGTTTTTTTACCGTTCCATTAAAACAAATATATAAATATAAACAAATACAAATAAAACAGCTGGATTATCCATGTTAAGTCCGGGAATTTACTTAAAAAAAATATCATAGAATTCATAATAGTCAAACATTAAATGAAATTATGATTAATCAATTACAAACTAAATAGGGTACAGTTTATACATAAGGAAAGCCCCCCCCCCGCCCTCGATACAGAGCAAATGACAATCCGACTTTGGATATAATCTTAATACAGTCAAACCTGTCTTTAGCGGTACGCCCAAGGGAAACACAAAAAGTGATCTTTGTAGACCGGTGGTCTTTGTAGGCAGGTTCCTTTAGTACATGTTTCAATGAGAAACTATTTTCAAGGGAAACAAAAAATGTGGTCTTTGTAGACAGGTGATCACTAAAGCAGGTTTGATTGTATACACGTTAGGTTTTCATTTTAGTGGAATGTCATTGAATTATTTTTGAAAGCATTTATATAGGATGTGCCTATAGCTTTGTAGGAAACTTAACGTTTTATAGTAAAACGTTTATTGCAAAGATTAGATTCGATTTGAAGGTTCGGTTTTTGAGAGCATTGTCACCGACGTATAGACTATATCTACATGATGTGGTTGACAGTTTGTTGTTTTCGCAATTTTCTTGACTTTGTAAGCCTTATACTTTCTAAAAACTATATAGAGACCAATGATTATTGCTGAGATTCCAATTACAACCGAATAAATTACGTGTAATACAACATTTGACTTGTGATTATTCTTTGTCTTTTGTGTTACTTCTTTGCTTGGAATAAAAGTGGGACTTTGGGAAGATGTTGAAGCTTCTTGATGTGTTGTAACCATGGCAACAGGACAGGGCTCTGTGAGGCTGCTATAGGGATCCCATGTGTAGTCATTGCATTTGCATCTATCAACAGGTTGTCCTACAACAAGAGCGCAACCAAATGCAGGCTGAGAATACCTCACCCACATGGTCTGCTCTAGATTACTGTCAATATCCCTAGTAGGTCTACCCATTGGGGGTGCCCTTATTCCATTCTGATAGCAAATGATTTCTCCAAGCAAACTACCAGACTGGGCTGTGCATTTCAATGAGCGCCAGTCATCAGCAAAATTCTCGTCTCCCCACTCGCAAGACGCCTTACCCGGTGGATAATCAACTCTCAAACCAACCCTTGCGTTCTCTAGAATATTTTCATCTCCACCATATGCAATGAGAATATATCCGCCTTCATCAGATCTTAGGACAGGGTTGATTTTAAGTTGGAGAGAACAGTTATTGCTCTCAGTCTCATATTCAAACACAAGTTCTTGATTCTCAATCAATGACAATGACTCTAGATTAGCTGAATCGTAAAACGGGGATCTGTATCCATATTGTAAAGTGACGCGTGCGTTGTCACAAGGGTAACTAAAATCAAGTTCTATCTGTTCCCCTTCCATAGAACTCACTCTTGTAATATCCGCTTTGGCGAATGTAAGTGAGAAGAGAACAAAGATCCCAGTGCTAATTTGAGACGAAATTCCTGAACGCTTAACCATTTTGGATGAAAGGATTGACTCACTAAACGTATGTCAAACGATAGACAATGAAATGATACAAGACAAAACTATTCCCCTTTACAGGTAACACGTTCGTAAGTACGATTTTTCCAAAGTAAGTGATGTAGTTACAGGAATTAATTTATTTCATCGGCAACGACCGGTGAACAAACTCACATTTGGTAGCTTATTCAGGGTTTAAACATTAAAAAAGGTATAGGCGACTTTTGAGAATTTAAGCTAAAGAGTGATTTCACCCATTTTATAACCTGCTGGGCAGTTGAAAGGTTTATCCTAGTCCTTTTTGTGGTGAACGTCATTAGATAGATGCTTCTTGAAACTGGGTCTGGTCACACATTTCCCTTAACTGATCTTCACTGTTTATTGTTGTTGATGAAAAAATTCCAGTCAATCCGATTTATCTCCTTGCATTTGTTCTTAAATAGAGTTTCTCAAAATAGCGGGTGAAATTGTTCAACAAAAATATCTTTGTCCGCAGATATCAATCACTAATGTTATTCCTGTCTGAAGTATCCATCATATTCAATTAGAAGTCATTGCTCTCAGGTATTCTGAAAAAGAAGAGTAAAATAAATTTTAAGAAATCAGATAGAAGGCAACAAGTACCGTTAATTGTGTAATGATCGCATTTTCACTGATTTGTTTTAATTTTTATTTAAATTGTCAAGTGTATAGTACATTGACAACATGGACTATACAAGAGAAAGAGAAAGCTTATTAGGGTTGAATGCAATGTTTATTATAATAAAATACAAAATATCTAAGTACCGAATTATACAATTATTAAACCCTTATTCAATGTTTGCATGATATTTGAAGAGATGTGCGATAAAATAATGATTTCAAATTGTGTATTCTATACAGAGTGGATTATCTAGGAATTAAGGCGCCAAGGGCAAACATCAAATTGCAGCACCGCAACAATTTTAAGTGGACGAGCGAGGGGGTTAAAGAGAAGGTTGAGTTCTGGGAAGAGGTGAAAAATAATTTGTGAGCATTATCATTGTTATTATGCAAGTGTGGAAGAACATCAGATAAAAAATGTTCCCTGAAAAGCATGGCTCTTCAAATGCCTTAATATTCTAAATATGGCATGTTACAGCATAAAAATCGGGATGGATTTGCATCTTTCTGTATACAGTGCTTGTAACTTTACCAAGACTGGGCCAATTTTTTTTTATCAATTTGATGATTCCAGAACCTTGCAGTACTTATATCCTGTGCTAAATGATCAACCTTTTCTGATCGATCCCACACTGTTTCTTTCACAATGCAGTCGCATGACCAGAATGCAACTTTATCTTTAAGAGGCCGCGCGGCGGACTTTTGCATTTAATTATAACCCCCAAAAAAAAAAAAAAAAAAAACGCAGTTTCTATTTCATTTTACCCGAAATTTGCGAATCGAGCGGTTGCTGAGTTTCGAATTCTCCCTACCGCATATATAGCTAAAAATAATCCAACGTAAGTGGCGTTCTAATTTTACTTGCGAATTTGCCTGGATTTTGCAGTCACATGAACTTCCGGTCAAAACCATCCACAGATACTCTTTTCACACTTGTTTTGCTTAACCCCGTACTTTGCTTAGCCCCGTACTCCAAAAATAACTTACTTTCAATAGAACCAGACAAATCAGACAAACCAATCAAAAAAGATTTGAGCAAAATCGGATAACTAATAAGAAAGTTATGAATTTTGAATGACATGAAAAACTTTAAAAATCACTACACAAATTGGCAACTCACTCATGAGTCTGTGACTATCCACTAATTATTTTCTGTATATTGATAATATAAATTTCCTATTTTCACCCTAAGAATCTTAATTCTTCACACCAGCATCCAAGTTAGATTGTTAAAAATATGTTTTTGTGTGGATGCACAAATGAAGAGTAATTTTGTCTTGACTAGTTAAATCATGAAAAAAATTGAATTTTGATAAACTATTTATATAAAAATCAATAATTATGAAATACAATATTCAGAAAATAGTATCAATTCTTCAAAATTCATAAAAGTTTTAGGGAAATGTCATGCACGCAATATGATACGGGGAAATCAAGTTTTGGGGGATAAAAGGGAAACTAATGGGATTAAACTATGTAAAGCAATTGATAAGTTGTGAGGACATGACGTCACAAACTGATAACCATCTTGGCAATTTGTGTTGTGATTCTCATTGTTCCATAGTTTTACATACTTTTTCAAAAATTCATAACTTTCTTATTAGTTATCCGATTTTGCTCAAACTTTTTTTCTGCTTTCTGATTTTTCCTGCTTTTATTGAAAGTAAGTTATTTTTGGAGTGGACTTGCCCTTTAACCCCGGACTAACTTTTTTTGGCTGTTCTCACTGCAATTCGTTAGCCCCGTACTAGCTGTATAGTGTGAACATTCATTAATTTGCTCCATTGCGTAGTACCGGACTATTTTTCGTTTCTGTTCTCATTCATTTGCTTGGCACCGCAATTGCGGAGTTAGCACCACAATTGCGGGGTTAGCCCTGCTATATTGCAGGGCCAGCTAACCCCGTACTATAGGTGGGGCTAGCCCACTTTGGTAAATATATACGTGTCTGGAAAAAAATGGAATAAGCTTAACCCCGGACTATAGGTGGGGCTAAGACCCCCTTTAACCCCACCTATAGTCCGGGGTTAAGCAAAATTTTGCCAGTGTGAAAATAGCGGACCCACACTTCACTCTCAATAGGACTAAGAATGAGATAATATAGTTTTGCCTTAATATCTAATGATGTGAATTTATTAAGAATGTAGACCTTCGGTTCCTTCAAATATGTAACCCTGCTGTATATTACGGGAAATTCTTTAAAATTACTGACAATAGCTTGGGAAAAGAAGCCACTTGTGTTGCAGCGTGTAAAGTTTTTGCAAGAGAATTTCCCCAAGCTCTCTTGTTTGTCAATATATGGTATATTACTTTTAATTAATAAATATGCTTACTGCTTATGTATTTTTCAAAAATGTTAACTATCGAGCACAATTTGCAGATAATAAATTATTAGCATATCGTGGTATAGAAGAATTCGTGTTTTAGAATCACCTGAAGTTAGTGTGTCTACAAAATCTTCGAGGCAACGGAGGCGGAATGCATTATGGGAATGTACACTGCTATTTTCGGTAGCGAGAATTAAGAACTTAAAAATAATTTACTTATTAATTTGTTCCTCAATTGGTAAAAGATCTTTTTTTCTTCAAATGTTGAACCCTTACAAATGCCATTTTATAACATCCTTCTTATGGAAGCGTAAAAATGTTGTTCAAATTTTCAAACCTTTATAACGCTACTTATAGACTTTATCTTATAATGGGAGCGCAAACCCATGAGATTCCCAGGCAACAAGACAAGTGTGAGAGAGCAAAGCGGCTGATCCTTATAATTTTTTTCGCATATTAAACATTTACAGTCAAAAAAGAAATTGGTTTCTAATGCAATTTACCAGGTGTATTGGGGCCAATAAAATCCTTAATATAGGATAATTTTCGCCTTTTCTCTGTTATGTTCTGGGCCCCAACTTTCGTTTTGCGCTACTACAAGCAGCGTCCGATGCACGTGCTCCTTTGCCCTCCCCTCCAAAAATCTTTTTTTTTAAATACACCACTGATTTTGCTTTTTGCAGGCCAGCATAAAGTCATTAAAATCAAACAATTTGTATTTCAATGTGAACGTACCAAGGACTTAAAACAAATGTACGGTACCTGTGGTCATTCTAGTTGCAATCTATCCTTCAAGCGGTGAGCAAATTCAACAAAAATTAAACGAAGCGCATTCCAAGATTGATAATCCCTTGTCCGTCTTATGTACCAAAAAGTGAATGAGGAATGTCGAGTAAAAATGTGGCTGAAATGCAGATATGAACAAATATGTTTGCTCATTATTATCAGTGTGTTTTTCTTTGTCCCTTTTTTGTGTGTGTTTGTGTGGTGGGGCGTTTTTATTTGTTTGTTGGTGCTAGTTTTTGTTTCGCTGTTTTTCTTTCCATGTTCACGCACAAAGGATAGATGGCCTTCTAGCAACAAAGGTTTCTAACGCTCCATTTTGTCAGAGACAATACAATACACAAGTCTTGTGTATGTTTTCATTTCGTTTTTTTTTAATTTTCTTCATTGGTTCCATATGTTGATACGGCACGAATTTCAGATATTCTAAATCAAGTTATTTAGGCAACCTAACAGCCATGGGGGGCTTTACCCAATCTTGGTCATGGAGCAATGAAATATCTTGAAATTTGGCTCATAAATAGAGTAACTAAATATGAATATAACAATGAAATTTTGTTTCCATACCTTTAAAAATCATCATTTCTTTGATTAGTTAATGATCTACATTATATGATAAGTATGTGTTTGTATTTGTATAGGGGTTAAATTTTTTGGATGTTGCGTGGATTTGTCCAATAATTATTAATTTGCTGTCAAAACATGCGCAAGTCCTGGTGCTTAAAAGTCACGACAGGGCGCGGTTAGAAAAAAAAGTCGCCAAGTTATCGCAAAAAAAAGAAGAACAAAATCAAGGGAGTGGGGGTCAAATCCATTATCCACCCCGGCCATTTTAGGGTCAAGCCCGATACATATAACTTGTTATAAGGTGTTATTTTGAACCTTTTACAACACTACTAATAATTTGTATTTCAATGTATTGTTTTTCACTTCCATGGGAGGCAGTGAAGAAGGGCGCGGGTTTTTGTTCAGTGTTTTTCCTTCCATGTTCACGTACAAAAGGGTTGATGGCCTTCCAACAACAAAGGGCAGATGTCTATTTGATCGGTAGCCTCTGATGTTGGCACATCTAAAAGTAGGTCATAGATATACATGTTTTGTGACGTCATGACTGAATAAAAAATATTTATGTGAAGGGAGCCGCGCGCGTTTACGTACGAGCAGATGGAGGCAATGAATGAAAGTCGCATTTACATCAGGGACAAAATCTCATCATTACACATGTATATTGTCTGTGGTTATGCAGTTGTAGTATTTGAGTTTTCAGTATATTTATTTAGTTAATATTTTGAATACATGTTTGGACAAATTTGGCGATTCTTATTGACTTTTTTTTGTACAGAGCAAGTGGGCAACTCGGCCGCCGGTCAAACCACCTCCCTGCAAGTGTGCCCGCCTACGTCTACACGTGCCCGAGGAAAGGGAAGTGCAAAAAGGTGTAAGGCCAGTGATTTATATTGAATATCCGAGGGATAAAGGATGAGATAAAGCTGCCTAAAATACAACTTAGGTTCACAAATTGACCACGTATAACATATTATTATTCCTGGAACCATCACTTAAAAGAAGTAGAATTTTATTTTTTTAGCCGATTTTTTTTTCTTAGAAAGAATTATTTCACCCTTTATCTCTCGGGCATTCAACATACAATACTAACTACATGCTAATTATTCTTCCCTTTCCTTAGGCACAAGACTGTAGAGGTAGGCGGGCACACCTGCAGGGAGGGAATACTTTAAAACACGTTATAAATTAAAGAACCCATCATTTATATCTTTAAAACTAATTTGTAGAAAGCTTTGATTGACATCGCTTTTATGTGAGACGGCAGTCGTAATGGATCAGGATCGTACTACTGTACTGTGTGTTTATTTTGGTGGTGGTTGTAGGTGTGGTGGTGATCATTGTGGGAATAGTAGCAGGAGTCCAGTAGCTGACATAGATGGTAGTGGTGGTTTTAGTAGTGGTGGAAGTACTGTATTAGAAGTTGCTTGTGGGTATAATGGGGGTGGCGGTGATAGTCGTAGCAGTTTAGCTTTTTGCAAATAGCAGCAGGAGTACAGTCGTTGAAGTCGATGGTGGTAGATGTTTTTGTGGTAGGGGTGGTAGTATTATTATAAATTATTTGCGGTTAACAGAATGGTAGACAAGTGTTGATGATCATAGGAGTATAGTTTTGCAAATAGCAGCAGGAGTACAGTAGTTGTCATTGGAGGTTGTGGTGGTGGTTTGGCCAGATATGGTAAAAATGAAAGTGGATTCTCGTATTGGTATAGTGATGGTGGTGGTGGTGGTGGAAACCATGCTGTATAGTTTTTCAAATATAGCAGCAGGAGAACGGTATATAGTTGTCATTGGTGGTGGTGGTGGTGGTTTTGGCAGGAGATGGATAGGCTGGTAATGATTATCCATATACAAAATCCAGAGAGCTGTAAAATAAAAAGGAAGGTAAACGGACGTTCGAAGATAACCAATGCTTTGCGTGACTACTGTGACATAACTTTCCTTGTTGTATGGCGTTGCTACGTCATACGTCACATGGGTTTCATGATATGCCTTGATAGAGTTATCCTCCCAGTACATTTAGGTACCATTTTCATTTGAATCTCTGCATGCATGACTGAACATCAGACAATCTTTACAAGACTGCCAGATCTCACTTGCGCCAAGTTGCTGGGTGAGGAATAAAATAGTGTTTTGAACAAAGACAGCTAGACAGACAAAAACACACAAACACGCACGCACACCCACATATACACACACACACACACACACACACACGCACACACACGCACACACGCACGCACACATACATACACACACGCATCAAATTAACAAAGAATTGAAATACAATAGGTTTCATGAATGTATTGGAATAAATGCACCCCCGAAAGACTTACCGAATTAATGGGTTTACAGAAGAAAAAAAGGAAGGACAACATTGGAAAACATACCACAAAGTAGAACAGCATGGGATGGGTTTAGCTTTGACGCATTAAGTATGTTGAGGGACCAGAGGAAGAGAGAGAGAGAGATGTCGAAGAGTGTGAGTGAGAGAGAGAGAGAGGGGGGGGGTGGGGACAACAGGAGAGGGGAAACGAGTGAGAGATCGAAGGAGAGATAGAGAGAGAGAGAGAGAGAGATAGAGGGATGGAGGGAGGGAGAGAAAGAGATAGAGAGAGAGAGAGATCATGTATAGGGGACGTAACATAAAAGAGAAGGGCATTTCAAAGTAATAGAGAATCGGAGTGAGTGAGTAGTTGAGTGTGAGAGAGAGAGCTAGAGAGAGAGAGAGAGATAGAGGAGGGAGGGAGAGGGAGAGAGATAGAGGTAGGGAGGGAGGGAGGGAGGGAGAGAGAGTGTGTGTGTGTGTGTGTGTGAGAGAGAGAGAGAGAGAGAGATAGACGCCATAGATATGGGACGTGACAGGAAAAAGAAAGGCATTTCAATGTAATAGAAAATATGAATGAGTGAGTGGGTGAGAGAGAGAGAGAGAGAAAGAGAGAGAGAGAGAGAGAGAGAGAAAAAGGTAGAGAGAGAGAGAGAGAGAGAGACCATAGAAAGGGGACGTGACAGGAAATCGAAAGGCATTCCAATGTAAAAAATGGAAAAAGAGAGGGATAGAGAGAGGAAGTACAAAAGGAAACTGAGTGAAAAAGCAGAGAAAGAGAGAGAGAGAGAGAGAGAGAGACACTGACTTTGGTAAAGTAGGGAGTTTTGAATCTTTTGAATCTTTTGAATCCTGTAGGAGTTTCATTCTATTCATATCGTACCGGTTTCATTGTGACCTATGTGATAACCAAATATTTGCACAATTTTCTTTTTTTCTCTGTAAACAGATGTATGATTAAATATTAACATTGAGGAAGTATAACGTCCAGACAGACTAGTGGGTCGCTAACATTGAAGGTAATACTCAATTATATTTATTTCGAGTCTTCTCGGGGTCCCTTAAACAGAATTGAAGTAATTAAGTATATTTTTTCTTGTCGACGCTCTAGAAAACAAAATAGAAGAAATTTGGTAGTCCTTAGTTTGATTTATATATTACTTACCTAACATGTTTAAAATAATAAAGCTTGATATATATCTTTAAATGAACTCTTATACTACTTGTTCCAAACTTTACAGTATCTCTTATATATCAAACATCTAAAGATAAAATCTCTCCCTCTGCCTTGACTAATGGAGGTTATCAAATTATCGAATAACAAATATTAAAGTCAGGTTTATAATGGAATAACTGGATGTAAATGTCTCAGTTCAATACTTTTTTAAAGAATAAGAAATAAGAATTAATCTTTGGTACAGCTTCTTTGAGAAGCAAAACAACATCGCTTGAAGAAGAAATCATGGGGAAAAGGCATGCTTCGGTTGGCCATGGTAATAAAATAATTCACATTATATGCATGTTCGGGTAAAGGGATGAAAACCATGAAAAATATAAACAAATACAAAAGAAATAGAATAGAAAAAACCCATTCTGCTCCAATACCCCCCTCCCTTTACCTGTTTTGGATCGGCGGAAACACTGCTAGATAATGGGCATGAAGAAAAGAAAATAGGTCCTTTTTTTTACTTACTGTCGGAGATTTTTAAAGAGATAACGCCCTTCCGAAAAATGAAAGAACCTTTCTTTTCTTGTGTTTATTGACCCCTTTTTTTGTATTTTCCTTATTTTGCACGCCAGGGGTATTTTCGAGTTGTCTGGGACTAGAGATGGTCAATGGAATGCCCCACATTATGCTTCTAGAGAAAAACTATTGTAGGTAAGATACCCACTTTAATACAATCATCGATCCACGTCCTTCCAAGTTCCAACAATCATGCAAATAATTTTTTTCTTTGTTTTGGTTGCTGTTGTATAGTATTGAAATATTGTATTGAAATGAAACACATGTTATTTAGAAGGATTGTATGACCTTGTATGTCTGTGATCGTGAAATTTCAATCTTCGTTACATTATGATATTGAATCGATCTGTCAACGGCAGGCCTGGTCAACGGGTATATTAATCAATATCAACCTACACAAGGCCACTCTTAACACAGTGTTACGCGTGGAAAGAGTAATGTCTACTTTTCTCCTGTTCCCGCCCCTTTGGCTTATACCTCTATCTCTCGTTACATCACTTATATTTATATTTCCAGTACAAATATGTTATCTCTTCTTTTCCTCTTGCTATTTGTAGTTATGTTTAGTATGATGTATGCATTTACATTATGCTATTGATCCTGTTGATATAGTATCTATCATGTACGGTGGCGTTCTTCTGCCAGTGGAGATACATTTCCTGCGTTTTTGAGATAATTATGGCTCAATGAATAGCCTGAATCTGACATGGGTCAATATTCCAGACTGTTCACTATGTTAGAATCACTGTGCTCTTTATCTAATCCATTAACTACTGAATTCTAATATTCCCAGTATGTTTAATAAAAGAACTACCCGGTTCCAGTAGGAAATGGGTTAAATACTGAGAGAAACAATGTAACACAGTGAGGTTACAGTGTATCCCACTCAGAAACCACATTATGACGACTTGCCCAATATGGAACACTGTGGTAGGGTTGATGGTCGTAAAATTATCTGTTACACTGTCTTCACATCGTGTGACTATATGTATCTTACTGTGGCCACAGAGAGTATGAAAAACACTACATTATATAAATTTCATTATTCCATATCCCTATTTATTATGCGATGTAATGTGATGGTTATTTAACCTGACTGCTAAGAAAGCACAAATGCTTGTAAGTAAGCAACCAGACGGCCGACGGCTTTAGGTCCTCTCCGAGGGACCTGGTAGTGAGGATTAATGCCTTAAAGATACTATGTCCCTTTTGCAGCCAACATCAAATTCTGTAGAACTTTGCAGGAATTATGAATATGTCATGTATGTCCTATCTGTGAAATTTAAACGTTAGCAGTGTCCTAATATTCAAATTATGCAAGGAAACCCATTTACTTGCTAGACTTCACTGTCAGACACTATTGAGTGACTGACTGGTTTTTTCATCTTTGGTAATAACATACATAAAATGAGCTGTAAAGGGTACATGAGCATTTGTCTACATCAATAACCCACTTCTTGTAATGGCCAAAATTAAACTGATTGAATCTTTGCGCAGCATAAAACGTACGACCATTCGGTACAATGGTCTGAAAAATCAGACTATTACTTACTGGCTCTATAGCTCCTAAGTCGATTCGACAACTAATAGTCGTTATTTTCCCACTTAAAGACATTTTCAAGCCCCCTTTTTTTTAGGGAAGTTCTAAATTAGAATTGTCTTTCAAATGCCGTTGGAATTTAACCTTTTCATTTTTTTGGCCTGCAAATGGGACATAGTACCTTTAAAGTGCGGGTTCAAAGAAAATCATAAATATGGCAAATAATGTATTACTAGAAACTGGTAAGCTAACAGATGGCCATCGTACAAGTCTTAGGTCAACTACATATCGGGTGATTTATAAAAATACAAATAAAACCACCTCCATAGCATTTGGGAAATGCGAGAGATTCGCCAGAAAAATAACGATATTTTAATGCCGTCACAATATGAACCAATCCTGCCCAAGCAGACGACATCCCATAAAGAATGAACATAATTGCAATGCTATTTGTTCTCAAATTATAATGAGTTTAGTGTATGTAAATGTGATGAAATTTTACACCATTCAAAAAGGGATATGAAACCGATTCTGATAACTAAATTCTTTTGTTTGTAAATACACAGGATAGGGGTTAATGAACAATCAAAGAAACCACACTTTCAAATTTAAAACCCCCCGGAATGATAGCATGGACGCATTTGTTCCTCTTGAAACGCCGAACATACCGCGGTGTATGCAGCTGAAAATACAATGGCGTCTTATTTTGTTTACAAGTGACGGATTCCTTTATTTTTTATCGCTGCATTTTTCATCAAAATAATACCATGCGCGGGGTTTAGAGTGAGGCAATAGATTAAACATTTAGCCTGACGGTAGTGAAGTAACAGAAATAACTGAAGAGAAGATGACGAAACAGGCACTGAAAATGTGTGAGATGTCATGGGACATCGTCTGCTTGTGCAAATCATGTTCAACATGTGACGTCACACATCTCAGCAGCGATCGGAGAGCATGTCAGGTGCTATGCCAGGGCTGTATTTAAGCGTTTTGTAATTCATAATAATCATTACTTCGTATGTTTCCAAGCATTGAATTTTGATAATCTTGTCAAATCAAAGTGTCACCTTTGCAATAATGACAATAAATTTAGTGTTTAAAATCAATGAACCTTCTTTTTAACAAAGGGCACTAGCGCATCGTCTTGGTTTCGAACCCGGGTCACCGGATTTCGAGACCACTGCTCTACCAACTGAGCTATTGCGCCTCCTCACTGAGCTATCGCGCCTCCTCACAGCTATAAAAATTGACAATGGCATACAATACAAGACGGTTCATTGTTTTTAAAAAGCAATAAAAGGAAGATTGTATACGCACATTGTGGCTACACTTTCTCAGTGTTAATGAGCTTGCCACACTGTGTACACAATATGGCCATAGAGTGCATATTTAACATTGTAAAATCATTACGTGCATAGTTAGTGTTGAGCCACTATACTGATTAATTGAACTCATGTACCAGTAAATCTTATTTTTACTGGTATAGTATAAATCGCAACATAATAATTGCCCATGGAATAATCATTGCAAATAGTAAAATGGTACTCACCGTATTGCGTCGACATTGTACTGATCTAAATGACTGAAATATAAAAAAATAGAAACAAAGGAATAAAGTGAAATGGTTAGCGAATGAATCACTTTATTGTAGACAGTATAGATTCGTCCTTTTCCTAAATAACAGGTCTACTACGAACGATATAAACAATATCAACAACTACAAGTTTCTGTCAAGAAATAATATATGAATCTCTAATAAAATGTGGTTACCAAAAATTATAAAAGCAACCACCCCCTCAAAAAAGAGAAAAACAGCCCCAAAAGAAACATAGATGTTATTGAACACAGTATTAAAGCTGAAATCGAAACAGGGAAAGAACACCTGTTAATGTAAGGTGAATATGGCATTGAGATCCGCTAGCTTCTAGCTGTGAGTTGCATGGAGAGAAAAACTTTGTATTTGCTTTGTGATTTCTAAAGATATTGTTTATCAAACCATGTGGACCGAATCCATTCCAATTGTTTGAATTTTGAAAAGATTTGTGCAGCCTATTGTGAGAGGCAAAGTATTATTGACATATCGTCGTAGATCGACGAAGCGGCTGATCATGTACAAAGTCTATACACTTTAATTAATGACATAAGGGTGAAACTCTACAGGGCATGTTTTGACAAAAAAGAAGTGTTAATAGTATTGGAATTAATAGTGTACCATACTTCTTTTGCATATTTCTTAAAGGGACTTGGTAAAATTGTTCAGATGAGAGAAAATTGTGCTAAGGTAGTGACTTAAATGCTAGAATTACAATTAAAGATATTCTGAAAGTTAGAGTGACAACAGACCATTATTAAATACTAAAAATTAGGGAAACTGATCTGATCGATTCCTAAATTCTTCCAACTATATTATTGTAATTAAATGAAATTTTAGGTGAATGTAAATCGCCACAAAGCAATGAATTGGCTCTATATACCATTTCAAATATTTAAGTGTTGACAGATTTTGAAAAGCCTGTTTATGTCTATTTTCATGGAAAAACGGTTGGGATATTTTAAAAAATTGGTTGGGAGAATTTACTTTTAGAGGGAGTTACACATGACGCCTTCAAAGAAAACCATAAATATCTTTGTGCTTTGAGCATTGTTTAAAGGATTGTTTGCATGTTAGAGGGTAGTACCGTAGAAGGAATATAATAAGTAACATTTCATACAAAAATTAGGCAATTTTGTTCATCAACCTTCAACAATGTTACCGGTTCACTTTAACGATTATTCTTGGTAGTGTGCTATCAGTTACATTTTTTAATTTTCAATATTTCAATTATTATTATATTGTGTACACGTTAAAAAAAATTATATTATGTATTTGTTGTGTTGCTGAAATGTAATTTGATTTGTATGATGCAGAAAGAAAATTAATTCGAATTCAATACCATACCGCAAATAATATTTTCCCAAAACAGTCTAATTGAATGTGATGAGAGAAAGACGCAGAACACCATGAAAATGAATAAAACCTAATTCCTACATGCAAACAATAGGCGCAGGTGTGATTCCATTAACGGTTTCGGTATTACCAAACGGCTTTAAGGCAGAAGAAAATGTCCGAAACATCCAAATCAACTAATGAAGACTTAAAACCTTCTGTGCCGCACACTTCCCGTCTGACGATTGTTTGTGCATGGATGAATGAACCGTGTAAACCCTGGGATATATACTTAATTGTATTACACGTATAATAATCCTTGAGATATAAGGAGATCAAACAGTGTTTCGTAAAGCCTCCATATAACCTGGAAATAAAGAAGTAGCACCCATTAACGTATATAAAGAATCATAGACCAATAACCCCCCCCCCGCCCCGACCCGACCCTACCCTCGCCATGTCAAACAAAATGATTAGCAAACAGGGCATCGTTTCACGAAAGCGTCAGAAGTACATGTTTGCCGACATCCCACTGAAATGCGTGTTATTTTTAATACACGCGTTTCGATTGGATGTCCGTGAAGTAGTACTTATGGCGCTTTCGTGAAACAAGGCGCCTGACTTGCCTGAGACACATGAACACCCACAATAATAGTCTGGACCCCCTACTCCCCATTTCAAAACTTTATTGGATAACTTGCTTAGCACAAGGCTTCCACTGTTGCATACAGATCTTCAAAAAATTCAATCCAGACGCCTTCACAAATCAGCGTGTGAAGACCAGCACTGGATCAAAAGTCTCAGTTCAATGCAGTTTTGAAAAATTCCAAAAAAATCAGAATTAATGTTTGGTACAGATTCTCTGAAAAACAAAACAACATCGTTTGAATTGAAAAAGGAAATCATAGGAAATAGCAATGAATGAAACGATTCACAATTTATGCAGATCGAGGTAAGGGATGAAAACTATGGAAAAGAAAAATAATTCACAAAAGAAATAAAAAAGACAACAAGCATTGTGTTCTAATGCTCCAACCCCACCCTCCCCTGACACTTTCATAAATGAGCATGTGAAGCCCAGCATAATGTAGTCTTGTATTTCATTGTCAGTGGCATTTCCATCTGAGCATTTTGCTGCTTTCATCCATTAGACGATTAGAACTAAAACGGTTGCATTAACCTGTCTGGAATCGAACCCTGAATTAATCAGCTAACGAATGAACCAGGGAGCTAAATAACCAATCAACTTTCGAACATATATTGGCTACCTTGACGACCTGTTGAGAATATTTTGCATTAGCTTAATCATCTCATTATCCATAAAACCCGACCCTCGCCATGTTGCACTAATTGTTGCGCACGAGATAGCAGGCATGCGAAGGTTTGATTAAACAACGTTATGGGCAGACGAGAAAGGCAGGACAACCGTAAATTTGAAACACGGTGAAATAAAATTCATGACAAAACTAGACTGCGTGCAGTCGAAAATGATGCCCCCGCCATAGAGCAATTTTACAAACCAAAATGGAAGCAATTTTTAAAATTCAAGATTTAAAGATGCAATCCATCTGTTGGTTCTAATGATAACGCGATCAAGAGCTATTTTGGGATACATAATGAGCCCTGTGACCTTTGACCTCGTGACCCCCAAATCTAATCAGTTCATTGACTCTGCAAGATACATACATGGCCCAAGTTTGGCGGTAATCCATCAATCAGTTCTTGAGATAACGTGGTCACAAGCTATTTTGCATACATAATGAGCCCTGTGACCTTTGACCTCATGACCCCAAAATCTAATCAGTTCATTAGCTCTGCAAGATACATACATGACCCAAGTTTGGCGGTAATCCATCAATCGGTTCTTGAGATAACGCGATCACGAGCTATTTTTGCATACATAATGAGCCCTATGACCTTTGACCTCGTGACCCCAAAATCTAATCAGTTCATTAGCTCTGCAAGATACATACAGGACCCAAGTTTGGCGGTAATCCATCAATCGGTTCTTGAGATAACGCGATCACGAGCTATTTTTGCATACATAATGGGCCCTGTGACCTTTGACCTTGGACCTCGTGACCCCAAAATCTAATCAGTTCATTAGCTCTGCAAGATACATACATGACCCAAGTTTGGCGGTAATCCATCAATTGGTTCTTGAGATAACGCGATCACGAGCTATTTTTGCATACATAATGGGCCCTGTGACCTTTGACCTTGGACCTCGTGACCCCAAAATCTAATCAGTTCATTAGCTCTGCAAGATACATACATGACCCGAGTTTGGCGGTAATCCATCAATTGGTTCTTGAGATAACGCGATCACGAGATTTAACGGGACGTACGTACGTACGTACGTACGGACGGACGGACGGACGGACGGACAACCAGAAAACATAATGCCTCCGGCTACTCTGTAGCGGAGGCATAAAAACACACAACCAAACAACTTTTCCCGAGGCTGTAGTTTATCATTATGGATTGCAACCTCCAATGCTCGATTTTTGTTCTCATGTAGGTGAAACCAGGGAGGTGGAATAACTCCCACCTCCCTGGTGAAACGTATCAAGCGTGTGTGTGTGCGTAAGAACTAATGTCATATTCCATACACAAACTTATTGACTAATAACTATTATTACCGATATCAGACATCTGAGCAGTGGTTTTACAAATCATATTACACTTCTTGTAATCCTAAAAGAGCTAAGCAGTATATAAGACCATATCACCCTCTCATTAATATACATCTGGTGTTGTGGTATTGTTTATAGTCTTGTGGTATAATAGTTCATTAACTCGACTCTCAGCCCAAGAAATGAAGGTTCGAATCTCAATCTGGCACTAACGCCCTGTGGCAAGATGTTAATCCACATTTTCCACAGCCAGACATCAATAGGGAGTGCGTGTGAGTGTGTGTGAGCGAGGTAGAGAGAGAGAGAGAGAGAGACAGACAGACACACAGACTCAGACATGGAGGATACAGGTTGGGGAGAAATTAGCAGTCATCTTGAAATTTATACGTGGTAATAAAACTAAGAGAAGCCAATAAAAGTTTTTCATTGACAGTGAGACTGTAAATAATCTGGTAATTTTCTTGTTAGTATGGTTACAATAATAAACTAGATTTTTGCCGTAAATTTCTTTCTTAAAAACCCTTTTAAAGATTATGAAAATCAAGTTAAAATCATTATTGAAAATTTGTCTAGTTCCAATCATTACTTTTAATGCAGAGTTGCATTAAATTCGAAACTGTTTAATGCAATGAAGTAATAATACAAACGTCAATTAAATAAAGAGCGACTGGATTCAAGGCCAGATGAGTTAAGTTTTTCCATCACACCACGTGAATAATACATGATAACTCTAAGAATAGCACTTATCAGATCATCTTATTAGTTATAATTTATGTCTTTATTAATATACAAATCCGTATAAATGCATTAGCTATCCAGAATCAATAAAAAACAAGATTCATTTTTTTATATATGTGTGGCGATCCGTTTATAATTTTTCCACATTATATTGAACATGAACATTGTCATTTTCTAATACATGTCTAAATTGTATTTCGATGTCCAAATTTACCAAACTATCCTCTTGGAAAGGAGAAATGATGTAACTTTTGCTGTTTCTTCTTATCTGATTTACAACGAAGTGGATACGGAATAAAACTTTGAGAATACTGCCAGGAAAAACAAACAAACATACAAAACCAAACAAAGGGGAAAAATAGGAAAAATAACACTACCCTTGCTGTTGCACGATTATTAACATATTGACAACGGTTGATCATTATCATTAAATGTTTAAGCATTATTCTCTCACGTAACTGACCAAAGCAAGTGATCAAACCCTTCCACTACCACACCTCGAATAAGTCCTTCACATTACTTCAAGTCAATTCACATTCTATAAACATCCAATTGCATACGTCTTTTTTTTTCTTTTCAAATGACCTCCACAAAATTTATTCCTGGTTTGCCATAGAAACGAGATTGAATCAATCGTATGAGTCATAAACAGGACTTCAATTTTTTATCAACTTGGTCTATCACTGTTCTCACTCCCAACTAGTCATTTACCTCCACGTTTCTAATATGAAAATGAGGTTGGGCAAAAAGTTACAAATAGTTGGTATTTATGGAGAACACAGTGCTCTTAAATTAAATAAACAAAACATGGCATTTGTGATATATAACATGAATAATAAGCATCCGTATTGGTTTTGTTCTTTTTTTTTATTTGATGAAATTGGCATCATTATTGTTATGCTTATCAAGATGATCGCGTATATGAGGAGTTGACAGGCGATCCTCATTGAGAGCAACATTCTAAAATTATTAAAACAAAATCATGCAAATTGAATACTCGGCTTGATGTTCTCAATATTTCGGAGGCGGATTGACGGCAGGGGGCATGTGCCCACTTTTTCTTGTTCATTTCCCACATATTACATGTGTGAGGATAGTGCGCCTCATAGCCTTCCTCAACATCTTCGACTGTCCTGAGAAACTACGCTATTTTTCTGATTTCGAGATTCGAATTAAATAAAAATATTAATTCTTATGCCGTAGAACGATCTTTCAATAAATGTTCTCATATATTTTCCCACGCGAATTAACATCTTTACTAAAAAGAAAGCGATAAAACAATTTTCCCCCCGCTCTCCGCATTACTGTCCTTATATTTGAAAATGTACCGCGCGCCACGCTTGATACAACGCTACCATCCACCACTTCAAAACTACGCCTCTATACATTCACAACATACATATCATACAAGAAGCGATAATCTTCTCGAAAATACTTTTTCACTATGACAATGAAATTATCAGAAAATAAATGCATTTGAAATGCAAAAAAGAACCACTCACCACTAGCTAAGTGATGACAAAAACCTGTAGGCTAGATCAAAACTATGAACACGACGATACAGTATTATACGACACACGAGGTGCACCAGCCAGGGTCGTCAGTGTGCTATTCGACGAGCGGTTATTACCGGCTCAATACAAGATTGCGATCTCTCTCTCTCTCTCTCTCTCTTTCATCCTCTGTCTTTCATATTTTTCTCTGTCCAACTTCAGTCGCGTGTTATACCCCCTTCACATACACGGATTTTCTTACGAGTCCTTACGGATCGCACATATTCACGGATCTTTCACTGATCCTTACGATTTTGCCACTTTTACGACCGATTTAAGAGTTGTTACGAGCTATTTACGAGCTATTTACGGTTTACTACGGATTATTTCGAGTTATTACGATGTAATACTACGAGCAACTTGCGTGTTAGTTACGACCTGTTTACGTGTTGTTATCAATAGTTACGAATATTTACGAGTCCTTACGATTTTTAGCCAAAAAATAACAACTGAAAATGAAGTGTTCGAATTTGCAGCATTTATACCTTTCCTAAATCGTAAGCAATTCGTAAGAATACGTAAAGTATACGTTTCTATTCGTAAAGTACTCGTAACTACACGTAAAGTGCTCGTAATAACTCGTAACAATCCGTAAAGCCATCGTAACACGACCCGAATGAAATCGTAAACAATACGTAAGCACTCGCACTAATCCGTAAATAATCCGTAAATAATCCGTAAACAAATCGTAAACTAACCGTAAAAAATCGTTAAAACACTTTGTTACGAGTCATTTACGGATTCTTGCGAGCAGTTTACGGGTGGTTACGTGTTGTTGCGAGCTGTTTACGATACTTACGGATTGTTACGACCTATTTACGAGTTATTTACGGAAAAATTAATCCGTGGACAATCGTAAGAAGATTTTTGACATGTCAAAAAATTCGCCTCTCCTTTCACGGATCCTTAAGAGTGTCTGCGAGTTGTTGCGAGTTGTGACGGGTTATTTACGGATACCAGCGAGTTATTTAAGGATGCTTGCGATTGACTACGAGTTGGTGATCCGTAATGACTCGTAAGGAAAATCCGTGTATGTGAAGGGGTATTATGCTCTGCTTCAACAATGGAACACACCTCCGCTTTTCAGCTAGTCTAGGTCACAGATGCAGTACTATTGCGTTTTCCCCGTATACACTGTATTACCAACCTTCAAAATATTAACATCAATGGTCTTTCTTAGTACCGTTTTTTCATTGTAAGGTATACTCGGCCAGTTTTAATTAAGTTCATTTTTTTTTTCGTTTGAAATTAGGGAGAAAGAGCATCGGAAATGAAAGCAATATATGTGTAAGGAATGAAATAGAGAGAGAGAGAGAGATTTTTTTGCAATCTTCCCTATTTTTTAAATTTTATTGTAGAATATGTATTGTTAAAGATAAAGTTGAGTTCTGGTCATGCGATTGCATTGTGAAAGAAACGGTGTGGAATCGATCAGAAAAGGTTGATCATCTAGCATATAAGTATTGGTGTGTACTGCAAGGTTTAGGAATCATCAAAATGATAAGAAATTTGGCCCAGTCTTGGTAAAGTTACAAGCACTGTACACAGAAACTTCTAACTTTATAACTTCTAACTTCTAACTTATAACTTAGTCTTTAATTAATGTTCCGATATACCTATTCTAAGTGCTCTTTCAGCATGCAGATTGTCCCCGCCATTAATCCTGCCACAGTTGCTGGTTTCATTGTCATATTATTTTCTGTCATCCCTGTTGCCGCGAAGAGCCTACAACAAAGTTTCTATCCGTTTCGCAAGCACTTTTTTTCCATCGCCTACATGTAATGCTTATTGCTTCCAGTTTGCAAAAGATCCCAGTCGCGGATCTATGGGGGGGGGTATGGGGAGGGGTTAGGGTTTAACCCCCTTTGGCTGCCAAGTGAAAATGTGATGTGAATAGAAAAACGCCATCGTGTGTCTAGACCCACACACTATCGGGTCAAACCCCCTTTAAACTGTTACTTGATTTAAAAAGACGTTATCATGCAATGCTTTTTATGGTCTCCATTGTGTTAGTAGATGCCAGAAAAACATCACTTACGAAGGTTCATAATAGCAACAAAAAAATCGCCTCGCCGCTACTCTGCTCGGACTTCGAGGCTGTGGACGATGCTCCGCATCGTCATTGGGTCGAACCCCCTTAAACCGTTACTTGATTTGAAAAGACGTAATTATCATGCGCAGCTTTTTATGGTCTCCATTGTGTCAGTAGATGCCAGGAAAATATCACTTACGGGGGTTCAAAATAGCAACAACAAAATAATCGCCTCGCCGCTTCGCGGCTCGTGGACAGAGGCGGCCCTCCCGGGGGGCAGGGGGGCACAGTTCCCTCCCACTTTTTCAAGCACCCAAAAAGTGCCCCTTTTTACATAGAAACAGTGCCCCTTTAACTTTGTAAGCAGTGCCCCTTTTTACATAGGAATAGTGCCCACATTCACAAGTGCCCTTATTAATTTGTAAAGTGCCCTTTCCTTTTCAACTCTGATAAGTGCCCCTTTTATTTGGACACGTGCCCCTTTTACTTCCCATTTTCCTTGCAATAAGTGTCCATTTTCCATTCTCATAAGTGCCCTTTTTAATCTCTAGTAAGTGCCCCCTTTCCGGTACGAGAAGTGCCCCCTTCACCTTTGATAATTGCCCTATTCAAATCTGATAATTGCCCTTTTACTTTGAGAAGTGCCCTTTTCCTTTGACAAGTGCCCTTTCCTTTGTAAGAAGTGCCCCTTTCCTTTTAATAACTACCCCATTTTAACTCGGATAAGCGCACCTTATATTTTCACATGTGCCCCTTTCTTTCTAATAAGTGCCCCTTTTCCTAATGATAAGTGCCCCATTAAAAAGAGTCCCTTCCCCTTTTCATAAGTGCCCCTTCTCTTGTAAAAAAACTCTTTTCAAGTACGAGAAAATACTCCTTTTCACTTCAGATAAGTGCCCCCTTCACCTCCGATAAATGCCCCCTTTAAAATCTGATCGGTGCCCATTTTCTTTCAACTAATTCGCATTTTCCTTTATCATAAGTGCCCCTTTTGATATCAAGTGCCCCTTTCTATATCTGGTCATTGCCCCTTTTCAGGTGCCATAAGTGCCTCTTTTCACCTCTGATAATTGCCCTTTTAACAATGATACGTGCCCCATTTCCTTTCTAATAAGGGACCTATCCCCTTTTCATAAATGCCCCTTTTTACCTCTTATAAACGCCCCTATCAAAATCTGATGGGGGCCCCTTTTCCGTCGACAAATGCCCATTTCCTATTCTCATGACTGACTTTTTCCATCCCTGGTGAGTGCCTGTATTTGAGGGTGTAAGAAGTGCCCCATTTTCACCTCTGATAATTACTCTTTGTACTTTGACACATGCTCCTTTTCTTTTCTGATAAGTGTCCCCTTTTCCTCTCATCTTTAAACGCGCCCCTAATTTCAAGCGACTAAGAGCAATTTCCCCCAACGCTCGCACGCATCTATAGATGATATACTTATGTTACTTATCAAAGGTCTTTTCAGTCTTCCTTTGTGAGAATGTGCTTATGACCCCATCAGGATTGGTTTTTGTTCCTCTTTATAAGATGTAATTTTTCGCATTACATCACAATTCTTAAAAATTTTCCTCGCTCGCTTCGCTCGCTCGCAAATAATTTTTAAGACCATCACACCAAACTGCAAAATATGATGCTTAAGCAATATCTTTTATGGTGTATAAAGTGAAACAAATATTAAAATCATCCCTGATAATGTAATCACTATGTAGGGGTATATACCAATGTCAAAAAAATTGTATATTTTCGCTTTGAGATTTCCCTTTGTAGGTGCCCTTTTTTCCAGAAAGTGCCCTTTTTTCTTGTTGCCCCCCACTTTGGAAGTCGCTCGGCCGCCCCTGCTCGTGGACGATGCTCCGTGTCGTCATAAGGTCAACCCCCCCCCCCTTAGCAAAAGCTAGATCCCATCATTCGCCCCTGGATCCCTACTCTTGGAGGGTAGGAGAAAGCAATTTTACGTCATATTACTCCAGGAAGTGCCTGAAAATGCACCTAATGTGGTTCTAAAATTGCAAATGCTTCCTACTCATGGAGGAGGTTCTGACCCCTCCCAGACCCACCCCGCTTGGTCGCTCCGCTCCCTCGCCGCTGACGCCTCGCTCCATCGTTTTTCATAATTATATTTCGCCCCATGCGATTTTGTGCCCCCCCCCCATGTAAGAGATTCCTGGATCCGCCACTGATCATCCACCCCCTCTCTCTCTCTCTCTCTCTTTCACTCTCTGTCTGACTGTATATTTTTCTCTCTGTCTCTCTGTCTCCCCGTCTCTCCCTATCATCCCCCCTCTCTCTCTCTCTCTCTCTCTCTCTAAAATACCCACACACATATACACGCGCGCACCTACACACCTCCCCTTCACAAACGCAGGCACCCACATCCCCTGAATTATAACCTCCCTTTTTCATTCCCTTCCTTACCCCTCCCTTCCCCACTCTCTCTCTCTCTCTCTCTCTCTCTCTCTCTCTCTCTCTCCCCTCATCAAGCAAACGAGAATTTGAATAGATTGGGAATAGGACGCTGATCTGACATGAATAGAAATGAAATGTATTGTTCCCGTAATTTGATTTTCTCAAAGAGAAAAAAAAGTAACGGCATTTATCTATATATTAATACGCAAAATCGTTGCAGGGGGTAAAAACGGTTCATGAAAAACGTCTTTCCTTGACCGCGTCCGCCTTCGCCGTGGCGCGGGAACGGCGACACAATTCCACGAGGCATGTCTCCCGTATCCCGCGTGCCACGTCGACCCCGCGGTCGCCGTCGATGTCGTTAAAGGTGGTTCCGGGGTCCCGGGGAGGACGAGCGGACGAGAGCACGGCCGGCGTTGTCCGTGCAAGGAGACGAGCTCACGTAATATCAAATGCGTCCGCACGGGCAACTCCAGCGGTGTCGGGCCAGTCTACTGCTGTACCTGTAATACTGGCTGTAAAGCGTGTCTTTAGATCCTTCAATGTTTCATGTTTGAGCCGTGCAATAAATTGTTGTTTTCTTGTATTTCTTTATTGAATGTGATGTGAATGTGAGTACGGTACATGCTATTACAGAAGTGTCCAAGGAATGATAGGCCTACAGGTGGAAGGGATATATAAAGTAAATATACAATGACTCATTCTCGGAACAAGCTAAAACTATTCGCACTCGGGAACATCAATGGTACTGTTCTTTCTCGGGCCGCGATGGCCCTCGGGATAATATAATACGATTTGATGTTCCTTCGATGCGAATAGTTTTAGCTAGATCCTCGAGTCACTTTAAGTGTCATTGTATATTTGTATATTTGTATATTTGTATATTATTTCATTGTATGACTAAATTAACTTAGCAATGTGTGAAAATAACCAAAGTGATAATGGGAGTGAAGTGCATGAGAACAATATTCGTATCAGGAGCGTCAATCAATTATCCTGGGGGAACGGGGGGATCGACACGTCCCCCCCCCCTCCCACGAATTTTCAGGTGGTGAAATGTCCCCCCTCACGATTTGGGGTTAAAATCTTTTTTTTCTTTCTTTCTTTCTCTCTTTCTCTCTGTGTTGACTTCGCGCGGGAGGGGGGGAACTTTATTCAAACAATTAAGGATTATTAATAGTCGAGAACGGTACTACGAAACGTCTTCTTTCTCTAAAAATTTCATGAAACAGGGATTAAGAGTCGAGAACGGTACAACGAATCGTCTTCTTTTTAAAATAATTTAATGAAACGTCAAAGCTTCCGCGCTACGCGCGAGAGGGTGGAAACTGAATTCAGACAAGGATTAAGAGTCGAGAACGGTACAACGAATCGTCTTCTTTAAAATAATTTAATGAAACGTCAAAGCTTCCGCGCTACGCGCGAGAGGGTGAAACTGAATTCAGACAAGGATTAAGAGTCGAGAACGGTACAACGAATCGTCTTCTTTTTAAAATAATTTAATGAAACGTCAAAGCTTCCGCGCTACGCGCGAGAGGGTGGAAACTGAATTCAGACAAGGATTAAGAGTCGAGAACGGTAAAACGAATCGTCTTCTTTCTCTAATAATTTGATGAAACGTCAAAACTTACGCGCTTCGCGCGGGAGGTGGAAAACTGAATTCAGACAAAGATTAAGAGTCGAGAACGGTACAACCAATCGTCTTCTTTCTCTAAAAATGTAATGAAACGTCAAAGATAAAAAAAGACAATAAATGAACGGTCACCAATGAAAGTACATGCCGTGAAACAGAATAACTAGAGAGAGAGCGACATGTAATTGTGTCCCCCATGCTCAAACTCGGAGTGCAATTAATAGGGACTTTTAGATTGTACACGACGAGAACGTGGACTGCCACGGTGACATCCTTTTAAGGTAATGTGACGTCCTTTTAAGGCACTGCCGGGCACGGGCCAGTGCCTTGAAAGAACGGGACACGTTGCAGTCCACTACGTCGACGTGCAAATCTAAAAGTCCCTATTGACGCCCTTGAGATAACGAGAGTGAGGATCCGATAAAGGGATATTGAGAATAATAGGAACGAAGTGACGACAATAATCGTAAATAACGAAAGTTAAAACGGAGGTAAAGTCTAAAATATCTGCATCAATTTTGATTACAAATTATTGATTTCACTGTTTTCTTCCAGTTTTCAAGTTTTATTTAATACATAATTCAGATAAAAATTAAAAAAATTCAAAACGATACATGATGGGACAGCAAACAAAATGTTGGTATTCTAACGAGTAAAATATTAATGAAAAGAAGAAGAAAAATTATAAATGGATAAAAAGTAGGCCTATACATTGAAGAGAAATAATATCATCTAGCACAGAAATATCTTTTTTTTTAAATATAATAATAATTATAATTTAAAAATTATTATAAAAAAAAAAATTAAAAAAAAAAAAAAATCGATAGCACATATCTATTTTAAAGTATTTACAACCCCCTCCCACCCTCCCTAGAATCCCGTGGATTTTCCACGGGCCCTGCTAGTATACTATTAAAGTGGGTGCGCTTATCTCAGGGTCGTGTCTCTCTCTCTCTCTCTCTCTCACTCTCTGTCTGACTGTCCATTTGTCTCTCTGTCTTTCTGTCTCCCCATCTCTCCCTATCATCCTCTCTCTCTCTCTCTCTCTCTTTCACAAACACAGGCACCCTCATCCCCTGAATTCTAACCTCTTTTTTTCATTCCCTCCCTTCCTCCCTTCCTTACCCCCTCCCCCCTCTCTCTCTATCTCCCTCTCTCTCCCTTTCTCTCTCTCTCTCTCTCTCTCTCTCTCTATCTCCCTCTCTCTCCCTTTCTCTCTCTCTCTCTCTCTCTCTCTCCCCTCTCTCTTTCTACCCTATCCCTTTTCCCTTCTCTGCCTCAATCTACAAGCCATACACTCCAGGCTCCTTCTCTTCTTATCTCCGTCGTCTCTTTCTTCCCTCTCCATGTTTTCATATATCTCGTTTCTTTCTTTTTTTCTTCTTAAAGTAAAGGGAACCAAAACCTTCATCTTAAGTTACCTTTATTGTAAAGTTTAAACGATTTGAATAGGATTAATGAAAAATTGAACAAAATCAGACAAGGTATAAGGAAGTTAAAGTTAAAGAAATAACTTGTCACCAGAGGGCGATATTTAATATGATGGCGTAATTTGTGGACAACTCTCCATGCCTTCTGATCATGGAATTTCATGTTTTTCCTTCTTTCTTGTGATTGAGATAATCTAATCCCCTGAAAACAAGATATAGAATGCAGAATGATATTCTACTTCACATTTTATGAAGTCGGATATTGAACACAAATGAATACGAAGAAAATGAAAGAATTGTAAGATTCCATGATCAGAAGGCATGGAGAGTTGTCCGCAAATGACGCCATCAAATTAATTATCGCCCTCTGGTGACAAGTTATTTCTCTAGCTTTAACTTCCTTATACCTTGCCTGATTTTGTTCAATTTTCACTAATCTTATTCAAATCGTTTAAACTTTACAATATAGGATACTTAGGATGAAGGTTTTGGTTCCCTTTAATCTCGTTTTCAGCGCATTTTAATGATTTTCCTTTCTATATTACCAACCTCAACATCTTTATTGAATTGAATTTATTTTCTTCTGCAACATACAAATCAAATTACATTTCAGCAATAAAAAAACATACAAAATATAACGAGTTGTTTTAATGTGTATACGATATAATGATATTAAATGATGACATTAAGACAAAATCTAACTGATAACACAATACCAATAATTATTCATTAAGAAAGTTGAAGAAGAAGGGCTATTACAATAATCGATTGCGTGATAGCGTGATAGCCCGGGGGAAAGGGAAGGGGGAGGGGAGTTGATGATTTAAAAAAATGCCAATGCCAATATCAATGGTCTTTCTTAATACCGTTATCTTTTTTCAAGGTATACTATTTCAGTTTCAGTTCAGTTTTTATAATAATTTCCAACAGAACAATCAATTTAAACAATTATGACCAATACAACAAATCAAAGGAAGCAATACATCAATACATACTAGTACACAAGAAAGTGCGATTGCTCATTGGTAGAGCAGTGGTGTCGTTACCGGGAGGTCCGAGGCTCGAAACCAAGTCTATGCGCTACTTGCCTTTGGTAAGGCATTAATCCTCATTACAAAGTCACTCGGAGAGGATTTAAATTCGTCTGTCTCTTGGTTGCTTACTTAAAAGCATACACATGCTTTCTTAGCAGCCAGGTATTAAAACAAACACATAAACAAACAGACCGTAATATAATGTATTTTGCAAAACATTAATCGGTTTAAAAAAGAAAAATGCACATTTGCTGTAAATTGTGTATGCTTGTTAAGGAAATACTAGGGAAATGGATGGTTCCACTGAAAAGCAGGGCTTTAGGAATGTGGGTCCCTCAAAATGTAATAACCATCAATTAATGTGATAAACACATATACATTTTTTCTTTAAAACGAAAAATAGATAAATTAATCTGTAAGTGGGGAGTGATGATATATTCCATAATTAGAAAAGTTATAACATGCGTCAGACGATGTTATACTATAGTTTAAAACCTCCTCTGCTGTCTGTTTGGAAGGAAGATATCTTCACATCAGATTTAGAATACGATAGGATGCTAACATGAATAGAAGTATTTTGATTTGCTCAAGAAAAAGAAGAAGAAAAGAAAGAAGAAAAACAAAACGCATTTATATTCAGAAGAATGCATACATGAATGAAGTACAGGGTGTATTGTACTCTACTTTTATGTCTCAAATTTGAATAGCACCAGCTTTCGATTGTCGTCTCATTTTACCCTAGAAACTACTGAAGTTTGTAAAACTTTTTTGCAAGGCCATTTCATGTTTCATTGTAGCTTTATTCTGGTTCAAATGTGACCATCGAAAGTGCTAGTGTGGATTCAGTTGAACATTTAGCGTGAAGCAAGAAAATGTTGTAAACACAGTAGATTTTATTCTCGGGTAAATCGGTTTCAGGTTCTTTTTAACTTTTGAAAATGATGTTGAGAAATCAGACCAAAGGGGGTCGGAAGCAAGTTGATATTGAAGGCGAAATTTAGTCGGTCAGTAAATAATCTATTACATGTAGTATCTGCATTAATTATTTCAATTAATTGTTAATTGATAGCGATGTAAAGCATTAATCTTATCCATATACTGCTCAAAGCCGATGAAAATCGCATCATGGCAGCAGAAATGTGGTTCTGGAGGAAAATGCTAAAAATCAGCTGGAACTGAACACAGAAAGAGATCTCCTTGGAAAAGTGGCCCGCCTCAAGATGGGTTACTTTGGACACATTCTGCGTGGCAGTGGGAGCCCCTTAGCAGCACAAATAATATAAAGCCAAGTAGAAGGAAAAAGGAAAAGAGGCAGACAAAGAAAGCAGTGGTTTGATAACATCAAAGAATGGACAGGTCTCACATATTCAGAAGCCAAAAGATTTGCACAGGACAGAAATAAATGGAGAAAGACAACAAGAAGATGTGCAGATGTGGTCGCCAATCGTCAGTAACTGACGGAGGCAGCCAGGTAGCCAGGTAGGTATATACTATCTTGCCATTTTAATAACCATGTTATCTTTTTTACACTCTTCTTATTGTATTATTCTTTTCCTTTCCGTATTTGTTGTCCCTCCTCATGATCTCACTCTATCTCCCTCTATCTCCCTCTCTCCCTCTCCCTCCCTCTCTCTCCCCTCCAATCTGTCTCTCTCTCTCTCTCTCACCCACGCTATCTCTCCTCTCTCTCTCTCTCTCTCTCTTCCTCACTCTCTCTCTTTCTTCCTCTTTCCATTTCCCTTCTTTTTATTTATCTGCAGAAATGTTTTTAATGGCTGCTATACTCTTCTTAAACGTCCCACATCCGTACTTTTTTTGTCTGCTTTCTCTTCTGTTCACTCAGACCCTCTTATACTAGCCTTTAATTTGGTTGTCCATGTACGTATATTGTCTGTCCCTCTTTTTTCACCAGCATACCCCTTCTCATCTTACTCAAACCCGTGCATCTTTCTCCTGTTCGCCAGTTCTTTGTCGTATTTTTTTTCCATTCACCTCTTCTCCATAATCTCGTTTTAGTCTTCGACCCTTTTTGTCCCTTCTCTTATAATTGTCTTTCGATCTCTCATCTCCCTCCTCTCCCCTCTGCCCTCTCTGCAATATCTTTTTGCCTCTTTTCCCTTGGTATTAATAATTATTTCATCACCAATATACATATATTCATGTATATTTTACTTAAAGGTACTATGTCCCATTTGCAGGCCAAAAAAATGAAAAGGTTAAATTCCAACGGCATTTGAAAGACAATACTAATTTAGAACTTCCTAAAAAAAAGGGGGCTTGAAAATGTCTTTAAGTGGGAAAATAACGACTATTAGTTGTCGAATCGACTTAGGAGCTATAGAGCCAGTAAGTAATAGTCTGATTTTTCAGACCATTGTACCGAATGGTCGTATGTTTTATGCTGCGCAAAGATTCAATCAGTTTAATTTTGGCCATTACAAGAAGTGGGTTATTGATGTAGACAAATGCTCATGTACCCTTTACAGCTCATTTTATGTATGTTATTACCAAAGATGAAAAAGCCAGTCAGTCACTCAATAGTGTCTGACAGTGAAGTCTAGCAAGTAAACGGGTTTCCTTGCATAATTTGAATATTAGGACACTGCTAACGTTTAAATTTCACAGATAGGACATAGATGACATATTCATAATTCCTGCAAAGTTCTACAGAATTTGATGTTGGCTGCAAAAGGGACATAGTATCTTCAAGGCGTCATTAGACGGACATTTTGAGTGAAAAAATGAGTCATTTAGTAGACAGGGGCCCCGTTGCACAAAACTTACCATTGATGGTAACTTTGCCATCAATGGTAAGTACCATGGAAACCTTGATATTAAAGACGTGCACAACTTCGGAATAGAACATATTGTCGAATCGAAGTATAGACTGGAATTTCATATCCAATACTAATGTCTTTATCAAACAAGGTACTTATAAATTTAATAATATAACTCCTTGATCAAAAAAAGGTTTATCGGAGGAGATGAAAGGGTCTTTGCTCGGGGCTATCCCTAGTCGAGAATCTGGCCGATTTTATTTTGACCTCCACCACACCAACGCAATGCGACCTCTCCCTATACTTACTTGCTGCCAGCCGAAGATGGCGTGATCCTTAATTAGGATGCCTGGGTTCTTAGGCTGGGCCATAGGGCTGATGAGTGTATGAGTTCGTTGATAACACCATCTTCGGCGGCTTGAATCAAGTGTAGGGAACATTAAAAACCACCAGATTCTATTTCCATTGCTGAATATATCTATCTACATATACCTTTATATGTGTGTATACAACACACACACACACACACACACACACACGCACAGGCACACGCACATAAATGAGCGTTCCATTTCCGACAAGGCCCACCCAAACTGTTACTTTTTGTCAGGAATTCTTCTTCTCGTACGAAAAGTTGAGTGGCCGCTGTCCTCTTGGTGCGTATTGGCGGATGTTGTGCGTGTTGAGCTTCATGATGATGATGATGATGATGATGAAGATTAAGATGATGACAATGATGATGATGATGATATAATGGTGGTAGTGAATGTGTACTGAAGGGGAAGATTGGCAGGGAAATGCCACTTAAACATTCAGCGATCTTGATAAAAATCAATGCTTAATCAGAAAAGGGGAAATTATGAAACAATTGTTACCGTGTGTGCTGTGTGTTGTGTGTATGTGTGCGTGTGTGTGCATACGTTCGTGTGTGTTTGTGCGTGTTCATTTTGTGTGTGTGTGTGTCTGTCTGACTGTCTTTGTTCAATGCACTGTTTAAATATTCATACTTCAAACAATACAACTTTTTAAAAGTGGGACATTTTTTCTGACTCACTCAGTATAGTGTACGCGTAACTAATGTGTCTTCGAAGCATATTATTGCGTCACAATGATACTCCTTATATAACAATGATAACGTGACCTTTTTTCACTTGGACGGAATGATTTCCTAAAGCTTACAGCTTTTGATCCTTTTGATCCGTCACTCTAGGCTGACTTCCTTTGCCTCCAATCAACATGATCAAGAGGAAGATCTGAGGTTCGATGACCAGGCCTAAAATAAAGTAGAAACGACTCGATTCCTTACTATCTCTCACACACGTACACACACACACACACATACACACACACTCTCTCTCCATTCATCTCTCTCCCCCTCCCCCTCTCTTTCTCTCTCTCCTTCTCTCTCTCCCTCCCCTGTCCCCTCTCTCTCTCTTTCTCTCTCTCGCTGACTCTCTATGTCTCTCTCTCTCTCTTCTTTCTCTTTTCTGTCTCTCTCTGTCCGTTAGAAGAGAAAAACAGAAACAAAGATACCTCACATTAGAAGGATTTATTGCCGCACTGTGTTGGGAATCAATATTTTGGTTTAGTAAAATCGTTCACAGATGTTCTGTTCTATGCAAGCATTATACTCTTTTTGGAAGTTTGTACGCATTTCATTAACTGAATCAAAGAAAATATCGTCGCCCGGCTGGCAGAAGGGCGTTAGCGCGCGAGCGACTCTAAAACTACTTTTCGAATTATTCGCATTTAAAGTAGCTAAGCGAAGAAATGTCACAAAATGTCACAAAATGGACAAATTATACATGTACTGAAAGCTTACACCAATATGAACACAAATCATCTGCTCTAAAGTATTATAAATATAAATGAAACGCGATACGATGCTTTTTCCAAGACCCTTCTCAGAACTTCTTATCCTGGCTTGAAAAATAAAATTACGGAGTACAGACTTATGACGTCAGAGGTTGGGCACGATCGAAATTCCTAGGCCTCTCGCTCGGCTCTCGCTCAGCTCGCGTGCGGTATTTTGCATTCAGTATACATTACCCAGACTTCGAATGATTCATACCTAAGCCAGCTTTGATGAAAGTGTAATAATAATCTCTCGAAATCAGGAAATTACATTTTATTATTGCATATTAAGCAAATTATGTAATGTAATACGAGGGGGTGAATCGTGCAGATCGATTTGTCCAAATATTATTCCGTTTTGTGTAATTTGGTGTGAAGTTTTCGGTCATGGCTTGGCATGTGCAAGATGATTGGTGATTGCTGTTGACTCTGTTGATAAATCGCGAGAGTCCCTTTGGCTTTGCATTTCTATGATGTCGTGCAGTTCCATTTATGGTGCATATATGTAATTGGTATTCGCAAGATATAATCTCACATCTATTCTTCTTTGTTTTTTTATCCGTGAAATTTGCCAAAATAGCCCTACACTTTCTAAAAATTAGAAAATGTCTCGCCCAGTCGGTCACCCCAGTGCATGACGGATCGATCGCCAGTTCAGCGGGGCCGGTGCGGCGCGGCAGCTCGGCACAGCCAGCTCGAACTTGGGAATTTCATGGCGCTAGTGTACCTTTTTCGTATCCATTTTTGACCCGCAACTCCGGCGTGGAGATAGCCTACTAAAACATACAAAAAATCAAATATATCATTGTTACTAGTTGTGGAGCTGTGCTCATCAACTTCGATATCTAGATTTAGTAAAACTTCTTCCTCAAGCTCGGACAATGTGATAGGATATTTCGCTTTCGACTGGCTTTTGTATACGCGTATAATGCATGCAGCGGACAGAGCTGTGTGAGGGGGCTTGGGAGCACTCTCGCTCATGTGCCCAACCTATTACGTCACACATCGTACCAGCGAACAGCGGGCTGATCGAGGGCGGAAAAAACGGGTAGCAAATTCATCATTTTTGATAGCAGATTAGCCAATTCTGTAACAATTTTTGAAAAGTAAATTTGAATTATTAGAAAGATTGTAACATTACCTTTGCAATGATACCAATATTATTTAGGATAAAAGCATTTTAAAACCTTCGCTCTGGTACTTTAAAGATTTGTTTTATATTGAAACTGCTTTCCGTCCCGAAAATTGGTTTAAAACTTAAAAGACTAATAGAAATGTTATAGTAGAACACGGCCACAATTTTTTTTCGGAAATAAGTGAGTTTGAAAAAAGTTTGAGGCGATTTAGTGCTAACGCCCTTCTGCTTAGCGCTTCATTTTTTACCTGAAATTCGAGCTAACGCCCTTCTGCCACCCAGGCTAAATTAAGCGTTCAAACTAACAAATGGATTTTATCTTGCAAATAAACATTGAGAAAGACTGACTAAACCAAATGTAGGTATATGTACAAACATGGATATACTACCGACAGTCGGTTTTTAAATCCATGGTTTAACACTTTACATATCCGGCACACAAATAATCTCCCTGTGCCACATTGTATTTATCATGGGATTGATATACCAAAGGCTTCAAGATTTAACTGCTTCCAGAGAAAGATTAAACGTGGTTTATTTCTAATTCGATACTTGTGATTTACAAATGTTGCTAAGATAACATGATTGTCCGATGTTTTATTAAATATTTGTTGAAATTTACTTTATCATGCGTTAATTGGATAATTACAAATTTTCAAATTTAAAGTCAGGCAAAAACAAAAAACAGAAAATAAGTGCCCCTTTTCATCTCTGATAAGTACCCCTGTTATATTAACTCGTGCCCCTTATCCTTCCTAATTGGTGCCAGTTTCCTTTATGATAAAAAAAGAAGAAGAAAAGATTTGGATTGACCCTTCCAATAAAACTACTAAATGCAGTCACTACAGCTCCTCCCCCACCCACCTCTCTCTCTCTCTCTCTCGATCTCTCGATCTCTCTATCACACTCGCTGATACACTGTCTCTGTGTTTCGTTTCTCTCTCTCTCTCTATCTCTCTCATTCTCCCTCTCCCCATCCCCCTCTCCCTCACATACAGGCACATACGCACCCACGCACACTCTCTCTATTTACCTCTCTCCCCTCCCCTCCCCTCTCCCTCTCTCCCTCCCCCTCTCTCGCTGTCTCTCGTTGTCTCTCTGTCTCTCTCTTACTCTCTATATATTTTCTACATCTATCTAAAACATACGTTCGTTAGAAGAGAAAAACTAAATCAAAGATAGGCCTACCTCACATTAGTATACTAATAATGAATGCTTATGAGTTCAATAGTGCGAATATTTTCATGAGTTGAAAGATTAACGTTCTATTCAACGAGGCGTCAGCCGAGTTGAATAGAATTAACTTTAATCTTTCAACGAATGAAAATATTTGCACTATTGAACGAATGAAAAACATTCATTATTTGTTTTATACAACATCTTTCAACAAAGTATGCTTTGCTCCTTATATTAAAGATAAATTAAAGTTGGAGTCAGGTCTTCTCGATTACATTCAGATTGCCTCCGCGTCAGATGCGCGCAGCTAATAACAATGGGATACGTGCAGGGCAGAGAGGTACGTACGCGTCGCAGTCTGCACATAACCAAAAATGCACGGCGAATATATCCAAAAATGCACGGTCGTGCAATAGTATTATTTATTGAATATCATGTGACCAACAATCCTCCAATCAAATGACAAGGATCTACGTAGGTGTTGTATAAAAGATTTTATTGCATCACTGTCACGGTGTTGGGAATCGATATTTCGGTTCCGGAAAATCGTCCACAAATTTTCTGTTCTATGCAATCATGATAATCTTTTTGGATTTTTGTAAACATTTAATTAACCGATTCAAAGAAAATATACGCTAAAATAAGCGTTTAAAACTAACAAATGAATTATATCTTACAAATAAACATTGAGAAAGACTTTAAAAGCTGACTAAACGAAATGTAGGTCTATGTACAAACATGGATATACTACCAACAATCGGTAGGTCATCGATGGTTTAACACTTTATATGGAAAACAAATGATCTTCCTGCGTCACATTATATTTATCGTAGGTTAGATATACCGAAAGCTTCAAGATTTAACTGCTTTCAGTGAAAGATTAATCTGGTGTAAAAAGGGTTTTTATGGAACAAATTAATCCGGAAAAGGGTAATTTTGCAGGGCCGTTGTGTTGCATAGAGCATGCTTTTGTTTTGTATAAAATGACACGTGTGGCAAAGAAGCAACTGTGAAGAGTTGTGAAGAAAGCAACTGATGTGTTAAATGTTACCTCCGTTTTTCATTGAATTTAATTTCTAACAGGCTTACGTTAGTTTGTATTTATTAATTTATTAATTTATTTGATTTGTATTTGGTTTAATATATTTACCAACATCAATACAAAAAAACATAATAATACAATGATATTAACATTTACAAAAATAGAAAACATCTGGTAGGTAATAATAGCCAGATAATAACAAAATATAATGAATTTAATATTGCAATCTGTACTTTAAAAGATAAGAATACTTAACAATGTCTTACAATATACAAACTGATAATATACAATACGATTTGTGTACATATACAGACTATTTACATGGATTTATCATTTATGATTGTTTTTTTAGAGCAGAATTCCGAAACCTTTTTCTAGACTTTGTTAATCTGACATTAATGGGTAATCTATTTCAAAATTCACTGCTTTATAAGGTTCTAGGACATTTACCCCCTGGACAATCACCTCCCGGCCAATAACCAACGGGATAATTACTCCCCAAGGACAATTAACCCCAGGAAAATTATCCCCCGTGGACAATTACCCCCCTCCCCAAAGACAATTACCCCCCCCCCCGAGAACAATTAAAACCAACTTATTTTCAGGGTGGGCATCCCCTTTAATGAACAGGGGATATTTTACCGGGGGTAATTTTCCTCGGGGTGGTTTTCCTTGGTTGTCCTGGGGGATAATTAATGTTCAAGGGGGACAATTTTAGAGGTAGGGGGTAATTGTCCTAGAGGGTAATTTTCATTGTGGTAATTGTCCTCGAGGGTGGTTGTCCTTGGAGGGTTTTTTCCGGGAGGGGGGGGGGGGTAATTTTCCGGGTTATTGTCCAGGGGATAATTGACCTGATACGGTACCGATATAATTCTATAGTTACCTGGATCTTCTCTTGGCCCCTTTTTGTGTAGGGGAGAAACCTTTGCAATCTGTATTTCACCTGGAACCTTGCCAGTTCTATTTTGCTTGTATAAACAACGAACATACGATTCTAGAATGCTTTAACATTTTACAGTGCTTTGACGCAGTTTCTCTCGAAGTGTAATTCCATTGACAAAACTCGATAATACCCTACATAACCTACTGGCAGACAATTGTGTAATGACCACATCTGTAATCCGTTCCATTATTTCAAAATCGACAATATACCTACATGTATAAACAAACACAAAGGAAACCGCTGGATTGCCCATGGCTGCGTCTTATTTTTTCGTACCACAACGAGCCCAGATTGCAGTATGAACTCATTTTCATACATAACAAGCTACGAAAGCTTGCAAAGAGGTCACAAACAATTAAACTTTGATTATTTATTGCTTTGCCACACTATTTAAAAAGGCAAAAAGACTGAATAAACTGAGATTCGAACCCTCAAGTCAACTCCAAAGTTCGATTAGTAATACGCTGTCTTTACCGATTGAGCTAACGATGGGTTGATGAAAGGTTCATTTGTATAATTACTATCACCCCATTAACAACCCTACCGGATTCCATGTGCGCATGCGCTGGTTTCCTTCGCGAGTGCGCATGCGCATGTTTCCTTCACGAGCTCAATCTGGGCTCGCTATGGTACGAACAAGTAAGACGCGAGTTTGGATATAATCTTTATGTACACGTTGGGTTAGCATTTCTTTTAATGGAACGATATTAAATTATGTTTGAGAGCATTTAGGGTGTGCCTAGGTTTGTAGGGAAATGAACGTTTAGAGTTAAACGTAAATTGTGAAGATTTTATTTGATTAGAAGATTTGGTTTTTGAGAGCATTGCCAAATTCATTGTTCATCTGTCTCCACCGGCGTATACTCTATATCTACATGATCCGGTTGAGAAATTGTTGTTTTCGCATTTTTCTTGACTTGGTTAGCCTTACGATAACACACTGTGAGAGCTATACAGAGACCGATGATTATAATTACTAAGATTCCAATGACACACACATAAATCACGTTTGACCTGTGATTCTTCTTTGTACTTTGTGTTACTTCTTTGGTTGGAATAGAAGTAGGACTTTGGGAAGATGTTGAAGATTCTTGATGTGTTGTAACCATGACAACAGGACAGGGGTCTGTGAGGTTTCTATTGGGACCCCAAGTGTAGTCCTTGCATTTGCATCTATCAACTGGTTGTCCTACAACAACAGAGCAACAAAACGCAGGCTGGGAAAGTCTCACCCACATGGTCTGCCTGATACTGTCACTATCACTCGGTCTACCCATTGGGGGTACCCTTATTCCATTCTGATAGCAAATGATTTCTCCAAGCAAGCTACCAGACAGGGCTGTGCAACCTAATGAGCGCCAGTCATCATCAACATTCCACGTTGTCCACCCGCAAGACGCCTTACCCGGTGGATAATCAACTCTCAAGCCAACCCTTGTGTCCTGGAGGAAATTTCCATCACCGGCATATGCAGTAAGAATATATCCCCCTTCATCAGACCTTAGGACAGGGTTGATTATAAGTTGGAGAAGACAGTTTTTGTCCTCAGTCTCAATTTGAAAAGCAAGTTCTTGGTTATAGGGCAATGAAATTGAATCTAGATTAGCTGAATCATAAAACGGAGCTCTCATTCCATTTCTCAAAGTGAACCATGGACTGTCACAAGGGTAACTAAAATCAAGTTTTATCTTTTCCCCTTCCATAGCACCCACTCTCGTAATATCACCCTTGGTGAATGGAAGTGAGAAGAGAACAAAGATCAAAGTGCTTATTTTGAACGAAAATCCTGATCGCTTGGCCATTTTGGATAAAAGAGTTGACTCACTATAAGTATGTCAAATAAAAAACAAAGTAATGATACAAGACAAAAACTTTTGGCCCGTACAGGTAACTCGTTAGTAATTACGATTTTTCCAAATTAAGTCATGTAGTTACAATAATTACTTTATTCCATAGGCAATGACCGGCGGACAAACTCACACTAGGTAGCTTAGGCAGGGTTTAAACTTAAAACATAGATATACGAGGCTTTCGAGAATACAAGCTAGAGTGTTGTTGTCCTGTGCCAAAACTCAGTCTTAACTATTTCAGATAAACAGTCGGTCAGACAGATGGACGGATGCTTGGCAGTTGAAAGGATTTTCCGTAAAACAACGATTGACTCCTTTTCGCTGTAAACGTCATTAGATAGGTGCTTCTTGAAACTGGGTCTGGTCGCACTTTTCTCTTAATTGATCCACCCTGTTTATTGTTGTTGATGACAATATTTATTTATTTATTTATTTATTTATTTATTTCTGATATTTATACAAGGTGGCACATATCACCAATTTGGTGGTCTTCCATGAGGCCCTGTTTGGTAATAATAAAACAAATAACAGCATCAAAAACAAAATAGATAAATACACATGCATATAAACAGGTAAAATACACATTAATTGGTATCCCCATGAAATAACTGATCATTCAAGAATCATCCTTGATCATTTACAAGAAATAGGTGAATGGAATTTTCAAATTAAATAAAAAATGTACAAACGTTCATTTAATAATCTGATATAGCTTAACGCACGGGATACCAAAATTGTTATATACATATTTACATTCAATTGCTCTTTAACTAATACACTTAGGATGTTTACAAGATAGCTGAAAATGGATACATTACATGTATGAATACATGATATAACGATAACCATGTCAACCAAATTTCATAATTTTGCAAATAGGAAAAAAATGGTTAGCTTCGCACGAAACCCCAAAAGTTCACTTACACGTCTTCTACAGATAACAGGGCTTTTAGAGCGTGTTTAAAACTGTTCAAAGTAGGTGACATTTTGACAGAACTTTTAAGTTGGTTCCATACTCTAATTCCAGAAATTAGAGGACTATTTTTATAAGTGTCCGTCCTAAATTTTGGTACACACAATGCATCCCTTACAGCATGTCTTGTGTTGTGATCATGTAGTGAACTAACATGATGTAAATCTTGTTTTAAGTATGTTGGTGCCATGTCATGCATTGATTTATACATCATCACTGCACGTCCAAACTGGAAACGTGTCTGAATAGGCATCCATCCTAAGCGACTAAACATATCATTTGAAGATACTTCAAATCCTTCTCCCAGCACTACACGTGCAGCTCGTTTTGAACCTTTTGTAATTTAATCGTTTGTCTTTGAAATCGCTCAGACCACACCGAGGAACAATAATCAAAATGAGGAAGTACGATGGCATTATACAGAAGTTTTAGAGATCTTGTTGGAACATAACTTTTGGCTCGCTTAATTACACTTATATTTCTTTGAGCAGTTTTAATAACTTTTTCCACATGCTCCGTCCAACGTAACTCCTCGTCAATCATGACACCCAGGCATTTTGCCACTTTTACTCTTTTCAAACAGCTGCCGTTTAGTGTGACAGAAAAATCATTTACTCCGTTACGAACTGATCGTGATCCAATAAGCATCACATTTGTCTTATCCGCATTAAGAACTAGACGGTTTGTTGTTACCCATGAAAATATGTTTTCCATACCTTTGGTTAGCTTTTGTTCTACTTCTGTGACATTACTCCCTCTAAATGTTAGAGTTGTGTCGTCAGCATACATATCAACAATGCCATCATGAATACATTTGGGTAAACTATTTATGTAGATAGAAAAAAGGAGTGGCCCTAGAATCGAACCTTGTGGGACTCCCATCATAACTTTTGAGGAACTCGAAGTAGCCCCTTTAAAACAAACCATCTGTTCTCGGTTGGACAGATATGATACAAACCACTGAATACTAGTATCAGAACATCCAATGGCTGTCAATTTATGTAACAGAATATCGTGATCGACAGTGTCAAATGCTTTCCTCAAATCAATGAAAGCAACACCTGTTAACTCATTGTTATCTACATTCAAAGCCCACTGGTTTATAATTTTCATTAGAGCTGTTGCAGTAGAGTGAAGAGGACGAAAGCCTGACTGATTAGGATACAATATTTCATTTTTGTTTAGAAAACCACATAGTTGAAAATGCACAGCTTTCTAGAATCTTGCTCACAACGGATAATACCGAAATTGGTCTGTAATTACCGGGAGTGGCCATATCATCAGTCTTATAAATTGGAATCACCCTTGCTTTTTTCAAGCCTTTTGGTACATGTCCTGTTGTAATTGACTTATTGATAAGACATGTTAAGGAGTCCACAATGATATGCTTTGACATTTTTAAAAGACGGCAACTTATTCCATCATCTCCGGTTGCTTTATCATCACTCATGTTTTCGATTTCTTTTAAAACAAATGCGCTCGTGACTTGCTGTAGCTCAAATTTGCCTTCTGTATTAATAATCTCAGTGTCATCTAAAATTATTTCACAATTTTTTGGGATACCACTTGTTATATTTTGAGCACATGTAACAAAATATTCATTAAAAATTTGAGCAATACCTTCATCATCTGTAATTTTATCCCCATTCACTTCAATGCTGCACGGTAAGACCTGATTAGATTTAGGAATAATATGTTTGACACTCTGCCACATTTTTTTCTATTTCCTTTACTGTCATCTATCTGAGCACTGTGATAATTTATTTTCTTTTCTCAGAAGATGATTTACCTTGTTCTTTAGTTCTTTGTACCTTTCCACGATGCGTCGTCAACTCTCTTCAACGCCACATCGTGGGCATGATCTCTTTCGCGCATCGTTTCAATAATCTCCTCATTAGTCCAAGGGCACGCATTGTTTCGTATTCTTTTCTCACAGAGCGGCATATGTTTATCAACAACGTCCATGAATAATCTAAGCCACGTCTCCCATGCTCTATCAATATCATTGCAATTTATGCATGATCTCCATGGAATTCTTTGTAGATCTAATAAGAAGTCATTCACAACGAGGTTTTTAAATGAACGAAATTTAGTAGATTTGTCCTTAGCGGATTTTTGGTTGTTATTGAAACCTCTCATAGTATAAACTAAGTAATGGTCACTAATGCTAGTCTTAAAGACGCCAGTCTCAGAGTACAACTCTGGATCAGTGACAAAAACCAAGTCAATAATTGAGCATGTATTTTGAGTGATACGAGTAGGTAGGTTAACCAATTGCTTAAGACCATATAACTCGAATAGGAAGTGTAATTTATCGGCATTTGTATCTCTTTATCACTCATGAAGTTACAGTTAAAGTCTCCAAAAATAGCACAGCTGATGTTTTCAGACATTGATTTTGCAAGGCATATATCAAGCTTCTCAAAATAGTCTGATGTCGAATTCGGTGGTCTATAAATTGAACCTAACAAAATAGAAGGTTTGTGAGGATGACAGAACTCCAGCCACAAACATTCCAAATCATTAAAGTTCAAATCATGTCTTTGCTTGAAATCATACTTATTGGATATATACATAGCGACGCCTCCACCGCGTCTGTTTCGGTCTTTACGAAGCAATACAAAGTCATCTATGTTTAGTTCAGAGTCAGGTATTGATGAGTCACACAACGTCTCATTCAAACAAATGATATAAAAGGCTCATTTCTAAGTAAGATTTTCAGCTCATCAATTTTATATATCAAGCTGTGAATGTTTAAGTGACAAAACTTAATGCCTCTTTGGTTTATTGTGGGGATGCATCCATTTACTAAGTCATGTAGTCTGTCAGTCATTGACTTATCCTTTTCAAGATTTTCGGTGCTGACATTTGTACAATTATATGATACCCTTGATGACTTTGGTATTACTTCATAAGATCTACATGTATTAGGTTCATCATTTGCGTTATCAGCAATTAACTGTTCATTACCATTCGTACAACCTGGAGGTAATCGTACCACTCCTGCCTGGACGTTTTCAGTCTGGCCTTGTTGGACGATTGGTGTAAATCCAGACCCTCAGTCGATGAACTTCTAGAAACCTTACGCCCTTCACTGTGCATCATTCTGCGTTGCGTATCCGATCTGTCTCCATGCACTGGCCTCAAAATAGCGGAGGAAATTGTTCAAAAACGAATATCGTTGCCCACAAATGTCAATTCATGTTATTCTTGTCTGAAGTATCCATCATATTCAACTACCAGTCTTTGCTCTCGGGTATTCTGAAAAAAAGAGATTTAAATACATTTTTTAAAAATTAAAAGGAAAATTTTGCAATGATCCCCTTTTCACTTTTTCATTGAATGATTTTATTTGTCAAGTATATAAATACATTCACATCGATCGTGGAATAAACAAGAGAAAGACCTACCTTGACAGAATAACCCATGAAATAGATTATTTGGGATTAATGCATAGGTTTTTATTATATGCGTATACTAAAAAGACATAACATAATTAAAGATATCATCTTAATACCGAAAACATACAATTAGTACACCATTACTTCAATGTTTGCATGATATTTACAGAGAGATGTGCATTGAAATAATGATTTCAAAGTGTGTATTTTATACACAGTAGTGTATCTAGCAATTAAGGCGCCAGAGGCAAACATTAAATTGCAGCCTAGCAAAAAATGATAAAAGAATGAGCGAGGGGGAAGGCGACCGGGCGGCAGGTTTTTGCTTCTTCTTTTTTTTTACCCCCCAACAAAAAACAAAAAAAAAAGTCAATAAACGCATTTTGATTTGCATTTTACCCAAAATTCGCAAGGAAACACTGCACCGAGCGGTTGACTTCGATAAAACCGTCTTTTATTAAATTCTTCCTCGAATTGGGAGCAAAATTAACGAAATATTTGGATAAATATAGTTGACGAATTTAATAATGTAAGCGAACGTTTTTTGTCTAATTTTGAACCCTTACAAATGCCATTTTATAAACAGGCCTGTTTATAAAAGTTTTCAAAAAGACATCGAAGCAACTGAAATTGTGTTTTGTTCAAATTTTGAACCCTTTACGAATAAACTGTTTTGTATTATGGGGGCGCAAATTTATGAGATCCCGAAGCATCATAATTTTTGCGAGGGAGCAAAACGTGTGACCTTTAGCGATTTTCGCATATTAAACACTGAAAAACACTATTTCTGAAAAATACTCAAAGATCATAACTTTTCTTTTCTTTAATCTTTCTTTGCACCCCTTTGTGTCTTGATTTTACAGGGTTTTTTGTTGTTTGTTTTTTAACCTCCCAAATGGAAGTTTCTTTATTTATCCCCTCGGCTCACTTCGGGGTGTAATAGAATACATTGTTTGAACAAACACTGATTTTACAGCTAGTAAGCAAGCATGCAATCATTAAAATCATTTGTTTTTGTATGTACTATACCTGTGGTCATTCTGGTTGCAATCCAATCTTCATAATAAATTGATGTGCCAATTCAACAATAAACCAAGGCGGATTTCAAGATTGATACTCGCTCGTCCGTCTAATGGAGTCAACATCATGAAAGTGTAATGTCGAGAAGAAATTTCGATTGAAATGAGGACATGAAAAAATATGTGGACTCTTTTTATTAGAGACAATAAAATAAACATATGGTTTGCTCTTTTTCTTGTTTCTTATTTTTATTTTTTTGTCTGATATGTTTTTCTTCCCATGTTGACGTACAAAGGATTGATATCCTTCAAGCAACAAAGGCGGTTCCCACCCAGATGTCTATATTATCGGTAATTTGGGTTTTTCCACCGTTCAACGTGTGAAGGAGGGCGCGGTTATTGTATTTGTTCCATATGGTGATATGACGCAAACCCGCAGACAGTCTAAACCCTTAACCCGGTGACTACTGAATGTTCTAATTCCCATAGACTTAATACAGGGGCCACCTGGTTCCTGTACGGCAATGGGTTAAAAAGGCCAAGTTATTTAGGATTGTGTGAAAAAGTGCGCGTTTTTTGTCTATTTTGTTTTTTTCTTTGGTCCCATTTGCTGATACGACACGATATTCTTAACCCTTCAGAGGCCAAGTTATTGAGGCAATCTCGGCCATGGATCGCGCAACGATGAGATATCTTGAAATATGGCACATAAATAGAGTAACTCAATGCGAATATAACCTTAAAATTTGGTTTAGATACTTTATGGATAATCACCTCTTTAATTAATTATGATCAGGTTGTGTGTTTTCTTTTTAGTATAGGGGTTGCAATTTCTGGATGTTGCTTGTTATTGTCCAATATTTTGGTGTCAAAATATAAGCCAGACTCTGGGCTTAAAATTCATGAAAGCACGGGGTTAGACAAGAAATGCCGCGAAGTTTTCCCCCCAAAAGATAAAAATCCACCCCGGCCCTTCTAGGGTAAAGCCCGATGCATATGAGGTGTTATTCCATTATACGCCATTATACGAGCGCTGTATAAATGAATTTATTAATATAATTACTATCAATACAATAGATGTAGGAATAAAGTAAACTTTATCTGGGGGACTGGTTTTGGGGGGTCGCCGGCCTTACTATAGGTGGATGAACAGCAAGATAACAAAGACATTCGGGGGTCCTAATCACGTTGCCTTTCTCCTCTTCATATCTTTCTTTCCCTTCATCTCGGCCATTTTTGGGAGTTCATTCGACGGAGTGGGTGGTCGGTTAGAGGAGGGAGGGCACGTGTTAATGTACAACATTAAAGGTAGTATATATGTCCCATTTGCAGCCAACATCAAATTCTGTAGAACTTTGCAAGAATTATGAAATGTCACGTATGTCCTATCTGTGAAATTTAAACGTTAGCAGTGTCCTATTATTTAAATTATGCAATGAAACCCGTTTACTTTCTAGACTTGCCGGTGGAATTTAACCTTTTCATTTTGTTGGCCTGCAAATGGGACATAGTACCTTTAACGACAAAGGGTGCATGAGCTTTTAAACTCGCCGACTTTTTCCACAGAAAAAAATTGGCAAGATTAAGACGCCTTAAAATCGATAATACTATAAATAGGATAGGCCTATGTTATTAAATCAAGCCACTGTCGTGAAGAAGAATGTAGCTTACACGTTTAATCTAACGCTTGTAGGTTATACCCATATTTGGAAACGTCTGAAACAAACAATGAAGATTTCTGTTATTGCCAGCAGATGTATCCAAAACGAAACATATCTTTTGGTATTACATTTCCCTCAGCTAATATTATGGCGAATAAATGAATACCTCCTGGAATGTGATGAAATAGTAGCCCGCCCTCTCGCAGATAAATGTACTATTCCTTTGGACAAAATCTCGTCCTTTGTTGACAAACACATGATCGAATTTGACTTGCTGGTGATCGTCTGTTCCTAACATAGAGGCGTTGTCCTGTCAACCAAGAACGCGCCTTTTTTGAAGCTGTGAATGAAAAAATAAAATTATCGGCGAATGAAATTTCGAAAGTTTGTTGAAAACATGGCTTTGATATTGTGAGATACTTTCTTTGCCAAATGACACGAGGAAAAGAAAGTTTAGCCATGATATCACGTCAAACAAGCAACCTCAATACTCTGTTAACTGGTCCTAAAAACAATGCTATGTTAAAGGCCAGGTTCATTGATTTTGAAATCGACTGAATTTGGTATCATTGTAATCAGAACATTACACTGAGTAAAACTATCACATTTGTGTAACTTGTAAATTCGTGCGAAAATTATAAAAGTTGATTAAACTTGACGAAATATCACCCCTATCGAGACCCCGAAAACATCGTAAGTCAGCTGATTTTTGAGTGACGTAGCACAATTAATACAATGGGCCGCTCAGCTGATCGGTGCGCGATGCAGTTTGCGTGCAATTCACATGTATTGCATTGACTCTTGAGGACCGTACCCATTCTTACCCAACGTTGTTTACCTTCATCAAAGTCACCCTGAAAATATCGATATGGACGAAAGCATACTTGATTTGAGTTTTGAGGAGATAGAAGAAGGAAGTACCTCGGACAGCGACAACGACAATGGAGATTTGGGAGATCTAGACCTAGAAGAAGATCTGGAAGATTTTGCCGAAGTCGATGGACAAGCACAAGCTGTCGGGGCAGCCGCAGTCGCTGCGTATCTACATGAGCCCGCATATCACAGCCAGGCCAGCCGGCCCGGCGCTTGATCGAGCTAGCTGTGAATCGCGAACCTGACTGATCTAATGGGGCGTTCCCACTGTCGTGCGATCCGTTACGAACCCCACGATTGGCCATTCGTAGCTGATCGTGGAAATTCTCTGAATTGCTAGGTTTGGATACGAGGTGATGCGAGTCGATACGTTATGGTACGATTTGGTGCGCTTGGTTGCGATATGGTCACGATTGGTCAATTTCAGGTGACACGATCTGGTCTCCCGTTCAGATACGATCATATACGTTCCGATATGATTGTCCCGATTGAGTCCACGATTGGGTCTCGATGTGACACGATCATCACGATCGGGGTCCCCGATTTGGGACGATCGGGTACGTGTAGATACGTTCGAATACCTTCCGATACGTTCATTACAAACCGATGCGCTCTGTTGCGACAGTATACGGTTGTGGTTGCGATGTCTTTCACGATAAGGGTCGAGAGTGATCAGGATTTGAGCTACGATTGGACCCCGACGGATATATATACAGGCCGACTGACCATGGACTTCATTGTTTCTTGAACTTCTACAAAGTGATCACTACAACCCACAACCATTGATGATGACAGGAGTTGAGGATAATGACAACGTGACATTTGCAGTATTACTGTATGCTTATATTATTATCGCCAGAGAGGAAGAAGACGAGCAGCAGCCAGACGGTACAGACCAGCCACAGCCCCAATCACGTAAGTACAGGAGAGCTGCAGTCAGGCAGTTCAGGGGCCGTATTCTGAACCCTGTGTTATCTCTAATATTGTTGTATCTTTGAAGATAAGATAAAGTTGGTATTCTGAACATTGTTGTAACTTTTGTTGTATCTTTTGTTGTATCTTTTCTCTCATTTCTTTGGTCGCGCCTGCGCTCAAACTTTTGTGCGCTTGTAATAGTGCGTAGTATTACAAAAATGGCGCTTAATCCTCATTTGCATATGCGCACGGGAGATAATATGACAAGATAATTGGTATTCTGAAAATTGTTGTATCTTTTATCTTATCTTATCTTGCGTGGTATTTACAACAATATTTACAATAGGTAGGAGGTTGTTGTATCTTTCGGGATGATATAATGGCGGCAATATTCCTTGCCCAAAACCAACTTCGTTCCAGTAGACGAGTTAGCAGAAGATTGTGTGTTGACCGGAGACATCACAGATGAGAACTTTCTAAGAAATTACATGCTAGGATATGACGATTTTAATGCTCTCATCTATAACCACTAATTGAAAGCGTGACTTGTCTTCATGATCCACATGCCACAGCGCATATGATGACGCGCGTAATAAGCACTCAATTTACTAATTACGCCCAAGATTAGTATGCGCTAGGCGCATCATTAGATATGGCATAAAGTATTCCTATTGGTTGACCTACTTATCATGCTTATATAAAATAGATTTTGATTGGTAGGGTCCATAAAAATGGGCGTGTCAACATTGGTCAAAGATAAGATAGAGGCGGTCCTTCAAGAGATAACACTGGGATAGAATGATTTTCAGAATACCAACTTACAACAATATTAGCGCTGTGTTATCTCTGGAAGATACAACAAAAGATAACACAAAACTTACAACAATGTTCAGAATACCGCCCCTGGGTTCAACCATGGCTCACAGAGGAGACGAGACAACAGTTGGCCAGTTCTCCAGCCTCCTAGACACCAAATTGAGGCTGGAAGATCCAATAGCGTTCCAAAACTACACAAGATTAACACTACAGCTCTTCGATGAAGTCTTGCAGGGGGTGGCCCCAGCAATCGAGAGGGGACGCACCAGTTTCAGGCAACCCCTCTCACCTGGACTGAAACTGCCAGTGACACTGAGGCACCTTGCCACTGGACAACTATCGGTTCCTTGCGTATGCATTTAGGTGTGGAGTGTCCAGCATCTCAGAGATGGTTCCAGAAGTGTGCCAGGCAATTGTGCAAGCGTACAAAATGAGGTTTTAGCCTACCTGTCACCCCTGAAGCCTGGACAGCCGTAGCTAACCAGTTTGAGCAGAGATGGAACATACCCCATGCCATTGGGGCCCTGGATGGCAAAAACATTGCTATCAAGAAGCCACCCCACACTTGAAGCCTGTACTACAATTACAAGGGCTTCTTTTCGATACCACTCCTAGCTCTGGTGGATGCAGATTACAACTTTGTGTGGATCGAGCTTGGTGGAAAAGGACACATGTCAGATGATCAGATATTTGGCGACTCTGAGCTGTTCAATGGCCTGGAAGAGGAAGCCCTAGGACTCACCCCACCCTGCCCTTTGACTGCAAGCCCTGATGACCTCCAAGACATGCCCTTCTTCATCCTGGGGGATGACGCCTTCGCACTCAGGAAACACCCCATGAAGCCATACGGAAGAAGAGTGATAGCCAGGGAGGAGAGGATTTTCAACTACAGACTCTCAAGGGGGAGAAGAGTGGTGAAAATGCCTTCGGTATCCTGGCCAATAGATTCAGGTGTCTCCTCAGGACTCTAGAGCAGAAGCCTAACAATGTGAATGATATGGTTGAGGCGGAAAACCAGAATGTCATCCCAGGAGCATGGAGGGACCATGTGGACTGGCTAAATGTGAATCAACCTTCTGTACCTCGCAACTCAGCTACAGCAGATGCAAATCATCACAAGGAACTCCTAAAGGCCTTCTTCAACTCACCACAAGGTGCGGTCGCATGGCAGGAAAGGATGGCCAGGCTGCATGACGCGGAAGGTGGAGAGGATGATATTTGATATTTTTATTTTTATTTTTGAAAAATTCAGGAAATTGATATTGAAGATGCATGATTTTCTTTCTATTTTTATTGACTATTCTAAGTCAATGTTTTAGAGCAGTGGAAACTCATTTTAGGTTAATTACAGCAAAGTTGTTAAATATAGGTGACATATATTTATGGATAAAGAAAAGGGAGAGAATTTTAACTCTTTCATTGTCCATGTCTGTGCAAGAACAACAAAAACTTCCATGTGAAAGATTAACTATAATGTAATACATTTTAAAAGATGTTTAAATAGCAGTTACCTGAACAAAAGCTATTTTTTGACCTTATACTTAATTAGTATGGCACTATAGTTTACACACTGCAAAATTGTCACACCTGTATGTATATATCTGTCTATAATGTTATCGAAATATATAAAGTTGGTATCTATCATCTTCTGATTGTATGGACACAACTTTCTATTTCAAGTCTGCAAATTAATGGTATACATGTTTACATTACCTTCCATGATTGATAAGAAGAGAGAGAGAGAGAGAGAGAGAGAGAGAGAGAGGAGAGAGGGAGAAGGAATATTAACAACAAGAGGGAGAGAGTGTGAGGTTGAAGAAGCTGATGGAGTGAAGGAAAAGGAGTTATTATGATTAAGGACTATAAAGAGAATGATAGTGAATGAGAAACAAATGGTTGAGAGAGAAAGAGGAGAGAGAGAGATATATATAATTAAAAAGAGAGAGAGAGAGAGGGGGAAGGAGAGAAAGTATAAATATACTGGGCGCGAGAACTCGTAACAGATCGTAAACGTCCGTGTAAAAGCGTGACTTCTCGTATCTACTCGCATTTACTCGCATCTACTCGTATCATCTTGTATCTGCTCTTGAGTCGTTCGTGTCAGGTCGTGAGCAATGGTACCCGACAGAGCGTCACAGGTCGTGGCAGATCGCAACACATCTCAACAGAGCGTGGTGTTTGTCTTTTTCTAAGGCCCGGTCCCACTGGCCGATGGACACAAAACGTATGCATAAAGGACACAGCGGACGAGCAAAATTTCGGGGGTGGCTCCATCCGTTTTCATCCGCTCCAGAAATGGACAAAATTGGCGAAAATTTGCGAAAACAGAACGGAAAAGAACGGACGTGGGTAGTATGTAGCGGGGATGTTAAACGAATGTTCATCGGAAGCCTAGCGGATGAAAGCGGATGGAAGTGGATGACAGCTCCGAAGGGGTTACCGGGGATAATTGCGAAGCGGACGCATAGCGGAAAGAGCGGATGCATAGCGGATGAAGCGGATGCATCACGTACGCCTAACGGAAACAAAGGGGATGCCGTGCGGATGTATATCGGATGCAAACCGTTCACTGCGCATGCGGGGGTATGAATTGCGTCCGCTCCGTGGATATACAGGGATGCAGCACGCACCAAGAAGAAGCAGGCAGCTTGGAGAGACAAGGCAGAGAGCCTGGGGTACACTGCAGAACCTCCACCCCCACCTCCACCACCAGATCCAGAGGACGCAGGCAGAGAGGCAGACTGGAGGGCCAGGACGACAGTGTGCTGTTGGAGATCAGGGACACAATGAAGACCAGCACAGAACTTCTCTCTCAGCTGGTCGACTTGGACAGAGCATCCTCGGCCCGGAAGTCCTTCATCACCTACGTAAGCCAGACACTGAGGGACCTGCCCGAGGCCGAGTACCAGGTGATGAAGCAGAAGATCACAGCACTTCTCCACAACCCTCAAGGCCCAGCTGAAGCTCGTCCTACCCAGTCCAGGTCTGCTCCTCCACCCCAGGCGACGTCACAGCCCTTCCACGGCTTTCAACAGCCCCTCACTTAACAATGCTACGACTACCAGGACATCTCAAGTCCTTGATGAAGGGTCTCTCAACCTCACGGGACTGAGTCAGCTCTCGGATACCAACCTTGGCGTCCTGACCACACCACCACCTGCTGTACCCTCGAGGCCAAGCACCCTAATGCCGCGTCAGACCAGCACTCAAGACACAGCCACAGCCACAGTCACTGCCTTACGCCTCGCAGCTGAGACCAGGGACATGACTCAGAGTGACTCAGAATAGTTTGAGAGACTGAGTTGTGATTGTGAACACTTGTTGTGAACACTTGTGAGCAGCATTGTTAACTTATAAAAATGTTTTTTTTTACTTAATAAAGTGTTGGTAAAAACTTTGAAAAAATGGTTAAAACTTTGCATTTTTTTGTTTACTTAATAAAGTGTTGGTAAAAACTTTGAAAAAATGGTTAAAACTTTGCATGCCCGACTATGTTGATGGACCAAGAAATGCCCAACTTGGTTGCACTGGTAGTCCAAAATGCAAAGTCCCCTATCCCTTTTTTTCCTTTTGAAAGAGAAGTCCAAACTCCCTTTTCCCGGTATAAAATTTAAAGTCCCTCTTTCCTTTTGAAAGAGAAGTCCAAACACCCATCTACCATATTTAACCCAGCCTAAAAGCCCTTTTTCAAACATATAAAATGTCCAAGGTGTTTTCCCATGCCCAACAATGTTGGTGGACCATAAAATGCAAATAATGTTTGCATTAATAGTCACCTGTCTCTGTGGTCAGTTATAAATATAAACATTGTTCCAAGATTAAATTTAAGACAGTGACATTCATTTTTAAAAGAGAGAATATAACTTTAATTTAACAATCAATTTACAACAAATAAATTACATGGCCCATTTTTGGAGTCACATTTGGAATAAACGTTAACGCTAACGCTAATTTGAGTTACGCACATTAAATTTAACTCAAATTTTGAAAAAATTCCCTGGTATAGTTATGTAGCCAAAGATTATAATGGCTTTTTGTTACCTTATTTATTAAAATAATTGAGTCATATACTATCTGTGAATAATTGGGCACAGGGAGTTGTGACTAACAGTGCAACCATAACAGCATGCTATGGTCCACCAACATAGTCTGGCCTGGGATCAGTTGGCCACAGTTTGGTCTTTATTTTTTATTGATGGGCAAAAAGGGCCCTTTACACAAGGGATGTTGTACTTTATTATTATCATGGAAAAAGGACTTTTTGACTTGGGGAAAGTTGTGGGATAGGAAACCTCCGGACTTACGCTTGCAGTGCAACCATACTGGGACTGTATGGTCCACCATCCCAGCTGCCACACATATGAACCTTTATTATCAATAACAATTTATTCAGTAATCAACACATTTTAAATTAAACAAAGCTGTTTATTAATGCCCTATCCATTGTAGGACCCCACAACATACATTTAATAACAATAAACAGCTACAAGTATACAACAACATAGTAATGCAGTGTTCTTATGGCACAATCTCATCAGTCTTATGCAACAGTCTCAAGGAAGCATCCATTCTAATCATCTATCATCCTGTCTTGCCACTCCACTGATCCAGCTGGGGAGTTGCACCAGTGTCTCAGGAGGTTGCGCTGCTTCTTCCCTTCACGTGAAGCTCTGTTGGGGCCTTGTACATCCACAGTGTCCATCAGGTTACGTCCTTGCCTCCATTCACCAGGCTCCATGTCCCCATTCCCTTGTTGACGGTCGACAAGTCTGTTCTGCAACACTGGGTAGCGGGTGCGCATGAGGTTGTGCAGGATGCAGCAAGCTTCCACGATGCTCCTCACAGTCTCTGGGTCATGCTGCATGCTGGTGAGAAGTATCTGGAACCTGTTGGCCAGAATGCCGAAGGCGTTCTCCACCACCCGTCTTGCCCTGGACAGCCTGTAGTTGAAGATCCTCTCTTCCCGGGTGAGGTATCTTGAACTGTACGGCTTCATGAGGTAGGTTCTGAGGGAGAACGCGTCATCACCAACTATGAAGTAGGGCACATCTTGTGTGTCATTGGGAAGGGGGTCTGGACCTGGAAAACCCATGATGAGGTTGCGTTCCAGCCCATCCTTGAGGTCACTTGCGTTGTATATCTGGGCATCTGAAGCTGACCCGTTGCCTGAAGCATCGATGTAGATGAACTTGTAGTCAGCATCAACCATGGCAAAGAGGATGATACTGTAGAAGCCCTTGTAGTTGTAATAAGTGGACCCTGAGTTGGCTGGAGCTTTGCAGGCCACGTGCTTCCCATCTATGGCTCCAACGGTGTGGGAAAGTTCCACCTCTGATACCAATCTTCTGCAAGTTGTCTCCAGCCTTGTTCAGTGGTGGGGCACCTGAGGAGCTCGTCCACGTATTCTTCAACGATGGCCTCTACCACTTCTCTGACGACTTTGCTGATGCTGTTGTGTGGCACCCTCCATGCATACTGCATGTTTCTGTATGTGGTTCCAGAGGCCAGGTGCCGCAGAGTCAGTGCCACCTTCAGTCCAGGGTCCAGGTTGGGACGGAAGTTGGTGCTAGGCTTGGTCAACCTGGGTCTCAGACGCTCTACAAGTTCGTCAAACATGGCTGGTGGCATCCTCATGAAGTGATGGAATGCACGAGGGTCTTCATTCCTCAGCTCCACCATCAACTGGTCATACAGTCCAAACTCCATTCTTCTCACGATCCATCCTCGGACCCACACAGCTCTTGGACGTCTCCTTCTTCTCCTTCTTCTCCTTCTGTCTAAAACTTGATACAGTCTGAACAGGTTGTGGTTCTGCTGTTGAATGAGTGCAGCTATCATATGGACTCTTTGATCATCCATGGTGGAGAACAATTGATGATGTTGAAGACCAAGGGTGATGAGGTCTGTACACCACGGCTGCTCGACTCATACTGAGATCCAGATGATTTTCTCCCCCTTTTCATACAAAATATCGGTTGTCCGCTAGGTGTCCTTCTACATACTCTAGACATACTCCAGACATCCTAAATATACGACATACATCCCAGATACAAATGCTTTGTCCGTTTTGAATACTTTATATACGAGATGCATACGCTTACATCCTTTCCATTTCCGTGCTACTAACGATGTATAGACGTTCCATGTACCTTATCTTTCCTCCCTCTTTCCGTTTTCAGCTGCAGCGGATGTGAGTTGCGAGGATGCCCAGAGGATGCAGAGAGGATACAGCGGACGTTTAACGGATGATAACGGACATAGAACGTTTGTTGCTCGTATTTGTCGCGGATTTACATCGTACATGGCGGAAAGTTCATCCGTTCTAAAAGTTTTGTGCAGCTCAAAACTTTTTGCGCGGATGAAATCACAGTGGACGGATGCTCGATGGATAGAGCGTAAGAAACACGTATGCAATGAGTACACAACGGATGCATAGCGTTTTCCAACGGATGGCAAGATTTTTTTTACGTTTTACATCCTCTTTGCATCCGTAAGTGCAGTGGGACCGGGCCTTTGATCCCGATCACCACGATTAGGAAGCACGATTAGATGCGATATGTTGCGTTTTATTACGATCCAATACGATCTGATGCGATGATCACGATTGACAATTAATCGTGTTGATCGTAGAAATTTTTTGAACCGTCAAAAATTTCCTACGATCAACACGATTGCCACGACTGACCTCAAGATCTGATAATATCTGATAGGATCACCACGATTACATCACGATTAAGACCACAATTTCAATCGTGGCGCCAATCGTGATAGTGGGAACGCCCCATAAGTCTTCTCTCGACTTCCACTTTCCCCATTTATCTATCAAAAATCTAAACTAATCGGCCTAATCAGACATTTTCGTAATGAATATTTGGACAATTATATGTAAACTTGTCGCATATTTTGCCCCAGAAGAGTCGTTAGTTCAGCATGCAAAATGTCCTAGGCACTCCCAGATCCGACACATACACGCTGAGCTGCCCTCAGAATATGTGATTATTTTCCCGATTTTTATGGTCAAATGTGACGGTAAATAACATAAAAACCGAATACACATTTGTAGAAAGTATTATTTATTCAGTGTATCTCATTCAAAGTGCCTAAAATAAAGGAAATATCACAACTGGCGGTAAATATACAAACAACGTTAACCCATATCTAAAAATTGCAATGGGTATCCAACATTGTCCCGAATGTGTGATTGCAGGTTGTTCATAATGTGACGTCATTTTATCGCATGTAAATAACGCCGTCATTTCACTTTGTGAGTGGGTTTTGGAAAGGGTATCAAAATTGCAATTAATTTATTCCTCACAATAGTGAGGGCTTTAAAAGTACTTTAGTCATTTTGTTAATGTTCTCAGCAATCTGTAGAGGTGTGATTTGCCTTTTTTCCAAATTTCAATGAACCTGGCCTTTAAGGAAACATCTAACCAAAACTATAGTAGAATTGTCTTCTGAATTTTTCAATGTTTTCTCCTTTTTTGGGGGTGTGTTTTTTAATTTTATTATGTTATTAAGATTGACATGAACTGTAGAAGAGCAACTCAGAACGTGATCGAATGTGTGTAAAGAATTACACTTAGCCTACATATCTACAATTGTTTTATTTCGCTTACATAAACTAAAAGTAGGTAAATGAACTGAAATTGTTTTATTTCGCTAACATAAACTAAATGGAGGTAATGAACTGAACTGAAAGGACAAGTTGATTAGATGGTTTCCTTCGACATTCAACTACCATAAAATTTTGACGGTTCTAGGACAACTACCCCCTAGGGCAACAACCCTCTAGGACAACTACCCCCCGGACAAATACCCCCAGACAACTACCCCCTAGGACAACTACCCCCGGACAACTTACCCCCAGACAACTACCCTGAACAATTACCCCCGGAAAACTACCCTCCAGACAACTACCCCCTACGACAACCATCCTCTAGGACAATTCCCCCCGGACAACTATCCTGAGGGGCAGGGGCGGCGATTTCTTTTCATGGCCGGGGGGGACGAAATGCGAGGGACGAGGGAGCAGTGGCGTAATGAGCAAAAACGTTTGGGAGAAAAAATCCGCATCACCACCACTGTAAATATATGTTACATGCAGGCCCTGCGGAACGGTTTTCAAAGTTGGGGGGCTAAAGTATTTATGATCAAGTAGAGCAAAGTGAGCGAGGCAAGTGGATCGTAAATTGGCGTGGGGTCCAGGGGCAAAGCCCCGGCGGGGGTCAAGGGGCGGAGCCCCATAAAGCTCAGGGGTTTTTAGGCATTTAGTTATGGTCAAATGAGCATCCAGGGGACCGCCTAAGGGCCCCTGATTGGGTCCAGGGGGCGGAGCCCCCGGAAGCTCACAGGGTTTTAGGCATTTAACTACGGTCAGATGAGCATATTTTGATATCTTATTTGTGACACTGCAGGTCACTAATTGAGGTGGGGTCCCCAGAAGCTCAGGGGTTTTAGGCATTAAATTACGATCAGATGAGCATCCAACTAGGGCCGCCTTAGGGCCCTTGGTGGGGTCCAGGGGGCAAAGCCCCCGGAAGCTCAGGGGTTTTAGGCATTTAATAATGGTCAGATGATCGCATCCAGGGGGCGGAGCCCCAGAAGCTCAGGGGTTTTAGGCATTTAACAAAAATCAGATGAGCAACCAGGGGTCCGCCTTAGGGCCCATGGTGGGGTCCAGGGGGCAGAGCCCCCGGAAGCTCAGGGAAAATCATGCCATTTCAGCAAATTCTGTGAATTCCTGGTATCCAATTAGAAATAAACGAAGCCCCAAGGCCCCCCCCCCCCATCAGTACGCCAGTGCGAGGGAGCATAGTGAACGAGAGGGGTGAAGGTGACAGAAGTGACTACCTCCTCACAGGTTTTGGAAGTTTTGTTATATCAAAACATTACATTCCTTAGCAAAATTATAATATAAAACACAAGCACAGTACTTTTTCACACTTCACTTTTCTACAATATTTACTTGTACATTTTGAAGGATATTATGCGAGGAGCATAGCTCCCAGTGAGAAGATTTTGCATTTTAATTTGTCTAAACGCTGCACTCTTGGGCCCTCCAGAGCCTAAAAGTGGCTTGCAGTCTTTAGTCATTATTTGCTATACTTTTTTTGTGTGCACTTTTTCGAATTTTCAGGGGACGATCCCCTAAAAATTGAGGGGGACGTGTCCCCGTCCCAGGATCGCCGCCCCTGCTGAGGGGTATCCTCATGCATACACACACTCACACAGGGGCGGCAAGGGAGGGGGCCTAAAAAGGGGCCCACTTCGTGCGAGTATTTAAAAATTGTGCCGGTCGATTTTTCGCTCAGTGGGGGTAGTGAGCAAAAAAAAATTTTGGCACCCGAAAATTTTTTTCTCAGGAAGGGTAATTTTTTTCAATCGCCACCCCTCCTTGGGCGCCAGGGTAGTGAGCACAAATTTTTGGGCACCCGAAAAACAATTCCTACGGGAAGGGTAATTTTTTTCCCACCGCCACCCCCCCCCTTGGGCGCCAGGGGAGGGGGCCCATCTTCCTTTTAAAAAAAAATGGTGTTTTTACCTGTTTTTTCTAGGGAGGGCCCGGGCCCCAGGCCCCCTGGATCCGCCACTGCACTCACACACAGACGCATACGCACACAAAGACACACATTCTCTCTATCTACATGTATCTCTCTCCCCTCCCCCTCTCTCTCTCTCCCTCTCTCTCCCTCTCTCTCCCTCTCTCTCCTTCTCTCTACTCTCACCCTCCCCCCTCTCGCTCTCCCTCTTTTTCCTCTCCGGCTCCCTCAAACAACAGAAAAAACAGAAGAAGAAAAAAAAACAGGAAAAAAAAAAAGATATGAATTTGATTTGATTTGATTTCTGCATTTTTTCAAAATATTATAACTGGATAACAAAGATTACGTAAACGCAAGGTATAATACAAATGATACAAACAACATAACTTTATATCAAAATGTAAGTAACATAAACAAATAAAATAACGAGCTTAATATCTAAAATATAATTATTATGAATGTATAGTATTATCCTAACGATCTGTGGAAAGAGTGCATTTAAAGTGACACGAAGTTAATTCTTTATAGGCCTACTTTAAGACCACAGTTGTTCTGTTCTTTGCAAGCATGATATTCTTTTTAGAGGTTTGTAGACATTTCATTCACCTGATCAAAGAAAACATACGCTAATGTAAACATTCAAAACTAAAACAAAACAAAACATAAATGATATCTTCTAAACAGACTATGAGAAAGACTTTAAAAGCTGACTAAACGAAATGGATATACTACCGATAGTCTGTAGTTCATCCGTGGTTTCACTCTTTATATGCCACACAGCTAATCTCCATGTGCCATACGGTATTTATTATGGGATAGATATACCAAAGGCTTCAAGATTTAACTGCTTCAAGTGAATGAATGAATCGAAATATTGAACAATGACCTTGTAGAATTGTGTCTTTTCTTTGTCCATTACCTTTAACAACTTTAGAATAAATAAACATGTCTGACTGCATTGCAGCATGAGCGTGAGCCTGGCTTAGAAGGCTAGCAGCGTCATCAATATCATGATGAGAAACATGTTGAACTAAATACTGATAGTTGCATCATAATTATCCAACGATATCTTATAAAAGCATCACGTTTCGAATGGTCCCATCGTATTCTAGACAGAATAATAACATCAGTTATGCCCTTTAACATTCAGTACAAAAGAAATGAGACAATGCTTATCTGGGTAACCCGACACATGCTCCGCCGACAATTGCTCCGCCGACATTTACTCCGCAAAACGCGACAATTGCTCCGCGACATTTGCTCCGCGACAATTGCTCCGCCGACAATTGCTCCGCCGACATTTGCTCCGCCGACAATTGCTCCGCCGACATTTGCTCCGCCGACATTTGCTCCGCCGACATTTGCTCCGCCGACAATTGCTCCTCCGACAATTGCTCCGCGACATTTGCTCCGCCGACAATTACTCCGCATGAAGTGATAAATGCTCCGATGACAAATGCTCCTCGAACGACAGTTGCTCCGACGACAATTGCTCCGCCGACATTTGCTCCTCGACAAATGCTCCTCCGACATTTGCTCCGCCGACAATTGATCCTCCGACAATTGCTCCGCCGACATTTGCTCCGCCGACAATTGCTCCTCCGACATTTGCTCCGCCGACAATTGCTCCGCCGACATTTGCTCCGCCGACAATTGCTCCTCCGACATTTGCTCCGCCGACAATTGCGCTGCATGAAGCGACACTTGCTCCGGTGAGATTTGCTCCGCCCCAAAAGTGCCCCGTAAAAGACAAATGTTCCGCCGACAATAAAATTGCTCTCTGATCCAAAAGTGCCTCGTGAAAGACATGAATGCTCCTCTGGCAATAAGTGCAATAAATTGCTCTGCCGTCATTTGTCCTGCCTAAAAAGTGCCTTACAGAAGACCAGGCCCGTAGCCAAGGGGGCACGTGCCCCAAAATTTGTCCAAGATTAGACACCCTCCTCTTAGACCCCTCCCAGGACGTCGATCAATTTGTATGTGCCCCCAAACATCAAACTCTGGCTACGGCCCTGCAGAAGACAAATGCTCAGACGTTTATTGCTCTTCCCCATAATGTTTGATTTAAAAAAATCAAGTTATAGCTCCTTATGCAAGTTCTCCACCGAAAGATAATTACTCCGCTCAAAATCTGTTTCATGTATTGCACATTAGCTGATCCAAAGCTCAAAACAAACTCTCTCACTCTCTTTCTCTTTCTTGCTCCTCCTTTTCCTTTTTACACCATTTTCTTGTCTTCCTAGCTCTTTTCTTTCCTCTCATGCTATTAGTCTTCTTTAATTTTCCTCACTTCTTCTCTTCTCCCCCTCTCGAGTTCTATTTCTCTCATGAAATTGTAACCTAATGTAGTACATGTAATACATTCTTGTTAAGAATAGTATTTTAAATAATATCCAGTCCGTTTTCTATAGGTTTCTTTCCTTCAGTTAAATGTATGTAGCTTTACTATATATATTAGTGTGTAAAGCACCCGTCTCATTCGAGTACTTTGTTTTCACTGACTTTAAGTGACACACGGAGCCATCGGAAGAAGAGCAATTGGCTGATCATGAAGAATTAACATCAAACTGCAACAAAATGATTTGTGAAAATGGGAATAAGCAGAAAGGTTAAGAACTAAACCATAAAGATAATAAAATAACAGTGTTATTCATTTTCTTTATTCTTACCTTTTCAAATAACAATTACAAAAACTTACATCACATATTCAACCAAACAATTTCCATGATGCAGATATGTTATATATTATCAAATGTTACCATCCTTTTCTGAAAGAACTGTTATCACAATTATCTTCATATTGTTTCAACCTAATTATTTTACAAACTGTATTATAATAGGTCTAATTTCCATGATCCTAACATCATTTTCTACTCGGTTTATCTTCTTCTTATCTCAATTCCAATCAAATTTTTATTGGAGTTCTGGTCATCAAATTACATTTCGAAATAAACAGTTTCAAAGCATTGTGAAATTAGATTCGTTCCTCAGAGCTATTGGGCCATCCATTAAGATAAATAAAGCCTGGCATCGTGATGAGCAGGCACCATAGTTTGTACCCAACCGATAAATGTGACCTGCAGAAAATCACTATTCATCTATACTGGAATTTCTTGTGGATGAAAGTGGAGTGTATGCTCATGTTACTTTTCTATTGTTGTTGTTGTTGTTTTTATATGCTCTGCTGTGGCTTCAGAGCTACTTGATTACAAAATTAATGCTTATTTTGCATTGCAAACATCTACGTTGTTCACAATTTGGCAGTAAACAGTGGGGAAGGGCTCGGTAAACAAGGATTCTGATTTTAGCATCTTAAGTGAGTTTACATCCCGTGCATGTTCACTGGATATTCCTACTCGGAACATGCCTATACTCTCTTTGAATTAATTTTGTAAGAGAATATATGAAATATTGTTTGCCGAGGTGTGCCGGATATTATTTAAGCTTTCTTAAGGTGCCTGAAAATGTCTGTTCTGGAGATGCCGTTCAGTAATGTTCTCCGGCTTAATACCTCCATATAGCCATTTGCAATATCAATATAATTGTACTTAGTAGTGTGATGCTGTATAATCCCTTGATGTAGTTATGTTATACCCCAAGAATATGAAGAGTTTTTTTGCAAAAGGACCTTAATCCACTTTAGCTATTTTGGAGTAAATCAAGGTTTTTATTTTATACATTTGCCTTTGTTCTTTCACCATAGGTCCTTCTAATATCTTGAAGAGTTACCATAAGAGGTAATAAAATGACCGTTTGAAAGATCTTGCTGAAATCTTGTATTTTATATAATTTCCTTTTAAATATATATTTTTTTATGTCGGGACTTTTGCAAGAAAACAGGGATATAAGAAAACATTTGAATGCTTAATAGACTCGTACATTATTAGCTGTTCATAATAAAAGTATCTAACATGATAAGCACCAATCTATCCATCCTTGTACAATCCTATTGCAAGGCTACTCAATCATTTACTTTGCCCCACATAGCAATAGCATCTATTGAATTCAATTTAGAGCAACAATAGCCCTTGTTGCCGTGATTCATTTGGATAATCAGAACACCATGACTACCTGGGGTCTCATCGTTAATATTCATAAGGACTATTTCTAAGGACCGCTATTCATAGTATGAGGGGAGGGTCGCTATTCATAATACAAAATCGGGGTCGTTAATCATAACGATCACTAATCATAATGCAAGAAAAGAGTGTTGGTATTCATAATATTATACCTAATTTATTGTCCTATTGTGGGAAGCGTTCCTCAATTTGAATTATGAATAGCGACCCTCATCTCATATTATGAATAGCGGCCCTTACGAATGATGATCCTTATGAATTATGGTCGCTATGAATAGTGAGGTTACTCTGAATACCTAATCCTTATCCCCATCCACTTGTCACCTTCTGCCCCTCTTTGCGGGATAATACACCCTGCCCCGTGGATTGTACCCCTCCCGTGGAGTTTTGTGCTCCTTACCCGCTTTAGTGTAATCCACCATCTTTTGGTTAATTATATCCCTGCCCACCTTGCCCTTGAGCCCTTCCTCTGCATTCTTACTTTTTAAAAAATTACCCAAAACATCTTTTCAATTTGTTTTCTCATCCACCCCGTTTAACGGTGCCTATTTATTATAAAAGCTTATTTTGCAATCTTTCTATTTCAGAGCAGTTTGACACATGTATCATACGTTTCCTGTTTGAGCTGTAATTGATTTCTAGATTGTTATTGTTATTCAGGATATTTACCATCCAACAATTGATATGTAGGATTGTTTTTATGTTATAATGCTCCCTGTTGCATCACCATTTGAGAGTGTTTTGGCTATTGTTCGGTTAGCAGGAGTAAGAGAATGGTTTCCAATCCTTTTATACATATTTTGCAATATCAGCATAGATTCTTTGATATGTTAATAATTGCATGGTGCTCAATCCTCTTGTTTTTGAGTTTACTTTGTACTTGCATAATTATGCATATCCAACATCTGGTTAAAGACAGCCGTAAGTTCTGGGAAAAGTATTTTGTTGTGTGTGTTTTCCCATCCCCCCCCCCTTCTCAGTTAGGAAGAATGTTATAACTTTTTTAAAGGTTCCCTGAAAGGGGCTGCTCGTCAAATGCCTTAGTTTATAATTGATATTAGTAATGACAAGAAGTAGCTGAAGTGTTTGGGCTGAACATTCATGCCAGAATAAATTGAGTTTGGTCCCATAACTCGTTTCTGCACGCAGCGCACGTGCCTGAGGGGGACTTTCGTGTGCAAATTTATCGATTCGATAATCCCTAAATCTTGTTTATGTTCTCTTTTTACGTACAAATGTCCTTCAAAGCTGATTTTGATGCCTCCTGTTATTTTCTAAAAATTCCATGATGAATGCTTTACTCGCAGATGGTATACTTATGCTGCAGGTGCTTGCTTGCATTCAGGTCATTTCAGGTCTTACATATTGATGAGCTGTTTGAAATTAACGAGGAGGTATGCGCGTATTGGGGAATGTGGCTCGCTGCTCTACTTTCTTTCTTTTCTTTTTTTTAAACTTCCCCTGACATGTAATGATTGCTTAGTGTACATTATCTGGGACGTACAGTGATAGATGAAAAGTTATTTCAGCATATTCGACATGACTTTTAGGTAACTCTTTTTCTCCCACATCATCAACATTCATTCATTTCATTTCATCTACATTATTTCATGAAATGCATTCAGAAAACGAAACAAACTAAAAACAAAACAAAGAAAGTAACACATGAAGAAAAATATTGTCGGCGAAGCATTTGTCGTAGTACTAGTAGCATTTGTATTTTTACGGGGCACTTTTGGGGCGGTGCAAATTTCGTCGGAGCAAATGTCGGAGGAGCAATTGTCGGCGGAGCAAATGTCGGAGGAGCAATTGTCGGCGGAGCAAATGTCGGCGGAGCAATTGTCGGCGGAGCAAATGTCGGAGGAGCAATTGTCGGCGGAGCAAATGTCGGCGGAGCAATTGTCGGAGGAGCAATTGTCGGCGGAGCAAATGTCGGAGGAGCATTTGTCGGGAAGCAAATGTCGGCGGAGCAATTGTCGTCGGAGCAACTGTCGTTCGAGGAGCATTTGTCATCGGAGCATTTATCACTTCATGCGGAGTAATTGTCGGCGGAGCAAATGTCGCGGAGCAATTGTCGGAGGAGCAATTGTCGGCGGAGCAAATGTCGGCGGAGCAAATGTCGGCGGAGCAAATGTCGGCGGAGCAATTGTCGGCGGAGCAAATGTCGGCGGAGCAATTGTCGGCGGAGCAATTGTCGCGGAGCAAATGTCGCGGAGCAATTGTCGCGTTTTGCGGAGTAAATGTCGGCGGAGCAATTGTCGGCGGAGCATGTGTCATGGATTCCTTATCTGACATCAATTCATCAAAAACATCTACACATAAATTCATCGACACAGAGCAGTAACTCACCTAATGCTAAAACATAATCATGCCCTAGCACATGTCAACCACCTTTACCTCATTAGCACCCACTCGCCTATTGATGATATAAACATCTGCATTTTGTCACAAAGAGATAAATTTTCTAACATTATTATTGACGGAGAGATCCATATTGGAGGTGTTGTGGTCCAGTGGATAGGTCTCCGGAATGTGAACCACGAGGTACGGGGTTCTAATCCCTGTCACAGCACTAATGTCTTTTGGCAAGACATTAATCTACATTTGCCACACTCCACCCAGGTGAGGTAAATTGGGCACCCGGTAGGAAGAAATCCCTTGAATGCTTGAGTAATAATATGATTGCACGGCTCTCAAAGAGTATTGATACTGATGAGGCTACCCTGTGTAAGCAAGACATATTATTATTATTACTATTATTATTATCATATTATATCTAGTACACCTGTAGTACAAAAGCTACATTTATTTTACTCGTCTTTAACATTCACGTCATCAATTACAAAAATTAACATCTGTTGCCGTTTGAACTGCCTCATCAAAAGTAACGGAGTCATCTAAAACACCAGTTCAAGTATTAAAAACTCCAACTAGGATAAATGGCAAACTAAATCTAGTTTTCAGCGCAATACAATCCTCAAGAGTGAGCTCGATGTGTTGCATAAAGCTATGCTTTTATTTTGTGCAAAATTTCACGTGTGACAAACAAACAACCATGAAGAGATGAAGAAGGCAACTGAAGTGTTAAATATTACCTCCGTTTTACTGAATTCGACTTCTAAAAAGTTTTCATTGGTTTTGTTTTATATGTTGCTTGTATAAACAACCAACATAAAATTCTACAATGCTTTGACGCAGTTTCTTTCGAATTGTATTTCCATTGACAGAACACGATAATACCCTACATAACCTACTGGCAGACAATCGTGTAACGGCAACATCTGTACTGGTATTAGTAGTATTACAACGAGAGGGTTCTACATGTTTTACAACACACGATTTCTCAAAACAGCAAAATATTAACGAAAAAAAAAAAAGTTTTACCCTTTACTGTGGTGGTTTATTGAATCTCCCATTCACCAACTCATCGAATGCGCATGCCGCATGCGCATATATATTTAAAATAGTTAAGATCCGCAACATACCTCCCCCTTAACTATCTATGAAAAGATAGAACTTTCTTAACAATCCAAAATGGAAAGGAGAATACATAACAAGAATCAGAGAAAAGTCTCGTTCTAGAACACCCCTGAAATTACACAAACATTTCCTACGAAATAGAAAACAAAGCAAATTATGTTCATGAGTTTTGTACAGAACGATTATGTTGATAGTCAAAACATGTGGCGATGAACATTTGCATGAATACATGAATAAAATTCTTAAATGGATATTCAACAAGCTACGAGCGAATCAAACCGTGATCAAGTACTAAACTTTGATTATGCAACTGCATCGCGCATGTGGCAAAGATAATGAATGAATATTAATCAGACTGAATGCTTGTAAAGCCTGATCACATGATGCGCCGCTATAACAAAAACCTGATTAGTATGCAGGAATTTAGAAGCTTATTAAATATGTGAGTTAACGGCTAAAATATATATATATTTGGTTCTGCATAACATATAACGGCGGGATATCAAGTTTTAGACTCGAAATGTTAGAAAGCAACAGCAGAAAAATGATACATACAAATAAATCTGGATATACAAAATTATCAGAGATATGAAATAGCTTAATTACTTTTACAAAAATTATTTACAATGGTTAAAAAAAAAAAATCTGTATTTAATACAGTGGTCAAATAAAACTTATCCACCTACACTACAGATAGCATGCAATACTGCTATTTATCATTTCTTCCAATGTTACAAGTCACAAAGTATGTAAGCATACCTTTATAAAAAATTATACTAAGTCATATCCATTGACAGTGATAAAGATGACAATTTGTAAGTCATTTCTTTATATGTGTAAAAAATACAATGCATAAACCTCTGCTTCAAAATATCATGCAGTGTACTAGATATAACACAATAATAAATATAAAACAATCATTACATCAGTATGAGGTACATTAAACAAATACGGTCTAAAAGGTTTAACTGAGTGCACGGAATAAAAGTTTTGTCTCTATTAATGCAGATGCTTCTCTCTGACTTCTCCATGCTCACATATTATGACTGATTCATCAAAGTTCCAAATTGTGTATAGTCCAACGTTCGTCAGGAGACTCTTGGTGAAGACGAAAATGAATATAGTCAAGCAACCACTTTATGAATTGTAGTTATTAAAGAACACGATACTAAAATTTATCTGAAATGTCGCTGCTCTGTCACTAGTAAAGAATGGATTGGCTGTAAGTCGAAAGGCTGTATCGTGACAACTCAGGTAGAATCATCTGATGCGGGGAGAATTCTCACTGATGGGCAAGCTCAGGAAACCTGGTCCTCCAGCACAAGGATGGCTAGTCCAGAATCTGGTACAAGCGCAGACTATATTTTCGAGCCCGTACGAGCCTTCTACGTATTTTCAGTTCTGTGGCCGAGCCTAATATTTTTGTCGTCGGGCGTCCTAATTTAAGGATCACGCCATCTTCGACAGGCAGTAAGTAGGTAGAGAGGTCGCATTGCGTTAGTGTGGTGGAGATCAAAAATAAATCGGCCAGATACTGGACTTAGTGGTGGACTTCCATTGGGTCCTAGAATATCCAAATTATTAATTAAAAAAAACCTAAACATGAATTGTAAAATGACCATAATAATTAAATGTTTAATACTATTATTATGATTAATATATTGAAAGTTAAATAGGGTGCACTTTATTAAAACGTCCTCCACCCCCCTTCCCTCCCCTCCCTACAGAGCAAATGGAATCCCGAGTATGTAGACGTCGGGTTAGCATTTTAGTGAACGATATTAAATTATGGTTGAAAGTATTTGGGTCTGCCTTGCTTTCAATAGTAGGAAAATGAGCGTATAACAGTAAACAACCTTTTGAAGATTAGATCTGATTTGAAGGTTTCATTTTTTTGAGAGCAGTGCCAAATTTACATTTGAGCTGTCTTTACACTCTGATAATTTGTATGTACATAATTTGGTTTGAGAGTGTTTTATTTTTGTATTTTCTCGACTTTGCAAGCCTCACGAATAGACATCGCAAGACCTATACTGATGATAATTACTAAAATTCCAATTACACACAAATAAAGCACGTGTAATACAATATTTGACAAGTGATTCTTCTTTGTCTTTTGTGTTACTTCTTTGGTTGTACTAGAAGTGGGACTTTGGGAAGATATTGAAGGTTCTTGATGTGTTGTAACCATGACAACAGGACAAGGCTCTGTGAAGTTGCTATAGGGATCCCACGTGTAGTCATTGCATTTGCATCTATCAACAGTTTGTCCTACAACAAGAGCGCAACAAAATGCAGACTGAGAATACCTCACCCACAAAGTCAACTCTAGAATACCGTCTCTATCCCTAGGTTTACTCATTGGGGGTACCCTTATTCCATTCTGATAGCAAACGATTTCTCCAAGTAAACTAACAAACCAGGCTGTGCATTCTAATGAGCGCCAGCCATCGGCAACATTCTCCGCTCCCCATCCGCAAGACGCCTTACCCGGTGGATAATCAACTCTCAAGCTAACCCTTGTGTCCTTTAGGAAATTTCCATCAGCAGCATACGCAGTTAAAATATATCCCCCTTCATCAGACCTAAGGACAGGGTTGATTTTAAGTTGAAGAAGACAGTTGTTGCTTTCATTTTCATTTCGAAACGCGAGTTCTTGATTCTCGGGCAATGATAATGATTCTGGATTAGTTGAATCGTAAAACGGAGCTCTTATTCCATTTCTTAAAGTGATCCGTACGCTGTCACAAGGGTAACTAAAATTAAGTTGTATCTCTTCCCCTACCATAGCACTAACTCTTGTAATATCACCTTTGGTGAATGTAAGTGAGAAGAGAACAAAGATCACAGTGCTAATTTCAGAGGAAACTCCTGAACGCCTGGCCATTTGGGGGTAAAAGCGTTGACTCAATAAAAGTATGTCTAAATAAAAGACAATATCAAAGACAAGAGGAGATATAACTATTTCCCCTATACATCTAAATTGTTAGTAATTTCGATTTTTCCAAATTAAGTCTTGTAGTTACAGTAATTACTTTAATTCACCGGCAATGACAGGTGGACAAACTCACACTTGGTAGCTTAGGTAGGGTTTAAACATAAAACAAAGATCCTAGACGGCTTTCGAGAATCCAAGCTAGAGTGTTATTCCTCCTGTGCCAAAACTAAGTGCTAATTATTTATCTTGTAAACAGGTAAACAGTCAGACGGTCAGACAAATGGACAGATGATCTGATTGGCAGTTGGAAAAATGATTCCAAAATAACAAGTGACTCCTTTTTACGGTGAACGTCATTAGATAGATGCTTCTTGAAACTGGGTCTGGTTACACATTTCTCTTTATTGATCTTCACTGTTTATTGTTCTTGATGAAAAAATTCCAGTCGTATCCGATTTATCTCCATGCACTTGTTCTTAAAACCGAGTTTCTCAAAATAGCAGAGGAAATTGTTCAAGAAAAATATCTTTGTCCGCAGATGTCACATATTCCTGTCTGAGGTATCTATCATATTCAAAAACTAGTCATTGCTCACAGGTATTCTGAAAAAACAAGATTAAAATACATTTTTAAGAAATCAGATAGAACGAAACAACTAAGGATAATCATTATCCTTAGTTGTTTCGTTCTATCTGATTTCTTAAAAATGTTTGTGTTTTGAGAATTTTTTTCAGAATGTTTTGCATGTTAGAGGGTTAGTACAGTAAAGTGAATATAATAAGTAATATTTCATACAAAAATTACGCAGTTATTTCATCAACATTCAACAATGTTACCGAGTCACTTTAAAGCCTGTTTACGTCTTATTTTCATGGAAATATGATTAAAAAATGGTTGGGAGAATTTACTGTTAGAGGGTGTCGTACAGCGACGCCTTCAAGGAAAACCATAAATATCTTTGTGGTTTCAGAATTTTTTCAGGATTTTGTCCATGTTAGAGGGTAAGTACAGTAAAAAGAATATAATAAGTAACATTTCATACAAAAATTAGGCAGTTTTTTCATCAACCTTCAACAATGTTACCGGTGCACTTTAATGCATGGGTTTATAATATGTTTATAATCAAAAGACACAACATTTCATCTAAATACCGAAAAAATCCATTTATTATAACGTTTTGTCAATGAAGAGACGTGCGATGAAATAAAGAATTCAAATTATGCATTATCTACACAGTGCCGTATCTAGGAATTATGGCGCCCGGGGAAAAAGCATTGAATTACAGCCCAGCCAAAATTATAACTTGAAATAGCGAGAGGGTATATGAATCGACCGCACGGCCAATTTTTGCATTTATAACCCTACAAAAAAAAAACACTGCAATCGAGCGGTTGAATTTCGAATAAAGAACATTAAAATCATTTACGTATTAACTTCTTCCTCAAATTGGTAACCGATTTTGATTATTTTTTCAAATGATGAACACTTACAAATACCATTTTATAATATCCTGCTCCTGGAAGCGTGTATTTTTGTTCAAATTTGGAACCCTTTACAACGCTACTTATAAAAGACATCTTATAATGGAAGCGCATAATCATGAGATTCCCAGGCAACAAGCGTGAGAGCGCAAAGCGGCTGATCTTTAGAAAATGTAAGCATATCAAACAGTCTTAAAAATATATTTGTAATGGGTATTAGGAGCCAATAATGTTTTAGTTAAAGGAAAACTTTCCTATTTCTCTCTTTAGCTTTTTGACCCCTACTTTTGTTTTGCGCCGAGGCACGTGCTTCTTTGCCCAATCCCCCACCCCCTCACACTAAAAATAGGATATGCCACCGATTGTAAATTCAGTAGACAAGCATACAATTGTTAAAATCAAATAATTTATTTTCTGAATGTGATACGTATCAAGAGCTTTTTGAAAATGAACTGTACCTGTGGTCATTCTAGTTGCAATCCATCCTTCATACAAAAGTGATGTCCAAATTTTACTCAGAAAAGAAATCTAACACGGTGCAATCCAAGATTGATAATCCCTTGTCCGTCTTATGTAGCCAACGTGAGAGAAAATGTCGAGTAGACATTTGAATGAAATGCAGATATGAACAAATATGTTTCTCACTTTTGTCAGAAACAATGAAAAACGGAATTCATGTGGTTTTGATTTTTTCCCCTCTTTTTCTTCTGATGTTTACGCACAAAGGATTGATTGCCTTCAAGCAACAAAGGTTTCCCGCCAAATGTCTATATCGGGTTTTGGGTTTTTCCCATCATTCTATGGAACACAAAAAATGGCTAATAAAGTTGACGGCTTAAATTTAAATTGTTATTCCATTATACGCCAACTGATTGTTCAGATCAATACATTTCATGCCGGGTAGCGCATAGTAAATAATAGTTTTTTGTCTGAGAATAGTTGGCTATTGTAAATAATGTACTATTGTGGAGCGCTATGAATCACATTAGTTTGTGAAAGAGCGCTATATAAATGGAGGGATTATTATCATTGCTATTCATACATTAGATATAGGTATACAGGAGAATCTACCTGATATTTGTATATGAAGGGTTTCTCTTTTTTCGAAGGTTTTTTTGCCTATGGTTCGTAATTCCGAAAAACGATGTCGGGTTCTATGTCATTTTCGAAATTATGGAACTTCGTAATTATAAACCCTATTTCATTTTCGAAAATATGAACCTTACAGTAATAAGATAAAGTCCAAGTGAATGAAAATAAACAACTTCTGTATGCAAAATATTATTACATTTATTGAAATTTTTCTTCACTTCATACATTTATAAAAATCCCTTTTTGATTGTACACGATGAGAAAGGTGAGATAAAAGCTACGACCCATTTACAAACAAGAATTTGTAGGCATATCTTTAATCTTCACAATATAGATACTTATATCTATTCGAAAAAAGAAAATTGATTTAGTGTTTACAACACAGTCTAACTTCTACAAATATTGATATTTATTTCAAAGAAATTTAAATGGAATATAGCACTGTGAGCTATTGGTCGTTGCATATTTTCATTTAAAATTGGAAATGTTTTGTTCATCCAATATAATATATTATAGAAATGACAACAACTTCAATACGTACAAGACAATGGAGAAAACAATTAGCAGATTGCTTGACCCCCTCCCACAATCCTGATCATATTGCCGGTATCACAAAGTAGTCTACAACATGGGGCGGGGGTCAGATTCAAGGAGACATTATAATTTTGGCATTATCATAGTACAATAGACCGATAAGTTCAAGACGGGCCTGACTTTGCAGAGTATGCCATTCCGGTTCCATGTGGAGAGAAATATTAAGATCATCAATGTTTGTGCACGTGTCTCCTTGACTAATTTCCGACTCAATATTGCGTCATTTTTACTGTCTTGAACGGATGGGGACAAACACTCAAGCTCGCATGCTACATTTTATTTCCTTTCATTCATTTATTCAATCACAGTTACTCGCTTCAGCCCAAACGGCTGTTTTTCAGTAAGTCCGCGAACTGAATACAATTATTACAATTATAATACGAACACTAGAAATGCAATCGTGTCACAACGATGTGCGTGCAATGACGCCGTGTTTGTACGTGTCAAACGAAAGAGCATTTCCCCGGCCCCCCGACTTCGTGATCGGAGGGATTCCATGTAGGGGCGGCGATTTTTTTTTTCTTGACCGGTGGGATCGAATTGTGAGGGACGAGGGAGCAGTGGCGTAATGAGCAAACACATTTTTTAATTTTTTTTTTTTTTTGGGAGGGGGTGGGGTGCAGAACAAAATCCTTATCACTACCACTCGTATATGTATGAACGTTTTTCAAAGTGAGGTGGGGGTTGGTGGGCTAAATTTTAGGATTAGGTAGAGCAAAGCAAAGCAAAACTTACAACAATGTTCAGAATACCGCCCCAGGGGCAAAGCCCAAGTGGGTGTCAAGGAGCGGAGCCTCATGAAGCTCAGAGGTTTGAAAGAAACAATGTAAATTGATCGATTAAACCAAACAATACCAACGCAAGAGCTTCTCTCGAACTATCCAGAGCAATTTGTACGAAGTCTGTAGCTTCTGTGATATTGGAGATAGGTAGGGCGAAAGAAAGGCCTCAACAGTGACCTTGATGGGATGGTAGTGACTATGCCTACGAAGTTTGAAAGAAATTGGGATAGGGGAAAGAACCTAGAAAGGGCTCGCAAGCACTGCGTGCAAAAACCAATGGGATTTGGTGCATGTTCGTCATTGCAAGCAAGATCGTTCTGGGGCCAAAAGCGTGAACCCGATATGCCCCATAGACAATGCGTGTAATGCATGGGCGGAAAACGTACAGAATCTGTATTATGACCGGAGTTAAATTGTTTTTTTTCTCTCTCTCTTTATGTCTCTTTATGGGCCGTATTTGGTATCATTAGAAAGAAGATTTCATGGTTGTTTTTGTAAACAACTCTCTTTTTTCTATGATAATCCTATCGAAACACGTGATGTAAAATAGATTTATAGGACAAAATGGCGTCTTAAATGGCCCCATTGACCAATTTCAAAAATCCGGCCACGAGGTGCTCTGCGTATTGCAACTCGGCATGTCACTGCAAATTTTCAAGGAAAAAAAGGACGTTTAAGGGGCGAAAAGCAGTCTGAAAAAATGACGTCATAGCCGATATGTGTTAGATTCGGGCGGAAACTCGGCGGAATTCGTGTAGTGACCTTTGTTTAAATGCGATTTATTCACAATTTTCTGCGTGAACATATACTATACTTGGTATCATTCGAAAGGGCACTTTATTGCGGTCAGTTTGACACCATTGTTATCTTCGCGCAATGTATTGCACGCATTAAACGCGCTATTACGTAATGCATAGTAAATTCTTCATTTTTGGCGATAACTTTGCGCTGACGTCATCGAATTTTACCAAACTTGGCAGACAGTTGTCACGTATATGGATACATATGTCTGCCAAGTTTCATTGATGTAGGTATAAAGATCGCCAATTTAGAGCAAGTTGAAGTTATTTCTCAATTTTCTTGAAAATGGCGAATTTGGAGGGCATTTTTCGCAAAGTCGGTCAGTGTTAGGGTATATAATTTTGTGTATGGCTGGAAAGGGCATATGTTCAAGTATCTAAATCCAAAAAAGGGTACGGGTCTGCCAAGTCATGATGGAGATACGGCCACAGAAAGAAAGCCAATTCCCAGAACTTTAGAGGGCGCTATTTATGTTTTGCATAGCCATTGAGCGTAAAATTTGGCATGGCTATGTGCAATTATGAAATAAAGATACTGCGAGAAGATGAGACGGAACGGAATTGGTTAAAGAAAGTTATTGCAATTTTTAGATTTGTAGGGTCTATTTTTCAAGAATTTGAGAGATTGTTGACGGAGTCGGTTTCAGATTTGAATTCTGACTATGAAGATGGCAATTTGAAGGTCAAGTTATATGTCGCAGATGAAAGAACATCTCTTAGACTATCTAAAGGAATTTGTTAGAAGTTTGTAGGATCTCGGATAGTGGAGATAGGAAGGAATGAAGAAAGGCCTTAAAATGGACCAGAAACGGACAAAATGGCGCCTGGACGGTTATGCATGAGTGATTTCGAAAATCGAAGAATGTAGTGACCTGGATGAGATGCTAGAGATGATGCATACGAAATTTGAAAGGAAAAGGACATGAGGAAAGCACCTAACTAGGAATAACAAGCACTACGTGCAAAACGAATGGGATTTCCGGACGATAAGGATAAGGATAAGTATATTAATGGGGCAGAATGTGAACGAAAACAAGGCAATGACGAAGGTCGTCATTGCAATAAGAATATTAATGGGGCAGAATGTGAACGAAAAAAAGGCAATGACGAAGGTCGTCATTGCAAAAAGCCATTCACAAAATATAACAAAACAAAAACACATGAAAAACAAACAAATCAAATGAAAACAAAGGAACACATTGTAAGCATGAGTCACATATGAAAATGAGGAAAAAGTAAAGAGATCAGATATATGTTATTGTAATGTAGGCCTATATGCAGAAAATACAAATCGACAATAATAATTATGTCAGAGCAATGTCACGCGCCCCCACGCGTCGTAATTTATGACCGCGAATCCTACAGCCGCGGACCAAAATAAACACATTTTCCGGGGCTATGTGGCAAGGAAAATCGGCTCTAACATAAAAACAGGCAAAAGATGGCAGCCAAAACTGGTATCAACTTAAAGGTACTATACCCCATTTGCAGGCCAAAAAAAGAAAAGGTTAAATTCCAACGGCATTAGAAAGACAATACTAATTTAGAACTTCCCTAAAAAAAAGGGGGCTTGAAAATGTCTTTAAGTGGGAAAATAACGACTATTAGTTGTCGAATCGACTTAGGAGCTATAGAGCCAGTAAGTAATAGTCTGATTTTTCAGACCATTGTACCGAATGGTCGTACGTTTTATGCTGCGCAAAGATTCAATCAGTTTAATTTTGGCCATTACAAGAAGTGGGTTATTGATGTAGACAAATGCTCATGTACCCTTTACAGCTCATTTTATGTATGTTATTACCAAAGATTTTAAAAAGCCAGTCAGTCACTCAATAGTGTCTGACAGTGAAGTCTAGCAAGTAAACGGGTTTCCTTGCATAATTTGAATATTAGGACACTGCTAACGTTTAAATTTCACAGATAGGACATACATGACATATTCATAATTCCTGCACAGTTCTACAGAATTTGATGTTGGCTGCAAAAGTGACATAGTATCTTTAAAGCTTAGATATCAGAAAAATGGTGGTAAATAAATTAAAGTGGAAATCCCTGGAAATCTAAATATTTCCTCTGGATTTATAACAAACATGGATAATTAGTCTATTTTTCAGTGAATCACATGGATAATATATTATGAAGATTGTGTTTCTATCCATTTTTAACCCACTCATGCAATGAAATAAACTATCAGGAAAAAATTAAAGGCTAAAAAATGGAGTATTATCTCGCTCTTTCATTACACACTTTAGAAAATATCAGGGTTATGGTATATCAAGTGGTGCAAATAGCTTGCAAGGACAACAAAGGGAAAATAATATTATTATCATTGTTTCTCCGAAAGTTGCACAGGAAGGAACCATGGGTGCCGGGGTGGAGGAGAGGGGTGGGGCGGAGCCGCGGACATGTGCTGGCCTTGTAATATGCTCGATGAATTTAACTTTAAAAAAATGCTTTTCCCTTTATGTGAGGTATTAATTCCATAAAATTCTTTAACAAAAATATAGAAATCATACATATAATGTAAATAAAACTAGCACGCCTACCTTACTATTGTCACTGCAACAAATAGGCTGGTAATGGTTATCAATATATACAATCCAGAGAGCTGTAATATAAAAAGGAATTTAAAGGGACAAGATAACCGATGCCTTGCGGGACTACTGTGACATAACTTACCTTGTTGCTTGGCGTCGCTAAGTCATACGTCACAATACTTATGCGCGAGTACGGAGCTCTGTACGGAGCCTTGTAGTTTGTCATTGCGCGTTACTGATGTGTTTTTGTAGCATATTGTTGCGTCACAATGATACGTAACATATAACAATAACAGGAACTTTTAGATTTGCACGACGTGAACGTGTGACATCCTTTTAAGGCAATGTGACGTCTTTTTAAGGCACTGCCGGGCACTGCCAGTGCCTTAAAAGTATGTCACACATAGCAGTCCACGTTCACGTCGTGCAAATCTAAAAATCCCTAATAACGCAACTTCTTGCACTAAGACGGTATGATTTCCAAAGCTTATAGCTTTTGATCCTTTTGATCCATCACTTTAGGCTTACTTCCTTTGCCTCAAATCAACATGACCAAGAGGAAGATCTGAGGTTCGATGACCAAGCCTTAACAAAAAGTAGAAACGACTTCGAGAAAAAAGAAAAGACAAAAAGAAAAGTTTTGGATTGATCGATGCCATCCCTCTGACCCCACAATTAAATACAGTCACTACAAATCCTCCTCCCTCTCTCTCTCTCTCTCACTGACTCTCTCTCTGCCACTGTGTCTCCTTTCTCTCTCTCTCTCTCCCCCTCACCCTTTCTTCCTCACACACACATACACACTCTCTCTATTTATCTCTCTCCCCCTCCCCCTCTCTCTCTTTCCCTCTCTCTCCCCTCTCTCTCCCTTCCCCTCTCCCTCTCTCTATCTCTCTATTTCTACATCTGTGTAGAACATACGTCTGTTAGAAGAGAAAAACGGAAACAAACATACCTCACATCAGAAGGTTCTATATCGCCGCACTGTGTTGGGAATCAATATTTTGGTTCCGTAAACTCGTTCACAGATCGTGCAAGCATTATAACTTTTTTTTTTTTTTTTGTAAACATTTAAATAACCGAATCAAAGAAAATATACGCTAAAATAAGCGTTAAATACCAACAAATAAATTATATCTTGAAAATAAACATTGAGAAAGACTTTAACAGCTGACTAAATGAAATGTAGGTCTATGTACAAACATGGATGAACTACCGATTGTCGGTAGTATATCCACTTTATATGCCACACAAATGATCATCCTGCGTCACATTGTATTTATCATAGGATATATATAACAAGGGCGTCAAGATTTAAGTGCTTCCAGTGAAAGATTAATCTGCTGTTAAACGGGTTTTCATGGAGCTAATCAAAACCGGAAATGGATAATTTTGCAAGGCTGTTGTGTTGCACAAATCGATGCTTTTGTTTTTGTGCAAAATAGCACGTTTGGCAAACGAGCAACCGTGCTGAGATGTGAAGAAAGCAACTAAGTGTATGTTACTTCCACCTTCCACTGAATGTGCTTTCTAACACGTTCCCGTTAGTTTGTTTATATGATTTTGCTCGTATAAACAACCAACATAATATTCTACCAACTCGATAATAGCCTACATTAACCTACTGGCAGACAATCGTGTAATGACCACACATTAATTCAATTCCAGCAGATACATTAAAAATACGTAGGTAAATATAAGAAATAGATATATGTATATGAGTGTTATATACAGTATACAGTATAACACAGTAAAAAAAGAAAAAAAGAAAACAGTATAATGTGAATTAGGATGCCCATAAAAAACAAGCGGGGTTTTGTCGAGATGACTAACTGAACAAAGCATAAATGAAGTGTATTGCAATACATGTTTGACACTATTTTTAATTCACAATAAGAATTGGTGTTAAGTGTAACTCTTCTATAAATTTTATAACATAAGCAACAATAAAAACAAAAACAAAACAAAAAGAAACAAGATATACTTACACAAACCCAACACAGGATACACAGTGCAGTAAATATATATGTATGAATATAAACATGATTCAGATATTACATGTTAATGTTATAATAATCGTTTATTCATTTAAAAGTCATGCATTGCAGCCCAGGGGGTGAATTGTACAATATTTTTACAAAAGCATTTACATGATACAAAATACACTATAGAGAATAATTATAATACAACTTAACAGTATGCATGTCTAAATTATTCATGATAATAATACCTAGGAGCAAATGGGAGCCTACCATTAAATTATTAGTACAATTTTAGGTGTACAGGTGAACGTACAAATTAAGACAGAAAATGTGATGGTGAATGTATATGATCAGTTGCATCCAGGTTTACAAAGTGATGAGCATGAAATTATTTAATTATTTAGAGTAAATAATACGTAAAGGCAATTAACAATATAAGTAGTTAAAGAATATATCAATATAAAATATCATGATGAAAGAGATGAAGGCAAATATGGTTTTCATAAAGAAGATTCAAAAGGTCGAGGAGTGAATAGTATGGTCGCATTTATAAAAACAAAACATTTCGAGAGATAACAGTCATAACACCTATGACTTCCAGAGATACGCAACTATCACACACAAAGAAAGAGATCAAGGATCACCTTTCATTTAGAACCCTTGCAATAAACGGGATTGGGCTACATCGATACCTTTTAGTAGAAGGGTAGAATTTGCACGGGTTTCCGAGTTGCCTAGTTTGATTTTCTTTTAAATGTGTTTAACGAATGTATTGATTGTATTCCAGGAGGGAGATTATTCCAGACAACTGGAGCATGATGTCAAAGTGAGAATAATACATAATTTGTCATAACAGACCATAAGTGATTAGTGATATTTATCTCTACTTCTTGTGTAATATACATATACTGATGAAATATTTAAATGTTAGCATTACTGATATAGAATCATGTTGTAATTTTTGCTTATGTTTAAACAGTAGAATTCTACTGTAATATAAATTTAATTGATATACATTGAGTAAATTAAGCTGAACAAACAGTTCTTTCGTGTGCGCTAATCGGCTAGAGAATGAACAAATTCTAACTTTTTTGTAGGATAAATAATGTTTGTATCTTAGATCGGTACGTTTTTCCCATACTGTATTACAATTACTTAAATATGGTAAAATGAGAGTATTATACAAAGTTAAAAGAATTCGTTTGGGCAAGAGAAGGCTAAGTTTACTGACGATACCGATATTCTTAGATAATTTATTTGTAATTTCTGGAATATGATTATTCCAAGAAAACATTTCATCTAAGACTCCTAAAAACTTTGCGTGAGTAACAGGCCAAATAATTTCATTACCTATTTTAATATGCAAGTTCATCAATGTATTCAAATTATTGTTCGTATGATTATTAATATAAAGGTATATACATCTGATTTTTCCATATTTAGTAAGGGGAGCCTTCCAAAGTTGCGACTGTGCCCGGACGCGTCGGGGCGCGATGAATAGAACGGTCGGTTCTCAAGAGACGCATTCAGGCGCAAAGGGGCGCGAAAGGGCGCGATCGCCACCCTCACCTGATTCTTGCATATGAAAAGAAACTGTCTATTGTTGGTATAAACCCGCTCTATTCTTCTTGCGCCCTTTCGCGCCCTACCAGGCGATGGAAGATTATCTCTCCCGTCATTGTTCTCGCTCGTGATGCGCGATGCACAACGCCGCGGTACAGCTTAAACTTGCTATACAGAGTGTATTTGTCAGTCAAATCCTCCCCTCCTCCTGTTCTCGTTCTGATAAACATCCCATTGTTTGTAAAAACTTGATGTATTCTTCTCGCGTCGCGATCTATTCTTCCCGCGCCGTTTTGCGTCGTAACGGGCGGGGTATTATCTTTCCAATCATTGTGGAAGCTTTGCGATGTACATTGCTACAGCACAGCCTGAACTTGTCTGGTGGGAGCGTTTTTGTTTTTTGGGGCAATCAACACACTCGTTCATCTTGATCAGAATAAATTATGATTTTTTTTTTTTTTTGGTTTAATACGCCTCCTTTTAATATTTGTGACGACTGTATGAAATGTGAAATAAAGATGACTATGTGCGATGAATGGTTGTTTAATTGCGAGCTTGATTGTCACCAACAACAAAAATAAAAGACGAATGATGTGAATGAATACATGTATGCGGTTATAGTCGGCAAATTGATTACTGTTTGGGACGCTTGTGTATGTTTGTAATTTGAATGATTATCAACATATTTGTATAATTCCCACGTCGCGATATTATTCTAGCGTCGTAATGGACAAAGTAATTATCATTCTCTCCCGCCATTATTCACGCTACGCGTTGCACATCGCCACAGCCTGAGCTGGGAACAATTTATATTTTGTCAGTCAAATCCTGTTTTTGTTCTCCTCCCTTGACTTGGTTCTAGTAAAAAACCCATATTGTATTAAAATAAAACTCGATGTATTCTTTTTGCGTCGTGTCTTTGCTTCTCATGCCGTTCTTTGCAATAGTCAGACGGGAAAGTTTGACCTTTTTTTTTGGTAATCAATGAACTCACGGTGCGTCATGATCAGTAAATGAAAATCTTTCTAAAATGCATAATAAAAATACTAATGGTAATAATAACCATATTTCTAAAGTGACTTTTTTAACACTCTTCCATACCCTCCCCCAAGTTAGTATATAGATATGAATCGACGAAAATCTGAACGGATGTTTTTTTTTGATATTTCAGCTGTTTCTGAGCCGATTTTGATCAAGTTACGTTAATTCTGTCATTAACAAAAATTGTATACTCTTTCTGAACGTAAATCATGATAAATGAAAACTAAAGAGGAAACCAAAACGGGTGGGGGTCGATCGGAGAGACAAATAGCATAATAATAAATGACAATACGCCCAACTTTCTCTCTCGTTTTCTCAATGTCGTTTTCAATCTTCATCTCTTATAGTGTTTTCTGTTCCGCGATTTTTAATGAGATCTCGTTTCCACGTTTTTCTCTCTCTCTGTATGTCTCTTTCTCTCTCTCTCTCTCTCTCTTTCTTACTCGCTTTCTCAGCGCCATTTTCCATCTTCATCTTTGGTTGTGTTTTCCATTCCGTTATTTGCTTTTATTCCGAAAGTTAATTCTGTCATTAACAAAAATTGTATTCTCTCTCTGAACGTAAACCATGATAAATGAAAACTAAAGAGGAAACCAGAACGGGTGGGGTTGATCGGAGAGACAAATAGCATAATAATAAATGACAATACGCCCAACTTTCTCTCTCTCGTTTTCTCAATGTCGTTTTCAATTTTCATCTCTTATCTGTTCCGCGATTTTTAATGAGATCTCGTTTCCACGTTTTTCTCTCTCTGTATGTCTCTTTCTCTCTCTCTCTCTCACTCTCTTTCTTACTCGCTTTCTCAGCGCCATTTTCCATCTTCATCTTTGGTACTGTTTTCCATTCCATTATTTGCTTTTATTCCGAAAGTATTTCTTTCGATCTTGAGATAAATTATTATACCATAACCTCGATATGGAGGAGGAAAACACAGAGCAAGCGCCTAATGATTTCAAAATGAGAAGAATATTACTGTACAATAATTATAAACAGTAAAACTTTTGAATGTAAATCTCTGTTGCATCAAAATGATATGAAGAAGATAAATTATTATAACATATCCCTGATGATGTACCCATTATACCTTATAATAGGGGACGAAAATAGAGAACGAGCGGCTGATAATGTCGAAATGAGAAGAATGTTTCGAAAATAATGTTACTGTACACAAATAATAGAGAGTAAAGGTTTTGATTTTGAATGTAAATGTCTGTTGCATCAAAATAAAATGATACGTTCATTATATGTTATTGACAGAAATAATATACATCGGGCATTATACACTTTAGCACAAAAGGGTTAGCTAAAAGAAGGTGGACAACATTATAAGAGAAAGTGAAAAATAGCATAACCCTTTGAGAGCGAGCCCACGCACGGCGAATAGGGACTTTTAGATTTACACGACGAGAACGTGGACTGCCACGTGTGCCATTCTTTCAAGGCACTGGCCCGTGCTCGGCAGTGCCTTAAAAGGACGTCACATTACCTTGAAAGAATGTCACCGTGGCAGTCCACGTTCTCGTCGTGTACAATCTAAAAGTCCCTGTTAGGGACTTTTAGATTTGCGCGTCAACGTAGTGGACTGCAACGTGTGCCATTCTTTCAAGGCACTGGCCCGTGCCCGGCAGTGCCTTAAAAGGATACACCGTGGCAGTCCACGTTCTCGTCGTGTAAAATCTAAAAGTCCCTATTAGGGACTTGTAGATTGTACACGACGAGATTAGGGACTTTTAGATTTTACACGACGAGAACGTGGACTGCCACGGTGACATCCTTTTAAAGGGATCGTTTAACAGTGTTAAATCTGAGATACACGGCCCTACATGTTATTAGTGTCTGTGATATGGTGTAATAATGAAGCCCTAAAAAAATTGCGCTTCAAAATGATCAAGAAGTGCCTCAAAAAGTAAAAATCTTTGATTGACCGGTTTTACCATACTCGTTTTCCCTAATAGACTACAGTGTTATGAAAACCATCAGGCGAACGGTTTTCAAAATTTGTAATTCAATCATAAATATCTTGATAATCAGACAGGCGATCAGCTTGTAAAAGTCATGGGGTTCCTGACTGACCTAAAGGTTTATGATTATCATTGCATCATGAGCTAAATCCAGAATTTTGTTTCAGAATCTGAGACAAAGTTACCGGATCCCTTTAAGGTAATGTGACGTCCTTTTAAGGCACTGCCGGGCACGGGCCAGTGCCTTGAAAGAATGGCACACGTTGCAGTCCACTACGTCGACGTGCAAATGTTTCCCCTGTGACGGAGCGACTTCGGTTACATCGCCAGTAATTGAAAATTTGGCGGTGCTTTCTACTTTCATTGCTCATTGCGCCTCATTCAGTCATTTTCGTGATTTTTAGTAAATGTAAAAATTAAAGATCAGACTTTTTTTCTTTCAAAAAATATAAGTTTTGTTCATCAATACGAAAAATAAGGTCTGTTATTTTTGAGGGAAATTGCCGTCTTATTTTGCTGAAGCTTCACGTCTTTCCTTTTCAATACACTCACAACACAAATTGCGTAAGCACCGCCGCACGCGCAGATCGGTCGATACCTCCATTCATTTCCCCATTGTCAATGATTGTCGTCTGCTAAAGCTCGGCCGATTATCAACCGAGCCATACATAATAGGCCTAAGCCTTCGTTTTACATGGGTTTTCGACACATTTTGTAACTATATTCTGACCAACATTATGCCATGATCTACACTTAATGCCCTTTCTTTTAAATGTGCAAATCAAATATAGGACTATTTGGGAAATGAATTTTGAGATGAACATTGTTTTATTCTCGAAAACAAAAATAATATTTACTTTGAATGCTTTCGACTTCGTTTCTCATAATTTGAAATATTCATTTTGTTTTAGTTTTTGCCTCCCGCTTAATTTTGTTTATTTTTTCTCTATCTATACATCTCTTAGAACCCTATTTTGATGTGAGGTTGCTGTATCAATAAAATATTTATTGAATTTTTGTACGCATATTTGATTTGTTTTGTTAGTAATGGAAAGAGCTAAATGAATGACAGAGATTAGAACAAAATCATAATTCATCACAATCATCTCTCTCTCTCTCTCTCTCTTTCTATCTATTTATCTATCTCTGTCTGTCTCTGTCTGTCTGTCTCTCTCTATCTCCCTCCTCCCCCTCTCTCTCTGAATACGTCAGGATTTTCGTGAAATTGGAATTGTGCTTCAGTGTGTTTTATTTCCGCATCGCGTTCTAGTGTTTTTTTTAAAGGTGTGGCTTATAACGAGTTAATCGCCGTAGTCTTGGTAGTCTTTTATTTATTAGAAAATAAATGATATTGAAAATATAGTTAATTCATTATATGTTACGAAACAATAAAGAAAGAAGTGCAAACAACGTGAGAATTTAATTTATTTGTCTTCGTCTCCATCTGTGTTCTCGTTCAACCTATCATGTCAATAAAACTTTGTTAACCCGTTCCTTCCGTTGAGTTTACAACCATGACAACGAACTTTACCCTTGGCCACGTTCATTGTTCCTCTTACGTAACTTCCGTTCCGTTCTTCTATTGTTGAGTTTACAACCATGACAACGAACTTTACCCTTGGCCACGTTCATTGTTCCTCTTACGTAACTTAGCTGTAGGGGTCTAAGACATAACTCTTTTCGTATATTCTATATAGGTCTAAAATACTTTCAAATATTTCTGTGTCATTTTGTTTGTATATACTTTGTCAAAATTTGCCAATACTTACAAAATATTACGTTTTCCTATCATTTTCCGCTTTAGAATCCTATTTTTTTTTTTTTGGGGGGGGTAATTTGTTGTGTCCTTTTCATACTTATTTTTTCTTGTCTCCCTCTTCAAGATTTCTTCGGTTTTGGTAGAGTATTTATGCTAGATATAGAGAAAGACATACAGAGAGAAAAAAAAACAATCATTTCTCATGTCATCTTTTCGTCTGTGACATTTTACTAAGTCACATTTGTATTATTCCTTTATCTTTCAATGATTGTTATATATTTGAATGAATATTTCAGATAGGGTCAAATCTGGTTCTACGTTATAATTATGATCATCTAATTTTATTTAGAAGTAAGTCGAAACGCGATCTCATCAAAAATCGCGGAACAGAAAACACTATGAGAGATGAAGATAGAAAATGACATTGAGAAAACGAGAGAGAGAGAGAGAGAGAGAGTTGGACGTATTGTTATTTATTATTATGCTTATTTGTCTCTCCGATCAACACCAACCGCCCCCGCTGTGGATTCCTCTTCAGTTTCTTTTTTTTAAATCATGATTTACACTCAACAATTTTACTTTTTATAATTATTGTACAGTAATATTCTTTTTATTTTGATATCATCAGGCGCTCATACCGTGTTTTCCTTCTTCATATCGAGGTTATGGTATAATAGTTATCTCAAGATCGAAAGGAATACTTTCGGAACAAAAGCAAATAGCGAAACGGAAAACAGTACCAAAGATGAAGATGGAAAATGGCGCTGAGAAAGCGAGTAAGAAAGAGAGTGAGAGAGAGGTTTACGCCGCCGCTCATGACAAACAGGAGATTACAAAGGAACATAGCATTGTACGATTCGTAACAACGATTAGGAGTGATAAGTGATAAAGGGCCCTCAGTTGTTATCGTGCCGTAGTGCCCAATGCTCGTGAGTGACGTGCCCACTAAATTACAACAGCGATGTTGACGCGTCTACGTCTCATAACGTGCAACTGTATAAGTTGACAAATTGCGCAAAAAGGAGTCCGAATACGTGTTTAATAATAAATATTTCATTATATAGGATGTCACCAATAATTGTGAAAAACCTCTCATAATTATGTAAAGCTATAGAATAACTAACATCGATAAGAATAGAACAAGTACAATACTATATGTTTAATGGACAAATAAATAGATCTAAACGCAACGATATGTTCACAAATTTGAGCGCAGCTCTATTCGAACGCATTTTCTGCAAATCAGCAATTACAATGGAAAAAATGCACTATCGAAGGGATCAAGTAACTACATTATTGTGAGCTAATATGCCCACTGATAAGATAATGTGAGAAAATCCAAGTTAAAGGGATTTAGTAACTTTGTTGACAATTGCAAAAAGTGATGGGTGATTAATAAAATATGTATTGGTATGATCCGATATGTCCACAAAGTAATGTTACTAAATCCCTTTCATTGGATGTAATTTGGCCAAGTAATAAAGTGAAAATGCAAAATGATATGCACCAACACTTGACATTGATTTTGTACGCGGTTATGACTATCCAGTAGATAGTGTGACATCCAAACACTAAGCGTAAACATCTTTATTTTACTTTCATAAATGATTGATTACAATAGTTTATTCCGAGTATGGTGATTGTGTATGTGTGCGTGGGTAGGGGTGGGGTGCTATTGTGATTAAAGGGTAATAGCCGCCTATGTGCGGAACAATGGGCGCAACAACTATTAGCTGCTCAAAGAGCTGTCTTTTGTCATTGTGTTGCAATAACAATTAAAGTGCTTGTAAAAGTTACATGTACTATAATATCCGTATGCTATATAACACCCAATGTGAACATGACGTGTTCAGGCGTTATAACTATATACAGGCACGTTAAAAAAGACTTTACTAGCGCTAGCTAACAAATATGAAACGTCAAAACCTCACGAGCAATTGATGATAACAAATTGTTACGACAAATGCCACCATCAATACAGTTTCTTCGCAAATAAATATTCGATCGAATTTCATGTTTGGAACAGATAAGCGATTTCGAATTGTTCGAGGTGGAAATAACGAACATCATGTCCGATAAACACTGTTTTTTTCTTCTGAAATCGGTATGCTCTGTTCATTCAAGGTCCCATACGATTCAAACATAATTTACAATGTTGATTTGCAAATGATAATCTCGCTGGGAGTATATCGATTTCCCCGATGATGCAGATATTCATTTTTTCGTAAAATTAGTTTTATAATTTTCAATCAACACCAACCGCCCCCGCTGTGGATTCCTCTTCAGTTTCTTTTTTTTAAATCATGATTTACACTCAACAATTTTACTTTTTATAATTATTGTACAGTAATATTCTTTTTATTTCGATATCATCAGGCGCTCGTACCGTGTTTTCCTTCTTCATATCGAGGTTATGGTATAATAGTTTATCTCAAGATCGAAAGGAATACATTCGGAATAAAAGCAAATAGCGAAACGGAAATCAGTACCAGAGATGAAGATGGCAAATGGAGCTGAAAAAGCGAGCGAGAGAGAGAGAGAGAGAGAGAAATACAGAGAGAGAGAGAAAAGAGAGAAAAGGAGAAAGGAAAAAAGAAAGCTATAAAGAGTGAGAGACAAAGAAAGAGACAGAGAGAGAAACAATCCTTTCTCATGCCATCTTTTCGTCTGTGACATTTCACTAAATCACATTTGTATATTATTCCTTTATCTTTCCATGGTTGTTATATATTTGAATGAATATTTCAGATAGGGTCAAATTTGGTTCTACGTTATAATTATGATCAACTATTTTTATTTAGGAGTACGTCGAAACGCGATCTCATCAAAAATCGCGGATCAGAAAACACTACGAGAGATGAAGATGGAAAACGACATAGGAGAGAGGGAGAAAGTAGGGCGTATTGTTATTTATTATTACGCTATTTGTCTCTCCGATCAACCCCACCCGCTCTGGATTCCTCTTTAGTTTCCATTTTTATCATGATTTACATTCAAAAGTTTTACTTTTTATAATTATTGTACAGTAATATTCTTCTTATGTCGATATCATAAGGCGCTCGTTCCGTGTTTTTCTTCTCCATATCGAGGTTACGGTATAATAATTTATCTCAAGATCGAAAGGAATACTTTCGGAATAAAAGCAAATAGCGGAACGCTGCAATATGAGAAATAAAATATTGCAAAACATATCAGGCAACCATTAAAGGGAAAAACAAAATAAATGCAATATGAAACAAATAATGTGTCAAAACATACAGAAGGAATACAATTATACATATCGTTTCTGTTTTGTTCGTGAACAAATTAATATAATACAAGTATTAAACACATTCATGAACAGAAATGAACAATCATGCCAACGTTAACGCCTACAAAACTTCGATGTTGGGAGAGAAATAGACAATCAGAACAACAATCTAAATCAATGTCATATTCGTCAAATAATAATTAAACAAATCAGTAGCCAAAGTGAATATTTTTAGAGTCAAATCTTTCAAGACGAGAGCGGACACACACGCGGGGATTTAACACAGGAATAACTAATGCGTCGGAACGGGCGCGAAAGGGCGCGAAAGCTTTTCAAAGTGGTTAAGCTCCCATTCATAAAATGTCAAGCGCTTCGCCGGTAAGTGCGCCGGCGGGGTTATCTCGTGACAATGAGACTCCAAACAATAGCCAGATTTTATATTCATATTGTGAGCATGTGCTTAAATAGTTATATCAGGATTCCCTGGTTATATTGAAGACGTGAGCTAATATCGTGTACCTGTTTGTCCAGTATTTCTCCCTGATTGTTCGACCAACATTAAATTGCTATTGTCCAGCTGACTTTTCTATAGGCTTTTCTACCTTCGGCGCTAAAGGGATTGCGGAAAATATCAACACTATTTGTGTTTCTCGATGACCTAGTAGAACTCGAAGAATAAGGGCTAGCCCCCCAAAAAAAAAAATCAATGGCCCAAAATAACGCAATCATTATAAATTCCATCTACTACTGTCTTGATACCAACACATGTCTGATGGATCCCCGGGATGGATCCTTATTAAGACAGCGAGACAGTTCTGTAACAATGTTACGAGAAGCAATTCAACGAATTGCCATGGCCTGTATTTGTTCTAGAACGCACTACGCTCTTTCGATACCACGTGGCCCAAATTTAGCACAATATATACGTATTTTAATTCTTCACAACAATGACCTAGATCTAAAACTGGCCGCGGCTGTAACCCCCCTTCTTCACAAAGAAATATCCGATAAAATTTTTTGGAACAGAATGATAACCTAATTTCTTCTTGAGATGTTCGAGGTGAAATTTCAAACATCATTTCCTGGTAACGCTCTTCTTTTTTAATGCATGCTCTATTCTTACGATTTAGGCATAATTTACTATGTTGATTTGCAATTGATAATCTCCTGGGAGTTTTGCGATTTCCCCGATGATACGGGTACGGTGTATTTAATTTTGTTCGTAACATTAGTGTTTTGCAAAGAAACAACATTCTGAAAATGAGCGTCTTCCTTCTAACGAAACAAATTGATGATGTTCCCGACAATACGGATATCATTTGCATAAAAAATCGTAAGACATATAAAACGCTCTGTAAATTCATTTCAAGGAGAAAGTAATTACGACGTTCTTGATTAAGTATCATTTTCAAAATCACGGATTTAAGAAAACAAAACAAGGAAACCGAAACATGCGATAACATCGCTAGAAAAAGGAAATATACACAAATTTAATGTAATATGAAACAAATAAAGTGTCAAAACATGCATGAGGAAAACAATGTCAGAGAGAGTGGGGTAAGTATAAAATAATATTTTTTTTCGTGAACAAATCAATTTGTATTAAAATTGATATATTGAACACAATCATGAACAGAACAGGAGGAGATAAAATAATGAATAATCATGCCAACATTAACACCTACAGAACTCCGATGTTGAGAGGAAATAAATAATAAAAACAAAAATTTTAACCAATGTCATCTACGTAAAATAATATTAAAACAAATCAGTAGCCAAAGTAAATCTTTTCAGAGTCAAATCTCGCAAGACGAGAGCGACACACAAGCGGGGATTACAGGGCTAACTAATGCGCCGGACCGGGCGCGAAAGGGCGCGAAAGCTTTTCAAAGTTTAAGCTCCCATTCACAAATGTCAAGTGCTTCGCCCGGACGCGCCCCGGCGGGGCTATCTCGTAACAATAAAACTCCAAACAATAGCCAGATTTTAATGAGCCGGAAACCAAATTGCGTCCTCTTGTATCCGACGCACATGGGCGCAAATGGGCGCAAAAAGACGCCTCCTTTGTCCTCATATCCTGCTCTGCGCCCCGACGCGTCGGGGCACAGTCGCAACTTTGGAAGGCTCCCCTAATAGCTTATTACAATTAAACCAATGTGACACTTTTTCTTATTCACAATTTAAAACATTATTTATAGATTCAATGTTTTTGTCTGAGACAAGTATTTTGCTATCGTCAGCAAAGAGTATGAATTTCAATTTATTAGAACATTTAGGTAGGTCATTGATAAAAAATAAAAAAATATAAAAATATAAAACAGCGGCATCAAGACAGATCCATTAGTTATACCACATACACCATTGCGGGGATCGGATAAAGCTTCATTATGGGAGACATTCTGCACAGGATTTTGTAAGTAATTCTGAAACCAAAGTGGGGAAGTGGGGGGTCAACTGCCCCCAAGCCCCCCCCCTCCCATCAGTACGCCAGTGCATAGAACTACAGAACATGTTTATGTTAATTTATTTCGAACGTTCAAAGTGCGAAGATGTGTGCCTATATTAAAATGAAATTGAAATTGGTATTAAGGACGAAATTGAACGTCTATCCAGCTGGCGCGAAATTGAATGACAACTTCGCGTCACTATGAATGGATAACTGAATGGATTTCTCTCTAAATTGAATGAAATTAAATTTGAAAGGAATGATATAAAACGAAATTGAATGCTCAAAGAATGAAAATGAACTATGAGAGCAGAGAATTGACGAAAATCGTTCAAACTTGAACGCCTATTCATGAATTCGAACGCAACTCTGATGAAATTGGGTGGGAAAACCTATATATACAATACACTGCTTCTTTTCATTTAAAATTTTAAAGAGAACTGGTTCAAACGAGTCAAAAATAACATCACGAACAGGTCTCTCTGCAGGTCTATATAGAAAACACCAACCATTACATTTAGTGGCTTCACGAACACTTCGATAAAGATGGATTCAACATTTTCTGTGAATATTTGCATATCGTTTCTATATTTGTATCTTAATGCTTCGTTAACATAAATTCCTATACCACCACCAGGGCGACCCGTTCTACCTTTTTTCTTATAAAGTTATATCCTGACCGGCAAGCAATTTAATGGTTAGGGCAGTTCATTCTCCCTTAACCATGTTTCGGTGACACCTATAACTGACCACTTTATATTTGATGATTTACCAAATTCCCAAAAGTTTTCTTCGAGCTTCTGACAGTGCAATGCACACAAGATAGGGATGGTGAGTCCAGATTTATGATATCTTTTGCCTCACAGTATTTACAGTCTATATAAACTTCTTCCATTTATAACAATATGACAGTGTAATTGTAAGGAATCTGACAGATATATAGACTGAAAACCTGTGATGTGTAATCTGTTACATAATAAAACGGCACCCCATAGCTTGCCTCTCCGTAAACAAAAAAAAAAATAGAGTAAATAGACACATGACCGTTCCTAAAAATCAGATGAAAACAAACTGAATCTACCAAATAAATATTGCACATAATTATGCATACTTAGCTCAATTGTGCAAAAAACAACAAATATACGGGAAGAAAACTACATTGTGTACAAACACCGCTTAGAGCATATTATTTCACTAGACAGGAAAAAATATCAGATAACTTACAAACATCCTCATTCAACGCCGTGAAAGAGGTAAGTACATGTATCATGTGATAGCAATTATGTTCATTATTTATGTGTGCTTTATATCACAGACCCGACCTCCGCTCCTTTTGTTATGTGTGTTTTATATCAGATATCCGACCTCTAGTTCCGCTCCTTTTATTAGTGTGTGCTTCATACAGACCCGACCTCTAGTTCCGCTCATGCATTCTCTAGTTAAGTTAAATTTCGATTTTTGTTCTATCCCCTCTTACCAATTTAAGGAGTTGTTTTGTCGTCCATAATTAATATCTTCTAGGATACTGCTTTTTGATCTTTCATTCCATAAAATTGAACATAGCATGCTTACAAGTTTTCTTCAGCTTAATTTTTGCTCATTAATTGATGCAGCATTCAACTACATATACACTCACATGTAAATCAATTTCGCCAACCTAAAAAATGAGGAACACAAGGAATAATTTATTTGGTTTAGTGTTATTATCTGCCATTTCTTATTATAATTAACGGGTATTGCATTTAAAAGATAATGAGTGAAGTGTATATACTGAATCGATCACAGAGCTGTTTAGGTACTTGACAAACATTTATGTTTACAAATTTCTCCATCAAATTAAGTTAGCATTAATTAGATCAGTAAAATCGTGACACATCTGACTGATAAAAACATATAATTTTTGTTTTGCACTTAGAAATCATTTTCTTTAAAAGATTGGAACAACAAAAAAGTGCTACGAACCATGTGATACCAAGTACAGTCATAACGATGATACCTATTTTTCTGGCCAAGCAAGTCTTAAACGTAATTATAGCCAAGTCTGATAATATAGATATAAATTATATACCTCTCTTTAGTATGTGAAATAAATAAAGTCATCTGATTGGTCGAAATTGAAGTCGTGATTTTAGCCTTGCCCGTAAAGAAACGAACTATTCCAGTTGTCCCAGGTAACGGGCAATAGTCAATGTCAAAGATGCCCGTTGCCCCGGGTAACGGGCCGCATAGTTAAATTTTGCTGAGATCCCCATCGGTTTACGTGTAAAAGTTTCTTTGTGCGAGCGCGGATACCATACAGTGTGTGTGCGATTTGGTAACATTCAGGCAACTTTCTAACCAAGATTAACAGAAAGTTTCTCAGATTTTCTGTTGTTTTTTAACCAATCTTTACTCAAGTAAAGGATAAGGAAAGAATTATTTGTATATTTTTTTGTGAATTCGGTATATAAAAGATATATGGACTGCTTCAATATTCGAGGCATAGCTGTTTCTATACTGGCTCTCGGGGACGCCGCGGCGCACCGAGGGCTCATAGCAGGATGTAACGTCTCCTTGAGCCTATAGAAACAGCTATGCCTCTCATAGCAGTCAATATATCTATTATATTATGTATCGAAAATCAAGTCTTTCACCACAACAATAAAAATTGAGTTGAAATCTTTTTTCCTTTTATTATGTAGTTTTTTATGTACCTTCGATCTTTCTTTAAAAGTATGTGGTTTTTTGCTCAGAAAGCTAAAAATGTATAATCCACATGAACCACTTTGTGTCTTCTCACATGTGATGAAACATGTAGCCATTGTTTTGACGACGGGAGAAGCATTTATAATCGATATATATACATCCAGGGGCGGCTCCAGGATTTTCCGGGGCGTGGAATTGTGAGCGCGAAGCCTTTACGGGAGAGATGCTCTATGATACATTCTGAGGCATTTATGAATGCGTAAACTGAACATTTATGTGAATATTTCTTAGCTTTTTTCCTGCCATTTTTTTCGGAACGAAACAAATGGGGGCGTGCGCCCCACGTCCCCCTGGATCCACCCCGACAACACTGCCCTCACTAAAAGCCGATATATACAAATGTGTATCTGTTGAAATTGTTAAGACAACACAGCCCCTGGGCAAATTATACATGGATACACTAGCAATTACCGTCGTTTGCAAAGCCCCCTTTTGGCACAAAACTAAAATGGGTTCATTTTAAGCTATACATGTAAAATGACAACTTATTAAGCACACATATCACAACTTATTTAGAGCTATAGAGAATACCAATATGGAATTACTTGTATCAGATTAAGTGTATGGCATACAGTTTCTTTTTAAGCATAAATTAATAGAATATATTTTCACTTCATTTCGCCAAACCACCCACTCATCAAATATGTATTTTTTAAATCAGTTATTCTTACACCAAGAGCATCTACAGTTCGATATTGGGGGTAATGATGGGGAAGGTGTGCGAATGAGTGCATGCTAGCTAATACTTTAAGAAGTGACCTCTTTCCAGTTGGTCATGAACATCCATAAATATACGAAATTTGTTTCAAAGATAAATGAAATTAGACTTGATTCAATTGAACAAAATGGAAAGGAAAATAAAAAGCTACAGACTTCTTACTAAGATAATCACTGTATTTGATCTGCGGTGTTCTAGATAATGAAGATATATCGCAGTTCATAAAATCTTGTTACTCGCTATCACATGACATCTCATAACTAGTTTAATGTACGGTTGACTCCTCATTTAGGCAAACAATTGAAAGCTCTTTTTTAGTACCAATATTCCAAAATGAAGTAGTACTTCCACATTGCCATCAAAACAAGACTTTTCAGAGGGAAATTTTATTGCTCGCCTAATTCTCTATTCCATCAAGACGAATACTACACTTTGATATTTTTCTGAAACCAGTCACTGAAATATATCCATTTTTCAAATGTATTAGTTTTTCATATCATATATTTTATTATGAGATGAAAAAGTGTAATTGTGATGACTATATTATAGCCTTTTACATGGCATGTATTTTATTACATGATTGAGATGAACTTTAGCCTCCATTTAATTGAATTGTTTAAGCAGGTGCGGGATCCGATCTCGGCCATCGATCGAGCAACGAAATACCTTGAAAGTTGGCACATAAATAGAGTAACTCAGTACAAATATGTAACCATGAAACCATGGGTTTGTATTATTATAGGTGGTTACAAATGTTGAATTTTAGGTGGTAATCTCTAATATTTATGAATTTAGTATCAAAAGATGCACAAGACTCGGGGCTTAAAAGTCATGAAAGCACGGGGTTTATAGACCCCCTAAAATGCCGCGAAGTTAACGCCAAAAAAACCACAAAAAAAAATCCACGGGGGAGTGGGTGGTTGGGGGTGGGGTAAGGAGGGTGGGTGGGGGCAATATCCAGCCGGCCCTTGCCAACTGATTGTTCAGATCAATAACATTCATGCTGGCTAGTCCCGTAGTGAACAATATTATTTCCCTAATATTAGTGGCTATTAAAACAATGTATACATGTGAAGCGCTGGAAAACAATTCCTATGTGTAAGAACGCTAATAAATAAAGGGATTTATTATATTATGGTTATTAATACAAGAGATGACGTTACAAAGAAAACTCTAGGATATTTAGACAAAAAATCATATATTAATCAGTGCAAAACATGCATTTATAATGTATTTTAAGCTGTGTATTAGGTGCCAATAATTTTTGTATTAAAGGAAAATTGTCCTACTTCTCTCTTTTGCTTTTTTGACCCTCTGCTTTGCGCCACTTAAAGCACCGCCCAAGGCACGTGCTTCTTTGCCCCCTAAAAAAGGGCATACGCCACTGATTGGACATTCAGTAGGCAAACATTCAATTGTTAAAATAAAATAATTATTTTTCTTAATGTGAAACGTAACGAGAGCTTTTTAAAAATGGACTGTACCTGTGGTCATTCTAGTTGCAATCCATCCTTCGTAAAAAAAAGTGATGTCCAAATTCTAATTAGAAGAAGAAAAAAATTAGAAGAAAAAAAATCCAAGATTGATCCGTCTTTAATATGAAGCCAACGTGAGGGAAACGTGTAGAGTACCAATTCGACTGAAATGCAGAAAATTTAATGAACTAATATGTTTGCTCACTTTTGTCAGAAACAATAAAATACGGAAGTCGTGTGGTTTGCTTTTTCCACTGTTTTTTTCTTCTAATTTTTAAGAAAAAGGATTTCCTTTTAGCAACAAGGTTTCCCGCTAAATGTCTATATCAGGTATTTTGGGTTTTTCCACCATTCTATGGAACGCCAAAGGGGCAATCAACGGCTTAAACCTTCTTGATGACAGTAACGTTTCATTTCACGAAGGCTTTTAAAATCATATAGAGGTAATCATCAACTCATTATAAATCATCATGAAATATTTTCGAGTCATCATCAACTCGATTCAAGTCATCGAAATAATATGTTGGCCTTTTGGCGTTCCATATCGTTAAACGCAGATTATGAGAAGGAGAGCGCGTTTTTTTCTTTTTCTTCATTGGTTCCATCTGATGATATGGCGCGAACCCTCAGATATTCTTAACCAAGCTATTTCGGCAACTTTACATCCGAGGGTGAGGGGGTGGAAGGGTCATGGATCGAGCAACGAAATACCTTGAGTAAATACCTAGATTAACTCAAGATTCAAGATTCAAATGATATTATTTCTCATGCAATGCAAATCATAATACAATAAAATTGCAATTTTATTTGCAATCTAATATAAGTATTTTACAAAAAATATACAATCAAACAAGACACGTATAATATGGCACGAGAAAAAATTGGGGAAAATAGAAAAGGAAAAGGAAAGATTGCAAAAATTCTAGAAAGCGGAGGTTAGATCAGCAGAAAGAGGGAGAAAGGGATTGAGTCGAGAGTCAAACAAACCGAGATTCATGCATACCGACGTGTCAACAATGTCAATTTTTCACCTTTTTGGAAATGTGTATACAATGGTACTTTGTTTAAAAGATGGGTCTATGATATTCCAAAATACTGGACCGGTGTAAATAAAAAAAAAAATTTACCATGAAAACATGTGTTTGTATTACTATAGGTTGTTACAAATTTTGTATGTTGGGTGGTAATGTCTAATATTTATGAATTTAGTATCAAAAGATGCACAAGACTTGGGGCTTAAAAGTCAAGAAAGCATGAGTTAGACCTGAAAAAATGCCGCGAAGTTATCGCCCCCCAAAAGAAGAAAACCCACGGGGGGTGGGGAGGGGAAATATCCACCCGGCCCTTTTAGGATTAAGCCCCGCTGCATTTAAGGTGTTATTCCGTTATACGCCAACTGATTCTTCAGATCAATTAAATTCGTGGCCGGTAGTCCGTAGTGAACAATATTATTTCCCTAATATTTGTGGCTATTGTAAACAATGTAATAATATAATTTTGTAATAAGTTGTATTAGGGTTTCAACTTGTTTTCTCTCTTTCTCTCTCTCTTTCCTCCATCTTACGAAAATTGTATTAACAACTTTTAATAAAGTTTTGAATTATTATTTGCTATACTGCAGAGTTATTTCCTGGTGTCATTTTATGCAAGGTCAATTTCAAAAGTTTCTTGAAAAAGATACTATTTTGTTTAGCTCTGAAATCTCTATAGAATCTACTAAATTCAAGACTTCAACTCAATACTCAAATTTCATTGGTGTTCTTATGTTCTTATCATTAGCCCCTTATGTAATCACAGAGTTTGCTGTTAATATGAATGGAATTATTGTTGTTTGAGAATTAAAGCACTGTATCAAATACAAACACTGTCACTGCAAGACTTGCTGTAAAATCTCTATATTGTATTTTCCCTTTTGGATAAAACAATCTGTGCTAGTCTAATTATATCTTGTTTTCCTATCTTTACATCGTATTATGCAGGGCTTTCTTGAAAAGCAGGTCCACTAGCTTCCAGTGGAACTACCCTGTTGAAAGAAATCATGAATAAATAAATAAATAAATAAATGAAAGAAATCTATATCACTGAACATTGGAAAAATTACGAGATCAAGTGTGCAAATGTGTTATTTGATGTATTGCATTGCCTTGTTTACTGTAACATATGCACCCTAAACAAATAGACTAGTATGTAATACAAGTTCCAAGAACATATATCGATGTTTAGTACAGTGTAGTAGCATTAATGTTGGCATGTAAAACTTGAACCATTAGCTTTGCATAACCCACAGCACATGTCGGTTATTGTGATTTATGTATATGATAAATGTTTATGATAAAATATCATTATTCGTCGAGGAGGCGCGATGGTTTAGTGGTAGAGCAGTGGTCTCGTAACCGACAAGGGGGTACTATCGCTCATAGCTACTCCGAAAAGTGCCCCCTCCTGTCATAACAAGTTAAGTATCACCGGCATGCTAGAGACACATTCGTTTAACTATTGTATTTTTGGGTATAGATTACTTTAGATCTACACTTGTCATAGGACCTGGATAAAGTAGGAACCATGGGGTTCTAGGACAATTACCCCCTGGGCAATCACCGCCGGAAAATTACCCCCGGAGAATCACCCCCGAGGACAATCACCCCACCCTCCCCGAGGACAATAACACCCTAAAACGTTCCACTAGGACTATTACCCCGTTGAAAATTACCCCCGAGGATAATAACCCCCGAGGATAATTACCCCGGAAAAAACTGCTTTTATTAAAACCAACTTATTATCAGGCTGGACTTCCCTTTAACGAACAGGGGGGTAATTGTCCTAGAGGCTTATTTTAGGGATGGGCGTAGTTTTCCTCGGGTGATAATATTCCGGGGGTAATTGTCCTAAGGGGTGTAATCTTCCGGGAGTAGTTGTCCATGGGGGAATTTCCTTGGAGGGTAGATTTCCGGGAGTAATTTTCCGGGGATGATTGCCCAGGGAGTAATTGTCCTGATACGAACCATGGGTGCCGGGGGAGCAGGCAGGTGCCGGATAGGTCATAATTATGGTCGATGTAGGTTACAGGAATTTAACTAAAAACATCGCCTTTTCCCTCAAGGTGCTCTTTCATTCTATACAGACTTCATTAGCAAAATATAAAAATAATACATTATAATGTAAATAAAGCTAACACGCTCACCTTACTATTGTAATTGTTATAAAATAGGCTGTTAATGATTACCTATAAAATCCAGAGAGTTGTAAAATAAAAAGGAATGTAAAGGGATGTTCTAAGATATTAACCAATGCTTTGCGGGACTACTGTGACATAACTTACCTTGATGCTTGATGTTGCTATGTCATACGTCATACGTTTAGTTTGCGCGTTACTGATGTGTCTTTGTAGCATATTGTTACGTCACAGTGATACGTAACATAATATAACAATAATAACGCAACCTTTTTTTTCACTAGGACGGAGTGATTTCCTAAAGCTTACAGCTTTTGATCCTTTTGATCCGTCACTCTAGGCTAACTTCCTTTGCCTCCAATCAACATGATCAAGAAGAAGATCTGAGGTTCGATGACCAGGCATAAACAAAAGTAAAAACGACTTGGAGAAAAAATAAAAATAAAGACATAAATAAAAGCTTGGGATTGACCGATGCCACCCGTCAAACCCCACGATTAAATACAGTCACTACAACCCCCTCTCGCTCACTGGCTCTCTCCCTCATACACACTCATACACACACACACACACACACACTCCTTCTCTTTCTCTCTCTCTCCCTTCCCATCTCCCTCTCCCTCTCCATGACACACACGCACGCAAAACACACACAAACACTCACACACTGTCTCTCTCTATTTATCTCTCTCCCTCTCCCCTTTCCCCTCTGCCTCTCTCTCTCTTTCTCTCTCTCCTTCTCTCTCTCCCTTCCCCTCTCCCTCTTTTTCGCTGACTCTCTATGTCTCTCTGTCTCCTTTCTCGTTTCTCTCTCTCTTTGTCTCACTGTCTCTTTCTTTCTATCTTTCTCTCTATCTTTATTTCTACATCTATCTAAAAACAAGAGAAACCAAAAACAAAGATACCTCACATTACAAGGTTTTATTGCCGCACTGTGTTGGGAATCAATATTTCGGTTCAGTAAAATCTTTCACAGATGTTCTGTTCTATGCAAGCATGATACTCTTTTTGGAAATTTGTAAGCATTTAATTAACTGAATCAAAGAAAATATACGCTAAAATAATCGTTCAAAACTAACAGATGAGTTATATCGTGCAAATAATGTAGGTCTATGTACAAACATGGATGAACTACGAATTGTCGGTAGTATATCCACTTTATATTCCGCGCAAATGATCAACCTGCGTCACATTGTATTTATCATGGGATAGATATAACAAAGGCGTCAAGATCTAAGTGCTTCCAGTGAAAGATTAATCTGGTGTTAAACGGGTTTCATGGAGCTAATCAAAACCGGAAATGGATCATTTTGCAAGGCCGTTGTGTTGCACAAAGCGATGCTTTTATTTTGTGCAGAATTGCACGTGTGGCAAACGAGCAACCGTGTTGAGATGTAAAGAAAGCAACTGAGTGTATGTTACTTCCACTTTTCACTGAATGTGCTTTCTAACACGTTCCCGTTAGTTTGTTTATATTTCGCTCGTATAAACAACCAACATAATATTCTACAAACTCGATAATACCCTATATTAACCTACTGGCAGACAATCGTGTAATGACCACACATTAATTCAATTCAAGCAGATACATTAAAAATACGTAGGTAAATATAAGAAAGAGATATACATGTATATGGGTGTTATATACAGTATACAGCATAATACAGTACAAAAAAGTATAAATACAGTATAATGTGAATTAGGATGCCCATAAAAAACAAGCGTTTTTTTTTTTATAGAGATGACCAGCTGAACAAAGTAAAAATGAATATTGCAATACATGTTTGACATAATTTTTAATTCACAATAAGAATTGGTGTAAAATGTAACTCTTCTATAACTTTCATAACATAAGCAACAACAAAAAACAAAAACAAAACAAAAAAGAAACAAGATATACTTACACAAACCCAACACAGGATACACAGTGCAGAAATATATATGTATGGATATAAACATGATTCAGATATTACAAGAAATTTCTTAAATGTTATAATAATCGTTTATTCATTTAAAAGTCCTGCATTGCAGTCCAGGGGGTGAATTGTACAATAATTTTACAAAAGTATTTACATGTTACAAAATACACTATAGAGAATAATTATAATACAAGTTAACAGTATGCATGTCTAAATTATTCATGATAATAATACCTAGGAGCAAATGGGAGCCTACCATTAAATTATTAGTACAATTTTAGGTGTACAGGTGAACGTACAAATTAAGACAGAAAATGTGATGTTGAATGTATAAGATCAGTTGCATCCAGGTTTACAAAGTGATCAGCATGAAATTATTTAATTATTTAGAGGAAATACTATCTGTCACGAACTACAATACGTAAATGCAATTAATAATATAAGTAGTTAAAGAATATATCAATATAAAATATCATGATGAAAGAGATGAAGGCAAATATGGTTTTCATAAAGAAGATTCAAAAGGTCGAGGAGTGAATAGTATGGTCGCATTTATAAAAACAAAACATTTCGAGAGATAACAGTCATAACACCTATGACTTCCAGAGATACGCAACTATCACACACAAAGAAAGAGATCAAGGATCACATTTCATTTAGAACCCTTGCAATAAACGGGATTGGGCTACATCGATACCTTTTAGTAGAAGGGTAGAATTTGCACGGGTTCCCGAGTTGCCTAGTTTGATTTTCTTTTAAATGTGTTTAACGAATTTATTGATTGTATTCCAGGAGGGAGATTATTCCAGACAACTGGAGCATGATGTCAAAGTGAGAATAATACAAAATTTGTCATAACAGACCATAAGTGATTAGTGTTATTCATCTCTACTTCTTGTGTAATATACATATACTGATGAAATAATTAAATGGTAGCATTGCTGACATAGAATCATGTTGTAAATTTTGCTCATGTTTAAACAGTAGAATTCTACTGTAATATAAATTTAACTGATATACATTGAGTAAATTAAGCTGAACAAACAGTTCTTTCGTGTGCGCTAATCGGCTAGAGAATGAACAAATTCTAACTTTTTTTTGTAGGATAAATAATGTTTGTATCTTTGATCGTTACGTTTTTCCCATACTGTATTACAATTACTTAAAGATAAAGACCAGTTTTGGAAACGCCCCTCTCTCAAAAAAAATGAAATGGAAGCTCTCATTATCAATCATGTGAAAGAATATGTTTTGACTATTACGTGATGATACAAATCTTGCCGGGAAAGTCGGGAAACCGCCTACTAATTGATATATTTGGTAAATTATTATATCTATTGGGTCCAAATAGATATCGCGCACGTGGTCGTGTAGTACCATATACATCTTTCTGTGTACAGTGCTTGTAACTTTACCGAGACTGGGCCAAATTTCTTATCATTTTGATGATTCCAGAACCTTGCAGTACACACCAATACTTATATGATAGATGATCAACCTTTTCTGATCGATTCCACAACGTTTCTTTCACAATGCAATCGCATGACCAGAACTGGCCTTTATCTTTAAATATGGTAAAATGAGAGTATTATACAAAGTTAAAAGAATTCGTCTGGGAAAGAGAAGGCTAAGTTTACTGACGATACCGATATTCTTTGATATTTTATTTTTTAATTTCTGGAATATGATTATTCCAAGAAAACATTTCATCTAAGACTCCTAAAAACTTTGTGTGAGTAACAGGCTAAATAATTTCATTATCTATTTTAATATGCAAGTTCATCAATGTATTCAAATTATTGTTCGTAAGATTATTAATATAAAGGTATATACATCTGATTTTTCCATATTTAGTAATAGCTTATTACAATTAAACCAATGTGACACTTTTTCTTATTCACAATTTAAAACATTATTTATAGATTCAATGTTTTTGTCTGATACAAGTATTTTGCTATCATCAGCAAAGAGTATTAATTTCAATTTATTAGAACATTTAGGTAGGTCGTTGATAAAAAATAAATAAATAAATAAAAAACAGCGGCATCAAGACAGATCCATTAGTTATACCACATACACCGTTAAGGGGATCGGATAAAGCTTCATTATGGGAGACATTCTGCACACGATTTTGTAATTAATTCTGAAACCAAAGTGGGGAAAGCGCTCTTACACCGTAAAAATGTAATTATTGCAATAAAATAGAATAATCAATAGAATCAAAGGCTCCACTCGAGTCTAAAAATATTCCTACTGTATAAAGTTTTGTTTTGATTTCATGCATTAATTACATAATCATGCGAATTCATTAGGCCTATTTCTATTGAAACATAGAAGAAGAAGAAGAAGAAAAAAAAAATCCATATTTATTTTCAGTGAATAGAGAATTGCTACATAAAAAGTTCAGCAAAAAAAAAAAACGATTATAAACAATTCGCTGTAAAATCTTAGAAAAATAGAGAACTACAGAACTTGGACGATAATTTAGGACACCTCGTTCGGATGTATTTTCCGCACACTTCCACAACCATTGAGGGTGGGAATAACATTCAATTTTATGAAGATTAACGTTCTGCAGGTAAATGTATATTGGGAAGATTTGATTTGATGTGAAGGTTGGGTTTTTGAGAGCATTGCCAAATTTATTGTTCAACTTTCTTCAATGGCCTTTACTCTATATCTGCAAGATCTGATTGAAAACTTGTTGTTCTCGCATTTTACTTGACTTTATAGTCGTTGTAAGCTTCATAAATTCTAGGATATGTTAAGGAACCGATGATAACTACTAAAATTCCAATTACACACAAATAAATCTTGTGTAATACAACATTTGACCTTTGATTTTTCTCTGTCTTTTTTGCTGCTTCTTTGCAAGATAATGGAGTTCCTGAGCGGTTGTTACATGGATCCCACTCGTAGTCCTTGCATTTTAATCTATCAACAGATTCTCCTGCAAGAAATGCGCAACAAAATGCAGGCTGAGAATACAAGAGCCACGTGGTCTGCTCTAGAATACCGTCTCTATCCCTAGGTTTACTCACTGGAGGTAACCTTATTCCATTCTGATAGCAAACGATTTCTCCAAGCAAACTAGCAAACCAGGCTGTGCATTCTAATGAGCGCCAGTCATCATCAACATACTCCGCTCCCCACCCACAAGACGCCTTACCCGATGGATAATCAACTCTCAAGCCAACTCTTGTGTCCTCTAGGAAATTTCCATCACCAGCATATGCAGTGAGAATATAGCCACCTTCATCAGGTCTTAGGACAGGGTTGATTTTAAGTTGGAGAAGACAGAAGTTGTCCTCAGTCTCATTTTGAAACGTGATATTTTGATTCCCGGGCAATGATAATAACTCTGGATTAGCTGAATCGTAAAGCGGAGCTCTTATTCCATTTATTAAGGTGACGCGTGCGCTGTCACAAGGGTAACTAAAATTAAGTTGTATATCTTCCCCTACTATAGCACTCACTCTTGTAATATCACCCTTTATGAATGTAAGTGAGAAGAGAACATTGAAGATCACAATGCAAATTCCAAATGAAACTCCTGAACGCTTGGCCATTTTGGATAAAAGAGTTGACTCACTAAAAGTATGTCAAATTACAGACAAGGAAATGACACGAGACAAAATTTTTTCCCCAATACAGGTAAACTCGTTAGTAATTACGATTTCTCAAAATTAAATCATGTAGTTAATATGTAATTACTTTGTATAGTTTACTTTGGACACACTCACACTTGGTAGCTCAGGCAGGATTTAAACTCAAAGGAAAGATAGAGGCTGCTTTCGAGAATACAAGCTAGAGTGTTATTCCTCCTGTTCCAAAACTCGGTGATAATTGTTTCTCTTGATGATCTGCTTGGCAGTTGAAAGGTTTATCCTAGTCCTTTTTGTATTGAACGTCATTAGATAGATGTTTCTTGAAACTGGATCTGGTCACACTTTTCTCTTAATTGATCTTCACTGTTTATTGTTATTGTTGAATGAAAATATAACATCGAATCCGATTTATCTCCATGCACTTGTTCTTAAACCGTGTTTGTCAAAATAGCTGAGGAATTTTTTCAACAAGAGTATCTTTGTCCGCAGATGTTACTTCATGTTATTCTTGTCTGAAGTATCCATCATATTCCACACCAGTCATTGCTCTCAGGTATTCTAAAAAAGGAGAGTAAAATACTTTTTTTTAAAAATCAGGTAGAACGCAACAACTAAGGCAAATTGTATAATGATCCTATTTTCACTTGTTTTGATAGAATTATTATATTCGTCAAGTATATAAGTACATTGACATCATTGAATATACATGAGAAGGCCTACCTTTGCAGAGTAACCCATGAAAACTTATAATGAGCTTATTTTGAATTAATGCATAAGTTCATTGTATATGTCACAATGAAACGTTTCTTCAATGATTGCATGATATTTGAAGAGATTGCAATGACATAATGATTTCGTATTATGCATTCTACACGTCCTTTTTACAATGGCGTATATAGGTATTAAGGTGCCCGTGGCAAACATTGAATTGCACCCCAGCCAAAACTCATAACTGAACGAACGAGCGGGTAATTAAGCGACTGCGCGGCAGTCTTTTGCATTTAGATCCCTAAAAAACGCAGTTCCTTTTGTATTTTACCCAAAATTCCTAAGGAAGCACTGTAATCAAGCGGTTGATTTCCGAATTTTGAAAATTATTAAAACCGTTGCTCATTCACTTCTTTCTCAAATTGGGCGCAACTTTTACGAAATATCAAGAAATATATAGTCGCCAAATTTAACAAGATAAGCGAAAATTATTTTTTCCTCCCAAATGTTGAACCCCTACAAATGCCTTTTTAAAATCAGGCCTGTTTATGGGAGCGCTAATTTGAAGAAAGGCTATTAACGAAACTTATAAAATAGAGAGCAAAGCAACGAGAATTGTGTTTTGTTAAAATTTTGAACCCTTTACACGGCTACTTTTAAACTATACCCTATAATTGGGAAAATTTTCGCTTATTAAACCCTGAAAAAAAATACTATTTTTGAAAAATCCTCACGGAATAGTTTTCTTCCTTTTAATTCATTTCTCTTTTCTCGTTTGCTCCCCCTTTGTGTCTTGCACCCATTCGGGTGCAATCCGGGGACCACCCCCCCCGAAGGGACGCCACTGATTGTACATTTACTGGGCAAGCATACAATTATTAAAATCAAATACTTTTGTTTTAAAATGCACTGTACCTGAGGTCGTTCTGGTTGCAATCCACTCTTCATATAAAAAGTGATGTGCAAATTCTACTTAGAAAACAAATTCCACGATTGATACTCCCTTGTCTGTCTGACGTAGTCAACATCATGAAAGTGTAATGTCGGGAAGAAATTTTGATTGAGATGCGGACATGAACAAATATGTGTACTCACTTTTGTCAGCGACAATAAAATACACATGTTGTGGTCCTTTGTTGTTTTTGTCCTTCATTTTTTTGTATTTAGCATTTGCTGTGTTTTGCTTCACCAGACAAAGGATTGATGGCCTTCCAGCAAGAAAGGGTTCACTCCCTGATGTTTATGTATTATCTTGTTTTGGGGTTTTTCCACCATTCAACGTGCGAAGGAGGGCGTGGTTTATTGTATTGGTTCCATTTGGTGATATGACGCAATCCCGCATGCCCATAAGGCGTTTTTCCACGCTGGTTTTCAGATCAATATAATAAATGTCATGTAGTAAGTTTTAAAAATAACTTGTGCGAGGGATCGCATTGTGTGCTCTTTTTCAAAATTTCGCATATATACCCCCCCCCAAAAAAAAAAAAAGAAATATATATATTGCAATTTATTCTGTGTATTGTAGACCAATAAAAAAAAATCCTCAAGAATCATAATTTTTCTTCCTTTTATTTCATTTCTCTTTCTCCCTTTTGCACCTTTAAATTTTTGTATCGCGCCCCTTCGGATGCTACCGCGGGCATACAACCCCCCCCCCCCCAAGACACGCTTTTGATTTAGTACGTAAGCATACAATCGTTAAAGATACATTTTATTTTTTAAACAGGAAACGTACCAAGACTTTTTAAAGAAAATGTACTGTACCTGTGTTAATTCGGGTTGCAATCCACCCTTCATATAAAAAGTGATGGGCAAATTATACTAAGAAAACAAAATTAAAGAAGAGTGCCGAATTCCAAGATTGATACTCCCTCTTCCGTCTCATAGAGTCCACATTATGAAAGTGTAATGTCGAGAAGAAATTTGGATTGAAATGCGGACAACAACAAATATGTTTGCTTATGTTTGTCGGAGTAGTGTTTGATTGTTGTTGTTTTTTTCTTTCTATTTTTCTTCCCATGTTTACGCACACATGATTGATGGCCTTCCAGCAACAAAGGTTTCGCCTCAAATGTCTATATTGGGTATCTGGATTTTTCCACAATTCTATGGAACGCCAAAATGGCAAATATAATTGACGGCTTAAACCTATTTGCATTTCGTGACAGTAACGTGTCATTTCATGACGGCCTTTAAATTCATTCAGAGGTAATCATAACCTCATTTTAAGTCATCATGAACTATTATCGAGTCCTTTTTAACTAGATTAAAATCAGCAAATATGTTTGCCCTTTTTGGCGTTCCATACTGTTAAACGTTGATTTAATATGTTGAGGAGGACCCGTTTTTTCCCCCTTCATTAATTGGTACCATAATGTGGCGCGAACCCTCATATGTTCAAGTTATTTAGACATTCTTACATGAATTAATTCATCGGACATTTCCCAATCTTCACAACACATTGACAATTGAATATTAATTGAAGACATATTAAAAGGCTCTAATATATCATAAACACACACACACACAAACACACACACACACTCTCTCTCTCTATTTATCTCCCCCTCCCCCCTCTCTCTCTCCCCTCTCTCTCTCCCTTCCCCTCTCTCTCTCTCTCGCTGACTCTCTCTGTCTCTCTGTCTCCTTTCTCTCTCTCTTCTCTCTCGTTCTCTTTCTCTCTTTCTCTACCTTTGCCTCTCTCTTTCTCTCTACGTAGGTAAATATAAGAAATAGATATACATGTATATGAGTGTTATATACAGTATACAGTATAACCCCAGTATAATGTGAATTAGGATACCAATCAAAACCAAGCGGGGGTTTGTCGAGATGACCAACCGAACAAAGCATAAATGAAGTGTAATGCACAACAATCATGTTTGACATAATTTTTAATTCACAATAAGAATTGGTGTAAATTGTAACTTTTTGATAAATTTCATAAAATAAGCCCAAAAAACAACAGAAAACAGAAAACAGAAAAGGAACATAATATACTTAAACAAACCCTACACAGGAAACACAATGCAGTAAATATATATGTATGAATATAAACGTGATTCAGATGTTAAAAGAAATTTCTTAAATTTTATAATAATCGTTGATTTATTTAAAAGTTACGCATCGCAGCACAGGGGGTGAATTGTACAATATTTTTACAAAAGTATTTACATGATAAAAAATACACTATAGAGAATAATTATAATACAAGTTAACAGTATTCATGTCTAAATTATTCATGATAATAATACCTAGGAGCGAATGGGAGCCTACCATTAAATTATTAGTACAATTTTAGGTGTACAGGTGAACGTACAAATTAAGACAGAAAATGTGATGTTGAATGTATAAGATTAGTTGCTTCCAGGTTTACAAAGTGATGAGCATGAAATTATTTAATTATTAAGAGGAAATAATATCTGTCACGAACTACAATACGTAAAAGCAATTAACAATATAAGTAGTTAAAGAATATATCAATATAAAATATCATGATGAAAGAGATGAAGGCAAATATGGTTTTCATAAAGAAGATTCAAAAGGTCGAGGAGTGGATAGTATGGTCGCATTTATAAAAACAACATTTCGAGAGATAACACCTATGACTTCCAGAGATACGCAACTATCACACACAAAGAAAGAGATCAAGGATCACATTTCATTTAGAACCCTTACAATAAACGGGATTGGGCTACATCGATACATTTTAGTAGAAGGATAAAATTTGCACTGGTTCCCGAGTTGCCTAGTTTGATTTTCTTTTAAAAGTGATTAACGAATTTATTGATTGTATTCCAGGAAGGAGATTTTCCAGACAACTGGAGCATGCTGTCGCAATGAGAATAATACATAATTTGTCATAACAGACCATAAGTGATTAGTGATATTTATCTCTACTTCTTGTGTAATATACATATACTGATGAAATATTTAAATGTTAGCATTACTGACATAGAATCATGTTGTAAATTTTGCTTATGTTTAAACAGTAGAATTCTACTGTAATATAAATTTAATTGATATACATTGAGTAAATTAAGCTGAACAAACAGTTCTTTCGTGTGCGCTAATCGGCTAGAGAATGAACAAATTCCAACTTTTTTGTAGGATAAATAATGTTTGTATCTTAGATCGGTACGTTTTTCCCATACTGTATTACAATTACTTAAATATGGTAAAATGAGAGTATTATACAAAGTTAAAAGAATTCGTTTAGGCAAGAGAAGGCTAAGTTTACTGACGATACCGATATTCTTAGATAATTTATTTGTAATTTCTGGAATATGATTATTCCAAGAAAACATTTCATCTAAGACTCCTAAAAACTTTGTGTGAGTAACAGGCCAAATAATTTCATTATCTATTTTAATATGCAAGTTCATCAATGTATTCAAATTATTGTTCGTATGATTATTAATATAAAGGTATATACATCTGATTTTTCCATATTTAGTAATAGCTTATTACAATTAAACCAATGTGACACTTTTTCTTATTCACAATTTAAAACATTATTTATAGATTCAATGTTTTTGTCTGAGACAAGTATTTTGCTATCGTCAGCAAAGAGTATGAATTTCAATTTATTAGAACATTTAGGTAGGTCATTGATAAAAAATAAAAAAATAAAAAAATAAAAAACAGCGGCATCAAGACAGATCCATTAATTATACCACATACACCATTACGGGGATCGGATAAAGCTTCATTATGGGAGACATTCTGCACAGGATTTTGTAAGTAATTCTGAAACCAAAGTGGGGAAGTGGGGGGTCAACTGCCCCCAAGCCCCCCCCCCTCCCATCAGTACGCCAGTGCATAGAACTACAGAACATGTTAATGTTAATTTATTTCGAACGTTCAAAGTGCGAAGATGTGTGCCTATATTAAAATTAAATCGAAATTGATATTAAGGACGAAATTGAACGTCTATCCAGCTGGCGCGAAATTGAATGACAACTTCGCGTCACTATGAATTGATGACTGAATGGATTTCTCTCTAAATTGAATGAAATTAAATTTGAAAGGAATAATATAAAACGAAATTGAATGCTCAAAGAATGAAAATGAACCATGAGAGCAGAGAATTGACGAAAATCGTTCAAACTTGAACGCCTATTCATGAATTCGAACGCAACTCTCATGAAATTGGGCGGGAAAACCTATATATACAATACACTGCTTCTTTTCATTTAAAATTTTAAAGAGAACTGGTTCAAACGAGTCAAAAATAACATCACGAACAGGTCTCTCTGCAGGTCTATATAGAAAACACCAACCATTACATTTAGTGGCTTCACGAACACTTCGATAAAGATGGATTCAACACTTTCTGTGAATATTTGCATATCGTTTCTATATTTGTATCCTAATGCTTCGTTAACATAAATTCCTATACCACCACCAGGGCGACCCGTTCTACCCTTTTTCTTAAAAAGTTATATCCTGACCGGCAAGCAATTTAATGGTTAGGGCAGTTCATTCTCCCTTAACCATGTTTCGGTGACACCTATAACTGACCACTTTATATTTGATGATTTACCAAATTCCCAAAAGTTTTCTTCAAGCTTCTTACATTGCAATGCACACAAGATAGGGATGGTGAGTCCAGATTTATGATATCTTTTGCCTCAAAGTATTTACAGTCTATATAAACTTCTTCCATTTATAACAATATGACAGTGTAATTGTAAGGAATCTGACAGATATATAGACTGAAAACCTGTGATGTATAATCTGTTACATAATAAAACGGCACCCCATAGCTTGCCTCTCCGTAAAAAAAAAAAAACATAGAGTAAATAGACACATGACCGTTCCTAAAAATCAGATGAAAACAAACTGAATCTACCAAATAAATATTGCACATAATTATGCATACTTAGCTCAATTGTGCAAAAAACAACAAATATACGGGAAGAAAACTACATTGTGTACAAACACCGCTTAGAGCATATTATTTCACAAGACAGGAAAAAATATCAGATAACTTACAAACATCCTCATTCAACGCCGTGAATGAGGTAAGTACATGTATCATGTGATAGCAATTATGTTCATTATTTATATCACAGACCCGACCTCTAGTTCCGCTCCTTTTATTATGTGTGTTTTATATCAGATATCCGACCTCTAGTTCCGCTCCTTTTATTAGTGTGTGCTTCATACAGACCCGACCTCTAGTTCTGCTCTTGCATTCTCTAGTTAAGTTAATTTCGATTTTTGTTCTATCCCCTCTTACCAATTTAAGGAGTTGTTTTGTCGTCCATAATTAATATCTTCTAGGATACTGCTTTTTGATCTTTCATTCCATAAAATTGAACATAGCATGCTTACAAGTTTTCTTCAGCTTAATTTTTGCTCATTAATTGATGCAGCATTCAACTACATATACACTCACATGTAAATCAATTTCGCCAACCTAAAAAATAAGGAACACAAGGAATAATTTGTTTGGTTTAGTGGTATTATCTGCCATTTCTTATTATAATTAACGGGTATTGCATTTAAAAGATAATGAGTGAAGTGTATATACTGAATCGATCACAGAGCTGTTTAGGTACTTGACAAACATTTATGTTTACAAATTTCTCCATCAAATTAAGTTAGCATTAATTAGATCAGTAAAATCGTGACACATCTGACTGATAAAAACATATAATTTTTGTTTTGCACTTAGAAATCATTTTCTTTAAAAGATTGGAACAACAAAAAAGTGCTACGAACCATGTGATACCAAGTACAGTCATAACGATTATACCTATTTTTCTGGCCAAGCAAGTCTTAAACGTAATTATAGCCAAGTCTGATAATGTAGATATAAATTATATACCTCTCTTTAGTATGTGAAATAAATAAAGTCATCTGATTGGTCGAAATTGAAGTCGTGATTTTAGCCATGCCCGTAAAGAAACGAACTATTCCAGTTGTCCCAGGTAACGGGCAATAGTCAATGTCAAAGATGCCCGTTGCCCCGGGTAACGGGCTGCATAGTTACATTTTGCTGAGATCCCCATCGGTTTACGTGTAAAAAGTTTCTTTGTGCGAGCGCGGATACCATACAGTGTGTGTGAGATTTGGTAACATTCAGGCAACTTTCCAGCCAAGATTTACGGAAAGTTTCTCAGATTTTCTGTTGTTTTTTAACCAATCTTTACTCAAGTAAAGGATAAGGAAAGAATTATTTGTATGTTTTTTTGTGAATTCGGTATATAAAAGATATATGGACTCCTTCAATATTCGAGGCATAGCTGTTTCTATACTGGCTCTCGGGGACGCCGCGGCGCACCGAGGGCTCATAGCAGGATGTAACGTCTCCTTGAGCCTATAGAAACAGCTATGCCTCTCATAGCAGTCAATATATCTATTATATTATGTATCGAAAATCAAGTCTTTCACCACAACAATAAAAATTGAGTTGAAATCTTTTTCCTTTTATTATGTAGTTTTTATGTACCTTCGATCTTTCTTTAAAAGTATGTGGTTTTTGCTCAGAAAGCTAAAAATGTATAATCCACATGAACCACTTTGTGTCTTCTCACATGTGATGAAACATGTAGCCATTGTTTTGACGACGGAGAAGCATTTATAATCGATATATATACATCCAGGGGCGGCTCCAGGATTTTCCAAGGGGGGGGGGGCGTGGAATTGTGAGCGCGAAGCCTTTACGGGGGAGATGCTCTATGATACATTCTGAGGCATTTATGAATGCGTAAACTGAACATTTATGTGAATATTTCTTAGCTTTTTTCCTGCCATTTTTTTCGGAATGAAACAAATGGGGCGTGCGCCCCCACGTCCCCCTGGATCCACCCCGACAACACTGCCCTCACTAAAAGCCGATATATACAAATGTGTATCTGTTGAAATTGTTAAGACAACACAGCCCCTGGGCAAATTATACATGGATACACTAGCAATTACCGTCGTCTGCAAAGCCCCCTTTTGGCACAAAACTAAAATGGGTTCATTTTAAGCTATAGATGTAAAATGACAACTTATTAAGCACACATATCACAACTTATTTAGAGCTATAGAGAATACCAATATGGAATTACTTGTATCAGATTAAGTGTATGGCATACAGTTTCTTTTTAAGCATAAAATAATAGAATATATTTTCACTTCATTTCGCCAAACCACCCACTCATCAAATATATATTTTTTAAATCAGTTATTCTTACACCAAGAGCATCTACAGTTCGATATTGGGGGTAATGATGGGGAAGGTGTGCGAATGAGTGCATGCTAGCTAATACTTTAAGAAGTGACCTCTTTCCAGTTGGTCATGAACATCCATAAATATACGAAATTTGTTTCAAAGATAAATGAAATTAGACTTGATTCAATTGAACAAAATGGAAAGGAAAATAAAAAGCTACAGACTTCTTACTAAGATAATCACTGTATTTGATCTGCAGTGTTCTAGATAATGAAGATATATCGCAGTTCATAAAATCTTGTTACTCGCTATCACATGACATCTCATAACTAGTTTAATGTACGGTTGACTCCTCATTTAGGCAAACAATTGAAAGCTCTTTTTTAGTACCAATATTCCAAAATGAAGTAGTACTTCCACATTGCCATCAAAACAAGACTTTTCAGAGGGAAATTTTATTGCTCGCCTATTAAATTCTCTGTATTTCCATCAAGACGAATACTACACTTTGATATTTTTCTGAAACCAGTCACTGAAATATATCCATTTTTCAAATGTATTAGTTTTTCATATCATATATTTTATTATGAGATGAAAAAGTGTAATTGTGATGACTATATTATAGCCTTTTACATGGCTTGTATTTTATTACATGATTGAGATGAACTTTAGCCTCCATTTAATTGAATTGTTTAAGCAGGTGCGGGATCCGATCTCGGCCATCGATCGAGCAACGAAATACCTTGAAAGTTGGCACATAAATAGAGTAACTCAGTACAAATATGTAACCATGAAACCATGTGTTTGTATTACTATAGGTGGTTACAAATGTTGAATTTTAGGTGGTAATCTCTAATATTTATGAATTTAGTATCAAAAGATGCACAAGACTCGGGGCTTAAAAGTCATGAAAGCACGGGGTTTATAGACCCCCTAAAATGCCGCGAAGTTAACGCCCAAAAAACAAAAAAAAAATCCACGGGGGAGTGGGTGGTTGGGGGTGGGGTAAGGAGGGTGGGTGGGGGCAATATCCAGCCGGCCCTTGCTCAGATCAATAACATTCATGCTGGCTAGTCCCGTAGTGAACAATATTATTTTGGGTTTTTCCACCATTCTATGGAACGCCAAAAGGGCAATTAACGGCTTAAACCTTCTTGATGACAGTAACGTTTCATTTCACGAAGGCTTTTAAAATCATTCAGAGGTAATCATCAACTCATTATAAATCATCATGAAATATTTTCGAGTCATCATCAACTCGATTCAAGTCATCGAAATAATATGTTGGCCTTTTGGCGTTCCATATTGTTAAACGCAGATTATGAGAAGGAGAGCGCGTTTTTTTCTTTTTCTTCATTGGTTCCATCTGATGATATGGCGCGAACCCTCAGATATTCTTAACCAAGCTATTTCGGCAACTTTACATCCGAGGTGAGGGGGTGGAAGGGTCATGGATCGAGCAACAAAATACCTTGAGTAAATACTTAGATTAACTCAAGATTCAAGATTCAAATGATATTATTTCTAATGCAATGCAAATCATAATACAATAAAATTGCAATTTTATTTGCAACCTAATATAAGTATTTTACAAAAAATATACAATCAAACAAGACACATATGGCACGAGAAAAAATTGGGGAAAATAGAAAAGGAAAAGGAAAGATTGCAAAAGTTCTAGAAAGCGGAGGTTAGATCAGCAGAAAGAGGGAGAAAGGGATTGAGTCGAGAGTCAAACAAACCGAGATTCATGTATACCGACGTGTCAACAATGTCAATTTTTCACCTTTTTGGAAATGTGTATACAATGGTACTTTGTTTAAAGGATGGGTCTATGATATTCCAAAATACTGGACCGGTGTAAATAATTTTTTTTTTTACCATGAAAACATGTGTTTGTATTACTATAGGTTGTTACAAATTTTGTATGTTGGGTGGTAATGTCTAATATTTATGAATTTAGTATCAAAAGATGCACAAGACTTGGGGCTTAAAAGTCAAGAAAGCATGAGTTAGACCTGAAAAAATGCCGCGAAGTTATCGCCCCCAAAAGAAGAAAACCCACGGGGGGTGGGGAGGGGAAATATCCACCCGGCATTTAAGGTGTTATTCCATTATACGCCAACTGATTCTTCAGATCAATTAAATTCGTGGCGGGTAGTCCGTAGTGAACAATATTATTTCCCTAATATTTGTGGCTATTGTAAACAATGTAATAATATAATTTTGTAATAAGTTGTATTAGGGTTTCAACTTGTTTTCCTCTCTTTCTCTCTCTCTTTCCTCCATCTAACGAAAATTGTATTAACAACTTTTAATAAAGTTTTGAATTATGATTTGCTATACTGCAGAGTTATTCCCTGGTGTCATTTTATGCAAGGTCAATTTCAAAAGTTTCTTGAAAAAGATACTATTTTGTTTAGCTCTGAAATCTCTATAGAATCTACTAAACTCAAGACTTCAACTCAATACTCAAATTTCATTGGTGTTCTTATGTTCTTATCATTAGCCACTTATGTAATCACAGAGTTTGCTGTTAATATGAATGGAATTATTGTTGTTTGAGAATTAAAGCACTGTATCAAATACAAACACTGTCACTGCAAGACTTGCTGTAAAATCTCTATATTGTATTTTCCCTTTTGGATAAAACAATCTGTGCTAGTCTAATTATATCTTGTTTTCCTATCTTTACATCGTATTATGCAGGGCTTTCTTGAAAAGCAGGTCCACTAGCTTCCAGTGGAACTACCCTGTTGAAAGAAATCATGAATAAATAAATAAATAAATAAATGAAAGAAATCTATATCACTGAACAATGGAAAAATTACGAGATCAAGTGTGCAAATGTGTTATTTGATGTATTGCATTGCCTTGTTTTACTGTAACATATGCACCCTACACAAATAGATTAGTATGTAATACAAGTTCCAAGAACATATATCAATGTTAGTACAGTGTAGTAGCATTAATGTTGGCATGTAAAACTTGAACCATTAGCTTTGCATAACCCACAGCACATGTCGGTTATTGTGATTTATGTATATGATAAATGTTTATGATAAAATATCATTATTCGTCGAGGAGGCGCGATGGTTTAGTGGTAGAGCAGTGGTCTCGTAACCGACAAGGGGGTACTATCGCTCATAGCTACTCCGAAAAGTGCCCCCTCCTGTCATAACAAGTTAAGTATCACCGGCATGCTAGAGACACATTCGTTTAACTATTGTATTTTTTGGGTATAGATTACTTTAGATCTACACTTTCATAGGACCTGGATAAAGTAGGAACCATGGGGTTCTAGGACAATTACCCCCTGGGCAATCACCGCCGGAAAATTACCCCCGGAGAATCACCCCCGAGGACAATCACCCCCACCCTCCCCCGAGGACAATAACACCCCTAAAACGTTCCACTAGGACTATTACCCCCGTTGAAAATTACCCCCCGAGGATAATAACCCCCCGAGGATAATTACCCCCCGGAAAAAACTGCTTTTATTAAAACCAACTTATTATCAGGCTGGACTTCCCCTTTAACGAACAGGGGGGTAATTGTCCTAGAGGCTTATTTTAGGGATGGGCGTAGTTTTCCTCGGGTGATAATATTCCGGGGGTAATTGTCCTAAGGGGTGTAATCTTCCGGGAGTAGTTGTCCATGGGGGAATTTCCTTGGAGGGTAGATTTCCGGGAGTAATTTTCCGGGGATGATTGCCCAGGGAGTAATTGTCCTGATACGAACCATGGGTGCCGGGGGGCAGGCAGGTGCCGGATAGGTCATAATTATGGTCGATGTAGGTTACAGGAATTTAACTAAAAACATCGCCTTTTCCCTCAAGGTGCTCTTTCATTCTATACAGACTTCATTAGCAAAAATATAAAAAATAATACATTATAATGTAAATAAAGCTAACACGCTCACCTTACTATTGTAATTGTTATAAAATAGGCTGTTAATGATTACCTATAAAATCCAGAGAGTTGTAAAATAAAAAGGAATGTAAAGGGATGTTCTAAGATATTAACCAATGCTTTGCGGGACTACTGTGACATAACTTACCTTGATGCTTGATGTTGCTATGTCATACGTCATACGTTTAGTTTGCGCGTTACTGATGTGTCTTTGTAGCATGTTGTTACGTCCCAGTGATACGTAACATAATATAACAATAATAACGCAACCTTTTTTTTCACTAGGACGGAGTGATTTCCTAAAGCTTACAGCTTTTGATCCTTTTGATCCGTCACTCTAGGCTAACTTCCTTTGCCTCCAATCAACATGATCAAGAAGAAGATCTGAGGTTCGATGACCAGGCATAAACAAAAGTAAAAACGACTTGGAGAAAAAATAAAAATAAAGACATAAATAAAAGCTTGGGATTGACCGATGCCACCCGTCAAACCCCACGATTAAATACAGTCACTACAACCCCCTCTCGCTCACTGGCTCTCTCTCTCATACACACACATACACACGCACATACACACACTCCTTTTCTTTCTCTCTCTCTCTCTCCATTTATATCTCTCCCCTCCCCCCTCTCTCTCTCCCTCTCTCCAAACTCTCACACACTGTCTCTCTCTATTTATCTCTCTTCCTCTCCCATTTCCCCTCTGCCTCTCTCTCTCTTTCTCTCTCTCCTTCTCTCTATCCCTTTCCCTCTCCCTCTTTTTCGCTGACTCTCTATGTCTCTTTGTCTCCTTTCTCTTTTCTGTCTCTATCTTTGTCTCACTGTCTCTTTCTTTCTATCTTTCTCTCTATCTTTATTTCTACATCTATCTAAAAACAAGAGAAACCAAAAACAAAGATACCTCACATTACAAGGTTTTATTGCCGCACTGTGTTGGGAGTCAATATTTCGGTTCCCTAAAATCTTTCAAAGAATTTCTGTTCTATGCAAGCGTGATTCTCTTTTTGGAAATTTGTAAGCATTTCATTAACTGAATCAAAGAAAAATTACGCTAAAATTAACGTTCAAAACTAACAAATGAATTATATCGTGCAAATAAACATTGATAAAGACTTTAAAAGCTGACTAAACAAAATGTAGATCTAACTCATCCGTGATTTAACCGTTTATATGCCACACAGCCGCACTGTATTTATCGTGGGGTAGATACACCAAAGGCTTCAAGATTTAAACTGCTTCCAGTGAAAGATTAATCTGGTGTTAAAAGGGTTTTTATGGAACATATTAGACCGGAAATTGGTAATTTTGCAGGGCCGTTGTGTTGCATAGAGCATGCTTTTGTTTTGTGTAAAATTACACGAGCTGTGAAGAAAGCAACTGAAGTGTTAAATGTTACCTCCGTTTTTCATTAAATTTAATTTCTAATAGGTTTACGTTAGTTTGTGTTTATTAATTTATTAATTTATTTGACTTTTATTTGATTTAATTTATTTACCAATATCAATATTATAAAACATTTCATACAATGATATTAACATATACAAAAATAGAACTACTGATAGGTTTTAATAGCCAGATAATAACAAACATGATGAATTTAATATTGCAATCGATACTTTAAAAGAAAAGAATACTTTACAATGTCTAACAATATACAAACTGATAATATAAAATACAATTTGTGTTCATATACAGACTATTTACATGGATTGTTCAATTATGATTTGTTTTTTAACAGAATTCCGAAACCTATTTCTAGACTTTGTTTATCTGATATCAATGGGTAATCTATTCCAAAATTCACTGCTTGATATGGTTGTAAGACAATTACTCCCTGGACAATAACCCCCCGCCTCGGGGTGTTTTTCCTTGGTTGTCCTGGGGAGGTGGGGGGATAATTGTCCAAGGGGAAATTTTCAGGGGGGTAATTGTCCTAGGGGGTAAATTTCCTTGTGGTAATTGTCCTCGGGGGGTTGTTGTCCTTGGGGGGTAATTTTCCGGGGGGTTGTTTTCTGTGGGGTTATTGTCCTTGGTGGTAGTTTTCCGGGGGTAATTTTCCGGGGGTGATTGTCCAGGGGGTAATCCTGATACGGTACCGATATTAGTCTATAGTTAATACCTGGATCTTCTCTTGGCCACTTTTTGTGTAGGGGAGAAACCTTTCCAATCTTTATGTCATCTGGAACCTTGCCAGTTCTATTTTGCTTTATAAACAACGAACATACGATTATATAATTCTTAAACATTTTACAATGCTTATCGAAGTGTAATTCCATTGACAAAACTTGATAATACCCTACATAACCTAGACAATAGTGTCATGACCACATCTCTAATCCGTTCTTTAATTCAAAATCGACAATATAAATACATGTATAAACAAACACAAAAGAAACGGATGGATTGCCCATATTCAGCCGTGCCAGCTAGGCATGACACCGTTGGTCTTCTATGGGGTCTAAGAATATACAAATTGGTTTAAGAAAAAAACAAACATGAATTTCATAACGACCATAACATTTAAACATTGAATACATTAGTATGATTAATATATTGAAAACTAAATAGGGTGCAGGTTATACGTTAAGGGGTAAGAACTCCCTTCCCCGCCTCCCCCTTCCCTGCCTCCCCCCTCCCGCCCCCTCGGTACAGAGCAAATAAAATACCGGGTTTGGATATAATATTTATGTACACGCTGGGTTAGCATTTTTTTTAGTGGAACGATATTCAATAATGTTTCAGAGCATTTAGGGTGTGCCTAGGTTTGTAGGGAAATGAACGTTTAAAGTTTAACGTTCATTGTGAAGATTTTTCTTTAATTTGAAGGTTTGGTTTTTGAGAGCATTGCCAAATTCAATGTTCATCTGTCTCCACCGGCGTATACTCTATATCTACATGATCCGGTTGAGAAATTGTTGTTTTCGCATTTTTCTTGACTTGGTTAGCCTTACGATAACACACTGTGAGAGCTATACAGAGACCGATGATTATTATTACTAAGATTCCAATGACACACAAATAAATCACATTTGGCCTGTGATTCTTCTTTATCTTCTGTGTTACTCCTTGGCTTGGAATAGAAGTGGGACTTTGGGAAGATGTTGAAGCTTCTTGATGTGTTGTAACCATGACAACAGGACAGGGCTCTGTGAGGTTGCTATAAGGACCCCATGTGTAGTCTTTGCATTTGCATCTATCAACAGGTTGTCCTACAACAGCGCAACAAAATGCAGGCTGAGAATACATCACCCACATAGTCTGATCTAGATTATTTTCTGTATCTGTAGATTTATCCACAGGAGGTACCCTTATTCCATTCTGGTAGCAATTGATTTCTCTAGGAAAATCTAGAAACCAGGCTGTGCATACTAATGAGCGCCAGCCACCATATTCCTCTCCCCAAAAGCAAGACGCCTTACCCGGTGGATAATTAACAATCAAACCAACCCTTGTGTCCCGAATTAAATGTCCGTCATTGGCATATGCCAAGAAAATATATACGCCTTCATCAGACTTTAGGACAGGACTGATTTTAAGTTGGAGAGAACAGTAATTGTTCACAATTTCATCATAATCAAACACAAGTTCCTGATTTTCCGGCAGTGACAACGACCCTGGATTACGTGAATCGTAAAATGGAGATCTGTATCCATATTGTAAAGTGACGTGGTGGCTGTTACAAGGGTAACTAAAATCAAGTCCTATCTCTTCCCCTGTCAAAGCATCCAATCTTGTAATATCACTCCTGGTGAATGTAAGTGAGAAAAGAACACAAATCACGGTGCTAATTTTAAACGAAATTCCTGAACGCTTGACCATTTTGGATAAAAGAGTTGACTAATTAAAAGTATGTCAAATGAAAGACAAGGAAATGATACGAGACAAAACTATTTTCCCTATACCGGTAACTCGTTAGTAATTTCGATTTTTCCAACTTTATAAGTCTTACAATTACAGTCATTACTTTATATCATCGATAATGACCAGTGGAAGAGCTCATACTTGGTAGCTTTAATAGGCAGTGTTTACGCTAAAAACAAAGATATAGGCGGCTTTCGAGAATACAAGCTAAAGTGTTATTCCTCATGTGCCCAAACTCGGTGTTAATGATTTTCTCTTGTAAACAGGTAAACAGTACTGTTGGTCAGATAGATGGACAGATGCCTATCTGATTAGCATTTGAAAGGATTATCCAAAAACAACGAGTGATCCCTTTTGTGGGGGAACGTCATTGGATAGATGCTTCTTGAAACTGGTTCTGGTCACATTTTTCTCTTTATTTAATTGATCTTCACTGTTTATTGTTGTTGATGAAAATATTCCAGTCGTATTCGATTTATCTCCATGCATTTATTCTTAAACCGAGTTTCCCAAAATAGCTGAGGAGATTTTCCAGAAAAATATCTTTGTCCGCAGATGTTACTTCGTGTTATTCAGACAATCATGTCTGAAGTATCCATCATATTCCACACCAGTCTTTGCTCTTAGGCATTCTGAAAAAAAGGAGAGTTAAATATATATATTTAAAAATCAGAGAAAACCCAATAACTAAGGAAAAATGTGTAATAGTCCCCTTTTCACTTGTTTTGAATGAATTATTATATTCCTAAAGTATATAAATACAATGAAATCATGGAACATACCAGAGAGGGTCCTACCTTGACAGAATAACTCATGAAAACTAGTGATTAGCTGTTTTGGGATTATTAATGCATAAGTTTCTTGTATAATATGTATAATGAAAAGAAACAACATATCTCATACAGAAATATACAACTATTACACCTTTTATTCTATGTTTACATGATTTTTGAAGAGATGTGCGATGAAATAGTGATTTCAAACTGTGCATTCTATGCAAAGTGGCATATCTAGGAATTATGGCGACCGGGGCAAACATTAAATTGCAGACCAGCCAGAAATTAGAACTGAACGAGCGTGATAGTAAAGTGACCGGGCGGCAGACTTTTGCATTAATAACCCTAAAAAAACGCAGTTTGTTTTCCATTTTACCCCCAAATTCGCAAGGAAACACTGTATCGGGCGGTTGTCTTTCGAATTTTGAACATTGATAAAACCTTTTCTAATTTCACTTTTTTCATCTAATTGGGCGCTAAATTAAAGAACTATTTGGATAAATAAGGTAAACGAATTTAATGACGTAAGCGAAAATTATTGTTGTCGAATGTTGAACCCTTACAAATGCCATTATATAATCAGTCCTGTTAAAAAACTTATAAAATAGAGAGCAAAGTAACGAGAATTGTGTTTTGTTCAAATTTTGAACTGTTTACTTTAAAAACTGTATTTTATAATTGGGTAGCAAATTTATGAGATACCAAAGCATTAAAATTAATTCAAGGGGGGCAAAACATGTGACCTTTAGCAAATTCTCGCATTATTTAACCCTGAAAAAAAAACTATTTTTGAAAAATCTTCAAAGATTTAATTGTCTTCGTAATTTGTCTTCCTTTAATTTAATCTCTTTCTATTTTGCACCCATATCCTTGCGTCTTTCACCCCTTCGGGTGCAGCCCGGGCATAACCCCCCCCCCCCCGAAGATACGAGACTGATTATACATTTAGTAGGCAAGCAAACAATCATTAAAATCAAATAATATTTGTTAATGTACTGTACCTGTGGTCATTCTGGTTGCAATCCACTCTTCATATCAAATGTGATGTGCAAATTCTATTGAGAAAAAAATTAAACAAGGCGAATGCCAAGATTGATACTCCCTCAAATCAAATCCGTCTGATGCAGTAAACATCATGAAAGTGTAATGTTGAGAAGAAATTTTGATTTGTTATTAGAGATAATAAAATACACATCTGGTTTGTCACTTTTCTTGTTTCTTTTTTTTTCTTTTTTTGTCTGCTATGTTTTTTCTTCCCATGTTCACGTAAAAAATTGATAGCCTTCAAACAACAAAAGGTTCCCATCCAGATGTCTATATTATCAGGTACTTTGGGGTTTTCCACCATTCAACGTGTGAAGGAGGGCGCGGTTATTGTATTTGTTCCATATGGCATATGTTGATATGACGCAAACCCGCAGACAGTCTAAACCCTTAACCCGGTGACTACTGAATGTTCTCATTTCCATAGACTTAATACAGGGGCATCCTGGTTCTTGTACGGCAATGGGTTAAACAGGCCAAGTTATTTAGGATTGTGTGAAAAAGGGCGCGTTTTTTGTCTATTTTGTTTGTCTTCTTTGGTCCCATTTGCTGATACGACACGATAATCTTGACCCTTCAGAGGCCAAGTTATTGAGGCAATATCGGCCATGGATCGCGCAACGATGAGATATCTTGAAATATGGCACATAAATAGAGTAACTCAATGCGAATATAACCTTAAAATTTGGTTTAGATACCTTATGGATAATCACCTCTTTAATTAATTATGATCAGGTTGTGTTGTTATTAGTATAGGGGTTGCAATTTCTGGATATTGCTTGTTATTGTCCAATATTTTGGTGTCAAAATATAAGCCAGACTCTGGGCTTAAAATTCATGAAAGCACGGGGTTAGACAAGAAATGCCGCGAAGTTTTCCCCCCAAAAGATAGAAATCCACCCCGGCCCTTCTAGGGTAAAGCCCGATGCATATGAGGTGTTATTCCATTATACGCCATTATACGAGCGCTGTATAAATGAATTTATTAATATAATTACTATCAATACAATAGATGTAGGAATAAAGGAAACTTTATCTGGGGGACTGGTTTTGGGGGGTCGCCGGCCTTACTATAGGTGGATGAACAGCAAGATAACAAAGACATTCGGGGATCCTAATCACGTTGCTTTTCTCCTCTTCATATCTTTCTTTCCCTTCATCTCGGCCATTTTTGGGAGTTCATTCGACGGAGGGGGTGGTCGGTTAGAGGCAGTGGAGGATCCAGGGAGGGGGCCCAGGGGGCCCGGCCCCCCTCCCCTAGGGGAAAAAAACGTGTAAAAACACCCTTTTTTGGAAAAAAAAGAAGATGGGCCCTCCTGGCGCCCAAGGGGTGGCGGTGGAAAAAAATCACCCTTCCTGTAGGGAAATTTTTTTCGGGTGCCCTAAAGAAAAAATTGTGCTCACTACCCTGGCGCCCAAGGGGAGGTGGAAAAGAAAATTACCCTCCTTTTTTTTTTTGCTCACTACCCCCACTGAGCGAAAAATCGACCGACACGATTTTCAAATTTTCGCACGAAGTGGGCCCCTTTTTAGGCCCCCTCCCTCGCCGCCAGCTTGATCCACCCCTGGTTAGAGGAGGGAGGGCACGTGTTAATGTACAACATTGAAGGTAGTATATATGTCCCATTTGCAGCCAACATCAAATTCTGTAGAACTTTGCAAGAATTATGAAATGTCACGTATGTCCTATCTGTGAAATTTAAACGTAAGCAGTCTCCTATTATTCAAATTATGCAATGAAACCCGTTTACTTTCTAGACTTGCCGGTGAAATTTAATATGTTCATTTTGTTGGCCTGCAAATGGGACACAGTACCTTTAACAACAAAGGTGCATGAGCTTTAAACTCGCCGACTTTTCCCACAGAAAAAAATTTGCAAGATTGAGACGCCTTAAAATCGATAATACTATAAATAGGATAGGCCTATGTTATTAAATCAAGCCACTGTCGTGAAGAAGAATGTAGCTTACACGTTTAATCTAACGCTTGTAGGTTATACCCATATTGGGAAACGTCTGAAACAAATAATGAAGATTTCTTTTATTGCCAGCAGATGTATCCAAAACGAAACATATCTTTTGGTATTCCATTTCCCTCAGCTAATATCGAATCAATTTGCCGTTTGAGTGATGTTGTGAAAGTTTGTAGGTTAAATGCAAAGTTCATAGTAAGTATCGTCATCATAACCATGATCTAAAAGTATCTTCCTCACAAGATAAACATGGCGAATAAAAGAATACCTCCTGGAATGTGATGAAATAGTAGCCCGCCCTCTCGCATATAAATGTACTATTCCTTTGGACAAAATCTCGTCCTTTGTTGACAAACACATGATCGAATTTGACTTGCTGGTGATCGTCTGTTCCTAACAGAGGCGTTGTCCTGTCAACCAAGAACGCGCCTTTTTTGAAGCTGTAATGGAAAAAATAAAATTATCGGCGAATGAAATTTCGAAAGTTTGTTGAAAACATGGCTTTGATATTGTGAGATACTTTCTTTGCCAAATGACACGAGGAAAAGAAAGTTAAGCCATGATATCACGTCAGACAAGCAACCTCAATACTCTGTTAACTGGTCCTAAAAACAATGCTATGTAAGGAAACATCTAACCAAAACTATAGTAGAATTGTCTTCTGAATTTTTCAATGTTTTCTCCTTTTTGGGGGGTGTGTTTTTTAATTTTATTATGTTATTAAGATTGGCATGAACTGTAGTAGAGCAACTCAGAACGTGATCGAATGTGATCGAATCGAAAGGATTACTCTTATAGCCTACATATCTACAATTGTTTTATTTCGCTTACATAAACTAAAAGTAGGTAAATGAACTGAAATTATTTTATTTCGCTAACATAAACTAAATGGAGGTAAATGAACTGAACTGAAAGGATTATTGATTAGATGGTTTCCTTCGACATTCAACTACCATAAAATTTTGACGGTTCTAGGACACCTACCCCCTGGACAACCCCCTCCTGGATAACCACCACTAGGACAATTACACCCTAGGACAACTACCCCCTAGGGCAACAACCCTCTAGGACAACTACCCCCGGACAACTACCCCAGACAACTACCCCCTAGGACAACTATCCCCGGACAACTACCCCCAGACACCTACCCCGAACAATTACCCGGAAAACTACCCTCCAGACAACTACCCCCTACGACAACCATCCTCTAGGACAATTCCCCCCGGACAACTATCCTGAGGGGCAGGGGCGGCGATTTCTTTTCATGGCCGGGGGAGACGAAATGCGAGGGACTAAGGGAGCAGTGGCGTAATGAGCAAAAACGTTTGGGGGGAGAAAAAAATCCGCATCACCACCACTGTAAATATATGTTACATGCAGGCCCTGCGGAACGTTTTTTCAAAGTTGGGGGGGGGGGCTAAAGTATTTATGATCAAGTAGAGCAAAGTGAGCGAGGCAAGTGGATCGTAAATTGGCGTGGGGTCCAGGGGCAAAGCCCAGGCGGGGGTTAAGGGGCGGAGCCCCATAAAGCTCAGGGGTTTTTAGGCATTTAGTTATGGTCAAATGAGCATCCAGGGGCCCGCCTAAGGGCCCCTGATGGGGTCCAGGGGGCGGAGCCCCCGGAAGCTCACAGGGTTTTAGGCATTTAACTACGGTCAGATGTGCATATTTTTATATCTTATTTGTGACACTGGCATGCAGGTCACTAATTGAGGTGGGGTCCCCAGAAGCTCAGGGGTTTTAGGCATTAAATTACGATCAGATGAGCATCCAGCTAGGGCCGCCTTAGGGCCCTTGGTGGGGTCCAGGGGGCAAAGCCCCCGGAAGCTCAGGGGTTTTAGGCATTTAACAACAATCAGATGATCGCATCCAGGGGCCTGCTTTAGGGCCCTTGTGGGGTCCAGGGGGCGGAGCCCCGGAAGCTCAGGGGTTTTAGGCATTTAACAACAATCAGATGAGCAACCAGGGGTCCGCCTTAGGGCCCTTGGTGGGGTCCAGGGGGCAGAGCCCCCGGAAGCTCAGGGAAAATCATGCCATTTCAGCAACATCTGTGAATTCTTGGTATCCAATTAGAAATAAACCAAGCCCCAACCCCCCCATCAGTACGCCAGTGCGAGGGAGCATAGTGAACGAGAGGGGTGAAGGTGACAGAAGTGACTACCTCCTCACAGGTTTTGGAAGTTTTGTTATATCAAAACATTACATTCCTTAGCAAAATTATAATATAAAACACAAGCACAGTACTTTTTTCACACTTCACTTTTCTACAATATTTACTTGTACATTTTGAAGGATATTATGCGAGGGAGCGTAGCTCCCGAGCGAGAAGATTTTGCATTTTAATTTGTCTAAACGCTGCACTCTTGGGCCCTCCAGAGCCTAAAAGTGGCTTGCAGTCTTTAGTCATTATTTGCTATACTTTTTTTGTGTGCACTTTTTGGAATTTTCAGGGGGGGACGACCCCCCCCCTAAAAAAATTGAGAGGGCCCCGTCCCCCCGGGATCGCCGCCCCTGCTGAGGGGTATCCTCATGCATACACACTCACACACAGACGCATACGCACACAAACACACACATTCTCTCTATCTACATGTATCTCTCTCCCCTCCCCCCTCTCAGTCTCTCTCTCCCTCTCTCTCCCTCTCTCTTCTCTCACCCTCCCCCCTCTCGCTCTCCCTCTTTTTCCTCTCCGGCTCCCTCAAACAACAGCAAAAACAGAAGAAGAAAAAAAAAACAGGAAAAAAAAAATATGAATTTGATTTGATTTGATTTCTGCATTTTTTTCAAAATATTATAACTGGATAACAAAGATTACGTAAACGTAAGGTATAATACAAATGATACAAACAATATAACTTTATATCAAAATGTAAGTAACATAAATAAATATAATAACGAGCTTAATATCTAAAATATAATTATTATGAATGTATAGTATTATCCTAACGATATGTGGAAAGAGTGCATTTAAAGTGACACGAAGTTAATTCTTTATAGGCCTACTTTAAGACCACAGGTGTTCTGTTCTTTGCAAGCATGATATTCTTTTTAGAGGTTTGTAGACATTTCATTCACCTGATCAAAGAAAACATACGCTAATGTAAACATTCAAAACTAAAACAAAACAAAACATAAATGATATCTTCTAAACAGACTATGAGAAAGACTTTAAAAGCTGACTAAACGAAATGAAGGTCTATGTGCAAACATGGATATACTACCGATAGTCTGTAGGTCATCCGTGGTTTCACTCTTTATATGCCACACAGCTAATCTCCATGTGCCATATGGTATTTATTATGGGATAGATATACCAAAGGCTTCAAGATTTAACTGCTTCAAGTGAATGAATGAATCGAAATATTGAACAATGACCTTGTAGAATTGTGTCTTTTCTTTGTCCATTAGCTTTAACAACTTTAGAATAAATAAACATGTCTGACTGCATTGCAGCATGAGTATGAGCCTGGCTTAGAAGGCTAGCAGCGTCATCAATATCATAATGATAATACTGATAGTTGCATCATAATTATCCGACGATATCTTAAAGCATCACGTTTCGAATGGTCCCATCGTATTATAGACAGAATAATATCATCAGTTATGCCCTTTAACATTCAGTATAAAAGGAATGAGACAATGCTTATCTGAAATCAATTCATCAAAAACATCTACACATAAATTCATCGACACAGAGCAGTAACTCACCTAATGCTAAAACATAATCATGCCCTAGCACATGTCAACCACCTTTACCTTTATTAACACCCACTCGCCTATTGATGATATAAACATCTGCATTTTTGTCACAAAGAGATAAATTTTCGACCATTGTTATTGACGGAGAGATCCATATTGGAGGTGTTGTGGTCCAGTGGAATGGTCTCCGGAATGTGAACCACGAGGTACGGGGTTCAAATCCCTGTCACAGCACTAATGTCTTTTGGCAAGACATTAATCTACATTTGCCACACTATACCCAGGTGAGGTAAATTGGGTACCCGGTAGGAAGAAATCCCTTGAATGCTTGAGTAATAATATGATTGCAGGGCTCTCAAAGAGTATTGATACTGATGAGGCTACCCTGTGTAAACAAGACATATTATTATTGTTATTACTATTATTATTATTATTATACTATATCTAGTACACCTGTAGTACAAAAGCTACATTTATTTTACTCGTCTTTAACATTCACGTCATCAATTACAAAAATTAACATCTATTGCCGTTTGAACTGCCTCATCAAAAGTAACGGAGTCATCTAAAACACCAGTTCAAGTATTAAATACTCCAACTAGGATAAATGGCAAACTAAATCTAGTTTTCAGCGCAATACAATCCTCAAGAGTGAGCTCGATGTGTTGCATAAAGCTATGCTTTTATTTTGTGCAAAATTTAACGTGTGACAAACAACCATGAAGAGATGAAGAAGGCAACTGAAGTGTTACATATTACCTCCGTTTTACTGAATTTGATTTCTAAAAGGTTTTCATTGGTTTTGTTTTATATGTTGCTTGTATAAACAACCAACATAAAATTCTACAATGCTTTGACGCAGTTTCTTTCGAATTGTATTTCCATTGACAGAACACGATAATACCCTACATAACCTACTGGCAGACAATCGTGTAATGGCAACATCTGTACTAGTATTAGTAGTATTACAACGAGAGGGTTCTACATGTTTTACAACACACGATTTCTCAAAACAGCAAAATATTAACGAAAAAAAAACTAAGTTTTACCCTTGACTGTGGTGGTTTATTGAATCTCCCATTCACCAACTCATCGAATGCGCATGCCGCATGCGCATATATTTAAAATAGTTAAGATCCGTAACATACCTCCCCCTTAACTATCTATGAAAAGATAGAACTTTCTTAACAATCCAAAATGGAAAGGAGAATACATAACAAGAATCAGAGAAAAGTCTCGTTCTAGAACACCCCTGAAATCACACAAACATTTCCTACGAAAAAGAAAACAAAGCAAATTATGTTCATGAGTTTTGTACAGAACGATTATGTTGATAGTCAAAACATGTGGCGATGAACATTTGCATGAATACATGAATAAAATTCTTAAATGAATATTCAACAAGCTACGAGCGAATCAAACCGTGATCAAGTACTAAACTTTGATTATGCAACTGCATCGCGCATGTGGCAAAGATAATGAATGAATATTAATCAGACTGAATGCTTGTAAAGCCTGATCACATGATGCGCCGCTATAACAAAAACCTGATTAGTATGCAGGAATTTAGAAGCTTATTAAATATGTGAGTTAACGGCTAAAATATATATATTTGGTTCTGCATAACATATAACGGCGGGATATCAAGTTTTAGACTCGAAATGTTAGAAAGCAACAGCAGAAAAATGATACATACAAATAAATCTGCATATACAAAATTAACAGAGATATGAAATACCTCAATTACTTGTACAAAAATTATTTACAATGGTTAAAAAAAAAAAACTGTATTTAATACAGTGGTCAAATAAAACTTATCCACCTACACTACAGATAGCATGCAATACCGCTATTTATCATTTCTTCCAATGTTACAAGTCACAAAGTATGTAAGCATACCTTTATAAAAAATTATACTAAATCATATCCATTGACAGTGATAAAGATGACAATTTGTAAGTCATTTCTTTATATGTGTAAAAAATACAATGCATAAACCTCTGCTTCAAAATATCATGCAGTGTACTAGATATAACACAATATTGATGAACACAAATAATAGATATAAAACAATCGTGACATCAGTATAAGGTACATTAAACAAATACGGTCTAAAAGGTTTAACTGAGTGCACGGAAAAAAAGTTTTGTCTCTATTAATGCAGATGCTTCTCTCTGACTTCTCCATGCTCACATATTATGACTGATTCATCAAAGTTCCAAATTGTGTATAGTCCAACGTTCGTCAGGAGACTCTTGGTGAAGACGAAAATGAATATAGTCAAGCAACCACTTTATGAATTGTAGTTATTAAAGAACACGATACTAAAAGTTATCTGGAATGTCGCTGCTCTGTCACTAGTAAAGAATGGATTGGCTGTAAGTCGAAAGGCTGTATCGTGACACAGTGGCGGATCCAGGGGGCCGGGGTCCGGCCCCTCCCTAGAAAAAACAGGTAAAAACACCCTTTAAAAAAAAAAAAGAGGAGTTAGGCCCCCTGGCGCCCAAGGGGGTGTGTTACACCCACAAATGTAATAACGCCCACAAATGTAACAACGCCCACAAATGTAATATCACTTTACCCACAAATGTAATAACACCCACAAATGTAATAACACTTTACCCACAAATGTAATAATTTCACCCACAAATGTAATAACCACTTTACCCACAAATGTAATAATTTTGGTAAGTGGTTGTTACACCCACAAATGTAATAACGCCCACAAATGTAACAACGCCCACAAATGTAATAACACTTTACCCACAAATGTAATAACACCCACAAATGTAATAACACTTTACCCACAAATGTAATAATTTCACCCACAAATGTAATAACCACTTTACCCACAAATGTAATAATTTTGAATCACCCACAAATGTAATAATGACTTTACCCACAAATGTAATAAATTTGAAGGGATATTTTGTCGAATTTGTTCAAAACTAAAACCCTGTAATAAAGCATGGGTATAGCGCGCAGTCTTTACTCCAGACCCGGTTATTTCAAAAATTAAAAACAGACCCCATAATCATTTTCCTGTGGAATAACATAACAATCGAGCGTAGTCTTTCCTCCAGACCCGGACATTTCAAAAATAAAAACAATAAAAACAAAACAAAAATTCAAATCTAAGACCCAACAATCCTCCAAATTAAGACCCGGTAATAAAGTATGGGATTAGAGCGTAGTCTTTACTTCAGACTCGGTTATTTAAAAAAAAAAAATCTTCAAACTAAGACCTCCCCATCCTTTTCCTGTGGAATAACATGGGTATAGAGCGTAGTCTTTCCTCCAGACCCGGTTATTTCAAAAGAAAAGAAATTTAAACAAATCTTCGAAACTAAGTCCCACCATTTTATTCCTCTTTTTTTTCATTTAAAAATAAATTACATTATAACATATGTGGATACAACACGTCACAAATAAATGATTGGTCGGCGGTCACACGAACTGACAAATCAGTCAAAATGGTCCATATATATAACACACAGAGGAGGGACCGATTCGATGGTTCGTTGACCGTCGACGATTTGTTAATATGTAAAAATTCTAACGCCCACAAATATCCTGGAATTCAATGTTCGTAGAAAAAAAAGTAATCGAATAAGTGACCTTAAATGTATTTAAATATTGTATATATTATATCATTTTTTTTAAATGACCGGGTCTGGAAGAACAACTATGCTCTAAACCCATGCTTTATTACAGGATCTTAGTTTGGAAGATGGTGGGTCTTAATTTTAAAGTTTTTGTTTTTGTTTTGTTTTGTTTTTGAAATAACCGAGTCTAGAGGAAAGACTACGTTCAATACTCATGTTATTCCACATGAATAAGATGATGGGGTCTTAGTTTTGAAGATTAAAAAAATTAAACGGGTCTGGAGTAAAGACTACGCTCTAAACCCATGCTTTATTACTGGGTCTTAATTTGGAAGATGGAGGGGTCTTAGTTTAAAAGGTTTTTGTTTTGTTTTGTTTTATTTTTGAAATAACCGGGTGATGAGTAAAGACAACGCTCTAAACCCATGCTTTATTACAGGGTCTTAGTTTGGAGGATTGTTGGGTCTTAGATTTGATTTTTTTTTTTTTTTATTGTTTTTTATTTTTGAAATGACCGGGTCTGGAGGAAAGACTACGTTCAATACTCATGTTATTCCACATGAATAAGATGATGGGGTCTTAGTTTTGAAGATTAAAAAAAATTAAACGGGTCTGGAGTAAAGACTACGCTCTAAACCCATGCTTTATTACCGGGTCTTAATTTGGAAGATGGAGGGGTCTTAGTTTAAAAGGTTTTTGTTTTGTTTTGTTTTATTTTTGAAATAACCGGGTGTGGAGTAAAGACAACGCTCTAAACCCATGCTTTATTACAGGGTCTTAGTTTGGAGGATTGTTGGGTCTTAGATTTGATTTTTTTGGTTTTGTTTTTTATTGTTTTTATTTTTGAAATGACCGGGTCTGGAGGAAAGACTACGCTCGATTGTCATGTTATTCCACAGGAAAAGGATTATGGGGTCTTAGTTTTGAAGATTTTTTAAATTTTTGAAATAACCGGGTCTGGAGTAAAGACTGCGCGCTATACCCATGCTTTATTACAGGGTTTTAGTTTTGAACAAATTCGACAAAATATCCCTTCAAATTTATTACATTTGTGGGTAAAGTCATTATTACATTTGTGGGTGATTCAAAATTATTACATTTGTGGGTGAAATTATTACATTTGTGGGTAAAGTGTTATTACATTTGTGGGTGTTATTACATTTGTGGGTAAAGTGTTATTACATTTGTGGGCGTTGTTACATTTGTGGGCGTTATTACATTTGTGGGTGTAACAGGGTGGCAGTGGAAAAAAAATTAACCCTTTTCCGTAGGGAAATTTTTTTTTCGGGTGCCAAAAAAAAAAAATTGTGCTCACTACCCTTGGCGCCCAAGGGGGGTGGTGGTGGGAAAACAATTATTTTTTTTTTTTTTGCTCACTACCCCACTGAGCGAAAAATCGACCGGCACGATTTTCAAATTTTCGCACGAAGTGGGCCCCTTTTTAGGCCCCCTCCCTTGCCGCCGGCTGGATCCGCCCCTGTCGTGACAACTCAGGTAGAATCATCTGATGCGGGGAAAATTCTCACTGATGGGCAAGCTCAGAAACCAGGTCCTCCAGCACAGGGATGGCTAGTCCAGAATCTGGTACAAGCGCAGGCTATATTTTCGAGCCCGTACGAGCCTTCTACGTATTTTCAGTTCTGTGGCCGAGCATAATATTTTTGTCGTCGGGCGTCCTAATTTAAGGATCACGCCATCTTCGACAGGCAGTAAGTAGGCAGAGAGGTCGCGTTGCGTTAGTGTGGTGGAGATCAAAAATAAATCGGCCAGATACTGGACTTAGTGGTGGACTTCCATTGGGTCCTGGGATATCCAAATTATTAATAAAATTAAAAAAAAACCCTAAACATGAATTGTAAAGTGACCATAATAATTAAATGTTTAATACTATTATTATGATTAATATATTGAAAGTTAAATAGGGTGCAATTTATTAGAACGTCCTCCACCCCCTTCCCCTCCCCTCCCTACAGAGCAAATGGAATCCCGAGTATGTAGACGTCGGGTTAGCATTTTAGTGAACGATATTAAATTATGGTTGAAAGTATTTAGGGTCTGCCTTGCTTTCAGTTGTAGGAAAAATGAGCGTATAACAGTAAACAACCTTTTGAAGATTAGATCTGATTTGAAGGTTTCATTTTTTTGAGAGCAGTGCCAAATTTACATTTGTGCTGTCTTTACACTCTCATAATTTGCATGTACATAATTTGGTTTGAGAGTGTGTTATTTTTGTATTTTCTCGACTTTGCAAGCCTCACGAATAGACATCGCAAGACCTATACTGATGATAATTACTAAAATTCCAATTACACACAAATAAAGCCCGTGTAATACAATATTTGACAAGTGATTCTTCTTTGTCTTTCGTGTTACTTCTTTGGTCGTACTAGAAGTGGGACTTTGGGAAGATATTGAAGGTTCTTGATGTGTTGTAACCATGACAACAGAACAGGGCTCTGTGAGGTTGCTATAGGGATCCCACGTGTAGTCATTGCATTTGCATCTATCAACAGTTTGTCCTACAACAAGAGCGCAACAAAATGCAGACTGAGAATACCTCACCCACAAGGACAACTCTAGAATACCGTCTCTATCCCTAGGTTTACTCATTGGAGGTACCCTTATTCCATTCTGATAGCAAACGATTTCTCCAAGTAAACTAACAAACCAGGCTGTGCATTCTAATGAGCGCCAGCCATCGGCAACATTCTCCGCTCCCCATCCGCAAGATGCCTTACCCGGTGGATAATCAACTCTCAAGCCAACCCTTGTGTCCTTTAGGAAATTTCCATCAGCAGCATACGCAGTTAAAATATATCCCCCTTCATCAGACCTAAGGACAGGGTTGATTTTAAGTTGGAGAAGACAGTTGTTGCTTTCATTTTCATTTCGAAACGCGAGTTCTTGATTCTCGGGCAATGATAATGACTCTGGATTAGTTGAATCGTAAAACGGAGCTCTTATTCCATTTCTTAAAGTGATCCGTACGCTGTCACAAGGGTAACTAAAATTAAGTTGTATCTCTTCCCCTACCATAGCACTAACTCTTGTAATATCACCTTTGGTGAATGTAAGTGAGAAGAGAACAAAGATCACAGTGCTAATTTCAGAGGAAACTCCTGAACGCCTGGCCATTTGGGGTAAAAGCGTTGACTCAATAAAAGTATGTCTAAATAAAAGACAATATCTAAGACAAGAGGAGATATAACTATTTCCCCTATACATCTAAATTGTTAGTAATTTCGATTTTTCCAAATTAAGTCTTGTAGTTACAGTAATTACTTTAATTCACCGGCAATGACAGGTGGACAAACTCACACTTGGTAGCTTAGGTAGGGTTTAAACATAAAACAAAGATCCTAGACGGCTTTCGAGAATCCAAGCTAGAGTGTTATTCCTCCTGTGCCAAAACTAAGTGCTAATTATTTATCTTGTAAACAGGTAAACAGTCAGACGGTCAGACAAATGGACAGATGATCTGATTGGCAGTTGGAAAAATGATTCCAAAATAACAAGTGACTCCTTTTTACGGTGAACGTCATTAGATAGATGCTTCTTGAAACTGGGTCTGGTTACACATTTCTCTTTATTGATCTTCACTGTTTATTGTTCTTGATGAAAATATTCCAGTCGTATCCGATTTATCTCCATGCACTTGTTCTTAAACCGAGTTTCTCAAAATAGCTGAGGAAATTGTTCAAGAAAAATATCTTTGTCCGCAGATGTCACTTATTCCTGTCTGAGGTATCTCTCATATTCACAAACTAGTCATTGCTCACAGGTATTCTGAAAAAAAAAGATTAAAAATACATTTTAAAGAAATCAGATAGAACGAAACAACTAAGGAAAATGGTCTAATGATCCCCTTTTCACTTGTTTTGATTGAATGATTTTATTAGTATATTAAGTATGCTGACACCATGGAATAAACAAGAGAAAGGCATACATTGACAGAATAACCCATGAAAACTAATAATTAGCTTACTTATGATTAAAGGGATTTGGTAAAATTGTTCAGATGAGAGATGGTGTTAAGGTAGTGACTTCAATGCTAGATGTACAATTAAAAATAATCTGAAAGTTTGAGTGAAAACGGACCATTATTAATGATAAAAATTTTGGAGAACTGATCAAATCGATTCCTTAATTCTCCCAACTATATAATTATAATTAAATTAAATTTTAGGTGAATGTTAATCGTCACAAAGCAATGAATTGGCGCTATATATCATTCCAAACATTTAAGGGTTGAAAGATCTTTAAAGGGACTTGGTAACATTGTTCAGATGAGAGGAAATGGTGCTAAGTTAGTGACATCAATGCTAAATGTACAATTAAAGATAATCTGAAAGTTTGAGTGAAAACAGACCATTATTAATGATACAAATTGGGAAAAACTGATTTAAGCAATTCCTTAATTCTCCTAACTACATGTATATTATTACAATTTAATTACATTTTTGGTGAATGAAAATCGTCACAAAGCAATGAATTAGCTCTATATACCATTACAGACATTTAAGTGTTGAAAGATTTTTTAAAGCCTGTTTTATGTCTTATTTTCATGGAAAAACGGTTGGGAATATTCAAAAATGGTCGGGAGAATTTACTATTAGAGGATGTCGCACAGTGACGCTTTCAAAGAAAACAATTAATATCTTTGTGGTTTGAGAATTTTTGCAGAATGTTTTGCATGTTAGAGGGTTAGTACAGTAAAGGGAATATAATAAGTAACATTTAATACAAAAATTACGCAGTTATTTCATCAACATTCAACAATGTTACCGAGTCACTTTAAAGCCTGTTTACGTCTTATTTTCATGGAAAAACACAACATTTCATCTAAATACCGAAAAAATCCATTTATTATACCGTTTTGTCAATGAAGAGACGTGCGATGAAATAAAGAATTCAAATTGTGCATTATCTACACAGTGGCGTATTTAGGAATTATGGCGCCCGGGGAAAAGCATTGAATTACAGCCCAGCCAAAATTATAACTTGAAATAGCGAGAGGGTATATGAATCGACCGCATGGCCAATTTTTGCATTTATAATCCTACAAAAACAAAAAAAAAATCTTTTGCATTTTACCAAAAATTCGCAAGTAAACACTGCAATCGAGCGGTTGAATTTCGAATAAAGAACATTAAAATCATTTACGTATTAACTTCTTCCTCAAATTGGTAACCGATTTTGATTATTTTTTCAAATGATGAACACTTACAAATACCATTTTATAATATCCTGCTCCTGGAAGCGTGTATTTTTGTTCAAATTTGGAACCCTTTACAACGCTACTTATAAAAGACATCTTATAATGGAAGCGCATAATCATGAGATTCCCAGGCAACAAGCGTGAGAGCGCAAAGCGGCTGATCTTTAGAAAATTTAAGCATATCAAACAGTCTTAAACATCTATTTGTAATGGGTATTAGGAGCCAATAATGTTTTAATTAAAGGAAAACTTTCCTATTTCTCTCTTTAGCTTTTTTGACCCCCTACTTTTGTTTTGCGCCGAGGCACGTGCTTCTTTGCCCAATCCCCCACCCCCTCACACTAAAAATAGGATACGCCACCGATTGTAAATTCAGTAGACAAGCATAAATTGTTAAAATCAAATAATTTATTTTCTGAATGTGATACGAATCAAGAGCTTTTTGAAAATGAACTGTACCTGTGGTCATTCTAGTTGAAATCCATCCTTCATACAAAAAGTGATGTCCAAATTTTACTCAGAAAAGAAATCTAACACGGTGCAATCCAAGATTGATAATTTTGTCCGTCTTATGTAGCCAACGTGAGAGAAAAATGTCGAGTAGACATTTGAATGAAATACAGATATGAACAAATATGTTTCTCACTTTTGTCAGAAACAATTAAAAACGGAATTCATGTGGTTTTGATTTTTCCCCTCTTTTTCTTCTGATGTTTACGCACAAAGGATTGATTGCCTTCAAGCAACAAAGGTTTCCCGCCAAATGTCTATATCGGGTTTTGGGTTTTTCCCACCATTCTATGGAACACAAAAATGGCTAATAAAGTTGACGGCTTAAACTGATGTTACTGTAGCTTTACATTTCGTGACAGCAACTTTTCATTCATGGCGGTATCCACCCCGGGCCTTTTAGGGTTAAGCCCGATGCATTTAAATTGTTATTCCATTATACGCCAACTGATTGTTCAGATTCAATACATTTCATGCCGGGTAGCGCATAGTAAATAATAGTTTTTTGTCTGAGAATAGTTGGCTATTGTAAATAATGTACTATTGTGAAGCGCTATGAATCACATTAGTTTGTGAAAGAGCGCTATATAAATGGAGGAATTATTATTATTGCTATTCATACAATAGATATAGGTATACAGGAGAATCTACCTGATATTTGTATATGAAGGGGTTTCTCTTTTTTTCGAAGGTTTTTTTTGCCTATGGTTCATAATTCCGAAAAACGATGCTGGGTTCTATGTCATTTTCGAAATTATGGAACTTCGTAATTATAAACCCTATTTCATTTTCGGAAATACGAACCTTACAGATACAAGATATAGTCTAAGTGAACGAAAACAGACAACTTCTGTATGCAAAATATTATTTACATTTATTGAAATTTTTCTTCACTTCATACATTTATACAAATCCCTTTTTGATTGTACACGATGACAAAGGTAAAATAAAAGCTACGTCCCATTTACAAACAATTATTTGTAGGCATATCTTTAATCTCCACAATATAGATACTTATATCTATTCGAAGACAGAAAATTGATTTAGTATTTACAACAACAATTTCTAACTTCTACAAATATTAATAATTATTTCAAAGATATTTGAATGGAATATAGCACCGTCAGCTATTGGTCGTTGCATATTTTTATTTAAAAATCGCAAATGTTTTGTTCATCCAATATAATATATTATAGAAATGACAACAACTTGAATACGTACAAGACAATGGAGAAAACAATTAGCAGATTGCTTGACCCCCTCCCACAATCCTGATCATATTGCCGGTATCACAAAGTAGTCTACAACATGGGGGCGGGGGTCAGATTCAAGGAGACATTATAATTTTGACATTATCATAGTACAATAGACCGATAAGATCTAGACGGGCCTGACTTTACAGAGTATGCCATTCCGGTTCCATGTGGAGAGAAATATTAAGATCATCACTATTTGTGCACGTGTCTCCTTGACTAATTTCCGACTCAATATCGCGTCATTTTCAATGTCTTGAAGTGATGGGGACAAACACTCAAGTTCGCATGCTTCATTTCATTTCCTTTCATTCATTTATTTAATCACAGTTACTCGCTTCAGCCCAAACGGCTGTTTTTCAGGAAGTCCGCGAACTGAATAAAAATATTACAATTGTAATACGAACAAAAGCCATTCACAAAATATAACAAAACAAAAACACATGAAAAACAAACAAATTAAATGAAAACAAAGGAACACATTGTAAGCATGAGTCACATATGAAAATGAGGAAAAAGTAAAGAGATCAGGGCCCCGTCTTACAAAGAGTTACGATTGATCCAAATCAATCGTAAGTCCTTCAATCAATCGCAAGTCTGCAGTCTCCTATCTCTTATGTACATAGTTGCGATTGATATCAATCGCAAATAAGTTGCGATTGATATCAACTCTTTGTAATACGGGGCCCAGATATATGTTATTGTAATGTAGGCCTATATGCAGAAAATACAAATCAACAATAATAATTATGTCAGAGCAATGTCACGCGCGCCCACGCGTCGTAATTTATGACCGCGAATCCTACAGCCGCGGACCAAAATAAACACATTTTCCGGGGCAATGTGGCAAGGAAAATCGGCTCTAACATAAAAACAGGCAGAAGATGGCAGCCAAATCTGGTATCAACTTAAAGCTTAGACATCAGAAAAAAATTGTGGTAATTAAATTAAAGTGGAAATCCCTGGAAATCTAAATAATTATTTCCTCTGGATTTATAACAAGCATGGATGATTAGTCCATTTTTCAGTGAATTACCCTATAATTTATTATGAAGATTGTGTTTCTATCCATTTTTAACCCATTCATGCAGTGATATGAACTATCAGGAATATGTGAGAGCAATTTCATATCAATAATTTAAAAACTTCATGTTAAATTGAAAGATTTATAAAATAAGTCACGTTTGCACTAAAACTGTAAGTATGTATATAGGATTTTGGTTTTTGAAGGAGTAATTTTAAACCCTTATTGTGTATACCGGAATTAGATATTTTACTGAGGTATTCTTCAATGTATTATCTTTCAACTGGGCAAGAAAAAAAAAGAAAAAAAAATCACCAAAAATGACTTTTGGCGCACTTTGCTTCCTCCCTGGCCCACTGTGCGACGGGATCAGCATCCGCAGCCTGTCTCTCAAGAGTCTGTAGACGTGTTTTCAGATCCTGGTTCGAGTATGTAGCTGCTCAATGGCCAAAGATGGTGATGATTGTCGTAGCATAATTTGGGGGAAATAGATTAGATTTTTTTTATTTCAAAAAGCGTATTTTATAATAAAATATACACAGGAGATCTTTCAAACATAGGTATAATCGATCTGTGCAAATAGACAAGAACTTAACATAAACTGTCAATTGCAATAGCGCCATCTATACACTTCTTGGTCGGCGGTCCAAATCGACGAGGGTGTTTTTAAAGGAAAATCAAGAGGGATCGGCACCACCAATACAGAAAAAAATTAAGGGCTAAAAAAGGGAGTATTATCTCGGTCTTTCATTGCACACTCTAGAAAATATCAGGGTTATGGTATATCAAGTGGTGAAGATAGCTTGCAAGGACAACAAAGGCACAATATTATTATTATCATTGTTACTCCGAAACTGGGGGTTGCAACCCCACATGAATCGCCGTCATGCAAGAGACACATTGCTTTTTAGCTATTGTGTTTTTTAAATCTTTACTTACTGTAGATCCAATCTGTCTTGTCAAAGGCTCAGAATGAGGTAGGAACCATGGGTGCCGGGATGGAGGAGAGGGGTGGGGGGTACGTGCTGGCCTTGTTATCATTATGCTCGTTGAATTTAACTTTAAAAAACATGCCTTTCCCTTTATGTGAGGTATTAATTCCATGGAATTCTTTAACAAAAATATAGAAATAATACATGTAATGTAAATAAAGCTAACACGCCTACCTTACAATTGTCACTGCAACAAATAGGCTGTTAATGGTTATCAATACATAAAATCCAGAGAGCTGTAAAATAAAAAGGAATGTAAAGGGACGCTAAAAGATAACAAATGCCTTGCGGGACTACTGTGACATAACTTACCTTGTTGCTTGGCGTCGCTATGTCATACGTCACAATACTTATGCGCGAGTACGGAGTTCTGTCATTTGTCATTGCGCGTTACTGATATGTCTTTGTAGCACATTGTTGCGTCACAATGATACGTAGCAAATATCAAAAATAACGCAACTTCTTGCACTAATACGGTATGATTTCCAAAGCTTATAGCTTTTGATCCTTTTGATCCATAACTTTAGGCTTACTTCCTTTGCCTCAAATCAACATGACCAAGAGAACGACCTGCTGTTCGATGACCAGGCCTAAAATTTAATCACAATTTAATACAGTCACTACAACTCCCCCCTTCCCCCCCCCCCTCTCTCTCTCTCTCACTGACTCTCTCTGCCGCTGTGTCTCCCTTCTCTCTCTCTCACACTCTCCTTCTTTCTCTCTCTCTCTCACACGCACACACACACACTCGCTCTCTCTATTTATCTCTCTCCCCTCCCCTCTCTCTCTCTCCCCCCTCTGTCTCCCCTCTATCTCCCTTCCCCTCTCCCTCTCTCTCACTGACCATCTATGTCTCTCTATCTCCTTTCTCTTTTTTTTCTCTCTCTCTTTGTCTCACTTTTTTCCTCTCTTTCTCTTTCTCTATCTTTCTACATCTATGTAGAACATACGTTTGTTAGAAGAGAAAAACGGAAACAAAGATACCTCACATCAGAATGTTCTATATTGCCGCACTGTGTTGGGAATCAATATTTTGGTTCCGTAAACTCGTTCACAGGTGTTCAGTTCTATACAAGCATTATAACCTTTTCGGATTTGTGTAAACATTTAATTAACCGAATCAAAGAAAATATACGCTAAAATAAGCGTTAAAAACTAACAAATAAATTATATCTTACAAATAAACATTGAGAAAGACTTTAAAGGCTGACTTAACGAAATGTAGGTCTATAGGCAAACATGGATGAACTACCAATTGTCGGTAGTATATCCACTTTATATGCCACGCATGGGATAGATATAACAAGGGCGTCAAAATTTAAGTGCTAATGGAGCTAATCATGGAGCTAATCATGGAGCTAATCATGGAGCTAATCAAAACCGGAATTGGATAATTTTGCAAGGCTGTTGTGTAGCACAAATCGATGCTTTTGTTTTGTGCAAAAATTGCACGTGTGGCAAACGAGCAACCGTGCTGAGATGTAAAGAAAGCAACTCAGTGTATGTTACTTCCACCCGTTCACTCAATGTGCTTTCTAACACGTTTTCGATGGTTTGTTTATATTTTGCTCGTATAAACAACCGACATAATATTCTACAATACTTTGACCCAGTTTCTCGAAGTCTAATTCCATTGACAGAACTCGATAAAACCCTATATTCACCTACTGGCAGACAATCGTGTAATGACCATACATTAATTCAATTGCAGCAAATACATTAGAAATACATAGGTAAATACATGAAATGGATATACAATGAGTGTTAAAAATTTACAGTATACGACTACATTACAAATTTAAAATAAAAGTATAATGAGAATTAGGATGGCCATAAAGAACCAAGTGGATGTTTGTTGAGACGGCCACCCGAACAAAGCATAAATAAGCTTTATTTCAATACATATTTGACATAATCTTTAATTCACAATTAAAATTGGTACCACACTATATATAACTTTATAATAAATATCATAACATAACAACAACTAAAACAAACATGATATACTCACACAAACCCTACACAGGACACCCAATGCAGTATACAATATATAGATATATATATATATATATATATATATATACATATATATATATATATGTATATATCTATTAAAACTACATTACAGCAGCGGTAACGATGTGGTAAAATAGTAAATACCATGCCTTTAAAGAATTTTAGGCTATCGACTTTTATCAATTTATATTTATATCAAGCAGTGATGCAATGCAGCTGGATAGCCCGAAATCATTATATTATGTTAATATGAAATTGATTCATAACTTGTAAATCAAAGTATTTCGTTATTGAATTGAATTGAATTTATTTCCACATTTGCATTTGCATTTGCAGTATGCGTACGGTGTTGGGGTTTTCTCTGATATTTACCGTTTCGTCACTTTTTCTTTGTTTCGTTATAGCAAGATGTGGGAATGGTCTCATGCCTTATCTTCAAGTCAAATTGTTTTGTGTATTTGTTCATATTTTATGCATCATTAATGAAACGATTAGATAATGTAGATAATTTAATTATCTTTCATATGACACGAAACTCATGGTGGTTCAAGGTTTTCTCAAAATAATATTTACAAAATACTATTTTTTGTCAAAAAGGCCGCCTTTTGGACGCCCCCTCCGATATGGACGATCCCTCCGATTTAGGGGTGACCGCAAGAAAAATAAAACATCTGATATATTGTGTACAATGATAAAATCTTTCGAAATACCAGGTGTGCTTGCCAACAATGAACAGGTATGCCAAAGTTATCTGTAGATGAAGCTAATGCTCTCCGTTCAGATGTTGCTAGTATTTTAAAGTCGGCAAAACCCCCAAGACCTAATCTCTCCAGAACGGATAGTAGAGCAGTTAATAGTTTAATGGCCAAGGATAACGATCGTATTGTTCTACCATGCATCTGACAAAGAAAGAGCCACTGTAATTTTGGACAAGATGCAATATACAGACAAAGCAGAACAGTTGTTGTCAGATACCAATACTTATAAACGGTTAAACAGGGACCCCACCAATAAATTAAAGTCTGCATATCTAACTCACTGAGGGAGCTACAGGAAAATAACACATTAAGGAGAAGAGTTACAGACAAGTCTCGCCCTCCGTCTCATGTCCATGCACTTTGTTGATAAAGTAAAAGCATGTGATGTAAGTTATCAGCAATGAGAAACTTGTGAGCTATGATGTAAGCTCACTTTTCACCAGTGTTCCTATCCAACAAGCTGTGAACATTGTTATAGCAAGGTTGGAGGAAAATCAAACCCTCGAAGACAGGACAGCCTTGAGCCCTAATGAAATCGGCCATCTTCTGAGACTTTGTCTTGAAAATGCATATTTTTTCTACAATGATGTTCTCTATCAACAATTAAACTCATGGAACCCCTATGGAATCACCCATCTTATCAGTTTTATGTAACATTTATCTAGAACATCTGGAGGAAGGAATATTCTCTCATGCTCCCCACCTCCCTAGGATATGGTGGAGATACGTTGATGACACCTTTGCCATCATTGATAAGGACCACATCGATGGATTTACAAATTACATCAAAAACATCGATCAGTACATAAAGTTTACAATTGAGGAAGAGGTGGAGAGGTCACTGAACGATCTGGACACTAAGGTCCATGTGAATGATGACCTTTCAGTATCCATCTCTGTGTACAGGAAACCCACACACACACCGATTCATCTTTGAACTCTGAATCAGATCACCCCCTCAGCACAAGAGTAGGAGTTGCCAGCTCACTCTACTTGAGAGCACACAATGTGACATCAGACAATGGTGTTCTACAAAGAGGACTTACACACATTGACAAGGTGCTTACATCATGTGGATATCCAGCATGGACTAGACAAAGAGCAAAGGACAGAATAAGATAAAAAGGAAAAGAATGAAAATAATAATCGAGTAGCTCTGCCTTTTGTCAATACAATATCATCACATCTGAAGCGGGCCTTCAATATCAAAGGCATTAGTGTTGCCTTCAGAAGCCCAAACACCCTAATGAGCAGGCTTGTTCATCCTAAACCTAAATCACCTGTAGAAAAATGGACAGACATTGTCTACAAGATAACATTCACTAGCTGATTGTGACAATTTCCTAAGTTGGAGAAACAGGGAGAACACTGAAAGATCGATTAAAATAACACAAAAGAGCCCTAAGATTGAGCAATCCATCTCATACAGCAGTAGCAGAACACGCCCTTAATACTGGACACAACATTGGATGGGATGGTGATACTATAAAATACTTCTACATGTATTTTGAGCACACACTTTCACTTAACTCTTCCACCAACTTTTTCACATCATCAGTGGATATTTTAGTCTTTTTCTCCTTCCTGTCTTCATTTTTCTCAATGGTGTTTTGCCAGGATTTGTAATAAAGCCAGTTGCGTTTGGCAAGATATTCCATGTGCCAATTTCCCTGATGACCCTTTGGCCACATCTCAAGAACTCCTGATCCCTCCTGCATGAAAACGACAAAGCCAAAAGCTGCTCCATGCATGCCGACCATGATGTCCGTGTTACCAATGACCTCCAGTTGTCTCTTCACGGGGTATTTATCGAGTTGTTCTCCGATGACGCTGTAGTTCGGGAAGTGACTTTTTGTTATGTTCAACAGTTCGTCTTCATTGGAGATTTTTCTTGAAACCACACCTCCTGGGTTTCGTGGATGTGCAATATAATTCCGGCGCCAAATAAAGAGCACGTTGAGTTGCTTCTCCACGCAACGCCTTTTGCGATCTGCCAGCGGATGAAGTTCAATTTTCATTGCCGCTATAACTTGACTTCTGAATTCTTTCACAAGAGGTAAAGGCTCAAGAATCTTTCTCAGAGTAGGGCTTTTCCCTCTTTGGAAACATTGGACCAAGTTCCTGAAACGAGTGGGGCGGTTGAAGTCGCTCGGTCGGAGTACATGCCTGAACACTCCGTCGAAAATATCATCGAGTGTTGTCTGTGGGTGAGCGTCAAAGATCCAGAGGTCAGTTGAGTCGAATGTTCTATTATAGAGTTGCATCAGAAGGAAAGCATCATAGAGATCAATGACAGTCCAGTAGACGTTGGCATACTCGTAGCGTGTTATCATAATGACAAAATCACCGTCATATTGGTGTTTGACGTCTGCATGATTCTCTAAAATTGCAACTGCCTTATTCAGTTCTTTTATGTGGTCGCTATTTCCCCCGTCAATTTGTACACTTTTAGGGGCCGGTACATTGAAGCAATTGTCGACTGTGAGGTATCCCTTTTTAAGGCGGTAAAACTCCAGCGATTCGTGCTGTAAAAGGACACCCTTGATGCTGGCTCTGCTTTGTGCCTGGGCGCTGCCAAGCGAAGGATCAATTACTGCATTCCTGAACATTGCCGCGGCATTGTCTAACATTTCAATCTTGCCATTACAGAAAGACGTGCTCTTTGAAAACAAATGAAGCAGCCATTTACTTCCTGCCACTCGAACTTTACTGACCAGGACATTATTGGGGTCATTAACCAAAATCTCCGAGTCACTGGGAAGTTTACTTTGGTTAGATGTCTTTAGATGAGCACTGTTGTCTTTAGCTCCAACATTTGTTGTCAAGTTGGCTGCTAGCACTGGCAGGGCAATACCTGGAGTCTCTATCCTGACAGCATTCTGCAAAGAAGATGTGACAGCCGTGTCCTGGCGCTTAAGTTTGTACATATTACCCTCAGCGTTGCTGTTATCAACAGCCACCCATACGCCCAAATATGTCAGAAAAACCTGCATCATGATGAGAGCCATCAGAGCTGATATGTTGCGCCTGCTTGCAAGTTTTTTCAGGCGCATTTTGGAAGTGCTTCAAGTGCCGAAGACACTAACAAATTTAAGCTCCTCACTGATGGAAGAAGAAAAGAAAAGAAAACAAAACAAAAAGTAAGACTAAGCAGTTCAAGTTTGTGCAAAACACTGCCGATTACACACACTGTACATGTGCATCTATGTTGAAACTGAAAAAGACATTCACACATATACTTAATTACACCTTAATGAAGTAAGAAGAAAAGCAGAGTGACCCAAACCTTTGTTAAATGATTGGTAATGGGTTTTATTTTATTGTTTTCAATCTGCAAGCTTTCTTTGTGTAAACTTGATGCATTTCTGTCTGAAAGTGTGCTAAAGGCAAGACAATTGCCCCAAAATTAAATTTTATTTTGTCAAACATACACACTTTTACACACACCATTGTGGGAACTTCCTAGTGTTGTTCCCTGTTCTAAAGAATCACGTTGTGGGGACCCAGTTTAACAAAGAAAACGTTGTGGGGACCAATGTTCCATTGTGTAAAAGTCCACACAACTCTTGATATGCCTTACCACTTGCATTTTGTATGTGTATAAACATGCACAAAATCATTGAAGAATTTGAAATTGAAACTTGTGTCCTTAAGCAGGACACTTAACCATTATTTTATAATCAGTCCTGTCTATAAAACTGGTAAAATAGAGAGCAAAGTATTAACAAGAATTGTGTATTGTTCAAATTTTGAACCCTTTACTTATAGACTGTATCTTATAATTGGGTCGCAAATTTATGAGAGCCGGAAGCATTATAATATATGCGGGGGAGCAAAACGTGTGACCTTTAGCAAATTTTCGCATATTAAACCCTACAAAAACTTGAATTTGTGACTACCATAAATTGAATTCATGATATCACAAATTCGAATTTGTGATATCACGAATTCGAATTTATGGTATTTAAAGACTACGATAATCCTTTATATGAATTCTTAAATTGGGAATGTCCAAAATGTTTATTTTTGCACTTGCCTCACTTCATATCTGAAAACAATGAAAGTAAACACAGCAGTGGTAATAATGCAATTCATTTACCTTTCAGTGATATTAACAACTAAGAATTGAATGCTGATTTAAAGTATGAGAAATTACAACAGAAGGGTCTAAAAATGTTATACTTGAATGTACGGGTCTACTAAGAAACATTGATGAAATGAATTATTATTGACTAATAATGTTGTACATATATTTTCCATCAACGAATCATGGTTGGATGAATCGGGACCAGATGATGAAATATATATTGAGGGCTTTCGTGTAGTTCGTAAAGACAGAAATCGTAATGGAGGCGGCGTTGTAATATACATACGAAATGACTTGAATTTTAAAGTATTAGAACATCGTTGTTTAAATGATATTGAGGCATTGCCACTGTTGGTAGATACCATGCCTAACCGTTTTATTGTTTTCTTGGTGTCGTCCTCCAAACAGTCCAGTTGGTATTTTCGATTACTACGAGGAATTGCTTGTATTTCTTGATAGTTTTCATTACAACAGATTAATTCTTCTACATGTACGAGAATATCCGGTGATTCACTAAGTCTAATAGATCATATGATATGCAATTCATTGGATAAGGTGAAATCATATGGTGTTATACACATTGGGATTAGTGATCATTCCCTTTGTTTCTTAATTTCGAAATTACATACAAAAAGGTATACTCCCCGAATTATAAGCTATAGAACAACTAAAGACTTTAATTCAAATCTATTTATCGATCATTTAAAAAGAAGGTTCATTGATTTTAAAAACTAACTTTATTGTCATTATTGCAAAGGTGAAACTTTGATTGGACAAGGTCATCAAAATTCAATGCTTAGAAACATTCGAAGTAATGATTATTATCTATTACAAAACGCTTAAATACAGCCCCGGCATAGCACCTGAAAAGCTCTCCGAACGCTGCTGAGATGTGTGACGTCACATGTTGAACATGATTTGCACAAGCAGACGATGTCCCATGACATCTCACACATTTCCAGTGCCTGTTTTGTCATCTTCTCTTCAGTTATTTCTCTTACTTCACTACCGTCAGGCTAAATGTGTAATCTATTGCCTCACTCTAAACCTCGCGCATGGTATTATTTTGATGACAAATGCAGCGATAAAAAATTAAGGAATCCGTCGCTTGTAAACAAAATAAGACGCCATTGTATTTTCAGCTGCATACACCGCGGTATGTTCGGCGTTTCAAGAGGGAAAAAATGCAGTCCATGCTATCATTCCGGGGGTTTTAAAATTTGAAAGTGTGGTTTCTTTGATTGTTCATTAACCCCTATCCTGTGTATTTACAAACAAAAGAATTTAGTTATCAGAATCGGTTTCATATCCCTTTTTGAATGGTGTAAAATTCCATCACATTTATATACACTAAACTCATTATAATTTGAGAAATAATAGCATTGCAATTATGTTCATTCTTTATGGGATGTCGTCTGCTTGGGCAGGATTGGTTGATATTGTGATGGCATTAAAACATCGTTATTTTTCTGGTGAATTACTCGCATATCCCAGATGCTATGGAGGTGGTTTTATTTGTATTTTTATAAATCACCCGATATGTAGTTGACCTAAAACTTGTACGATGGCCATCTGTTAGCTTACCAGGTTCTAGTGATACGTTATTTGCCATATTTTTGATTTTCTTTGAACAGGCACTTTATAGGTCCCAGCTTTGGCACAGAGTATTCGATGTCAATGACATAGATGATAAAGTTAAAATCTGGGAGGAATTGATCTTAGATATTACTAATAAGCACTTGACAATTTGCCATAAACGTGTTAAGAGTAGATCTTCCACTTGGATGTGTTCTCAAATTACTAATTTGATTAAAGAAAGAGACAAATTAAAAAAAAACAAGATATATAAGTTGAAATTTGAATTGCTTGTAGAAGATTATACATTTAAAAATAAAAAATAAAAGTCATTTATTTTCACATGTGGGGTGGATTACCCTTTCAACTTAAGTTGGTTTTCAAAGGGGTCCACACAAATCTAAAAACAGTTACAAATCATGTCAACAAAAAAGCAAATAAATAAACAATTAAATACATGAACTATAAAAGAGATAAACAAATAAACAATTATTAAATACATGCGATATAAAAGGAAAGTCAGTATGGGTACATTTGGGTAAGAATATGTTTCCAGTCAAGGTAGATAATATACTTCTTAAATTGTTGAGCTGTGAGTGTGTATACAGATGAAGATTTCCTGATTACATTCCATAATTCGGATCCCCTATATCTGAGACATCTTTTTCCATAATTTGTTTTTATGCGAAGTATGGAAAAATGCACATCACCAACCCTGAGTCTGTAATTAAATGTTTGAGTTCTAAATTGCTTATAAATGTAACTAGGCCCCTCTTTTTTCACAACTTTAAACATTAGATTAGCAAGGTGTTTACAAATCGAACTTTTTAATTTATCAAATTTAGGTGAATCATAGATCAATTGGCTAGAATACATATAACCAACACGTAGTTCAACACGGAGTGACCTATTTTGTAATAACTGTAATGTCTGCATGTTAGTATTGCCAGAGTTACACCAAACAAGAGAACAATTATCAAAATAGCTTTGTATATTAATTCTATAAAATAATAAAGCCAAGTCCTTTGAAATAAATGGCCTTATCCGTTTCAACAAATAAAGGTTATTCAATGTTTTTAAAAAACATATTCGAGTGTGCATTCCAGTTAAGATGTTCATCACGTATAACACCTAAGTATTTACAAGTTTGAACCCTTTTATTTGGCTTCCACCAATCATAACTCTGAAAGGATTATTATCAGTTTTAAGGAAATCAAAAGAAGAATTATACGAACAATCATGGAGTAGTTACAAAAAACTTAGAGATTTAGTCACGTCTAAAGTGAGGAAACGTAAAAGAAACTATTATTCTGAGAAGTTATCTTCTGCAAATTCATCCTCTGATGTATGGAATGTTCTTAAATCTGTTATGCCTAAAAGCAAATCTAAGCAATCTAAAATTTCTGAAATCTCTCAAGACATGGTAAAAGATGAACAATTTAACAAGTATTTTGCAAAGGTTGGAGAAGACTTAGCAGCTAATATTCCCCATGTTCCACCTACTTCTTTTCATGAAAATGTTAAATCCTTTTCTCTCAGGCAGGTCTCTGAAAATGAAGTCCTAAAGGTATTATGTGGTATGAAAAATAAGAAATCTATCGGGATTGATGGCATCCCTATGTACATTTTGAAACTATCTGCTCCAGTGATAATTCCTTCTTTGACTCACATTATAAATACCTCATTGTCACGTGGTGTAATGCCCCTACATACCGATTTATAAATCTAGTGACAAAACACATCCCTCTAATTATAGACCAATTGCGATTCTTTCATCCGCTTCTAAAATCATTTTAAAAACTTGTTCAAATTCAACTTACCAATCACTTGAAAATGAACAATTTACTTTCGTCTGAGCAGTCTGGCAGTCTATGATTCAATCGTTACTTCTCTTGTAAGAGTCACCGATGAATGGCTTCACGCTACTGACTATGGATTATGCCAGGGGCGGGGCGGGGGGCACTTCGTGAGAAAATATTTAGCGGCGAATCGGTCAGCAGGTGAATAAGCGGGGGAAGGAGCACTTTTTCTTTTTGGTCCAATTTTTAGGAAATATTTAGCGGCGACTAAGCCAGCCGGTGAATGAGCGGGGGTAAGGAGCACTTGTTTGTTTTTTTGGTCTAATTTTTGAGGAAATATTTAGCGGCGACTCAGCCAGCCGGTGAATAAGCGGGGGTAAGAGCTCAATTTTTTTGGCCAGGGGGATTACAATGAATTCATAAGGTTATTAAATAAACATACGTTGAAAACTAGCTCCCTTTAAAATAGAAGAATTTTAATATAGAAAAATTATAATATTGATCAATAATAGGGTAGGTGGGGGCATGATACTGTGTATTAAAACGATGTTGTTTTTATATTATACCATTTCATTTGTGATATATCATTTTCTCTCGTTTGTTTTGTATTGTAAACTGGACCCCTCGGTAGAACAGCTGTGCTGCACTGGCACAGGTGAGCAGGGAGATCCAACCAATGTTATTTTGTCATGTAACCATTTATGTTGTTATTTATATGTTTTTATATTTGGTAAATCAAATCAAATCAAATCAAATATGGATGCGTAAAGTCTCCTGCTATTTTTATTTTAACTTATACTACATTCTGTACAAAGTAAATATTCGAATTCCCATCTGAATTTCTGCACAAAACTAATGCTCGAAATCCCTGTGTTTTCTCCCAGGGGTCTCAGTCAAATATAAATACTGTAAGCATGCGTGACCAAGAAAACGCGTATAAATGGGTGTTTTTGTTTATAGATTGGGGTTAAAAAACGTCAATTTTCAAGAAAAAGGGTCGTTTTTCAAAATCCTGCTGTACGGGTATTTTTCAAGATCCCGACTCCGAATTGAAAGCTTTTCGGGAAGCCGAGATCTATAACTTTCGGTAACGTCAGCTGTTAATGTAAAAACAAATATGATAAAGAAGCCCCTGTGATGTGCGTACCAGCATGTGAATTGCTTGTTTACGACTGGGGTTTACGACGACGACGAAATTTAATCATTTTTTTTCGAAGAAAGGACATATGGTGGCTGTGCATAATAAACCCATTTGGAGGAGTACAGCTTCTCTACTGAAATGAATTTTTACATTGTGAATTTAACATCTGAAGCGCAAGTTGATATTTTGTACATTGTCAACAACTTAAATGGTAATCCCTATCGCACTTCAAATTTGCTCAAGGGGTTACAATTGTACAATACTTGTTTAGAAGTACACGTTTGTGAAATACCCGTTTAGGTTGTGAATTCGGGGGGAAAAACACGCGAAATCCTCATTTAGGGTGTATTTTGGGTTCAGAAGAAATCCTCGTATAGGGAGTGTCTGGAAAACATGTGGTCACGCATGGCTACAGTATTTCTGCATGACTGAGACCCTTGGGTTTTTTCTGCCCAAAACTAGTGCTTGAATTCCCAGTTGAATTTCTGCACAAAACGAATGCTCGAATATCCTGTGAATTCGTGTCACAAATTCCCTTAGGTTTATCACATAAACCCAATTTTTGATATCAAGAAATCGACTATGTGATATCACAAATTAAATTCTTGATATCAAGATTGGGTTTATATGTGATAAACCAAGTGGAATTTGTGATATCACAAATTCAACTTTTATTCGTGATATCACAAATTGAATTTCGTGATATCACTTATTCCATTTCATGATATCACAAATTCGAATTCGTGATATCACGCAATGGAATTAGTGACATCAAAACATAAATTTAAATAGCAATTACGGCTTGCCATACGGCCGTGGCCCTTACGCAATTTGCGCGCTCTCTATCTGGAAATGACCAGGTCCCTGGATGTCGTTCTCTGTTGCCTATTGTCTTGAAGAGATGCTTACTGGGCCATTAAGTGTAGCAAGGAATGAAAGGACTTTCATTGTCTTGAAGTTCGTTAAGAACTTATATAGATCAACAATGGGTGACAGCAGACTAGATGACCTCATGATCTTAAGTTGTGAAAAGGACCTTACTGATGACTTAAATCTGAGAGATGTTCTTGAATATTGGTCTCTTCACAAGCCGAGGCGCTAAATATTGAATCCAGGGCAACATATACCCTACACATAATAACACTCTATAGACAATTTTCACTCTCCCTTGAATATTTCTGGACATTTTTGGTTCTGGTCCTTCTGGACGCAATTATAAATATGATACTGTATCAGAATTTTGTGCTTTTCAGGTGAATATCAAACAGACAAGAATCTCACATAACAGCAAACAGGGTGTAGTAAAATATGTATGTACTCGCCGTCCCAAGTTGTTTTGGGGGACACTGACTAAAAACTGATGAATGTATTATGTTTCGTTGTATTATGTGCAGTTTACCATTCCACCTGCTTTCTGCTTTGAATTCAAAAGTTTGAATAAGCATGTTTTGAGTATGACAGTAATCAAACTAAGGGCTAAAGCGTGTAACCAATGTATGTAGAAAGAAACATGAACATGGATGTTGTGCATTTTCATGGAAGACAGTTATAAAGAGATTAGCAGGTACTTACGCGGTGATATTTGTACAGTGATGGTATTTAATCTATCAAATTGACAAGAACCAATCAAGTAAAGAGTAACAATATGAAAACTAGACATGTGATACTTGTTTTTAACAAGTATAGGTGGGCTGTTCCAAGTGCATACCATACATGGATAGTGAGATAGTGATCGGTGAAATGTTTGACCTTTGACCCTAATTTACATACTAAGTAGTTAAGATACCATTGGCATGATTTGACCTTAATTTTTGAAATAATCCTCTTATTCAGGTCTATTAATGTGCCAAATTTCAAATGAGACATGAAATCATATCTCCGACTCATAATCAATCCAAATATGAAAAAGAAATTGGGAGTTCCAATCCATTCTGAAGAGTTACAATGAATTTTGTATAGGCATATTTTTGCCCATATATGCTATGTATTACCAGAGCTCGCGCGCATGGACATGTTTCTTGAACGGACTCTCATTGCGTTATTACTGGTCAGAAAAAGGTGAACAAGGTATCAAAATGCTTGGAAAAATGTGCCAAATATGATGACAAAGAAAATTTGGCGATTCTATGTTGCAAAATGCCAGTACGCGCAAAAACGGGCGCGCATGCGCGTGTGCGAAATGCTTAAAATGGCCTGAAACGTATCCAAAATGAATTTGAGACGATTTGGAGCATATTTTAATTTTTTTGACCCGAAATTGACCGGACGGATATTGACCTTGATCATGATAAATATGAATGAAAAACGACTTTTCGTTATGAAGATATGATCATGATTAGATTTTCAGAAAATTTCACAAAATGGCGCCTAGATGACGTCATCAGTCAAGGTCAAGGTTGAAAACGTTATTTTGCTTTGTCCATATGCCTATACATATGTATGCCAAATTTCAAGACATATGATTGAGCCATTTTCAAATTATCTTGTTCTCAAAAAAGTGCTTGGAAATAAGAAAAATAAATAATAAATAATAAATAAAGGCAATTCTAACGAAAACATAAGGTGGTCTGTATTATATACAGCCCACCTAATAAAGAATAAATAAATAATAAATAATAAAGGCAATTCTAACGAAAACATAAGGTGGTCTGTATTATATACAGCCCACCTGATAATTCACAGGTATCAAATATTTTGCCTTTAAATTCAGTAAATAATGAACCACAAACTGGGTCTCTGCATGCCTAAACCCATGGGCGAATTACTGTTAGTTGTTGATTGGTTTTAAAAAAGTCTGTTGATTAGCTTGATTTCAGAATGACAGATCTATAGTCAGTCTGTGATAATCTTTGGATAATTAAAAAATTGATCATGAGCTCGTATACCATCGAAACAGATGATAAAAATACAATAAATCTTGTGATAAATCGTGCAGTAAATAAATAACCAAAATCATGCAAAAGCTTATTTGAAAAAGAAAAAAACATATGTGTGATCTTGTATTATTTGCATCATTGGCGTGTGGTTGTTTACATGCAGACAAAACCCCCGAGTAACCCTTACATGTATTAGAAGGTCAAGAGCATGGAGACAGTGGATCCTACATAGGACTATATGAAAGAAACTCTCCTAGAGTCCTAGTCAGATTTGTGGGTACTCAGAAAGAATAGGAATACACAGGTTGGCGGGTCGTGTGTGTGCGAGCGTGTGGTAGGGGTATTCCTCAAGCAGTCCATATGTCATATATATGGCTTGGCATTCACGCAGAATTTGAAGTTAAAAAATGAAGTTAAATAGATCTGGAGAAATTAGAATTTTTGTATTTTTTTTTTAGGGGAAAAGGGAAATATCTTTAGGTTCACAAAAGGTTATGAAGAAAATAAAAAAGGGGTCAAAATCCCTTTTACACCGTAAATTACCCACAATTTATTGTTAACTGGAATGGCACATGTAATCGAAAAACGAAATTTGGCTGACATGGATTGGCCGTCCATTTATGGTTGGGATGGCAACCAGAAATGATTGATTTTTTTTCTCGGTAGAATTCGATTAAAAGGTGTAGAGGAGAGGCGAAGAAAAGGTGATGTGAGCACATCATTGTATTTGCCCGGGGTGCCCCCGGGTTTATATAGGGTTACATTTGTAGACATTGGCACATTGGCATTTAATATATTTGTCGGTACTATTGGTGGCTAGTTTTGTCGGTAATCGGTGGCCTCTACCCCCCCACTGAAAAAGGTCTAGCGACGCCCCTGGTTCTATGTCATTTTATGAATTATGGACCTTCGGTGGGATCTTCGAAAGAAACGACATAAAATCGGTATAAGATTTAGTCCTAGTGAACCAAAAATCAGCACAGACAACTTGTGTACACGAGATCTTTCTGTAAGCAAAATATTATTTACATTTATTGAAATTTTATTTTAACTTCATACATTTGCAATTTAACCCCTTTTGATGGTACATGATAACAAAGTTGAAATAACAGCTACGACCCATGTACAACCAATTGTCTGTAGGCCTATGTCCAAAATATAGATTTGTCAAACAATAAAATTACACGATAATTTTCTAATATCTATTCGGCAAAAGGAAATTCGTTCATCATTTACAACACGGTCTCACTTTACAAGTAAGAAAATTGATTTCAAAGAAATTTAAATGGAATCTAGCATCGTGAGATATTGGTCATTCCCTTTTTTATTTTGAATTTGGAAATGTTTTGTACACCCAAAATATGCATTACAGAAAAGACAACAACATCAAAAAGTACAATACAACGGAGAAAATGATTAGCAGCTTCCTTGGCAGAGCTGAGTGGAAACGCGCATGTCATTTGTTGCGCGCATTTACCATTCATTTACACGTAAACAATAATAATAATAAAAATATTTATACAGCTCACTCCAAGATCCTAATCAAATGATTGGTCATGCGCGGTCACGTGTGATTCATTTACTGAGACTATCACACGTTTTTTAGTGCATGTACATGACGCGCAGTAGTACGCGTAGAGGTGAGAACGCTTAATACTGCGTGTACATGTGCCTATTCTTGCGCAGCACTATGCGTAAATGGGTATAGAGGTAAGTGCGCTTACCATAGCTACGTGTGCGCACTAAATTAAGCCTTATTAAACTTGAGATTTATTTGTCAGCCATACTGTCACGAAACAATCTTGATTGAATTCTTTTTACATCAAATAACAAGGATCTAGGAGTTTCGTTGTATAAAACAAATGATGCATGTTTTCATTCGTTCATTATACGATCTATCCGCCCTCGTTGATGCTGTGTGTATCTATCGCACTCAGCCTAACGGCTTCGTGCGATAGATACACACAGCCTCAAATCGAGTGCGGATAGATCGTATAATGAACTCATGCGCATGCATCATTTGTATAATATTTATCATTACCGCATCATATCCGAGCGAGACTTATCAAGGATTTGTCCCGGCAAAATAACTACGTCTTGATCACGTTTCGTTATTTTGAACACTATAAGAATATCAAATATCACTATTATTCATATCATACAAGTCCTAAATCACAGTTTCACTGCAGGGCTGGACCGAGCTATATAGTCTACATATCAATAGCCGCCGTAGATCATAAATCCGCTGAATGTGACGTATTTGCGATGGTTGCTGTGCAGACCGAAGTCGGGTGAGGGTCCGAGAAGGAGATAAAGAGCATCACCGGGCTCGAGGTGGAGGATGACGCTCTGGCCTTCCATCACATTTCTCTCGTGGGCGTCGGTGAAGATGGCGCTGACAATCTCGTCGTTCTTCATGAGCGAGACGCCGAGGTAGAGGCCATCGTATGAACGAAGACTGATAGTAAAACGTGAAAAGATGAGGAACTGAGTCAGTCAGACATGAAGTTCATGAGCTACGTGATTTCGGGGTTTGGAGGTCTTTTGTTGGGGGGGGGTGGGGGGACTGGTATCCTGGGGGCGCCGGCCTTACTAGGTGGATGAACAGCAAGATAACAAGGACATTTAAGGGGTCCTACTTACTTTACCTTTCTCCTCTTCATATCTTTCTTTCTCTTCATCTCTGCCATTTTGGGGAGGTCATTCGACGGAGGGGGTAGGCGGTTGGTGGAGGGAGGTCACGTGTTAATGTACAATATTAACAACAAAGGTGCAAGAGCTTTAAAGGGGTTGGGTATCTTTGTCTCGAATTCTTAACAAAATCCTGGATTTAGCTCATGCTGCATTCATAATTATAAACCTTTAGGTCAGTCAGGAATCCCATGACGTTTACAAGCCGGTCGCCCGTCTGATTATCAAGATATTTATGATTGAAATTTCAAAAACCGTTTTCCAAACGGTTTTTATAACACTACAGTCTATTGGGAAAAATAAGTATGGTAAAGCTGGTCACTCAAATATTTTTACTTTTTTGAGGCACTTCATGATCATTTTGAAGCGCAATTTTTTTAGGGCTTCAATATTACACCATATCACAGACACTGATAACACGTAGGGCCATGCATCTCAGATTTGGCATTGTTAAACAATGCCTTTAAAACTCACCAACTTTTCCCATATACTTTTTTTTTGCAAGATTGGGACGCCTGAAAATCCAATTACTGTACTATAATTATGATAGGCCTATGTTATTAAATCAAGCTATGTTATTAAATCAAGCTCTATTACTGCCGTGAAGAAGAATGTAGCTCAAACATTTAATCTATTGCTTGTAGGTTATATCCATATTTGGAAACGTCTCAAACAAACAATAAGACAAATTTCTATTGCCAAACAGATGTGTCCAAAACGAAAAATGTATTTTAGAATTCCATTATCCCTCAGTAAAATTCGAATCGATTTGCCGCTTGAGCGATGAGTGCATTGTTCATCCTAATTTTCGTCGTCATAACCATGACATAATTTTTTTCCCCAAACCTGATTAACATGGCGAGTCAATGAATACTTACTGGAATGTGATGAAATAGTAGCCCGCCCTCTCGCAGATGAATGTACTATTCCTTTGGACAAAATCACGTCCTTTGTTGACGAACACGTGATCGAATTCGATTTGCTGGGGATCGTCTGTTCCTAAAAGAGGCGTTGTCCTGGCGACCGAGAACGCACTTTTCCTTGAAGCTGCGGATGAGGAAAAAATGTATCGGCGACTAAAATTTCGAAAGTTTGTTGAGAACATGGCATCGATGTTGTAAAATACTTTCTTTCCCAAATGACACATGATTCTTCGTGAGTAAAAAAAAAAGTTTAGCCATATCACGTCAAACAAGCAACCTAAATACTTTGTTCACTCGTCTTAAAAACAATGCTATGTTAAGGTAACATGTAACTAAAACTTTAGTAGAACTGCCAGTTGATTTTTTTTCTTTCTATTTTTTCCCTCATGTTCATAATGCCCGTCTGCACTAGTTTGGCCAGAAGGGATTAGACCTCCCAGCATGGTCACTGACAGGTGGTATCTCATCAACTCAGCTCTCAAGTAACATAAGGAAAAAAGAATCATGGGGGACCAGCATGCACCGCTTAGGCATTGTTTTCTATATAGAGGGAGCAAGTAGTGCAGTGGGGCTTTAAGCTTGGCATGAATTATTGTAGAAAAACTCAGATCGAGAGCGTATGCGTGTAAAAGATGACAATAAAAAGTATTAAGAAATGTTTTTTGTGCTGACATACACTAAAAGGAGGTATATGACTAATTAATTTGGATTGTTTCCTTCGACATTCAAATAGCCATACATTTTTGACCGTTGCCAAAGTTTTATAAGGTGGAAGTGAATACTGCCTCCCGGTCCGTCTTTATAGTATCTCAGTTTTAATTTTCTATGGCAATCAAAAACCTTACGCACATGCATTCTACAAATTGTCCCAAACGATTTGTGTAGCATCACGTTAAAAAATTATTTATTCAGCATGATTTTATAGAATTATTACATGATCCGGAGCTACGGGCCTCATGCAGAACATCTTTCATGATGGCGACATCTTCCTGCTTCATACTGGTCGAGGACATCCTACTCACAGTGGCTTCTCCCCGTGTTAGAACCCTAGACGCACTGGAACCACTTGGGCCATCTGCTGCAGGTGTTTCATCCAAGATAGAGGATGCTTGGAGCGCCACCACTTGTTCCAGAATTTCCACTTTGTTCAAGAGCTATTTGATTTAAAAAGAAAAGAGTTTAATAAATGTAATGACTTTAATTTTCAATACTTGTGGAGATGTGAAACTGATGAAGAGTTTAAAAATAAACTTCCTGATATCCCTGAATTAATCTTAAGAAAACATTTATGAATACATTAAACAAACTTGGATGGGCTTCAGAAACGGATATGAATCTGCTTATTCAAGGCCGCCTTCATGAATTCATTTCATAACAGATTTGTCTACAACATTAACTTGAAAAGAAAACTTTCTGATTTGAATGTTGAAGGGATACAAATTAATGATTGAGTATTTCTTCTAAATTAGTTAGTTTCTTTTTCATGAATACCTCTTCTGTGACAGCGTTGGTGTTCACAGTCGAAGATATCCCAAAGGTCTGGGCACCGACAGGACCAGCATCCGCAGCCTGTTTCTCAAGGGTCCGTAGACGTGTTGTCAGATCCTGGTTCCGAGTCTCTAGCTGCTCAAGGGCCACAGCCAACCGGTCCGCCTCAAGGGTAGACAGGTGGACACCCGATCCTCTGTCCGGGGTGACTCTGGATGATGTTGCTGATTCTAATGATGACACAGTCATGCCTGGCCCTGGTCGAGGGGCTGCTCGGGATGATGTGCCTTTAAGGGCGATGTTAATGTCTCTGGAAGCTTCAAAGTGAGATTAGGATTGTATGAATTAGAAAGGATACTTGGTATAATATAGCAAGGAAGGCAAAAATGCATTCATTTCACAAGACACAATCTTATAAGGATAACCAAACTCCTTAGAGTTTTCAAATCATTGATTCATTGATTCCATATTGGATCTAAATCATTGGACAAATTTCACAATACTTGTACTTATGCCTGTTTTAAGAAAGACAAATTTAGCTATTAAGCCTATAACGTGAAGCGTGTGACGCCTACACCCCCCCCCCCTTCCCCGTTAACATTTCTCTCTTCAAGTCCGGTCATAGCAGTTGTTTGTCAGCATATTTAAAGGCTGGGGGCCGGACTTCACTCACTGTGTTGGTTTCAGGCAAGGGAAATGTGCCATTCTTTCGTCAAACTTCCGGCCCGACCCTTCACCGATTCGAAATTCTCTAGAGACATGAGAGACTTTACCGGTATCATTTTGATTTCTGGCGAGAGAGACTTGCACTGTTTCCCAATGATCGACGACCTTCGCAGTCTGTCCAGCAGTTGGGACGTCATCGACATTGTCCTGCTCCATCACATCGTCGACATCGGGTGAGGCCGCTAGGACTGGTCTGCTGACGTCGATGAGCTCAGCTTCTGCGTTACCCAGGTACTGATGAAGTCTGCAGACAAAGGAGCGATGAGATTGTGCAAACTGCTTTCAAACTATTTAGGTGGTCTGTCATCGACAGACCACCTATTGATTTAGTCAGAATTTTCTTTCTTTATTATTTCTTTATTTATTTTTATTTCTTTCACCCCCCATTTTTTGTGCACACGATTTAATACTCAATATCTAACAACACGATTTCTTTCAAATTTGAGACACGCATAGGTCATTGTCATAAGACGTTACAGCCGCATTTTCAAGTTCATTAAATAATCGTGACGTCATCCAGGCGCCATTTTGTGAATTTTTTCGAAAATCAACTCATGATCATAACTTCATAACAGAAAGTCATTCATCATTCACATTTATCATGATGAAGGTCAATATTTTTCCGGTCAATTTAAGGTCAATAAACGCGCGCGTACGCGTACGTCCGCGCGCAAAATTTTTAAACGCTCTAAATCATTTCAAAATTATTTTGCATACGTTTCACGCCATTTAGAGCATTTGTCAAAAAATCGCGCACACGCGCATGCGCGCGCGTTTTCGTTCGTCATGGCCGTATTCAACATAAATCGCCATTTATTTTTCTTTCGTGATATTTTCCATATTTTTCCGAACAATTTGATACCATATTTATCTCTTTATGACTATTAATAACCGATTGAGCGTCCGTTCAAGATAAATGTCCGTGCGCGCGAGCTCTTGTAATACGTAGCAGATATGGGCAAACACATGCCTATACAAAATTCATTATAGCTCTTTAAAATGCCTGTCGACCCCTAATTTTCTTTTCATATTTGGATAGAGTATGAGCCGGAGATATGATTTCATGTCTTATTTGGCCGTTAAATATATCGTGACGTCATCATAATTGCCTTGGAACTCAAAATGCATATTGGCATATTATGACGTCAGCATATTTATGGAAAATTGATTGTATCTTTGTAAATAATGATCGATTTTCTTCCAAACTTCGATATGCTGAAGCTGAGACAATTCTCTACAAGTTCAGATATTCAAATTACATAACAGACCACCTAAATCGTCCTCAATGACGAATTAAATTTCTCATTCTCATTATATTTGTTTTAATAGCTAAGACACGTAGAAACAACGGGCTGAAACTCTACACGAAATTGTATGACATTTCTAGTGAAACATTTTATTAATAGAGATTTACAAATGTTAAATAAAGAATGTTAAAATACAGAATAATCTCGAACAAGCATAAGCAATAAAATCGGTTTGAACCCTGCATAAAATACACTAATGAAAACAAAATATATTTGTTGGATTTTTTTTTATTTGCATAAAAATCGCAAAGAGATAGGTGTTCGTCCTATATACTGAACAACCTATCTTTCAAGGTTCTTTCTTTTGCGTGGCTCTCCAACCTTAATTTACCCCTTTAGTTGCAGAGTGTTATACGAAAGAAGTTTGTTTTATAATCAAGTGATAGAAGGAACCTTGATAGCCTCCGTGCAGGTGGAGCATCGGGATCGTAGGCCGCAGGGTCGGCGCTCATCAGCCTGTTGAAGAACTGTTCGAATCCCACAAGGAACTCTCGAAGCTCCTCATTCTCAGTCTCGAGTCTTGATACGCGTGTCTCCAAATCCAGATTAGCCGATCGGAGCTCTGAGAAAGCCTGTGGTTGTGGAGGGTGTGCTTCTACTATCATGGTCTGAAGGTCCTCGATCTAAAAAAAAGATTGAGTAAGAAATTTGTTAACTGAGAGTGATATCATAGTATAAGTGGAGTTACGTGGTTTTGTGTAAAGATCACTAGCACAAGGAATTTTCGAGGCTTTTCGTCTCAAGTCGGAATACACGTGTCTTTAGATCCACGTTGGCCGATTGTAGCCCTGAGAAGGTCTATGGTTTAGGGAGGGTGTGCTTCTATCGTCATAGCGTGTAGGTCTTCGATTTATGAAAGATATAATTAATTGGTGGCCGCCAGTTAGCATCATTAAAATGTTAATTCACCGGTGGCACTAATCTGGACTTCCGTATATTTTGGATAATTGAACCCTGAATGATCATCGGATAATTGCCCGTTTACGATTAGCCTATTGAGAACAAAACTTTTGATATACCCCAGATATAAAGACTAGACTAGAAAAGCGACTGCAAACCGAAAACAAAATATCTAATCCCGACGGGCGGAGAATAGGTAGGTTTATTGTCAATTTGAAGTCGGTTTGGCGTTGTGGCTGAGGTTTGGGCAATAAGCCATCAATGAAAATACAAGAGATCTAACTTACTTGTTCCTGCACTTCAGAGACTCTCGCAGACAACTCGTCAATGTCCCTATCCGTTGCCGCGCTGCGGGCTTCGACAGCGACCAGCCGTCTGTTGATAGTGGCCACCGCGAAGAAGGGTAAGTTGGCTGTGGACGTGCTCCTGATGCTCGGGCCCAACTGTGGAATTAGTCGGGAGGGAAAGCGTGAGAGCGGCGGTGGACGATCTTCCACCTTGTCGACGGGGCGAGTTCGATCAGGTATGCGTATAGGTCGCTCGTTAACGGGAACGTAGCCGAGGGTGAGGCTGATGATGCAGAATAATGTCACAGAAGAGAAGAGTTGGTGAAGCCAGGACGCCATCTTAGGCCAACGACGAGGTCTATTTCGGAGTTAAATAAAACAAGACAGTCATGATTACTCTATAAGTTCCAATCAAGCAACATGATAAACGTCGAAACGTAACGAAGAGCATCCGATCGTTATGCCCGTTGCACACGAGACGTCATTTCCTGACGTAAGACTGGGTCAGCAACTGGCGCAGTCTGTGACGCACCATGTGGAACTGCCATCGTGTAAAGTGTGACTGCAAAATGAACAGTGCAAACACTGATTGGAATTACGTGTGTATGACTGCGTCTATAGGTTGATTAGCACAGGTAATAAAGCCATCGAAATGACAGCTCGTGTGCAACTGGCACTTGTCATAACCAGTCATACTGAGTTAAAGGTATGGCTACATAGGTGATCTTCAGGGATGTTTGAAATTCGAAACATTCACATTCGCTTCAAATATCGAGAGAAAGCTGAATAAATAAGGTATAATGTTTGATTTAAACTTCCAGGAATGATGTAACGATGAGATGGCATTTTTACAGTTATCTTCTTTTGTTATATAATTTCATTTTATTAGTCTTCGTTCGTTCGTTCGTTCGTTTATTCATTTCATTTTCATAAAAAACACAGCAAATGCAAATAAACATACAAGTATATATACATACAAAGAATGTTCAGTTTATACAATAACTTCAAATGAAATAGGAGAACAAAGGAAAAGCCCATAGTGGCCTTGTTTAACAAAGTTCCCCCGAATATTATAATTTATATTACTGAGTATACAGAATGGGCATAATAATCACTACCTGTACAAATACCTAGAGCCTTCTTTTGTAATTTGAAGAGGGTATTAATTTTTCCATGACACAAATTTCCCCAAATAGTAATACATTATGTCAGATAAGGTAATATAATTGAGTTATACAGAGTAAATAAAATGGGAAATTGGCTTTTTTATGAATGAGAATCAACTTAAAGATTTTCTTTTATGTTAACTGTTGCTCATAAAATCTTAATCAAGGCCTGTATTTCCGAAAGCTTTATTTTTTTAATGGCAATTACAATAAAAGGGGATGAAGAAAAAAACATTTCTATATTTAGTGCTATCATGATAAGTGGTGTAGTATGGGTCAAATGGAATGGGGGCTGGGGTTGATGTTATGAGGTGGATTGAGCACGGTATTTTTTGTTTTCTTACTTTTTGCTTTGGAATGGAGACGTGCTCCGTGCCCTCCCTTGTAGCCATGCCACCATCGTGACAACTACACTTTTCTTCTTTTAACTCCTCTCCACCCCACTCCCCCCTCTCTCTCTCTCTCTCTTTCTCGCCATATCTATCTCTCCTCTTTGTCTCTTTATCTCTCTCTCGTACCTATATATATATATATATATATATATATATCTCCATCTCTCTCTCTCTCCATCTATCTCTCCCCTCTCTCTCTTCTCACCCACTCTCTCTCCTCTATTTCTCTCTCTCTCTCTCTCTCTTTCGCTCTCTTTATCTTTATCTCTCCCTCTCTCACCTCCTTCTCTTTCCCTCACGCTTTGAAGTATAAAGTTGGTATAGAACTTCGTCATCAGATTTGTCCTTAATGACGTACATGCCATCTAATCCATGACAGAGTACTTAAGATACCATAGTTCCTTTCTCTCCTTGTCTGAGTCAGAACCACCAAGGCCGGTTCACAATTATCTTTCAAAATCAGTTTTAGCTTTGGAAAGTAGAATGTCTTTGTGACGACAAATAGGCCTTTGTGATGGAAAAGTGCCAGAACTAACTCGAATTCAGGAAAATGGGTTGCTGAAAATTTCCATCACTTGCTTGCTTACCCAGATTCAAAAGAAAAAACAAGTAGCTACCTCCATGTACTGTTCTATACAGGTGCCTTTTTTGCAAAGGTTACTCTGCTGATGCATGTTGTCGAAAACATTTTACCGTGTTTTTCCAGAATGAAATATTTCATTTAAAGCCAATCTGCACTAGTTTGGCGAGGAAGGATTAGACCTCCCTGCATGGTCACTGACAGGTGGTTATCTCATCAACTCAGCTCTCAATTAACATAAGAAAAGGTAGACCATGGGGGACCAATGGTCACCGATTAGGCATTGTTTGCTATACAGATAGAGGGCACAGGTAGCTGTAAGTAGTGCAGTGGGGCTTTAATTTATAGTCATAATTTTCCATCATAAATGAAATTCAAATGAATGTGCCTTCTCCAGAAAATTTCAAAATTCTGAATCCGTCAACGTCAGGATCGAGGATTAATGATGATTTTTTTCTCGCTCTCTCTTACTTTCTCATTAGTGACCTTCAATGCTTCACTATACAGGAAACGTATTATCCATATTAAACTATCATTGCCACTTTACTCATTTCCATAACAACCGCGCCCTTCCAACATTGGCCAAAATCAAACAAATGATGCCATAATCATGATTGACATGATTATCATGTAAACATTAGATGATGGGAAGCCACATAATGATGCATTTGTCCAGTGGTGTAACATGGGGCAGGTCAATGAGGGGGCACCGACGTCATTGAGGTGGGGGCATTGATCTTACTTGTTTTCACGAAATAACAAGGCCACTGATTTAGGTGAAGGTTAGGGAAGGGGTCGTGTAATATATATTTGCACGTTCATTTCCCTTTGCTTTATTTTTTCTCTTTCTCGCTATTGATTTGGGGGCATATCCATATGTGACATACGTAGCTATGTCGCTGCATATACCCAGTGGCGTAGCTAAGGCCTAGTCATTGAGGGGATGGGGCACTGGTCGTCATGTGAGGGGGCCTTACTCGGGGAGGAAATGTGAAGAGGAAGTGCGACCAAAAAGGGAAGATGTGAAAGAGGTAATCACATCATCTAATGTTCACCCCCCTCTCTCTCTCTCTCTCTCTCCCCTTTCTGTTTATAATTATATTTATTTCCACACACAAAAAAAAATCCACTTTGATGGGAGGGGGATGTGCCCTCATACTCATAGCAGTGCCACTAAATATATGTATTTAAATTCATGTGATTCTTTGTATAAACGAAGCGAGTACCTATGTTACTGAAATGTTTTGACTTTGGAGGGAGACCATGATAATACTCTTCAAATACTGACAGATATGCATAAAATCATTAAAAAAAATACCAGCCGCTGTTGGCTCCCTGTTTCGAAATTGCCATGTGAAAGATCCTGTACACACGGCACGTGTACTACAGTTGAGGAACCGTAAATCTTCTCTTAGACGACATGTATGTCCTCGTGTTCAACCAATATTGCGGTTCAATATTGGAAAAAATCCACAATTCATTCGTGGTAAAAATTAATTATAAAATATAAAACGATAATTTGGCATTTTGTGCATAGGGGATTTTCATTTCCTTTGGTATTTAAAATGCAAAAATATGGAAAGACTATTACGAAATCTCGTAGAGTCGGACAAGATATGAAGAGTAGTACCAAGGAGATATCACTCCTTGGTAGTACGAAGGGTTAGGGTGAGCAGGGGAAGACATCAGGATAACACAAGAAGAAAAAAGCAGTATGTATGGAACTGCAGGGGTGGAAAGTGAGGGGGGTTGATGAGACTGTGAGAGAGACAGAAGAGGGAGACTGTTAGAGAGATAGAGAGAGATAGAGAGAGATAGAGAGAGAGAGAGAGAGAGAGAGGTGGTGAGAGAGTGAGTGGCACTAGAGAACGCAGACCTGGGGTGCAATCAATTGGGGAAAGATTTTAATTTTTTCACGAGAGGGATCAGAAAAATAATGAAACAGCAATAATGATAATTAGAAAATATCTGAAGTGTTGGATGGTTGATATTGTTTCTGACGACAGTGAAATAAATAATTGGAAGTTAAGTATAAAGGGTAAGAGCAACGTTTATTTTTCTATGTCAATTGAATCAGTTTACTGAAATATATCTTTCGCAATTGTTAAGGCAGGGTATTTTTGGACTGGTATTTTACCGACATCGCAACAACTGCTGTATTGTATTTTTCGTATGTTTCGTATTATACGATTCATGTACCCCCAAAACATCATGCTGGCGTCATCAGTTGGTGATACATTGTGTGATATGGCTGTTGACACATGGGGACACTGTGAGCAGCAGGGGGCAGTCTACGTAAATGTGAAGTAGTGTCAGTAGAATACTCCGCCTTTGGCTTTGAAGTTAAAAATCGGTGATAAACGACTTTTTTTTATAGATATATTATTTCCAATTCGTACCTATAAAAATACACATCGAATTTTAAGGGGGGGGGGGTCAATATTCCCACCAACATGACCCAAGGACTTGATTTCAAAGATCTCAACAACCCTTCAAGTCTCTCTTTCTATGTCTCTCTCTCTCTCTCTCTCTCCCTCCTTCTTTCTCTTTTCCCACCCATCCACATATGAGGATTTGTTTTTGTATTCACTTTGTATTGTAAACTTTACAAATCGGCATGCACATATTATCATTCTTAACTCAAAAAATCAATTAAACAAAATTTGAATTAAACTGCTACTTGAACTGTACAAGTACATGACTTGTGTAATTATTTTGATTGCTTATTCTAATTACTTTAGTGGCTTTTAGTCGCTAAATGAATCCAATGATTCTCTGATCACATGATCAAATGGAGCAACTATAATGTACTTGTAACATAAACAAAGCTCACATGCTTCAAGTAACGACCTAAAAGAAATCGACATTTCCGTTCTAAGCTCGTTATTATTGGCGTAAAAACTTGGCATGTATTTAGTTGAAGTCGTATTATTATGGAGTTTTCGCTCAAGGACGGACAGACCATCTAGGACGCGCGAACACTCAGGGTTATGTCCGCGCACACAGACCGCCCTGGTTACAATACACGGTTTCGCTTTTTCGTGAACGCGGACGTATAATTACAGAGTGGCTGACGTCACCGCTTGGGAATATCCCTCTCCTTCAAACATGGCGAATTTACATCGAGTGCAAGATGCACTTCTGGCAGCCTATGCTTTCGACATTATAGATGATGTAGAGTTCATGCTTCTTAATGATATCAACACACCTGGCAACCTTGATTTCCAACATGATGGTGGTCACTTTGAGTTAGACAATTTCAACGATATTATCAGGGTGGGAAAAAGAAAAGAAAAGAAAAAAAGGTATGGGACCGGCAATCACTTTGTAACCAGAACCTTATCTGACCTCGTTAAAATGAGGTGTTGCTGGAGTCAGTTGGATGAACAACTAAAAAAATATTTTTCTAATACCAGTAGAATACATTGAAGTGCATTTTATGATACAGATGGACATATGTTCTTGAGGTAGTAGGGAAATGTAGTTGTTTTTTAATTTGTATTTGTGTATCGTATGTGTGTGCATTTATCACTTTGTGCCTGTTTTTGTATATAAACCAGTCTAAATTTAAGCTATATTTCTTGTATCGCCAGATGGTATCACCAAAATTTTGCAAGATTGTGTGTCATTAAATTAGGTTCTTGCTTCTATGAAAATAAACCAACTATCAGTGTTGATATTGTAAAATAAATTTATTTTAACTGAAATTAATGGCTACAAACACACAATTTCTTTTACCCCAAAAAAAAAAAAAACAGTACTGGAAGATGATAGAATGTGGTGTGTTGTGGGGTGTGTAACTGTATTTATGTACAGTTCTGTAAGTGTGTTTTTGCTATCCAGTTATGTTATGGGTATGGATATAATGTGCGGGCCATTTGGGTAGTTAAGTGTGAATGTTCCTTCACGATTCGGTACTTGTATACAGCATTATGTTTGTGAGTCTATGGTGTGAAGCAGTACTGTATGCTTTGTAATGATCAGATCAATATACAGGGTGTATGGTTCATGTTCATAAAAAAATATTAAACACACACACACGCACAAATAAACCAAGGATAGATGTTATGAAAACAAATAGCTTACCAACACGACAATGCACAAAATTTGAAAGTTCGAAATGTTTGCACATATCATTTGCAAATCCAAAGGGCTGGATACACACACAAACCACAGTACCACATTACTCATACTCTTGAAATTATTAAGCATAAATGCCATGGTCAAGTTAAAAACGTGAACATTTTGAAAGAAAAATAAGCCCCCTTTGGTGGGATGACCACACCCCACCCCCTCCTCGCCTTCAAGATTGTCCAGCTTCATTAGCTTGGACTGCTGGAACATTGTATTTTGATCATTTTTGTATAGCTACATCGTGCGTTCAAACTAGTTAAGATTTTATGAAAACATAGAAACACCTGTGATAAGAAAAAAACATTAAAATCAAGTACTTTTAAATGTTTATTTCTCAATAAAATAGAATACATATATATATAATAAAGTATAGATCTATATACATAATAAATAAAATACCACAACTACATAAAATGCCACTTTCTTTGCACTATTGGCTCGATATGATTTACCTGTATCACTTAATTTGGTGAATACTCGAACACTGCATTAAAAGGTCACATTATAAAGAAAGGGTAAACATCAATGACTAGACGCAAAATAAATGTGTAATACTTATTGTACTAATAGTATCTATCCTACAATCTATTCCACCCGGTGTCACCTATTTCAATAGTTTTTATGTAAAAGATTTGTTATCACAATACACTGTCTTGGCACTATTAGCGTTATTAACCTGTGTTACGGTTGGTACTGAGTACATCAATAAGTAGAAAATATGAAGTAATAATAAAACTACAGTACAGTGCAATACATGATTCCACTCTAGCCTATATCACCTATTTCATTTGTATGAAATTACCCATAAAGTTAGATACATGAAATAAGCTGAAAACCTGAACTTTCAATCACTTACAACTTACCAGTTACATTATGAAAACACATGTACAATAAACCAAAGATCTATTGAAGCATTTGAAGTACCTGCGCAAAGAATATTATTTAGTATCGATCCTGAGATGATTTCTGTAATTGCTGGTTTACTTGGATCTCTGATGTCTATGGGACTTATAACTTATATAATAATAATATATAATCCGCTAGCTCTCTAGTGATGCATAATTTCAAAATGTGATTTTCTTTGCGTAGCTACTTAAACAAAACTATGTTAACAAGTTACTCTGAAGGCTAAACATGTAAAAGTATTAAGTTGAACGACATACTTGCCTCAACACCTTCATAATATTAACACAAGTTGGCATTGTGAAAACGTAACATGTGTACAACACAAGTAAACACAGTCAAAGTCACCTACTAAAGACTAAGGTTCAATATCTTGCTTTCATATATTATGGTATCCAGATTTGCAGTTGAATGTAATGTTGGCAATGGTAATGGCACATAGAAAAAATGTGGTAGCACCAACTACAAATGAAACTAAGCTGCTGTTATTTGTTTTATTCTAACCAAACAGGGCCTCATGGAAGACCACCAAATTGGTGATATGTGCCACCCTGTATCAATATCAGGAAAAAATAATAAATAAATAAATAAATAAAAAGGAGGAAAAAGGAAGTCAAACACATAAAAAAAGGCAAGATGTTGTTTAATTGCATATATATACAAGTTAACACAATGTATCTTTGGCATATGAATATCATAATGGCAGATGGGTAACTCTTAGGAAGACCATACAACTTAATACACAAAGACTTAGCAAAACTGTCAAAGTCAATACTTTAACAAGAATGTTATATTGTTAAAAAGTCCTGCAGGCTTAAAAATAGTACTATATAGCAGACAAGACAGATTGGTTATAACTTATGACAAAGTAAAATAATCACTGTTGGTCACTCAAACTTATTTCAGTAGACATGAATGATGAAAAAAAGATATTGTTCTTTACTTCTTTTCTAAAGAGCTAATGAGGGCCATCATCATGGATTGCATCTGTTGATTGTGTTGCTGCATTTTGTTGTTGTCGTTGAAGGGCTTGTTGATGTTGCTGCAGCATCTGTTGTTGCAGGAGCTCAAACCGACGCTCTCGGATTGCTTATTCAGCTCCCTGTCTCTCTTCTTCCTCTCGTCTCCTCTCAATCTCTTCAGCTCGCTGTCTCTCCTCTTCCTCTCTCCTCCTCTCCATATATTCCCTCTTCATCTCCTGCTCCAACTCCATCTTCCTGTCCAGAAATGCAAGAGTATCTCGTCCTCTGTTTCTCGGCCTTTTTGGAGTAGTGGTGGTGCCGCATTCACCTTGGTGTCTAAAATGCAATATAAAACAGAAGAGAAAAAGGAATTTTGAAAGTCAATCTCATGTTGTAGATGAAGAACACTACTGAATGTTGGTTTACATAATACTGAAAATATATCAAAGGGATAGTTGAGTTTTGGTATAGAGGGTGCTACACTATATAATTTTTTGGTCAGATAACGAAAAACTGAGTGTCAAATTCGAAAGAGCATACAATTTTAATGACAGAATAAGCTTTATTGTGGGGCCCCACAATTATTCAATAATTTTGAACCAGCCAGTTTCTAAATAGTTGTTGATAATCTCTCTATCTTATCAGTCACTATTTCAACAAAACATGACACAGGGCTTAAATTAATCCAAGGCCACCAAGGCCATGGCCTGGGATGCCCTATTGATTGGCCTCAATGCCCCTCTCATTGGCCTTGGAGATTTTGTGTGCCCTTTCCAATTCTTCCTATTTGTGCTGTAATATAGGAATGTGCCCTACAGAAAAGTGGCCTTGCCCTAAAAATATTGAAATTTAAGGCCTGATGACATGCACAATATTTTATTTGAAACCGATAAGTGTTTAGAAAGTTGGAAGGAATCAAGTAGTAAACTACCCTCAAAATGATTTAACCATGTTAACCAAATAGACCTAGGTCTACTAGTAGTAAATTCGATTTAGAGGAACGTTGTGCAAATTATTGGACAGCAACTGGATTGACCTTTCATTTCATCAGTTCTCAGAAAATGGCAAGGGCTTAAAAAATCAAGACCCCGCCACTGGTGACATGCAATTTATAAAACATCTGAGCACTTTTATGTTTTGTTTTTACTCTCAACTACCCCCCACCCCCGTTGAGCCAAAACGATCTCCCTCGAAGCAGTTCCCCAAAGTTGACAACCCTGTGTTAATAATAATGCCCATTTCTTTAAAAATCATGATGAAATCTAGCTTGTCTGACTCGACTCAGTCTGAGAAGTAACTGAGACTAAGCTGAGAAGTGAGAGTGAGAGTGAGAGTGATTTTTAATTCAGGACACAATTTCAAGGAAAATAGAAACTTATAAAACTATTAAAACACCGTTTTGCACGATCAGATGCTACTGCTAGGCGAGCACTCAGTCTCAGACTCTTCAGAGACGATAAACTGGCAAGACACAACATCGAAATGCTATGCCAATGCCCTGCGCAATACAATTACAGTACAGACGGGACTACTTAGATCTACACCGTACACGACTAGTAGTGTCTAGTACCTAGGCCTAGTACTACTACTAGGCCTACTAGTAGTACTAGTACTGGGCCTACTAGTAGTACTAGCCTACTACTACTAGTAGGCCTAGTATAGACAGAAATAACCGTCTGGTATGGGTCATTCTTTAATAAAACTGACATTTGTTGACATTCCCCATACACAGACGGTAACCAATACGGCTCGCAACGGGGGGAGAGATTGAGCCGATTGTGCAGCACTTGTTACCCCGAAACTTTCTCCCACGATTTTCCTTATTTAGATCTAATTTTCTGATTTATAAATCAGATAGAAATCAAATTTGTATTTTTTTTCTCCTATGTACAGTTGTATAAGTTTTATTACCTATTTCTAAATGCGAAATTTACGGACTTACGTATATGAATTATCCAATTGTTTATCTCAGAACCATGAAACGGCATTCGAACTGGTAATCTATGACATGACCCGGCCGATATATTTCCGGGTCAACCGACCAAAACAAGCCCAATGGCCAATCAGAGCACGTGTTTGATATTGGACTTATGAATATTCAAACATCACCGGCTCAAGCCGGGCTGACTCATACGTAGCTATTGGACGTTCGAAAAGAAAAAATGAATATTCATCAACTCAAACCAAGATGGCTGACAACAAATCATGTTGACTACAAGACTTTCTCGGATTAATCATTAATTTAGGATCTAAATGAGCAAGCTATCGTAAGTCAAGTATATATTTCCGGGTTATTTATTATTTGTTATAATACTCAGTGTAATATTGCAGCCAAAATGAATATGTGAAGACGTAAAAAGTGAAAAACTCGTTGCATATCTCATTCATCGCGGTCCGGCCGAACCGAACCATTCGTTCCGCACACTACCCCATACGCCGTACTTCAGTCTATGTATAGAGGCGGTCAGAGGAGCCAGATGCAATCTCAGCGGAACAACCGTCGATATCAGAGACTGAAGCTTTCGGTCTAGCCTAGTAATACTAGCAGTGTAGCACAACTTGTCACGACCAAGCAGCCACTATTATGTTATTATAAAAGACCACTTACTACTCACTTAGAGAGCTTTGATTGAACTAATATTAATAATTTGTAGGGCCTAGTCTATAGCCTAGGCGAGTATGCCTAGCTGAGCTTTATCGAGGCACTTAGACTAGTTTCAGTCAGACATCTTTGTAATTGTAGTCATGTAGTCTAGGCCTATTCATGACATCATGTATACAAGTAGATCTAGGTCTATTATAGACAGAAATAACCGTCTGGTATGGGTCATTCTTTAATAAAACTGACATTTGTTGACATTCCCCATACACAGACGGTAACCAATACGGCTCGCAACGGGGGGAGAGATTGAGCCGATTGTGCAGCACTTGTTACCCCGAAACTTTCTCCCACGATTTTCCTTATTTAGATCTAATTTTCTGATTTATAAATCAGATACAAAAATACTATGTCTATTTTTCTCCTATGTACAGTTATCAATTTTTTAATGAATTATTTCTAAATGCAAAATTTACGGACTTACGTATATGAATTATCCAATTTTTATCTCAGAACCAAGGAAACGGTACGTTCATGCATTCGAACTGGTAATCTATGACATGACCCGCCCGATATATTTCCGGGTCAACCGACCAAAACAAGCCCAATGGCCAATCAGAGCACGTGTTTGATATTGGGCTTATGAATATTCAAACATCACCGGCTCAAGCCGGGCTGACTCATACGTAGCTATTGGACGTTCGAAAAGAAAAATGAATATTCATCAACTTAAACCAAGATGGCTGACAACAAATCTTGTTGACTACAAGACTTTCTCGGATTAATCATTAATATAGGATCTAAATGAGCAAGCTATCGTAAGTCAAAGTAGATATTTCTGTGTTACTTTTCATCTTAATTAATATCTAGTGTAATATTGCAGCCAAATTGGATATATGAAGACGTAAAGAGTGAAAAATCTCGATGCATATCTCATTCATCGCGGTCCGGCCGAACCGAACCATTCGTTCCATACACTACTGCATACGCCGTACTTCAGTCTATGTATAGAGGCGGTCAGAGGAGCCAGATGCAATCTCAGCGGAACAACCGTCGATATCAGAGACTGAAGCTTTCGGTCTAGGTCTATTATAGTTTCATTAGTCACTCATGGTACCGGCTTGCAGTTGCAGGTCATTCTATTCTAATATTTAGTTATACTTATAGTCTAGATCTAGCCTAGATCTAGGCTAGATCGAGTCTGTATTTGCAGACTCTGTTAACTAGCTATCACTACAGCCACAAAACGGCTTTTTGAATTCATATTTTAAGAATTCATCATCCAATTTGAAAACAATCCATAGTTATATCCATAGGCATAGTAGGCCTCTAGAGCTAGGCCTAGACCCTATAGACTAGTAAAGTCTAGGTCTAGGCCTAGATCTAGTTAAGAAACAATACATAGGCCTAGATCTAGAGACTAGACTAGAGGTCTAGGCCTAGACCCTAATCGATAAAATAAAAGAAACTCACCGAACGAAGAGCCAATCGCGTTGAAATTCGTCATCTCCAGCCTCGAATTGTCTGAATATGTGATCTTCTAAGTTCTTCTGGTTCTACTTATTTGATTCCTCCACTGCACTATTATTATTATTTTTACTATCATTCCAGGAGTAAACGTGTCAATCCAACTGGTTAAAACGACAGGCTAGCCTAGTTCTTTTGTTCGTCGCGATCTCCTGCCTGACTAAAATTGATTAAGTTCCCGGGCCGGCGCCCATCTTTACAAGCTCGCTGATTGGCTGTTGATTCACTTAGGGTGTCATTGAGAACGCCCGTAGATTTGGCTAAACACCGTTCTAGATTTCAGTACCTCAGCGGTCACTCCACTGTTGCTATAGTAGCTTCTCGATTTTGCACACGAACCGCAGATTCTCCGTCCGCGTTGAGCTTGCGAAAACTCCTTATTATTAAACAGATCTTTCACTGACATTAACGATGAAGTTTGATAGAAACAATGAGTAGGCCTACCTTTTATATGGAAATGCAGTATGTCTACGACTGGTTTAGTTTGTTTCTATTAGATGGTAGGATGTGCTTGTAGATTTCGAAGAGTTGAAAAGCCTGCGGTGGGCCTGCACCTAAGGCATAATCGGCCTACAAATAAAATATCTTAAGACGCTGTCCCATGTTACAACTACAGTTCAGCTAAAAGTACATTCGAATAATTCAATGTTGGTTAGTCTGCAGACATAATTTTTTACCAGACTTCGTACAGGAGATCATTGTACAATGTACTTCAACACGTTACAACTACCTACACGTATAGTTTGACTGTACTTATTTTTTGTTTAAATCCTGTTACCTTTAATAAAGAACCCGGATGTAACTTCGGGAGAACAATGCAAGTATAATTGCCCTCAATTAGCCTATTCAAATTTTCGTCATTCCAGATCATTAAATAATCAGCGTGTCTGTAACACATGCCTTTCACTGACGAGCGATCTCCATTTGTTATAGGCTCTACTTTGTCAAAGTGAAGGTTAGGAATGCAATAAGGCTATAGGGCTAAATAAGGTTTTAGATATAAAGATCAAGGTTAGAGTTGGGGTTAGTTTTGGGGAACCATTGGAAACAACCTAATACTAAAAAAGAGTAATGAAGTTAAAAATAATACTGTTTACCCAGGGAAGCCTCATCAGCTGCAATGCTGATTTTGTTTCTTGAGGGCCATGCAAGCATTATTACACCAGCGGTTCCAAGGTACCCATTAACACTGGGTAGAGAGCGGCAAATGTGGATTACTGTCTTGGCAGAGGACGTTAGTGCCGGGCCGAGATTCGAACCACCAACCCTTAGGTTGAGAGTCAAGTGAATGAACCACTATATCACGACAAATTCTCACTAATTATCAGCTGAGATGAGTTATCCGTCCATGGCATATATGTTTTGTTCTCTCTTTTATATTTCATAATGTAAAAGAATGTACTTGTACTTGAGGAATAAAATCGATCAATCAATCAAAAATGTTTTGTCCCGGGTTGAAGTTAAAATTATTCTTAGTGCAGGAATTGTCGCCGGAGCTCAAGGACTAAGTAGTCAAGCTTTCCTTTTACTGATGTTTAAAGACGAAAATACGGCTTGAAAAAAAAGTTAAAATTTGCCCTGCTCCAAATTGTCAGAGCAACAGTCACTGGGGCATGTGTCGTGCATCCGACTGGGACGCACTCTAAGCTTGAAAAAGAGGAGAAATTTGCCCTGGTTCCAATAATTGTCTTTAAGTGAGGTCACGGGACCTGCCACTTATAGACGGAAGGAAATTATATCATTGCCGAGAGCTCGATTTATGAACAATATTTTCATAGCCACCAAGATAGGTCAGTTCATGCCAAGACGGAACTTCGAACTTGTAGATGGGTTGAGAAAAGGGGGGAAAGGGGGATAGGTTCACCTCCTTCCAATAATTATCTGCGACTAAGTCACACGGCCAAACCGACCCACTCTTGGCCATATAGGTGAACTATTTTGGGTTTTTTTCGTTTGGTCTTTGTAGGCCTGGTGTCGGCCTAGAGTAGGTATGACTGAAGCATAGGCTAACGCATTACAATGATAATAAGAAATCGAAATGGTACCCGGCCTGATTTCCACAATCGAAGCCCTCTTTCATTTCCAAGCATACCCCAAGTCACACCAACGAGACCCACATCAGACGACAGGCAGGGGACCGAGCTAAATTTATTACCCCGACTTGTCATTGTTTGGTCGGTTTGGAGTAGTCGGTATGGCGGTGTGACTATATTAAAGAGCGAATCCATGTTCGAGTGCAATGTCAGTGTCAACAAACTATCAATCTTTAAGACAATCTCCTGTAACCGTTATAACAGTTGTATACCCTCCTCTCCTTCCTATTTCGCTTTCCCTTTATATCCCTCCTTCTATCTCTGTCTCTATCGTCAGTGCTTTCTCTCTTTCGTCTCTCTTCTCTCTCTCTCTCTCTTTCTTTCTCTCATCTTCTCGTTGTCTCGTGACCGTTTTCTTTTCACTATCTCTTCCTCTCTGGCTGTCTCTCTTTCTCCTTTGCTACCCCCTCTCATTCATTCCAACATTAACATTTTTTTTATAATCGACTCTACGATAGATGCGGAATACACCTTACACAAAGATTCTTCCCATATTATCACCGTTTTACTCTTTTTACATACCTAACCAGTACATCTATCAACCCTTTTAAACTAATTCATTAACAGGATGTCGCTATGGGCATCGTTTCACAAAACCGTTGTAAGTACAAGTTCACCGACATCCCATTGAAACTAGTGTTAATTGAAATACAGGCGTTTCAATGGGATTTCAGTGAACTTGTACTTCGGACGGTCTCGTGAAACGCTGCCCTGATCTCTTTGCCTTACATGCAAGACTATGGAGACTGGATATAATTATGACTCGTATTGGAGTAAACTTCATAGAAACATTTCAACTGTTTACATTACGACACATTACACCATTGATGTTACCTCATTCTCATTCGCCCAAACTATGCAGTGACCTCTTAGCACCAAACATTTAAAAACAAAAATGAATAAATAAATAATTGCAATACTAGGATTTGAGAGTATCACAGACTACACATCGATAAATTCAGTATAAAAATCATAATCTAAATGAATATTGATAAACATGTCATGTTTTTTCTTGTTACTGATGAAAAGGTACTTACCGAACTTTGCTTGGAAGAAAACGATTATTGTTATCCCGGTGCGCTAGCGTGCAGCTAAATGGAAACTTGCGACTGAAGCTCCCGAAAAACAAATCTTCTGATAGATATAGATCTGCTATTGTCATTTCTAAGGAACTGTTGAATCAATTGAATCTTTTTGCCTCTTTCTCCAAATCAGTCCTGCACGATGATAATTTCCTACTACTGATCGAATCTCGCTCAACAATTCTGGCTAAAAAGTGAAAACATTTCAACGTTGACTCCTCGCACCTGCCAAACGCGACGCACTTATGGACAACTTCATTCACGCCAGGGGGTCCAACTAATTGACAATAAGCGTTTGAATAATGTATGAATAATATACTATTCTTTAGCGGTTAACGTTTCTATTCCTCTTAACTAATTTGTCATAAACTTGCAAAATTCTTTTGTATTGACATCAGTAGAAGTTTCAGACGTAAATTATGTGAATATTTATTGAAAAAAGTTTATACTTTTCTTTTAAAAGACCAAATCCTACCCGTAAAACTGTGAGCACCGATGTTGTTAAGATGATTATGAGAGACTTCTCCGTACGGTGCTGGATGAATCACTAGACAGGTTTCCCTTTTGCCGACGAATTTCTAGTCTTTAAGTAAATCGTTATGTAACTAGATCCTTAGCCGATTATTTTGTCGAGACAATACAACCCGGTTGTTGTCCTTCATAGCATGGACAATGACATAACGGTAGAAAGGAGAGAGTGGGAAAGAAACAGAGAGAGATAAAGAGAGAAAGAGGGAAAGGGAGAGAGACATGGGGGTGGGGAGAAAGCGTATGGAGGGAGGGAGGGAGAGGAAGGGAGGAAGTAAGAGAGAGAGAGATCAAATACAAGGCAAGTCGGGTTATTAAAAAGGTTACCTAGACCATGGACCAACATGCCTAGACGAGATTGATTCGACATAAACATGTAACAGCTTATGTTAAAGGAGTGTCCCTTATTTATAAAGTCGAAAGGGAAAGCAATTTTATATCTTGATTCGCACATTGTGGGTGATTATATTACCATAAAATCACATTGATGTTGTGTTTATATGTTGTTGCTGTTGGTTCGTTTGTTTGTTTGTATGTATGTTTCTCTGTTTGTTCGTATGGGTTTCCGATTGGTGTAATATTTTTCACGGGAAAACCTTTTTGTATATGATTCATGGTATCTTCGCGTCGAATATTTCCCTATCCCGTACACCTACCGCCGTATTTTTATGCCGTGCTTTTACATGCTTTGTCACATCATATCATTATTCAACATTACTTTAGACAAAATAGATCTGCATTGATCTGGGCGTTTATTTGGCAAACATTAGGTTTAGATGAATTTTGCTTTCTTAAGTTTGGCATCTTTCCCATTTTGAATAGGGACATTTCGTTTAATATAGAGCGGTCTTTTTGCATGACGCGATTTCACACCTCTCTGTAAAAACAAAGATGAGAATAAAGTTAATGAAATTGATTTATTTCAGTGATTCATTACTGAGATCGCATTATACATTATGGTTGAAACGTACGCTTTTAGACATACCCCAAATCGTTAACTTCTACAACATCGAACACTTTAAACAATATATATTTAGTTTCTACTTCAAGTGATTGGTGAAGTTTGGTGACATCCCTCCTTTGAGTAGTTTTAATTATTGTAAACAAACTGACTCTTCATTATAGGTTCATAATATTAATACATCGTTTTACTTAGGGTCCTTTTTTGTGGTAACATTTGGTCCCTTTCTGCTTTTTTGGCTTATGTATATGTGGCATGGAATAAGGGGGGGGGGTGGGCAAGTGCCCTAAATGGCGAAGGGATGAGAGAAATGGAATCTGAAGAGGATAAGGAGATGAGAGAATAAGGTAATAGGGTACCCTCCTGCAGACCACCCCCACAAAAGAAATATATACAAAAATAAAAATAAATTGGTGGCTTTGTTCAACTAGTAAGCCCATTGTGCCGCACCCCATGATGCCAGTGCCCCTTCATTGGGTGGACCTATGCTACGCCATGGTGTGAATATTTAAAGAGTGATGGAGTTATATACCTAAGATAAGTTGCAAAAATAAATGAAAGCATAGAAATAATGATAATATGATACATATATATATTTTTTGCAAACTGTTTTGTACATTTATTGCCCCAAATGGGCACATGAAATATAAATACACATAATTATGATATGAGTTCACTTCAAGATATTCTGCTAGCTTTTTGAATAATACAGAATACCTCAAGATATTAAACTTAATTTCGACTATTCAATGAATCATTTTCACCTTGACACAATTAAGCTGAGGCGTCAATCTGTAGGGGACATGGGGACGCGCCCCATTCTTTTAGGCAAGATGGGGGAGGCATGATATCAGGGTCTCCGTAATGTTTATTTACAGATTCCCTGAACTATTTTATCCATGGAAGGTATTGCTGATCCCCGCCCACTCCCCTCCCATAAGCGAGACTTTGAAACATCATCATGTCGTTAACAAATCTGACAATTCTGCCCCCCCCCCCTCACCTCCGCCTCTTTCTCATGAATTGACGCCGTGGTGATAGAGAAACATTCCATTAATGATGCCGACTTATGAGTTGTAGATCTATGCATAATACTAACTGTAAATGAGAAAGTGATGAATATCATTTGTCACTCATTGCAGGGTTGTATTAAATAACCCTTCGTCACTTAAAAATGGGTATAGTAGATGCAGAAATATACAGGCAAGTCCTATTATTACGAAGTGAACATAGGACCACGCAAATCACTTCGTTATAAGCGAATTTTGTTATTAGCCGATGTATAATCTTGTCACTAGAGAGATGGTGATAATAATGATAGCATCTGAGTTAGGTCACTTCTTGAAAACAAAATTCTCCTGTAATAATAAAATAAATATATCGTCAATATAAGGAAGAAATTTTAATTGGTATCATTTTGTACTTCATAATTGCATAGAATTAAAACTACTAGTACATTTTACTGACATAAAAACGACGTTCTTAGTAAGGTATAATGATCCAAGTTTCATCAGATTACAATATTTAAATGAATAGAACAAATATATCTAACATTGCTTTCATATTCAGACAGGTAATGGATAACCTGAATGAAAATATCAATTAATACTCATAATCATAATACAAACTCGATATTTTTGTTACATAGTAATAAAAATAAACTGTACCATGATTTTGTAAACGTGCCCCCATTCGTTTGTTTCTGTATTAGGCCTATTCTTACATTCATCTATATGATAAGGTTTGGTTGAGCTTTCATGTTAATAAAAATATCGAAATATGTTCATTTCGGAAACATATTACTTACTTTCGTCGCTTATGTTAAGAGATAATAACATTAGAGACAAAAAGACACGTGCCATAAATATGGGATATTTCCCTTTAAATAATTCTCATAAATATTAGCCCAAACGGTCGAACATATTGGCCCGAATTCACAAAGGAGGTTTAAATTTAACCCATGGTTTAAACTCTTATTTACATAACCCATGGTTTTAAATAAGCGCAAAATAAGCGCGACACAAGTCAAGAGGTCCAATATTAGACGCGCGCAAGGCAAGGTACGCTTAATTTGCGCTTATTTTAAACCATGGGTTATGTAAATGAGGGTTTAAAACATGGGTTAAATTTAAACCTCCTTTGTGAATTCGGGCGATTGTTTTAATTCCTTACGATGTGTAATGCCTTTTGCACTCGATGCGTCATTTGCTGAAATAGGACTGCGTCAGTGACTAGCGTCATCTTTGACGGATGCGTCATTCGAGAGTGACATCATACAACAAATATTTTCAAAAGCGAATGTTAAGTGCCCAGTGCAAACGTTGAGTTGCATTGCTGGGGTATGCACTACTTGCCCTCATCGGCTTGATTAACGACGCATTCGAAATGACGCCTCGCGCGCAACGATGATAATGTTTTTGTGAGATGAGACGTACTATTTCCTATTTTGCCATTCTTTATTACTCGTTCGTCCATGGCAAATTTATATTGATTGAATACTTTGCGTTCCACCGAAAGGTGAACATAAAACAGAGCACGCTAGACTAACATCATGAATATGGATTTGTATAATGATGGTACTGTACCAATTATTTTAACACATGTCAAGATAAACACGACATTTGGAGGGTTCTCATCAGAATTTTCACACCAATTTCCACTACATAATATAATATTTACTTCGGTCAGCCACGATTTCTGTGTCTTTGTCTCTTTCAGTTTCTGTCACATCCCTAACTCCACACCCTCTCTCTCTCTCTCTCTCTATGTATGCCACTCTTTCTTTCTCGTTCTCTCACTCTCTGTCTGTGTCTATCTGTCTCTCTTTCTCTCTATCTTTCTGCCTCTATCTCCTAGTTTTCCTTCTCCCTCTTACTTTCTCCCTTACTCACTCCCAATCCCCCTCTCTGTCCTATCTATATCTCTCTCTCTCTTTCTCTCCCTTTCTCTCCCCTCCCCCTCGCGCTCTCTCCCACCCTATCCAACATAATCCAACTAATAACCGCGGTACAGGAGGAAGCCGCTAAACGTGCTGTACTTCCGAGAATCGCTGTAGATTCCGTAACTTTCCGAAGGGCCAAGCCGAAGATAGACCCGATCGCCCCTTTCCAGATGCAGAATTAAACTCTGACTCTCCATGACGTTCCGACTGCTCGCGTCCGAGTAGATCGCGGTCATGACCTCTTCGTTTTTCATCAGTGACACACCGAGATGGCGACCATCATATGACCGCAAGCTGTGTTCAAATTTGAAATGGAATGAAACAATTGGATATTTAAATCAATTCATGAGCACCATAATATAAATATATGAACACACACATAAAAATGTTTCATAGAACTATCAAAAATATTCCTCGTTGCTGTCCTCCCATTTTTTTATTTTTTGCAAAGGTTGACAAACAAGTACTTTAAGAACAAAATATAGACATATTACACGGGCGGATTCAGGATAGTCCGAAACGGGAGGGGGGTGGGGCAAATTTCGAATTTCCACACGACGTCGTCGAGCTGTGTTCCAACAAATAAATGTAGCTGTATATCATTAATATTGTACACTTTTAGAAGACAAGTTGTATCGGCCACTTCGGTTGCTTCCCTCGCCCTTTCTGCGCGGTTACTCGTTTGCCAAACGTGCGAATTTACACAACAAAGTAGGCATCAATTGACGGAAGGATTGCTTTGTGCAACACAGTGGCTTTGTAAAATTGCACATTTTCTGTCTTGATTAGCTCCATGACAACCCATTCAACACTGGTATATATTAACCTTGCACTGGAAACTGTTACATAAGCTTAAAGTCTCTGGTACATCTATCCCATGATAGAAACAATATGGCACAATGAGATTTTGTGTGTGGCACATAAAGAATGAATACAGGGGTGGATATAGGGTTGCCCAAAATGAGGGATGAGGCGCCAATTATTTTGTTTACACGACCTTAAGTTGTGCTTTAAATATGAATGAAAGAAATGAATTTTTTATCATTTCATTTGCATGCTAGATGCCGCGAGATAAATATTTTTTAGAAGAATACGTAAGACCGGGATAAATGTCAAAAATGGGGAGGGCGAGGGGGGAGGAGAGCAATACAAAAAAAAGTTAAGATTTGGACTGGAATCTTCTGATTAGTCGACCAAAGTACTCAATTTTAAACCGAAGCTATTTTCAACTCAAATCAAACAAAATTTTACCTGCATGTGATATTATAGAAACCAACGATCTAGCAAGGAAACATTTGGTTGTCGAAACCCGTCATATGACTGATGAATATTTCGTTATATCTTAAAACCAATTTCCCTAGAAATGCTGGATGTTGCATTATTTAAAACTCCAAGTCTGGCCTTTACAGGAAGCTTAATACAGGTCAAGTCTAATCAAGTCAGATTAAATTAATCGAAATCTCTCTTGTATGTAATGCGAACCAGAGATCTGGCAAACAAGATTATGGTTGTCAAAACCCATCAACGGAATCATAGAAAATTTCGGTATTTATATAAACACTATTGCCCATAAAGTTGGATTTTGTTTATACTCCTTTTCATGGAATGACTGTGACAATATGATTTATTCATAAAAGCATATAAGTTTACATCTTCTCAAAACGTTATTGATCAATAAAGTTCTGAGAAAATACTTTTTTTTTATTTATGAAGAATAAATGTTATTGTCACAACCGTTTCATAAAAAAGGGAAAACAAATATTCTAAGTTTATGCGTAACAGTGTATTTGGATTTACCGGCAAATTTCAAGTAAGCCTTAAAATGAAGCTGACATTTCCACGGATCTAATCAAATTAAATCAAATCAAACCAAATCTTACTTGAAAGAAATGTAGTAGAATCCGGCGATCTGACAAGCAAATGTATGGTTGTCTACGAGAAAGTCCCGCCCCTTGTTAACGTAGACATGATCAAATGTCACGTACTGAGGTTGTGTTGACCCTAACAGTGACGTCATACTGGCAACCGAAAACGCAGATTTCCTCCTTCCTGTAGACAAAACGGTAAAGGATAAAAAGTCTTCTTTTTTATTATTATTCTTTTTCCTCCTTTTTTTTAGGGGTGCTAATAAAAATAAGCAGGGATTGACACGATGCAAAACTGAGGAAATACATATGTACTTTTTACTATTCTACTAGTTTATGGTTTCTTAAAACACGTCATTTTTGGTTTGTTTTCTTTCGTTTAATTTCGTTTGGTTCTTTACAGTTTTGTTCTGTAGAGGTTTTTTGTTGTTCCAAAGAATGAATTATGTCACCAATCATGTACGCCTTCACTAGGGGAGGTACTGAAACATTGGAATAGAATTAATCGATATGCCCTTGGTCTTACACCATGATATAATAGGCCTATCGTATGTGTAGATGCTAAACACCTCATCAATCTCATAGATTTTGTTTTAATTAATAAGAATACATCTCAGAGGACTACAAACTAAATACAAGCCTAAACCATACGAGTCGGTTAAAATCATAACTTATTATACTTCAAATATTAATAAGCGATCAAGGCCTTTGGTGCAACACAATGTGTGATTTGTTAGCGCCTGTGAATTGGTACGCGACCAACCAAGACTAATCCATGTTGGGGCCACTTCAATTTTTTCACCAGCAGGTACTTTTACGTTAAAAAGAGGTAGAGGTGTTGTGGTCGAGTGGATAATTCTCCGGACTGTAAACCACACTCGAGCTAGGTGTAGTTAGTGGATACCTAGTAGAATTTGATTAATTTCATTCAATTTATATACCGCTACGGTTGCCGGAGCTTAAGCCTGGACGACGATATCTAAGTCCTTCAAAGGGACGTTATAACATAAAGTGATGTGTGCTATACATGAAAGCCACATTATTAGTATTATTATTATCATTATCATTATCATATTATTATTATTATTATTATTATTATTATTATTATTATTATTATTATTATTATTATTATCATTATTATTATTATTTATTTATTTATTTAATAATTTTATTATTATTATTATTATTAATGTTAATATAATTTCATATCATATTAATTATCATTATTATTATTATTATTATTATGATTATTATCAATTAAAATTGTAAGAACTTACGAGAAGATGTAGGAATCCCGAGCAAATCTTCGGTCAGGATTTCGATCTCCTCCGATGTCGACATTCCGTCATCGATGATGTCGGTATAAACCGTATTACTGCTCGAATTGGACGATGATGGCGGTGATGAGGATTCGTTGAATGTGGCCAAAGCCGAAGCGATCTCTTGCGCCAGCATGCGTTCGATTGTAGATAACGTCTGCGGAAAGGAATAATATCATCGGCGTATAAATACATCTACGAATAAATCAGATGGAATATGATGAAGAGCAGAAGGGAACTTAGATCTGAAGCTGGATGACCTGGAATAAACCATTAAAGCCCCACTGCACTACTTGTAGCTACTTGCTCCCTCTATATAGAAAACAATGCATAAGCGGTGCCCGTTGGTCCCCATGATCCTCTTTTTCTTATGTTAATTGAGAGCTGAGTTGATGAGACAACCACCTGTCAGTGACCATAATGGGAGGTCTTATCCCTCCTGGCCAAACTAGTGCAGACTGGCTTTAACTCAATGTCAATAGGTAATAAATTACAGATATCTGAAAGAGGAAAAAAGTCTAATTAAAAATGGACAGTTCAACAAAGAGGGAGGGAGAGAGATTGGGGGATCTGCTGTGGGGCGGGGCGCTCATCACCGGTTGGGGATGTATATTAAAAATCCTACGTAAAATAATGAACAGAAACTGTAAAGGTGTCATTAGTGTCGCGTCTTTTTCAGTACATGGGGGATAAACTCCGCCAAAAGAAATATTTCGAATGCCGAAAAAGGAAGAAAGTGAAGAGAGAGATAGAAAGAATGAGGGGGAAAAGGAGGAGGGGTATTAATGTACTCATCATTGGCCCTTTATATTCACATTTCATGCACGGTATGCACCGAATATATTACTTCATCAATGAGTAAGAAAATTAAAATTTATGACATTTTAGGTACAGAGCAAATGAGAGAGGAGCTCGCAAGATACGTCACAACGTTGCTAATTTGTGCTTCATTGAGTACAACTTCAGAAAATCAAAGCTTGAATATTTCTAATCAGATTTTGCTCAAACTTTTACTAAACTGATATAACGCTGTAAAGAAAGCTTCGAGTAGCAGATTAAGCATGTTTCGGGAGGGGGAGGGGCACGGGCATGCGAACGAAAACTAGTTTACTGATCAAAGTAGTGGTTTTCATGGGGAATTTGACACAATTTGGGTGTTTACCCCGAAACAGGTGTTGTCGGTCACCAAGTTTGGTCTTCACTTGTTACGACAGGCAGGTCTTGTGTAATACTCTGTGCCCTAGCCTATCACGTATGGAATTCTGTATGGAATTCTCATTTACAAAATTTCCCTCACCTTCGATACATATATTGAAAACAAAATTCCTGCAGGTTCCCGAAGGGGAGGGTATATGAGCAAACGGAAAACTAAAATTAATACAATATCTATATCTTATTATTGAAGTACTTCATCGATAATCTTTTCTCCTTGGGATTCCCGCAGGCCTAATGCTGGTCTCAAGGGGCAGAGGAATCATAAAGATACAAGGCAGAAAATAGACGAGACAATCTGTGGAGGATTAAATTCAGTTTTTATGCACAGAATAATTGTATTGCTAATACGAGCTCTAGCTTGACTATTACTACTCTTCTTGGTCAAACATGATTCAAACTGCTTGACTCTTGGTCATCAACTCAAAGATCCGTCTTCCTTTAAATCATCCTCCTTGATGCAAATTATTAATTATTAATTAATTTCACCTTCCAGGCATCAAAATTAATTTCCCGGTGACTAAATAGAACGAGGAAAGAGATATGTTCAGGCATAACTTGATATTTATCATGCAGGATGCTTCGTCCAAGATGGCGCTCCGCATTTTGCAGCCTGCTCCTAGTCACAAACACCTTTCTAAGCTCTTGCTGATCGCTGTCTGCACGGCTATATTCCATGACGCAAGTCAATGTCCCCCTTCGTGCCAATGGTCTCCAAGTGGAACAAATGTCGATTGTAGCGGACTGCATTTGATGTACCTAAAGCCCCAGTCCCATATAAAGCCGGACCAGCACGGACGAGCACGGACCACTCCGGACCATCCCGGACCATGGTCTGGGGTGATCCGGGATGGTCAGGGATGTTTTGTTCAAAAAATCGCAACCGCCGACCGTCTCCCCGGACCCAACACGGTACCACTACGGACCGCCCCGGACCGTCCGGGCATAGCCCCGGCAGCAGTACAGATCATTCCAGACCCAGCACGGAGCCGCCACGGACCGTCCCGGACCACCCCGGTGCCAACACGGTGCCAACACGGATGACACCGGACCATCCCGGTGCCAACACGGACCATCCCGGATCACCCCAGACCATGGTCCGGAGTGGTCCGTGCTCGTCCGTGCTGGTCCGGCTTTATATGGGACTGGGGCTGTAGGGGCGCCGGGGTGATCCGGGGTCAATAACTCACTCCCGGACTGCCACGGATCAACACGGACCGCCCCGGCGCCACTACGGATGACCCCGGACCCAGCACGGTGGCTACACGGATCACCCCGGATCAAACTATTGTCCCGGACCGTCCCGGACCACCCCGGCAGTTTTGACCGTCAAAAACATCCGGGGTCGACTCCCGGACCGCCCAGGACCATCCAGGACCATCCAGGACCACCCAGGACCACCCCGGTGCCAACACGGTGTCAACACGGACCGAATCCCGGATCACCCTGGATGGGGTCCGGGATGGTCCGGGACGGTCCGGGACGTATATGGGACTGTAGCTTAAACTTGATTCTTTTGGCGTATATACCTACAAGTTAGATCGGAATCGCATCAGAATAATACGCAATAATACATTTGCGAATCTCACGAATCTCACTTCAGTTTACACCTGTCAGCCAATCTAATATCTACGATCGAACCGAATGCGTTCGCCGGACTAATTCGTCTAAGTTTTCTTGACCTGTATTGGAATCGCATTATTAACGTGTCTTCCATTCGAGATCTTCCAAATTTTAGGAATGTGATTCTGTCACTTAATTCCATAATTTCCATAAGCGAGAGCGATTTCCACAACACTTTCGTAATTTGCCAGAGTGGACTCCAAATTATTTTGTCTCAGAACAACTTTCGAAACTTGTCAGATTTGACAGTGCCAGCGTCGTCCATATTCGCAGAACATGTTGGTCTGACGACCTTTGACCTCCACCTTTAGGTGCGCATTTACTTTCTTACGCGCACTTAACTGATAATTTTATCCGCATCATTCCAGATTTGACGAACATGACTTCCCTATAAAAAAAACTGTGGCTAGAGAACAACCTTATTCACACAATTATAACCCCGTACACCTGGCAGATTTTTTAATTCGTGTCCAGTACTTTGAATATCATTCCCGCAATGTCTCGACAAACGTCAGTCGTCCACATCTTTATGCGAGGAAACCAAGTTCGTTCATTGAACGGTATTCCATGGCTCGGTTTACTGCTTCAGTTTGACTTAAGCGAAAACAAAATTTCAGACATCAGCAGAATTCCAGCCATGCCTTTACTGAGGGGACTCTACTTTAAAAAATGCAAACGTCATGGTGCGGTTTATATGATAAACACGACTCTATTGCCATCGCTGACTGTTCTCAATTCGGCTGAAAATTACACCAGGTCTTTCTCCGTACAAGAGCCTTTTGTTTCCATGGTTACGGACAGGAGCTTAAAGGATGATTATAACTTCATAGATGATTTCGGTTGGTCCGACCATCACAACAGTCTTCTAAATATCCAGTTAAAAGGGAACCGGGTTCCGACTCTACAGGGTTTCAGAAATTGTTTGGCCCTCGTTACTGTAGATCTCTCGTTCAACGAAATCTGATCACTTGATCCTGATGTCTTTAGAGAGTCAAAGATATTGCGAATTCTAAAATTAGACCACAATGCATTGCATCAATTTCCTGTTTTCAGGTCAAAGCCGAATTTACGAACTCTCAGTCTAAGGCGCAACAAATTAACGCAAGTTTCGTTTGGACACGAACAGTTTTCTCTACTCGGTCGACTGGACCTCTCCCTCAACGCCATAACCAATATTCACCTGGCGGAATTCAAATTCAAAGAATTGAGAATGCATCTCTTCACCTATTTTAAAACGTGGGGTTTGTTGATCTGAGCGGAAATTTCTTGAGAGAAATAGATGGTGACTATTTGCAAAGTGTTTCGTCAAGTCTCCAAGAAATCAATGTCATAGGGAATCTCCTGACAGCTGTTGGTGCATACCTTCGTGATTTCCCGGTCCTCAGAAGCAAGGCAGGATCTATAACTACGCCGCTCGAAACCAAATAAGAACTCTCCCTGATTTTTGTTGTTGTAATACTCTTCACACCGCTAGACTATCTAGAAACCTTATGAGACATGTAGAGCACGAACACTTTTCCTATGAAAACGAGAGCTGTAAGTTGAAGACAATAGACATTTCTTGGACCCATGTTGTCTTTATTTCGTTCAAGGTTTTCCGGCTTTGTACTCCCTTGATTATGATCAATTTAGAGGGGAATCCTTTACTGCAAGTGAAGGAGACACCAATGCATGTTTTTTCGCATGACTGTATCAAGTATTTATTTACATGATGTCACATCGTTGCTCCACTCCTCCTTAAGGAGCGTCCCTGGTGAAATTCAGATAAGCAACATTACCGCCTTGGGAACGCCACTCGATTTCATTCCAATACATCTCTCACATTTCCTATGCTAAAGAAATCCTAGGAGATGCATAGAAACTTCTTCCAGGTTTTCCAAAAGGTGATTGCTACCTTGTTACATCGCCCCGACCTTGATTACAACGAAATCAGTTCCATGTTACAAGATGAGCTTCGCTTCTTTCCATCTCTCCGTTTTCTACCAATGGATCACAACAGACTAACCCTACTCGAGTCCTTCAACTTCGCATCCTGTACCTTACTCTTAGAGATCCACCTCCAGGAAAACCGAATATAGTTCATCGACACTTTCACCTTTCAGGGACTGTACAACGTGCTTATTCAATTGCAGAACAATGCGTTGGTCTCTGTCCAACCTTTTAGATTACCCACCTTTTCCAGTTCCTTGTACCTTGATGGTATAAATCCATGGCTCTGTGACTACGATATCAGGCATCTGTCTAACTGGCTTAGGTCATCATCGGCAACTAGTCCTCGCTGCGACCTGCTGTCGCATCTCGAACGACGCGACATCGTCACGCTTTTCGACCAAGACCTTTGTTTCTACCCATCCGGAGTGGTGATGGAATTATTGACGTCTTCCTTCCAACTCTGCACAATCAGTTCTTTGCCAATGTTTCGAATACTAATTAAAATATTATAACAAACATTGCACCAACGGTGGTCCAGGCTAGGGGGTTTAATCTGCTTTCTGTAGGTATCACTGTCTTTGTCTCGCCGCTCTCGCGCTTAATGTTGAACTGTTTGTGGTGACATAAACTAATTATCATGACTATTAAAAAAAGTCGCGTATTCTTTTGCCAGATATTCCTCAGTTGGCCTAACACTATCCAGAAACCTGATAACTATCGCTCCCTGCTTCTACTTTTTGGCCGATAATATAATACCGAGCTGATCAATAGAGCACACCTAAAGAACTCAAGATCATTTTTTTTCTGTATATACCGAAAAGACATTGATTTAATATGATTTTTCTTCAACCATCACATCCCCTTTCATTGGCTTTGGAAGGGGAATATTTAAATTACTTTTCATATTCTAAAGGAACGCCTATAACCTACCTCATTGGATACCGAGGTACCATTCATCAAATTCTGTGTATGCAGGTCACGTGGGCTCCTACGTCTCCTCACTTCTTCTATGACGTCATCACGGCCACTCTCTTTCCTTGGGATAGTTATGTCAACTTTTGATTGTAGTTTCTGAAATTTTGGTAAAATGGCAGCAAAAATATGAAATGATGACCTTGAGAGTATAAGTAGGTGTTGAATGCCTGTTTTACATTTTACACGTCAGTATTAATTTTGTGGTGAAACTTTTGAATTACATTATATTATTTTATTTTTATTTTTTTTTTAACGTTTTTTTTTGTAAGCATTAATATTTTAATGATATATTATAAGTAAATAAAAGTTTGAGTAAAATAAAAAAGTAAAATAAAGAATTTGTAATTAGAAATGGGAGGCGGCAATGCGTTATTGCCTACGTAAGGTTGTTCAGACTATAATTTACATTACGATAATAATCAACAGATAAAATATAAGGATCAGAGACGGAAATGATTTCTTTTTTCACTGAAATGAATTTAGAATAATCAAATACAGCCGTAACTAACATACTCACACTTTTATTATTGTATAATGCTTGTGTTATGAGTGACAGATGTAAATATTAAATGGGGAGAGCATTTTTTCCACATCAATACAACTTTACGTACAGACTGCTTCCTAACTCCAAACAATTTAAAGATCATTCCCATTTTTTTCTAAACAATCTGATTTACCTGAACTTTCGCTGCCAGTTTTGAATTCTCCTCTGTAATTTGGAGGAGGGCTCTGCCAAGTACTTCCGGGTCAAAGGTTTCCTCCGTGTCAATAACCGTCGATGGTGCCGGGCGCAAACCTGCTAGCTCCGCCTCCCGGTTGCCAAGGTATTCGTTAAGCTTTGACATCCTGATTTCTGCGTTCGCCTCGGCGTCAAATGCTTCGGGTTTCTCAGCGTAAAGGGTGCCGAAAAAGCGCTCGAAATTTCTCAGCATTCGGCGAAGTTCGGCATTTTCCTCCTCTATATTGGTAACACTTGGGGCCCTCTCTAAGATATGCTTTAAATCTCTTTGTAAGGAAAGAGAGGAAAGAGGAAAGGATTGAAGTTTGAGAATATATTTTCAAATTTTTAATTCGATCAATCAGGTTACTGATGTTCATTAGCAAATAACAAGTCACAACTTCAAACAAAGAAAATCATACAAGTGTCTCTACGTATGTTTAAGAAATAATACATCTACTCAGTGCTAAAAATAAAATAGGCCTATTTAATAGATAACTATTTTCGACAACGACGCTTGGCGATACATATTTCCAGCTATGAAAACAGTCGTCCTCAAAGTTATTATCAACCTTTTCAATCAAGTAGCGTTGAAGAAAATAAAATCGAAGCTATTTAAAATAAAAGATATGGTGATAGATATTATACGAATGAAATGTTCTTTTTACAGTTTTGGAGTTTTCTAATGATATCTAAAGCTTCAGGGCAGTTTTTCTTTCTTAGATTTTAATACGTGTTGGTAAGCAATTCAACAACTTTCACAATCATGTCAAAGATATTTAAACGTAAGGCATATTCTCTCTTAAAGTTAAGGTGGATATATTGTATAGTCTTTAAATTAATAGATTAGAAAAACTGTGGCAATATTAAAACTGTTATCATGGTTAAAGAATACGATTCCATGATATTATTTTATGTTCATTATTTTAAAGTTGCAGTATTGGAATGATATATATAAAAGATATTATTTCGTTTCATTTAATTTCATATACATGTATGTAGGTACATACCGATATGAAATAAAATAATGATTTCATAAAAAAATATAAAAAGTCGCATATCGTAGTGCAACATCATCGAGAATTCGAGACAATTTAAGACAAGAAGAAATTTCCAGTGTGTTTGACTTGTGATTATGAGATAAAGAATATAAGAAAATATTTGTTTTTGCTTTCAAGATTTCTTTTTATATAAGGTCATCGATAATAACAAGATATCTTTACCCCCACCCCCTGCTCTCTCTCTCTCTCTCTCCCCCTCTCCCTCTCCCACAACGCAATATGCTACAAGATGCTACGTTCAAATGCGCACGTAAACGAATTGCTTAAGGTATCATATTTTCTTTAATGAAATCTTCATTTTTTTCGATCCTTAAGCAAGCTGAGATAAATTTTCTTTCGGTGGCCTCGGTAAGAGCTTAAAACCCATTAACGTTGTCATTTTATCACTTTCTTGTTAAAATTGGAGCTATTTTACCACATTAATCACACCCTTTTGTCCTACCCGATCACGTACTGCATGAATTCCATCTAATTTAGCTCAATACAAAACAAAACCCCTGCTATTTATGGGTTGCCCCGGTATAGCCCTATTGCCCTTATTTAACTGACCTCAACTCACATACTGAACTCTTCTGACTTTGAAAACGCCAAATTTGTCACGTCCTCCATATTTCATTACAGCCGCTTAGCTATCCTCTGTCAATTTTCACTTTGTTTAACTTTCCTTTTTCCTCTCTTTTTGCTTCAAGCGTCGTTGAACCTGGGTTTATTAAATTTTATTTAGTTTGTCTTGCTGTAGTTGTTTAATTTCATATGTGTCTAGACGGTTCCTAGTCTAGTGTAGCATTTCAAATTGCTTTTGTCAGAAAAAGTATTAAACATTATCATTCTGAGGAAGATTTATCTATCGTAAACAATCATGTGCACCAGCTCCATCAGTGGCACAGTGTTGGATCAGTCATTGATGGACACTTGCCGTCATGGATTAGGGTATGGTTCCCGTGACTTTAAATGTGTAGGCCAGTTTTGGAAACGCCCCCCTCTCAAAAAATAAAATGGAAGCTCTTTTTACCAATCATGTGAAAGAATATGTTTTGACTAATACGTGATGATACAAATTAGGCGGGAAACCGCCTACTAATTGATATATTTGGTAAATTATCATATCGATCCGGTCTGGATAGATATCGCGATCGCGTATATAGTCCCATATACATCTTTTTGTCTACAGTGCTTGGAACTTTACCAAGACTGGGCCAAATTTCTTATCATTTTGATGATTCCAGAACCTTGCAGTACACACCAATACTTATTTGCTAGATGATCAACTTTTTCTGATCGATTCCACAACGTTTCTTTCACAATGCAATCGCATGACCAGAACTGGTCTAAACCTTTGATAGCTAGGATTCAAAGCGATATAGCTGGGATGAGAATTTGGAGAAGATTGTGTCATCTTCTTCTTCTCCCATTCCAACCATCAGCTGTCTTTCTTCCTCTTTCCTTTTTTTTCTTTCCATTTCCCATATCGACAGGTGTTATTTTTGCTGTAGTAAGAACACCAGCGTTCCCCCTTAAAAAAACCTTTCTTACAATAGTTAGTCACTCTCTTCATTTTGTATTTATTTTTAGATTAACGGAGGTCTGCAAGTTCTTCAAGCTTCATGCTCACGTTGTAGCCCTCCTTTATCGTGTATATCTTATTTATATATGCATTTAGCGTTTTACTTTTTTTTTTCTTTCTTTTTCTATACAATGTCATGCATTGTATTTGATAAAATTATCAAATGTAGATGCGTGAAATGAAAATGTCACATTAATGCACATGTATATTTATGTTTGAAAATATGAAATAGAAATAACTCAATCAATTATCAATTATCAATATCTCTCTTCCCTTCCTCCCTCCAGTTTATCTCTTTCTCTCTCTCTCTCTCTCTCTCAGTCTCTCTCTCTCTCTCTCTCTCTGGTCTTTGTTTTTCCTCTTTCTCTCTTTTACTTTTTTTTGCGATTCGATATAGGAACACGTAGCCCCCTCTTGGCTTCGCCAATCATCTCCATACCCTTTAACGAATTTAATGTAATCATGACTTGTCATTTCTGGCGAGACAACTCCTAAGATAGTCGAATTCCTTTTTTTTTTTTTGGTCATGTCAGCAATTCGGAGCAAGTAAGAGGTAGAAGAGTAGGGCGGGGCTAAATTAGCGTAAGCGTAATAATCACACCCTGTCTTTCAGGCGCCGTTCTAGAAGAATTACTTGGGGTTAGTGCTTTAGGGCTTTGGGGTGGTTGGTTGCCTTCATATTCGGCACTTTCCTCGCTTAAATTTATTTATAATAACGAATTTGGGGGACGGCTGAGCTCCAAAGCCCCCGGAACTGCTATTGCTGTACTTCCGTTTCACTTCAGTGACTTCACCATACTCACACATTTAAACTCTGAATCTGGGAATCCAGACGGTCAATCCTGCGATCGATATCAGACAGGGCGTGATCGACTGAAGATGTCGTCTGCTCCGTGCTGCTGTCTGTGATCTCATTTGTGACACTTGAAAGCGGCCGTGACTTCTGGGCTACCACCATCTTGGCTTTACCAATCTGATAGTGAAAAAAGTCGAGACAACAAATAAATTCGTCGGCTCTCCGCCTGAAGACTGTTACTTCCTTTGACAATGGTTCTTACGGCCTTCTTGCAAGCAGCCGACGAATTACGATATTTCATAGCAAGTATTAAATCTAATCTCAAGAGTTGTGAGTATATATGTCTCGGACCTTTGACATTATTTTCACAAGGAAATTTGTTTACACAATGAAATTCTTTGCGATCAAATCCTTACATTTCTTGCATTGATAATCATATCATTTTGCGCAAGATTACAATTTGTCACGACGATGAGTTTAACAGCATACCACAGTTATGAAATGTCGGATGTTGATGATAAAATTCACACGCACCTGTTGCTTTTTCGAGAATATGCATCAGAAAAATATTGACATGATTGTGTGAGGCCAGACAATTTTGACAGATTTTTTTATAAAAGGTACAATAATCATGATTAATTATGTTTATTGTCCAAACACAAAACGCATACGGTACTAAAGCTTCATACGATGTAATCATATACCCCTCCCCTTTTTTTTTTTGGGGGGGGGGGTACTCGACATTAGCGCAATGCCAATGGTAGAAGGCAAGTTGGGTTTTGCTTCTGCCAGTGATGGATAATATTAATACTAACAGCTACATTTCTATTGCGCATGTATCCATCCCAGAGGATGATAAACAATCGAGCAAACAAACAAAATAATAAACAATTAAGAAATGATATTGTTGGCATATCTGGCTTTTCGCTGGCACATTTAGGCTTAATCAGTCTGTCTGCTAATGCGACATGACTTCGCGTGATTCGAAATAAGCAAACAAACGCACTTTCTATGATTTAAAATTGCATGAATAATGAGATTCGGTCGAGGTTCGACTACTACTTTGGAGTCGGTTAAATTTTCTTCCCCGTTTTCCCAATGTTTAAAGGGAAATTCCACCCTGATATTAACTTGGTGTTGATAAAAACAGAAAAATGAGGGAAACAAATTAGTGAAAGTTTGAACTATATCCGATTAAAATGGGAAAGTCATTATTTGTCTTAAGTTGTCATCAGTGAAATTCAAATTGGCAACACTGAGACGTATGCTGCGAGCTCCTCTTCAATTTGCTCTGCACAGCACATTCATAAACATTCATTTTCTTAGTTATTGATAACGAAATAGATTTGTTTTTCATTAAAGGGTTGTATAAAGACATATTTACAATAATTATATTTAGGGTGAATGTATGATTGAACATTTTCTTGAGGGAAATTTTGAACTTTCAAAGTTTTTTAGTACAGGGCAAATGGGAGGGGACCTCGCATGATACATGTACGTCACAGAGTTGCCAATTTCTGTTTGATTGATCGCACCTTCCAAAATTCATTACTTTCTTATTTTTACTTTCATTGACCTCTTTCTCTAATTTTCTTCTTCTTTTAAAATCAATTTTATATCAGTTTGGACTTTCCCTTTAAGCTGATCTCATCATTATGTTTATAATCTTAATATTAAAATAGACTTTTATATCGTAATGTTTCAGTTACACTTACTTCTTCCTCGTATTTACACTGAATCTACTACTGAATAATTTAATGTGTTCTTATTTTGCATATTATTATAATTAATCTGAACTCATTTCCTATGTCATCAGCCCGAAAATTATACTTGCGATATTAGCCTTAAGATTTTTTACCTTAAGATTTTTTCTTTTGAGGCCACCATCCTAGTCAAGCGTTATAATTGCGGTCTCCTGCACTTTTTCCACAAATAGTTCGGATATACTTAAAATTTAAAATAATATGTGATAGAAATATTAAGTTCGTCATTAATGTAGTAATAATAATCTCGATTGATATAGCGCTTGATACGGAATACCGTCTCTAAGGAGTAAGCGCTTTACAGATATTATTACCCCGGTCATCGGATTCATTCACGCACAATGTGCACCATCTCCACTCCCTGAGGAGTATTCCAACCATATGGTCACCGTGCATGAGGGCATAAGCAATTACTAACACAATGATGCTTTCGTCATCCTACCGGGTCCCAATTTCTCTCTTGGGTATTGAGTGGCAAATGTAGATTAATGCCTTGCCAAAGGACATTAGTGCCGTGTCGGGAATGGAACCACGACCATTGAATTTCAATTAAAGTGCTGAAACCACCCGACTACGACACTTCTACTTTATATGTATATATGTAAATAGCATTTTGACATTAAGTTATTATCGTTGGTATATTTTGTATTATACTTTGCGTTTACATGTTCTTTTTTATGCAGTTATTGTATTTGGAAAAGTGCAGAAATATAATAAAATCATCTTTTATTTTATTTAAGAGTTCTCTCATTATTGCATTTCAGTATTATACATTAGAGATGTACGGTATCACAATAGCTTTATTGTTTGTCTTATCTTTCAAAATATTTAATCATAGGAAGTTCTGGACATATACAGCAACTAAATTAGTCATACCCTTACACAGTTTTGCAATATTTTAAGTATTTAAAACAATTATTTGTCCCGATTTATTTTTCCTGAGAATGTGACATAATAAAGATAAACTTGAGTTCTGGTAAATATAGAAAATAAATTCTCACAGAGTCCAACGAAATTTTCACTGAATGTTCAAGATTACAAATAAAGGACATGTTCCAAACAATTTTGGTAGAAAATGTATAGTGGCTGAGTAATTAGCATAGAGAGATAAGGAAATCCGGGTAAGTAGGCCCGACACCGTGTGCTTAAAGCTAATCTTGAGCTCTAGTATGGATATCGTATGTCGAGAGAAAAAGGCTATAATTCATTCTGGGTTGTTTATCCTGCAGTATATTGATTGTTTGAACCAGTAAAACCCTGTCAATTGGGACAAGATTCATATTGATAATTTCAAATGTTCTATAAGCACTCGCATTCGTTCATTTTATTTCAAACTATTTCATAAAGCCATAGCATTAAATAACTTCTTGTTCAAAATTAAACGAAAGGATTCTCCTAATTGTTCATTTTGCGATAATGAACCCGAGACTTACCTACATCTTTTCATTGAATGTCAGACCGTAAAACCCATTTGGGATGATACCATTAAAATTATTAATCAGAAGATTAGCAAAGTAGTGAATTTTTCAATATTGGAAAGAATGTTTGGCTATGAAAAGGATATGTTTTTGACCTATTTATTTCTTATACTTAAATACTACATTTATTTATGCAAATTTCGAAGTAAAAATCCCAATTTTCAAGGTTTCAGAACTTACATTGACTAAAGATCTTGAATATCGTATTGCATAAAATAAAAACAAATTGCCCTGTACAAAAAATGGAAGTTTTTTGTATAATGTTGTTTAGGTACATGTGCATGTAATTGCCTGCACCTTAGTGTAATTTACTTTTCGTGAGGTTTTGATCTACGTTGTACTGCCTTTTAAAAAACAAATAATTACTTGTAAATATTGTGATTGTATTTGATTCTGTTTCAATAAAACACATTAAAAAAATTATTTTTAAAAAAATTAAAAAAATTGCATTTCACCCCCTTGAAAACACTGTATGCACCTTGTCCTTGATGGAGGAAGGGGCGCTTTTGCTTCCCTTTTCTCCCTTTTCTTTTCTCCGGCCAATGCATTCTCCGCCCCTTCAATTGCTACCCGAGTCACGTGCACCTATGCCCCTCCCCTTTTTAGATACACCACCATTCTTTAAATATCTACCTTTTTTTCATTGCTTACGCAATCTCATCCATGGAATCCGTTCTCATTGAGCACGCGCTGAATAGCGCTATTCCCTGCAAAGAGAATGTGGACCATAAATATCCTATTTGAAAGAAAACAGTGAAGCCGAGGGTAACGGACTTTTTTTCTTGACATACTTACATGCCCGGGATATTTCTGAGTATACTCCCAAGAGGTTTATCACGAACATGATTTTAATAGCCAAGGTGAAATTGCAAAACCATGTTGCAACAGTTTTATTTTTCTTACAGTATTCCTTCAATCGTGTTTCGTAGCTCTCCCTCACTCATCATAGTTCCCTTTACTTCTTCTTTCCAGATTTGTTCAGATGATTTCGATTTTTACTCTTGCTCTCAACTTCTAGCTCGGTTTTTTTGTTTCAATCATTTGGGATGGCATAAACATGGATTTTTTAAAAGCCATTTTGACATTGCAAAGCCATTGAAAGTGTTTGCAACAGGTCGATGTTTCTTATCAGTATTTTCATTTAAAATGTTTCTTTCTTATTAAGCCAAATTCCGTTTTCTTCATCTTTATCACATTTTTCTCAAACTCTTTTTTTTTAATAGCCAGTGTGTCGTATTAAAACTACGTTTAATGCTTGTAAAACTTTTATTTTTTATTGTTCCTCCTCACTCTTTTGAAAGTTTTCAATTTTTAAAAATTCCTGTGCATCCTTATTCCCTCATCTTTTTTAATCTGATAATAATTATGATATATTAAAAAAAAAAATTATAATCCAATAGCCATGGTGTCATTGCAAAATCAGGTTAAATGTATGCAACAAGTAATTTTGCTTCTTACCTTGCAGTATTTTCATTTAAATTGGTTTCCGTTTCATTCTTACTCTTCTCCTTTTCATACAATTTTTGATTAAAAAAAAAAACAATCATATAGAATTGCTTCATCTATGTTGGAATTGGCACATTAAATACTTTGTACTCATGTGCCAGTTTCACACTATCTTTTGATTCTTGAATTTAAAGAGTAGTGATAAGCGTTTTTTTCATTAGAATTTCTTTTTCGCTTTTATGCACTTTTATTTAAAGAAAGCGCCCTATTTCACATAAATAAAAATGTGATTTAAAACAAATATATATATTAGCACCAAGAAAGAAGTCAAAGACTTGAAGATCTGTAAGAGCGATTGCACAAGATGCCTCGATTGCCTGACATAAGACTGTGTCAGCGACTGACGCAGACCTTGACGCGCCATGTGACAGTGATATCGTAAACAAAGTGAATTCAGCTAATATGGACAACGGAAATATATAACTGGCGTTTGGACTTATTAGATATCCAGGCTTGATTGGCATACGAAATAACGCAATCAAAATAACGCCTCGGGTGCAGCGGACATAATACAAAGGATGCGTAAATTACAAGACGTAGGACTGCGTCAGAGACTGGCACGGTTGTTATGCTTCCGACGCGAGTGAGGGTGAAAAAGAATTTTGTATTTTGCATGTGCAACGGCCGAAAGGCATGCATATCCAACAAATCGAAACGTTATACAAGCAATGGGCAAAAAAAGGTAAAAGAAAAAAATCAGATAAAAAAGAATTGAATAAATAAAATAAGGAAGAAGAAAACAAAAAACAATAAAAGGGAAAAAGACAGAAAGAAAGAAAGCAATGGAAGAAAGAAATAATAGATGGATGAATATCTTACCTGTGACGTTAAGCAAACGAGTGGAAGCAGAAATACAAGTTGCATAATCCCGGTACACATCTTGAAGATGTATGTGCTCACAGTTGTCAAGCTCTCAGCTCAAGTTCAGGAACCAAACTAAACCGAAATCCTCTTACAACTTTCATTCGGTCAAGGAACAGCGCTCGAGCCAGACGTCTTGCATACAAGCCTCAACATGCCAGCAATGATGATTGGCTCATCTCTTCTTTATTCTTTTCTGCTCTTATCCTCGTGCTGTTTCATTCTTCGTGCAGGCATTTCCATATCTGGTATGATTGATGAAGTACGAGCTCCGCTTTTCCCGAGTTTCCCCCTAAATGGAGTAAACCTACACGACCAAATTACCTCCAGTATTGCCCGTTCACGCCCGGGTAATGTTACATATCGCGCTCAGGTTATATTGTGACAGCCTAGTTTATCTCAACAAAATGATAAACTTCATCATAACGTCAAGATTGAATCTTTGATAGGCTGACACTAAACTCGGCAATCTGCCATGTCCACAGTTTGTTTGGTTTCAGGCTAATGGTACATTCTCCACTCTACCCCCTCTCTCTCTCTAGATATCCCGTTTAATTTATAAACAAATAAAATCAGAACTAACCTCGATCCAAATCACGTATCTGGGAATGTCAATGTCGTTTGGTCTAACAGGGGTTTTGTCTGGACTCCGAGATACGAAAGTAATGGGTTCGGACCTCGGCCAGGCACCAGCTGACTAATATCCTTTGTGAAGACATCAACTTGCATTTGCCACTTCGTACACAGGAGACATATTATGGAGATAAAAAGTTGCGTTTAATCGCAATTCAGGAAAATTAAATGCCAGTCCCTAATACAAAATAATATGGAAGCTAGAGGGCCCAAAGAAATACAAAAATATAATTTTAAATTACCATTTAAGGGTTGGGGAGTGACAATGTTTTCAAAATGTTGTATCGCGGTCTTTAAATTGCTGAAATCAAAACTATACAGATATTTTGCATCGAGCATTTAAAAGTGTTGCTACCATTTCAAAAACGCTGTCACTCCTGGGCATTTGCAAATTAGTCTGCAAGGACAGGCTCTAATTTGACACTTTTCCACATTTTGCAATGTACGTTATGTACACCGAAACCAATTATAGGAAAGTTGTTACATTGATGATGAATATGATCGACAGATATGATCTCTTGAGAATGGGTGAAGAAATTAATTATCCCCTCGCCGACGAAGTCGGAGGGGATATAGAAACGCCGCTGTCCGTCCTTCCTTCCTTCCTTCCGTGCGTCCACCCGTCCGTTCGTAACAAATTTGGTTTCCGATCAATAACTTCAGTAATGTTTGACGGATTTTAATGAAGTTTGATATGAAGGTACATGGTTTCAAAATACAGGCTAAGTTCGATTTCGGAGTATGTAGGTCAAAGGTCAAAGGACATAGCTCATTAAATATGCGAAAAATACACATCTGGTTTCCGATCGATAACTTCAGTAATGTATGACGGATTTTAATGAAGTTTGATATGAAGGTTCATGGTATCAAAATACAGGCTAAGTTCGATTTCGGAGTATGTAGGTCAAAGGTCATAGCTCATTAAATATGCGAATCTGGTTTCCGATCGATAACTTTAGTAATGTTTGACAGATTTTAATAAAATTTTATATGAAGGTACATGGAATCAAAACACAGCCTAAGTTTGATTTCGGAGTATGTAGGTCAAAGGTCATAGCTCATTAAATATGCGAATCTGGTTTCCGTTCGATAACTTTAATAATGTTTGACGGATTTTAATGAAATTTGATATGAAGGTACATGGTATCAAAACACAGCCTAAGTTCGATTTCGGAGTATGTAGGTCAAAGGTGAAAGGTCATAGCTCATTAAATATGCAAAAACACCTAATTATATATGTGAAAATGTGGTTAACTTCCTTGCCCAGTAATATAATAGTATAGTCTAATGGAGGTAACTTGTTCTGACGTATATAGGCCATTTGTACCCTGCGAGGGGATGCTACGCTTTGCGTTGACTTTCCTAGTTATAATTTTTGAAATACAATATGTGAGATATACGAATTTATATGCCGACAGTATTATATACCTGTCTTTTCCATCAGGGGTTTCTATAGTTACTTAAATCGGGGAGGGGCGAGCTGTTTTTCAAATGTTATTTTCCGAAGGTTTTGTAATTCCGATGATTAATAGGATTGTTTCTTGTTCGGAAAAACGGACCTTTGGAATTACAAACCATATTTCATTTTCGAAAGAACGAACCCTGTTTCATTTTCGGAATTATGTTCCCTGTTGCATTTCCAAAACAATGAACCTTCGGAATACAGAAACTTCTGAATAAGAAATCTCCGGATTTGAATCTTCGGATTAACGAACCTTCGGAAAAAACGGCATGTAACCTTGAATTCCGTTGTCATATTTGTTCGACTCCTACCTATCACAATGCTAGTCATACATTCAGTTCTTGCATCCCGACTTTGAGTTGGGTATCAGATTTCAGATACGCTATTACGTTCCGCATATTGTGATCTTCTTTTACAAAATTATTTATAACCTGTTTAGACTTGCCTTTCAAAAAGAGTACAGTGCCCCAGAACATGATTTCACCCATGTAGTTTTATGACTTCACTTAGTGTGGCGTGAAAATCCGAATAAGACATTTTCAACCCCCTCCTGGCAGACAATTTTGTTTCGTGGGGGGCAATTTGCCGACAGGGAAAATGTAACGGTTAACGGATTTTCAAATTTGCTGACGAATGTTCTCATTTCTTTCTTCAAGAGCTAAACATAATATCAAACAAAACAAAACAGAGGTAATTAGATTTTGAGATTTACCGGTAGAAGATTTTCAATGGGGGTGTTACATACCAGACCCCTCGCCCCCCTCCCTTTCCCCTCCCTCTGCAGCAACTTCCTGGGCATTTTCTGATGACATTGAACTAGGCTAAATGTAAAGAAGAGAATAAGAGAGAGAGAGAGAGAGAGAGAGATGGGGAAACAGGGAACGAGATTGAGTGAAGGGTTCGGAAGGGATGACAGAGAGAGAGAGAGAAAAAGGAGTGTGGGGACAGAGAGAAAGAGCGGAAGAGAAAGAAACAGAGACAGAGACCTAGACAGGGGCAGAGGTTACATGCTGTTTTTCGAAAGGAGTATAATTTCGGAGGTTCGTTTTTTCGAAAATGGAAAGGAGTTCGTAATAAAAAGGTTCATAATTTCAAAGTGTAACTACGAACCTTCGGAATAAAGAATCTTCAGAAAAAACGAGTAACCCCGAGACAGAGACAGACAGACAGACGGGCAGAAAAGAGAGGGAGCGAAAGGAGAGGGCAAGGGGGCTTATAAGAGAAATTTGAACATGCAGACATGTGGACACCGTGTCACGGTTAATATATCAACAAGCATGACAAGACACCAACTGTAATGAACCTGGTACATTTACCATCAAATTGACGTTTAAGTTTGTTCTGGTGTGACAAGTTTTAAAAGAGTAAGTTGAACATACTCATTTTACAAGCAAACTTTCGTTTGATTCATCAATTTGACATTTTACCCCAAACAAGAAGGTGTTTACAAAAAGGGGGCAGGTTCAGCGCATGTAGCACCGGAATCCTTAGAAAATGGGTGACTAAACAGAAATTGTAATAAAGGGGAAACTTCAGATGATTGCAGCAGAAAATTTATGATCGACTACATAGGGAGATTGCCAGAACATCTTTTGAATTGGGATTGTGAAATTGGATGTTTAACGGAGCCGAATATGGCAGGATGTTCAAAGTTTCCGAATTTTGCAAAATAGGATGAAATCACAAATGCCATTACTATTATTTTTAGAGTAAATAACTCCTTCCAATGGCACACTTTGCTAAGATCATTGTTGGAACTAAAATCTAGTTAATATAGCTATAAATCATTTTTTTCAAAGTGATTTCTTTGTTTACATATTTTTTCAACTCTTACCCCAGGCTTGAAATAATGTATGTCATGGCTACACAGTAACATACCTCGATATCTGGAAATCGACATCATTATGTTGTTTGCGTTTTATTACATGCGTCATCTTAACAATTCATGTCAGGCACGGTAGTGATTTCTCCTAGGATGTCGATTCCAGGGTAAGGGGGCAGATAACCCCCTCCCCTCCCCCATTGTTTCGAAATGAAGGAAAAAAATTAAGCGGGCATTCTATAGGACAAACTTTTTCCCAGTTAATAATGCACCCACATCCCCCTCCGCGGCGTAGCTACAGGGGGTACGGTCCTTATTAGCCCATCAAGGTTAATCATAAAGCAGAGTAAAATTTTGTAGCTATAGTAGTATTAGTTTTAGTCGTCGTCGTCGTCGTCGTCGTCGTAGTAGTAGTAGTAGTAGTAGTAGTAGTAGTAGTATTCGTCGTCGTCGTCATAGTAGTAGTAGTAGAAGTAGTAGTAGTAGTAGTAGTAGTAGTAGTAGTAGTAGTAGTAGTATTCGTCGTCGTCGTCGTCGTCGTAGTAGTAGTAGTAGTAGTAGTAGTAGTAGTATTCGTCGTCGTCGTCATAGTAGTAGTAGTAGAAGTAGTAGTAGTAGTAGTAGTAGTAGTGGTAGTATTAGTAGTATGTAGTAAGTACTTAAGCAAGAAAAAATAAGTAAGTGTAGTAAGTAATAGGAAGGTAAGCAATGTCATTTTCTATGATACATAACTTCCATGATTAATTTTCTGTGCTGACCTTTTTCTAAAGGGTGCCCTTTTTGGTGATGTCAAAGGCCACCACCATCCCCCCCCCCCCTCCTCCCACTTTGAAAAACGTTTTGCCGCCCTGATCAAACTGTGTTCAGCGAAGAAGTAGTAATAATTTTCTCATTGTCAATATTTTGATCTTTATCTTTAGTTTTTTTTTCAGTCGTGCAAACAATTTATTTTAAAAAATGAGACAACAGATCCGGGTTCGAAATCAAGTCAATGCTTGTGAGAGTGTCAAGAGGCTCTTGGCGAAGTCATAAGCCTACGAGACGGGGCTGAGAAGGTTATCGCCTTCTAGAATTTTGAGATTATCTTTATTCGGGAAAACGTTTCCTCAAGTCCTGCAGCTGCCACCTAATATTCAAACAGCAACGTGGTATCTTAGACTTAGTTTGTATATTTTGTTGACAGAAATAGCTTGGCACTACCATAAAATGACCCATTTTTGCCCCTCCGATTCGCTCGCTCACAACATGTATTGACTTGAAGAAAATATGAGTGAGGTAACAAGAGCCAGTTTCACGAGATAGGATTGTATATCAAAATAAACCGGCTTAGAGCAATTCAGCCGGTAAATGGGTTAGTTTAAAAGGACAAACTAAAATGAACATACTGGGAATCATGTCGTACAACATGGGTTTATAATATTCTCTAAATTTCGCTATCTTTCTTACTCAACTTTCTTGCATTCTCAAAACAAAATCGTTTGGCAAATAGTTGTATTTTCAGTCTTAAACATTCAGTGTACAAGTAAGTTTCGTTGATGTGTTTCTCAAAGGGCAAGCCAACCATTGTAATTAAGTTAATTTGTATGAAAGCAGAAAAATTAGAGAAAACGGAATGGCGAAAGATTTGAAACAAAACCGACCACAAATAACAGAGTTATGAAATATGAGTTCACTAAATGTATGCGAATCTCAAATTGGCAATTCGGTCAGTGGATTGTGATGTAATCACTGACGGCTATCCCATTTTTCGTGTACAAAAGTATAATTAATTACATTTTTTGCTCCTAAATGCCTTTTTCCTTCTCCGGCTAAAGAAGGAAGGATCCTCCTGTCTTAAACATTAATTTGGAGAAATTGATATTTTAGTCATTTCGTATGTTGGGACAAATCGGAAAGTTTTCCAGCTCTACATCACAGTGACACTACCGATTCAGCCAATTTTAAATTCCCACACATATAGTGCTTAAAACAATCAGAACTTTTGTTGTTGTCCGATTTCGTTAAAAATGTCACCAGTATGCTTGTCTCGTGTTTCTGCTTTCTTTTAGATTAATTTTATAAAAAGGTTGGGTTTCCCTTTGAATTAACTATATTAATGTTGGCGTTGAGAGAAAGTTACTTTGCGGAAATTGCTCTTTTAAGCCTATTTAAAATTACGAAATGTCACCATATATTTGAAAAAGAAATTGAACATGGAAGTAAGTTACTTTCATCATACTAGACAGCATGTCAAAACTCGCCTTGTCCCGTGACATGTCTAAACATGGGGAACTATTCACTCTAAGACTCTAAGACTTGACGTTTTCAACTCTGGAGTAAGCATTTCATAATGAAACTCTCGAATCAAACTTTCAATGCTTTCTGTAACTTAATAATTCCATGAAATTCTTCACCCCTTGAGCTCAATAGTGTGCAATTGATGGAAATAACACTTATAATTTTCTCTATTCAGTGACACCCCCTTTCTTAGCGCCTATTCAGTTAACATGTCAAAACACATTTTATCAAGTGTTATGAAATTTCAAAGCATGGTGAAATTTAGACGGACAGTGTATAGCTTCAGGAGCTTGCATTTCGTCAACCTTTCAAATTATTCCGTGAAATTCTAAATATGAAGGTGTGTTGTGCAATCGATGATATACTTTTTAATAAATTTCTTCTGCTTTTCCTTTTTCTTCTTTTCCCCCTTTTACTTCTTCATCGTCTTCTTACTCCTTCTCTTAATCTTCCTCCTTCTTTTCTTCTTTTCTTCGCCTTCTACTTCTTCTTCTTCCTCTTCTTCTTCTTCTTCTTCTCCTTCTTCTTCTTCTTCTTCTTCTTCTTCTTCTTCTTCTTCTTCTTCTTCTTCTTCTTCTTCTTCTTCTTCTTCTTCTTCTTCTTCTTCTTGTGTTCACGGAATGATACTGCTCCCTGTTTAGCGAAGATTGAGATCGCAACGAGACGGCCAAGGTCAAAGGTCGACTCCTGTCTGGAGAGAAAAATCGTGTCACATGATATCCCGTGGGGATTCCCCGATCTTGAACTTTGCAGCGCGGAGTGATATTTGATATCTCATTCGTGCAATGCTAAAGATTAGTATTATGACAATTGGATTTGCCCAGGCTTTAAATCCTGCTCGAATTGTTTTACGGTGGTGTATTTCTGGTATGCATGTGTCTATTTTTAAGGCACGGATTAAGTCAGGAAAGTATAAAGCGTCGATCATATAAAAATCTAGGCCTACACTAGAGTCAGTATACATCTGAAAATAAAGTTCAACTTTGAAATCGTAGATGGGCCAAGAGCGGCTCTGTTGGGGAGGCAAAATTGAACCCCAAAAGTTCATTTTTCACGTTTTTGCACTTTCGACGCCTGTGCTCCATTGACAAAGTCGAAGTAATGGCTAGATGGTTTAAGAATGCAAATACTAGGTCACACTGCACTCTATACGGTGTTCAATATCACCCTGAACCGTGCTGTTACTGGACCATATCTTACGGGATTAAAACTTAGATCTTTATTTTTATTGTTTGTATCGTATCGAGGCTCACAAACAGTATGGTGGGGGGGGGCACTTAACAAGCATTAATACCTCTCTTTTGCCTTCGGATTTAACAGAAAATATTCATCAAATAGCGCTTACCGTTCATGAATATTTGTCTTATACAATATTTTCCAACATAAGTTTTAGAAGATTTATGAAACTTTGGTTGTAAACTTCTTCATATTGCTGTTTTTATTCAACTGACCGGATACATGACCTGTCCGAACACACAACGTCCGGGTATACAGAAAACAGGAAGACCACTAACACCATGTATTGGCGTAGCGTATGTCCAGCCATTGGTGGAGGGAGGGGGCACTGGAGAGGGTCCACTAAAGCACCGGTCTCACAAGGAGGATGAAATGCGAGAGAAAATAGCCAAAGAGAGTGTGCCACAGGTAGGAGTCTTATATACAACCTTTGGCAGTCTCTCTCAACTTTCATCCTCTCCAAGTTTCCCTTGGCTTTTTCTATTTTTTAATTATTATTTGGTGGCATTGGGGGCATTCGGTGACCAGTGAGGGGTGTTACTAGGAATACTAGCCCCCTGTGGCTACTCCATGAAATATTAAATTGAAGATGAGTATTATCCTCAAGCCAAAAGCAACGAAACTTGCAGTCGAGACTTTTTTCTCATATTGAAAATATTTGCTCTGTTGCTCAAAATAGGAGTTCCCTGCTTTCAATACAAAATATATAAATAATTGAAGAAATAAATAAATAAATAAATAAATAAATAAATAAATAAATAAATAAATAAATAAATAAATAAATATTTTAAAAAGAATAAATAAGTAAGTAGATGAAATAAATGTGTAACTTTTAAATGAATAGATAACTTGAAAGACAAATAAATAAAATCAATCAAATTTATTCTTCCTACCTTTAACTCTCCTAGACAAGATCAATCGTTCTTCCAAGAAATGAAATATCATTTCAAGGTCAAACAAATTATCCCAGAAGAAATCAAAAGTAATAATGTATTAATCCTTTAATAATCAAGTTCTGTCGTTGGTATCAAACTCGCAGTTGCCACGAATGCTACGCACCATGTAGCAACGCGCGCTGAATACGCGCATTGTTACGTAACAACCACCACGCATCAAGCTGCAACAATATATTACGAAATGGTAGCGTCATATTCGTTCGTCGTCCAGATTACTGGTTCTAAACAACAGAGCCTGCGCATGAGGTTCACCGCGAAATTATTCAAGCAATGGGCTGGAAGCATGGCAAATTTAGTGTTTGGAGCTGGTGTGATCACCACACTATTGGTATTGTTTAGCACAAAATTGTTTGAAACCAGCAACCTTGACAACTTGGCCAGTATGACGTCACACTTCGGTACTCTACGTTGTCTAATGAAGATGCAGCAATGGGGAAATGACTTTTAAAATATCGCTATAAAACCTAACGTTCTGATATTATTATTGTTTAAAATGGAACGTACAAACACATGTCTTTAGATTCAGTTTCAGATTCAAAGCATTCTTATTTCCTAATTGCACCAAAAGTACAGTGAACCCTGTTTTAGCGAAAACCTGTATGGAAGACATCCTGTCTATAAAAACCGCATTTTCTGTTTCCCTTGAAAAGCGTTTCTTCTTCAAACTGCCAGTAACAGAATGTTTAGATTATATAAAGACCACTTGCATTGACTTGGCTCCCTAGAGCCTTTCTGAAGAATGCAAGGAAATAAGGAACAGTTCAGTTCTCAATATGCAGAGTTCATTTAATATGACGGGCGCCCTCACATGAATCATGCAGTGAAGCGCAGCCACCGATGGGGTTTGCTCATTTAATACATTGAAGGAGATTCTTTAAATCGTTCTGTAAAACTATGTTTATGTAAAATTATGGTACAAAATCAATGAGGCAAGATTGTATTCTGTTAAGCCCTCCATCCCAATAAAACCCCAAGCATGTTCAAGAATGTATTACAACTTAATGTTAAAATTGTATTGAACAGCGGAAAGTACATGAATATTGGACAGAAACCTGTTGAATGTGTATACGGACCATGCTAGGCGTTGCAACAACAACAAAAAACAACAACAATATAACAATTCAAAGAAGCAATCAAACAGAAAAGAACAAAACAATCAATGAAAACAATTATCAATTAGATCATCAACAGTACGACAGGTATCTAGATGATTATTCAACTCGAATTTCTTTTTTAACTCCAAATTTAACATGTCTGTGGAAAGAAACTTAACTTTGAAGCAATTTGGATTACGACCATTTAGCTTTCTTTAAAAATTCGAGAGATCACCCCCCCACTCTCTCATTCTCTCTCTCTCTCTGTCTCTTTCTCTCTCTCTCTCTCTCTCTCTCTCTATTAATGTCGTTCTTTAATATAAATATGCTTTTAGCTTACCCAAATATTAACTTTCCAGTTTCGAAATAATGACACTTCATGTGAAAATTAACTTATCTTAACTAGGTATGCAAATACCTGTCCTCTATTCATTGAAAAACACAGAACCGAGTACTTCAAAAGATCTTTCTGTTACCAAGGCTCCGTTATATGGAATGCATTACCCCCTTCCTTACGTTTATTAAACTCACTGGATTCATTTAAAAAACACTGCAAAGTCCTTTCCCTCACATAGTTTAAAATTTACTTAATACTTATATGAATATAATATTCCCCCGCTCATTTCAACATTATATCTTGTTTATTTTTATTTTGTGTGCTCATTATAACTTATGTATGTTTATATGTTTTGTAAATATGTTTTTGATTATGTTGATACAGGGCCCCTTGGTCGAGCAGTTTTTTAACTGAAAGGGCTACCCTGTCAAAATAAAACGACAAATGAATAAATAAATCTTATCAAATTATACAAATGGGAAATCTAAATTTTCCTTTTAACAGAATTATATTTGATAGAGTCTTAAAATCTTAGGAAACGGCTTTTTAAATATGTGTGTAGGGGAGGGGGAAGGACTTTATTTGGCTTTTAATTTGATCATCAGATCGGTCAATTCTGATTGTTATCATTCAAAAGGATCACATCATATTGCAATAAAATCTTCGGCCAATAAAATATTCAGTATGGAAACATAAAATTAATAGTGGGTTCTTATATAGCGCTCATGTCTGTCGGAATTGACACTCCTGGCGCTCCACAATTATTCCCACTGCTTTAGCATGGCTACCATTATGGCGCTCGAGCATTTCAAGGAATTAATCCTGCCAGGTACCCATTAACCTCATCTAGGTCGAATGTTACAATGCGGGACTCGAACCGCATTTGTGATCCACAGTGACATGTCCACTAAACCACGACACCTCCACACAGGCCTCTAATAAGGCCTCTTTATTTTTGTAATCCTCAGAAAGATGAAGTTTGTACAAAAGTAACCATGGTAACTGTGATATAAATGAAAATGTGCGGCAGATCACAACACACATCATCACCAACCTTCAGAAAATCAGAGGACTCGACAAATCAAAATGATTTCGGTTCCTGTGGGATGTGTTATCCAACCACCCTCAAGGTTAACCCGATTTGTCTCCAGCCTTCAAAATGTCGAGAGAGAAAAAAAGACAACCCCCAAAAGTAAGAGAAGTGTTATCCTTTGGTGGAGCTAGGCTGTTATCGGAAATGATTCACTGCAGATGAAATCCCTTTGACGTCCGGGAGTGATGTGCAGGACGTTTAACCCTTACGCGCCCGCAGATGCAGTCCGTTGCCTGGGTGACGAGATGATCCGACGTTTGCACCGAGTTGTATTTTGTAAAAGGTATATGCTGAGGATTAGGGTTACGTAGCGATTGGGTTTTTAGTTTTTTTTCGGGTTAGCTTTAGAGTTAGTGTTAGGTATAATTTTAGGTCTGCTCCTGTGACAACTGCTCCGTGCTATTTCGTAAAAGGTATAGGGTAAGGGTGACGGGGTCAATTGGGTTTAAGGTTAGGTTTAGGGTTAGGATTACGTATGGTGCTCAGTCGAGGGTTGAAGTTAGAAAATCGGTGAGTTTCGGAAATTGATGGCGGAGCAGTTGTCTTAGGAATAATCATGATGATGATGATAATGATGATGATGATGATGATGATGATGATAATGATAATGATGATGGTCATGATACTAGTGATAATGATAATAATAACGAATATTTTTTTATCGAAGGGAAGCCCCATCAGCTAGAGTGCTGTTCCTCCGGCGGCCCTGCAATTATTAGTACCCTAGCAATTGCCAGGTATCCATTTACACCTGGGTGGCAGATGTGGATTAATGTGTTACCAAAGGATGTTACTACCAGGCTGGGCTTCGAACCCTCAACCCTTGTATTGAGAGTCAAATGAATGAACCACTGTACAACGACACTTCCATGAATATGTCCTACAACCGATGTGGAAGGGTTAAGGTGCGTATGGCTAGTAGCGATCGAGGTCTTTGAAGTTCAAGCCTGGAGTGCGGAGTATTGAGCGATAGGAACGTCATTCGGTGGTCCGCTGAGAATACTCGGTCTGCAACATATACATCCTTTTTTCTTGTCTTCGGTTCCTTGTTAATCTTTCTTTTTTAAGTTTCTTTTTTTTTTCGTTTGATTTGTTTTCATTTCTTTAAAATTAAAAATTACGAAACATGTAAAAGTTATCAAAATATATGTCAATAATCAGTATATATCAATAACTATAAAAAGGAGGGGTATTTGCTGTATGTGCGTGACGAAAAAGAAATTAATTTAGTAATTTTTAGTTAAATAATTAAACTGCACGTCTACATCCCCCGCTCCAATTTATTAGTTTTGTGAAATGGGGCCCTGGTCCTGATGTAAGTATAGCGCCAGCTATGTGCAAAATACATTTTTAATTGTTTTCATAGAAACTGTATTTTTGTGCTGGTGGGGAACAAAGTACCCGAATATCTTTTGCAGCAGAGGAGTATCCAAAGAATAATACCAGAGATTTATAGACAAAGAGTAGAATCTTTTCCAGAGGAGATGGCGGAATGTTCCCCGGGCAGCCATAGGTTATTTAGAAATACTGCAAATACTATTGATTTGTTTGTGCTTAGCATTCAAACCTGGTGAGGGGGAGTAGTCTGCAAGCACAGACTCTAATTTGACACTTTACCACAATTCGTTAAGCCTTGAGCCGAGCCTAGATCTGACAGTTTGTGGCCGTGTACAGGAGTACAAAGCAAGTACAGAGCCTATTGTAGTCTCATATTGCAGACACTGTTTCGCACAATGGCTAACAAGGGTTTGTGGTGCCTGCAAACTAGGGAGGGGTGACGCATACGCCGACTCCACCCTTTATTAAATAAACAACTGTTTTAATGTATTGAATGTAGTATTGTTTTGGTTCGAAGGCGCAATATGGTATAATTTCAAGTAAGAATAATAATGTAAAACTTGTCTTAAAATTGACAAAGATAATTGTGAATACCCCCGTTCCCCTACTTTTGTCATTTGCCATTGCGCGTTTATAGTTTATTTGATCTTCTTACATTGTCCTAAGACTCGAGAGGGCAACTGTTGCCAAAGAAATATAATGGAAACGAATGAAAATACCATTTCTGCCGACTCAAATCTTCATCAATAAATTTGAGTAACTTTGGCACCTGCCCGGGGACTGTTTGGACGTTATCAAATATCAAATCTGATCTAGCAGAGTTAGGAAAAGGTTTCTTCCGATCATACGACCCTCAAATATAAAGAAAAATCATAGTAATAGGAGATTGTTCCATTGAACTTGTGAGATGAAGGATTCATGCGCGTACGGAATGGGAGGGCTGGGCGTTTGATGCAGCCCCCCCCCCCCGCTCTCCCCGCGATAATTTTGATATTCGCAATGTTCGAGCAACCTTCATCTCACATTCGGACAGTGAGGTGTTCAGTTTGTAATACTTATATCCCATCTGTATTATTTAATGACATTATTTTATTTTCATGAAGTATCATTATTATTTTCGAATCCGGAAAGCTAATATTTTGGCACATTTATAAACATGAGCCCATCAAATTAAAAGTATATTGTATTAAAGAACGACAATAAGAGGGAGAGAGAGACAGAGAGAGAAGGGCAGACTGACAGACATAAGAGGGGGAGAGGTGATAAGAGAGAGAGAGAGAGAGAGAGAGAGAGAGAGAGAGAGAAATCACAAATCCTTCTTCGTCATTTTGTTCACGTGTCCTTTCTTATTACATGATCCACTTTACTGGACTATCCTTACAAACAGACAAGTTACCAAGGTAACATATCAACAAGATGTATCACAATGACGCGCGCTACATCACCGTTGATCGGAAAGTATGACACTGATATACCCGAGTGACTCATCCTTCAATATGTGAGTCCTCTGTCATTCATTACTGTGCAGGTCCCCAGTGAGAGCAGAAGTCAAGCGTAATTTAATTATCGGGCGGTCAAGAATAATATTGAACTTGTTCGAAAATGTACACAAATTGTACATTCAGCCCTAACAATCGCCAGTTATTATCAATTTTGGCTATCAAATATTTGGAAAGATTAAGAGTTTTCGTATTTTTGTCCAAGAGCGATAGATCGTATCATAATCTAAAGGCGAATCGTTCTACTAGGAAATATCAAAACTATGAACGGAAAGTGTGGCCAAACCCTTTGTGAAGATACATGTTGATAGGCTCACGGGCATTTGTTTCGTAGACCTATTATGCTGTTAGCTGTAGGTATACAGGTATATAGGTTAAAGTTTTGATTAAAAAATACCGTTGTAGATTTAGCAGCCTCATTTATACATCCCTTCGATTCGTTTAAATTTCTTAATGGACTTGTTTTTTAAATGTGTTTGTTTGTGTACATGTTTATGTGTTTGTTTGGTGTTGTTGTTTAGTTATTTTTCCAAAATTAACGTGTGCATGTGACCTGCGTATTTTAGTATTATTTTCAATGGTAATTTTCTTCCTTATTGATGCAATTAATTAACAGGAGCCCGCAATAAACGTAGTATCTTAAGCAAGACAATAAAATGGTTAAAAATCAAGATCTTATTGAAGACTCATACATTTATGACCCCCTATATTTGAAGCAGTTTATGAAATGTCATAATTTTTTAAGGGGACTACGACAGAGATTATTTGGGTTCATATTGCATTTATTAAGCAGGAAGAGCAGGGCTGAGATTATTCCAATAGTCAACATGTATAATTACTATATAGTGCTTCGATCAATATGTGAATCAATCGAAATTAGCGCTATATAATTTCAATCGTTGTTGTCAGTTCGCTATAATATCTGCAATACATATTCCGCTTGTAAATTTATGACTATAAATACGAAACACAAAATACACTTTCAATCGTTATTATCATTCGTTCCCAAAGATAAGTTTCTCCCCTTTTATTTGCAACCATTGTAAACACCTATGATTCTGCTTAATTAGAACAGAAATGATACTTTAAGACAAAACTAATACTTATATTTATGACTACAGTCATGTATATGAGGGACAAATTTCTGTTAATTCTTAAAGCCTGTCTGCACTAGTTTGGCCATGAGGGATTAGACCTCCCAGCGTGGTCACTGACAGGTGGTTATCTCATCAACTCAGCTCTCATTTAACATAAGAAAAAGAGGATCATGGGGGATCATTGGGCACCGCTTAGGCATTATTTTCTATATAGAGGGAGCAAGTAGCTACACGTAGTGCAGTGGGGCTTTAAACAAAACTCATGCAGTTCGGACAACGTAGGCCTAGTAATAACTCTCAGGGCAATCACCTTTTATTTGTTGTTATCCAGTGAGCATCTCTCCTTGCTGTTCAGACTGGCATTATGCCCAACAGATCCAGGCTTTTGGTTGTCTCCAGCCTAGAACCCTGGGATGGTTTGTAGTGGAAGGATGATGATGAAAGATAGAGAGAGAGAGAGAGAGAGAGAGAGAGAGAGAGGAGAGAGGGGAGAGAGAGAGAGAGAGAGAGGAAGAGAAGGAGAGGGAAGAGAGAGAGAGAGAGAGAAGAGAGAGAGGGGAAGAGAGGAGAGGGGAGAGAGAGAGAGAGGGGAGAGAGAGAGAGAGAGAGAGAGAGAGAGAGAGAGAGAGAGGGTGAGAGGGAGAGGGGAAGAGAAAGAGAGAAGGGGTGAGATATAGGGTGAAGAGGAAAATAAACATGATAAAGGGGGAAGAGGGTGTGGAAAGAAGGGAAAGAGAAAGAGAAGTATCTTAAACGTCTCAAAGTGTTCAACTAATTTACCTTTCGTTGTTACAGATTTTTAATTTTTAAAGGGTTTTAGAGACCCTGGGTTATATCGATATCAATGGTGGGTAATATGTCCCCAGCCTAAAATTCCTGGATGGTTGTAGTAGAGAGAGGATGAATACGTGAAGAAAACAGAGAGAGAAGTATACAGAAGGGTGAGCAAAGAGGGGAGAAATGAGGGAGATGGAGGGAGGGAGAAAGAGAGAGAGAGAGAGAGAGAGAGAGAGAGAGATCATCATTGATATACAATGTTAACTCTGAGATGCATAGCCCTACGTGTTATCAGTGTCTGTGATATGGTGTAATAATGAAGCCCTGGAAAAACTGCGCTTCAAAATGATCATGAAGTGCCTCAAAAAAGTAAAAATCTTTGAGTGACCGGTTTTACCATACTCATTTTCCCCAATAGACTGTAGTGTAATGAAAACCGTTAGGAAAACGCAAAATTTGATTTCGATTTCCAATCATAAATATCTTGATAATCAGACAGGCGATCGGCTTGTAAAAGTCATGGGGTTCCTTACTGACCTAAAGGTTTATAATTATCATCGCAGCATGAACTAAATCCAGGATTTTGTTTCAGAATCTGAGACAAAGTTACCCATGTCAGCACGTTAAACCCCCTCCCCTCGCTCTCTCTCTCTCTCTCTCTCTCTCTCTCTCTCTCTCACTTCTCTTTCTCCATTTATCATTTTCATTCTCCAACTCTCTAACTCACCACCAACTCCAAATCTCTTTCATCCCAAACGCCCTTTTCATTTAAATTTATATGCATACAGTGCATGCTTATTTCATCACCTTTCTATCATTTCCAAATTTCATTTTAGGATTTGACAAAGTCAATGGCAATGACATTTAATGCGCGATAACGCACATTGGTCTAGAGCGTAATGATGACGTAATAATCCATTCGAGCTCATTACCATAGAGACATTGCTCACACCCATGCTATTTATTATTAGTATTGATAAACAGTACAAACAGACAGGGCCGTATTTGGCCAAGTATAACAAATTTTAGTTTCCTGACTACAGAAATGAAGGTAAAACAACTCAAAATTATCTTCATTATTTTCGTATATCCTTATGCAATGTTTTTTTCTTGGTTTTTAAAGCAGTTGAGATGAAAAATTATTTTCTTCTTCTTATCATGCAACTAAAATGCAAGGGTGTATCTGCATGCTCAATGTATTTCATTGGAAAAGCCTTACCGTATATATCTTGTGAATGAACGAGATGAATTTATTTTTAAAAAAAAATCAGTTTCATTAATTTCATTAGTTACATTAATTAGGATTAAGGCAGTTTTAGAAAGTTTAATGTACAGTCCAGATATATTCATTTTCAACAAAAAATATAAAATATTAACTTTAAGAGGAGCTTAATTTTAAACAGAGAAGTTAGTACAGAGTAAAAAACAAAAAAAAATTAAAGAACATGTACAGCACGTTGTTGGCCCCAGCGGCGGATTCAGTTTTGTATACGAGGGGGCGGCACTATGTTGAAGAAAATCTCCCCAAAACAAAACTATGAAATGAAATAAAATAAAATAAAAAGATAAGATGAATGAATATATAAATAATAAGAAAAACAAGGTTATTACATTGTGTGGAGTATTTATTTTCCAGTGAAAATTTTGAAGAAAGGACAATTTTGTTGTTGTTAATTTTTGTGGTATATCAATTGGTATACGGGTCGTTTGTGCCCCCCTCACACTAAATTTGCGAGAGGTCGACCCCATTTTCCAGCAAACTTTACGTATGAACTTCTTCCAACCTTGTAAGATCTTCGTTCCGCGTCATGTCTTTAAGGACAGACGAAGAAATAAAATACCCTCAAAATGAGAATCCCACTCAAGGCTTAGTGTATATTTTAGAGATTTTTGTTTACGCCAAAGTTAAGATGGCGGACACACGCCGGATGCGATTTCTGTCAGTCGATCGACCTAAATTTCTTCTAGCGACGATTCGCTGTGGATTTGCGCCCTAACCATCGGATGGGGTACACGACCGACCGGGTGGTAACCGGAATGTTTTTAAAGCCCCTGCTTAACATTTTTTTTTAACTTTGGATTTTTTGTTTTTTTTTGTTTTTGTTTTTTTACTTAACTCCAGTGAAGTATTCTTTCCCTTTCGACGCAATTCCATTTCTAAGTACTACAAAAATCAATTTGGTATCTATTTTATGGAAGCTGTTGATATTTCCTAAAAAGGAATAACGCTTTTTGATGATAAAATTTAAAGAAACCATGTTTTTTTCCCCTGTTAGTTTATGTTAATTTCTTGTATATTCATTTCTCTTTTTTTAATAAAGATTTTCCTTTTTTCTTCTTTTTCCCCCTTTTTCTGTTTTCTTTTCTTTTATTTTCTTTTCTATTTTTAGTCAGCCCCTTACTTACGGAGAACTCCCTACTTTATTGAGGACATTTTTCAGGAAGTATTCTAAGTATTCTGGAAGTTTCAGTCAGGTTTCTGTGGTACATCTTAAAGGAATAGCTCTTTAATAAAGAGTTTGGGTCATTGAAAATGTCATAGTGTCGTTTGCCCTTGGATAGCTTTTAGCGTCCAGCCCTGCAAAATGTCACAACAAAATTATTTTGAGAGGTTTCTGCTTTTCCCTTTACCATATAATAGACATCCTGGCTCTCATCATCAGAACATTATGGACCTGTAAACCAAAATAAATTTGCTTTCATATTATGTCAGATAAAGACTTTTGTAATAGATGGAAATCATAAAAAGTTTGAGTTTCATAAATAGTTAGGTGACCTTTTACAAAAATGCATAAACGTTTTGAATAGAACATAATTTTAATTTGCCCATATTTCTAGGCATTTCTGCGACATTACTGATTAACTAAAAACACTTGTACGAGCTTGTTTTGTCTATTTATCCTCGCAGGGGGTATCTTATCTGTCGAAAGGCGGGAAACAGGCGAAGCGGGATGGAAGGAGGATAAATTTGAAACAAGCTCTCTTGAATGACTCATTCGTTGTCATATTTCCATGGGCGTTCTTTAATACAATGAGGCGCGTCGATCTGAGGGTGTATGGGGTTGATTCCCCCTCCCCCCCCCCACACAAATGATCATGAAAACAAAAGCCATTGTCATGTCGATCCACCCGTTCTCCGGCGATCAATTTTGATTGATACGCGAAATGTTTTTTGTTGTGAAAAAAGAAAAATTACTTTAATGTTTACTGTGATTTGTTAGATATAATGGAAAGAGCATTACATTTTTTTTGTGATCAAAACAATAATGATATATATTGTATAGGTTTATAATATCACACACAGCTACTGAAGAGATATACACCCCCCCCCCCCACCCTATTCTTGCTGCATCCAAACATAACTTTAGATTTTGTTTTCAACATGTTCCTTACTTGCAATTCAGTACTGACGAGCAGGGGCGGATCCAGCCGGCGGCAAGGGAGGGGGCCGAAAAAGGGGCCCACTTCGTGCGAAAATTTGAAAACCGTGCCGGCCGATTTTCCGCTCAGGGGTCGTGAGCAAATTTTGTTTTGTTTTGCCTCCGAAAATTGAAAATTGGAAAATCGTGCCGGACGATTTTCCGCTCAGTGGGGGTAGTGAGCAAACTTTTTTGGCCACGACCACCCCTTGAGCGCCAGGAGGGGCCCATCTTCTTTTTCCCCAAAAGGGTGTTTTTACATGTTTTTTTCTAGGGAGGGCCCGGGCCCCCGGCCCTGGATCCGCCACTGCTGACGAGAGTGTTCAAACCACCCCTCCCCCCTCCATCTCACTTCCTTCCCCCTACCTCTGCAATGTATGATTCCACTTTCTTACTTCCACAATGATGACACACCCTGTATCAGTTGTATCAGTGATGGAGAAATAATTCGTTTTGGAAATCGAAAATGGAAGCATCCGACGCTGCTGCTGGAATTTGAATTTGCCATAAGTGGATACATGTTTGGGGTAATTTCTGCTACATTTACTATTCATATGGGATTCAGCATCAATTATGATTTTAAGTGATTTTTGTGTGACGTACTATTGTCCAAATTGAATAAAGGCCGTCTATTTGGAATTAAAACATCATGTTACACAATTTGATGCAAACTATGTTGATTTATTATATACTACACAAGATACACTAAATAATTTTGTCGTACGTTGTACATTTATTTTGCTCACCCTCTATCGATTGCTTAATTGATTGATTGATTGATTTATTTAAGTATGTATTTATTTATTCATTCACTTACAACAGTAACAATTTAACTACAAACTATATTTTTACATTAGTAAAGAAGTATTACAAAATCAAATTATATGCTTAAGGATGGTAAATGGGACCAGAAAATAGCTCATGTGCTAGTCGAGCTTGGCCCCTCTCTCTCTCTCTCTCTCTCATTTATTCTCTGACCCCTCTGACCCTCTTCTCTGACTCTCCCTTTCTCTCTCTCTCTCTCTCTCCCACCTCTATTTCCATTTTAGAGCCCCCTCCCAAAGTGAAAATAAGTAAAAGTGCCAATAATGTTGTTTAGAGGGTGGACTTGGTAACAATTGCGGAAGAGCCTGCAAAAAAAACAAGCAAAACAAATATTGCGTTTTGCCATAGTTTCCTACCGCCCGGTCCCACTTCTTCATCCAAAACAATACATTGCCCAATTATTTTCATCGCTGATGATGTTATAATCGCCCAAAATTCCACTGGCAACTCGCAATAACAGCACGAACCACAAAGAAAAGCCCCCCATCTGTTTGTAAACCGTATTGCCATCAACAGACCTCTCCCGTTTCCGAAACAGTGGGCGAAATAGAAAGAATCCGTACCTGTGTTCCTTTCTCTTGGTTGTTAGTATCTTTTCTTGTGAAATTTGGTCTCCAAGGATACGCCTAAACGCGGGAATGTTATTTTGAAGATTCGGTTGCAATAGATAGCATTCGCACGTGTTTCGGAAAGAAGAATATGAATATTTGCAGATATATGATGCGTTCCACTTTGACAACAGTGGCGTAGCTGCAAGGGGGCATGGAGGGGAACGTGCCCCCATCAAATGACGAACAAAGAATAAAAGAGAGGAAGAGATATAGAAGTAGAGAGGAAGAAAAGAATGTGAAAAGAAGAAATTACTATACCCCCAACCATGCAGCTTCATGTCTCCCCGAATCAATATCATAACGAGTTTGCATTGCATCCTCCAATTAATAGAACCTATGCCTCAACACCCCCCTGCTCCCCTTTCCCCTCCCCCACCCCAAGATGCCGGCGCCACCTAAATGTCTGGATCTACATTAAATACGTCACTGTTTACTCGTCTTGTGTCAAGAACAATGTGAATGCATTAAAAGAGTTCTAAATTGAGAATATACTTTTAACAGAGTTAAGACAAAATACATATTCCCCTCCCCCTATGTAAGCTATTATAGACCTAATAGAATTGCTACAAACTCCATTTCATTTGCTCATGAAATATGTGTTGTTTTCACAAGTCAGAAGAATGCTGTTCCATACGTTCCGTAATATAATTATATTTTAAAACAATGATAATGCGAAATAGTATATATATTCCTATATTTTGAAATTATGGAGTTTATAATTCATTTTAAGATTTTCACAATAAATAATGAGTTATTACAGGTTTGTGACTCCGTCAACATGTTGCAATGTCATCAATTATCTAAATAAGAGGACCCTTGTTCCATTTAATTATTTCTATTCTCCCTGGATAATTTGTACCAAGACCACAAAATTCTAACGGAAGCCCGATTTAAAAACCACAAGGTCCTAAAGGAGATATTTTCTGGAGCAGAAAAAGATTCCAAGTCATATTTTCATTACTAAACCGTATAGGGAATACGATTTGTAATATATAGGTGGAGGAAAGAATCGGGCGATTGTCTCTTGCACATGAAATAGTACTTTGATGAAATTTGTGCAATATATATTGAGTGATTTATTGTTTATTAGCTTTATTCAGATAGTATTTATACATCTCTCTATATAACTCATCATTTATATGTACATGTATATCAACATTATTTTAAGAGGTGATCAGTATAGCACTGCTTGAAAAAAATCTCCTAAAATTAAATACATTGAATAAAAAAGGATTCTCTAATTTTATAGGAAGAGAGATTACGTGGAGAGAAAACAATCGGGTCAAATTACAGTTGACCATAATGTGATCGTAAAGAATACATTGCATATTTTAGCTTTTAAAAATTGATCAAATGACATGAATTGATAGTGATGAAAAAAATCAAGAAACAAGTGAACACAAGAAAAGATAGGGAAAGAGTGGACGAGGTCAAGAACAACAAAAAATGCAAATATTCAGCTTACTATTCTTCAGCGGGGCGTTAATTTCATATGCTCTCCCGGAGTGCCGCAATAATAGACCAAACAACTATTGGAACATAGTTTGGGTCTAAATTTGGATATTTCGTACCCTTGATGTTTCATCACTATCATCCCTTTCTTTACGACTTCATAGATGCCCCATTGAATACAGGTTGAATGGAAGAATGGCATTGTTATGAGGCGACCAACGTCCCAATGCCATGGGTAATAATATACACGTGTTTTTTCGTGGTATTCTCTTCAGATGCACCTGTGCACCGTCATTACCCCCTGTAAACATTACCCCTTCCTGTACGTTTTTTATAATTTAATTGAAGTAAACAATATTTTTCTTTTTGTACTTACGATAGTGCTGGTCTTTTTTCTTTGTATTTTATAGGTGCTTTTCACATGTCATATATTTCGTTTATACATGTATTGTTTTTTTCTATTGTATATTCATAAATTTGTGTATTTTCGTATCTTTTAGATGTGCCTTTTGGTGACTAATAAAGAAAAAATGGAAATTAATATGATGGCTATCAAAATAATCACCATCTACATCTACAGTGGCTTGAAAAACTTACAAATACTGACCGCTCATTCTCGCGTTGAACTTATAATGGCTACATCCAAAGAGGCTGTCATGTCAGTCTCCCTGGTCTTCGGGCCGGTATTGTCGGTCGTGTGTGTTGGCGGTCTACGGGGATGACCCGGTGCTACTACTGAAAGTTCTAATAAATAAAGGGCTAAATTCCGAAATCTAATGCTATCGAAAATCCGGTGTATATACATTTTTTCAAACATTTTTATGAACTTTTTGTTTTGGTTTGGTTTTGAGGCAATTCAGTCAAAGTTGACTATTTTTGCCTTTCGCGCTCTGCTTGGATTTTGACAAGAGATATACATATACACGTATATAAACGTATACATATACATATCTATACATACGCACACACATATACGTATTTACATCTATACTAACATAGACAATATCATTCTTACTGTTTTATTTGTTTCATATTATAATTTCATTATATATATTTGTTTCCTTCATTTTTTACTTTTTTGCTTTTCAAAATAATACTAAGATGTATATTCTATACGAAAAGTTTTTCTTACTTCTAATTGTATATATATCCGTTTTTCTTATAATAAACCTTTATTTTATACTCAAATTTATTTTTGAAACTGTTTTGTGTTTAAATAATATAAACATGTATAAACATGAATATTCTAATGCTAGATATATTACTCTTTTTATACTCTAATTTATTTTTAAAACTGTTTTGTGTTTAAATAATATAAACATGTATATTCTAATGCTAGATATATTACTCATTGCAGATGTAGTATCGACAATAATATCGCCAGCGACACCCGCCCGCCCCGCAATGCGGCCAACAAGGGATCCAAAAGACCACGACGCCCCGCGCGCCCCCGCAACACCCCGCCAGGCGACAAAAAACCAATGCAAGCAAGCGCGCTCCACACCCCACGGGAGGACCGGCGCGGCGGCCAACAACCCGATCGACAACCGGAACAACAACGAACAAGGCCCACCGGCCGACGCACACGGCGCCGGACCAAACAGCAGGCCGCCGGCCCCGCTTAGCCGAGCCAGCGGCCCGCCGACCGACCGAGCACCGCGCGCGCCGGCCAACAGGCCCCGCCCGCCAACGATCCAACCATCGACCGAACCATCCACCGCCGCGCCGGCCCCGCAGAGGACAAAACACGCCCGCCCACACCAGCCCCCATCACCCTACGAAGCGCAGCGGCGCACGAGACGCCGCGATCCCCCAGACCCCCCACCGACCACACCCCGAGACAAACGAACATCACCAGCGATACCACTCCCGATGTATATTCTACACTAAAACTTTTTTTCTTCAATTCCAATGATCTATTCCCCTCTCCATGTAAACCATCCTCTGGAAGTAATCCACAAAAGTAAAATAAACACGGAGAAAATAATATGCAGGCACGCATGAGTCATCGATGCACAATAAAAGGATGTAAACATGATATGACATGCTATGCTCTATAATTATAAGGTCTGACTTTGTAATGTTTTCTTTTACATCATTGTAAATCTTGGTTAGAGAGCTCGGCAACGGCGAGCCTGCCAGTCTGGGTCACTCCCCACCAAGAACTACGGCTCCTCCAGGCCTGCTTCGATCCTGCGGGAAGCCGCGATGAGGAAATCCGCCGCACCCTGTGTAGACGTTTAGCCTCACACTCAGCGAACGACGGAGGCTTCCTCAACCGTTGACCGGCGGGGTTGCGCGTGCCAACCACCCCGGCCCCAGCTACCAGGCCGCCGTGCTTGTCATCTAACACAAGTGAATCGATGGATTTCAGTGAGGGTAGAACATATTTGTGGTAATAGTATTTTGTGTGTAAATCATTTTCTTGTGATTACGTTATTGGGGGATGTAATCATGTTCAATGACTCTGCCGTGTGCTCTTACATGATTGTGTGCTCTCTTTCTTTCTTCATTGGTGTATTTAGCCCTGGTTCACTGGGGGGACAGACATATGGAGATCAAAGTCGATATTATAAATATAATTCTTAGTTCCTCCATTACACTATCCGAAATAATAGTTATTATTATTATTATTATTTTGTTTTGTTTGTGAAAGTTTTAGAAACAGTTATCCTATTAGCTAAACAGTATTGTAACAAATACTGGCTTACTTTCTATTTACCATATAATATGAATATAAATGTTTTCCAGACGTTCTCTGATTGTTTAATTTCTAGAATTTATAAGGATCCACAATCTTTGGTAAAAAAAAAAAATTTTTTGTAAATATATCCATTTTACTTATAATAAACCTTAATTTATAACATCGCTTCCTATATCTGTTAGAGTTGGGTTTGTTCCTAGTATTGGGTGGTAACTTAGAATTGTTTGGATGATATCTGAGAAAAACATACAAATGGATAGAATTTTGGGTGGGGAAATTTTGTACTTTTTCCCTTTTTTTTTTTCCTTATTTGATTAATTTGGAACATAATTTTCGGCTAGGTGGCACATCACGATCCACCGCCCCCCTAACATTGCACCATCTTACCTGTTGACAAGGTGCCTTATGCCAGCTTTTCGGGGGAGGGGACACTCCCTAGGTAACTCCGGTGCGGACCGGTGGTGCCCGGGCCCCTAACTTACTATTATGAGGACCCCAAAGGGGTACGTGGAAGAAAAAATAAAATATAAATGAATGAAATATAAGTAGAAAATGTTGTCCATATATAGGAATATCAGCATTTAAAAGATATTCGTATTTTTGGAGTAGTAACAGTTTTTAGAGATATCACTCATTCAAGTTGTCATTTTTCTTTGGTTTCTGCATTGTGATGTTAATATTAGAAAGGTTTAGAATTTGGAATATACAGGTATTATTTTCTTTTGAATCCTTTTACGTTCAATTAGAATAACGTGAATCTTCCTGATTTTTTGACAAATGTCAGTAAAGCCTTGATATTATTTTCGCTGTTAAGTAGTTCTTTTATGTGGAAAGGTTTTTTTATCCTTTGGACCATAGGCCTCCTTAATAGCTCATATCTTTTACATTCAAATATGTAATGATGGATAGTTTCCGGTACATTACAATATGAACATTTTCCATCGTGATGTTTCTTTAATTCATGTAGATAAAAATTTAATGGACATTTTCCTAATCTAAATTGGTGTAGGGTTGTTTCGTCTTTTCTATTTAGGTTTTTAGGGAGGTAAAAATGTTTGACTTTATTTTGTATGACATATAGATATCTACCATTGGTGGAGATGTCCCACATGTCTTGCCAATCTTTTATGCATTGGTATTTGTTGTCATTTTCATGTTCTTTCCTATTTTGGGGTATCTCAAAATCAATATAATTTCTTTTGGATGCCTTATTTGCAAGTTGATCAACTATATCATTCCCGTGTAAGCCGATGTGGGATGGTATCCATTCGAAATACACATATATTCTTTTTCTTTCTAGATGTTTGAGAATGTATAAAATTTCTAGAACAAGACTTTGTTCATATTTATAACTACTGATAGATTGTAGGGCCGATAATGAGTCGGACAAAATAACTACATTTACAGATATAAGATTTTCCAGCCATTCTAAGGCTAATATTATAGCTGATAGCTCTGCCCTAGCTATGCTTACTGGGGATATTTTAGCATATTTCTTAATGTTCAATTCCGGGATATAAAAAGCAGCTCCTGTGTTATCATTATTTTGTTTTGATCCGTCGGTATAAATTTTTAGGTGGTTTGCATATAAGGTAGATATTACTTCTAGGAACAATCCTTTAAAACATGTTGATTGTTATTTTTTTTGTTCATTTTATTGTGAACTATAAAGGATACACGTGGGATTGGAAGGTGCCAAAATGGGTATTTTGATTGACAGCTATTCCATTTTTCAATTTTCTTACTTATGTTGGTTTTTATTCTTTTGATAAAAGGTCCTTCTCCAGGTTTCCATTTGCATTGTTCGAATTGCCAACATTGTTTTAAAATTTCTTTAGTTGGATGGCTATCGTTACAAAAATTTAGGTAGATCACATAATTGTTTAAAAACTGTTGTCTTCTCAGACTCAGGGGCATTTCCCGCATTCAACTTGCATGGCGTCTAGGGATGTTAGTTTAAAAGCTCCAGTGATAATTTTAAGTGCTTTGTATTGTATTGTGTCTACTTGTTTTTTAAAGTTATACAAGCTGAGTCATATAGTTCGCATCCGTAATCTAGTATAGAGCGGATTAGTCCTTTATACACCATATATAATATATCGCTATTATTTCCCCATGGAGTTCCCGAAATACAACGTAGGAGATTTAGTCTTTTATTACATTTTTCTGTTATATAGTTTATATGTTTTTTCCAGGTGAGTTTATGGTCGAACCACACTCCAAGGAAACAATATTCATTACATTGTTTAATTAGTATATCTTGTAGTTTTATTTCCGTTACACTGTTTATTCTATTAGTAAAAACAACTACGGCAGATTTAGTTGGAGAGGGATATAGTCCCCATTGTGAGCACCATTTAGAAAGTTGGTTAATTGCTCTTTGTATTCTTTTCTCTGCATATTGTAAATGTGGGTGGGTGTACCAAACCGTTAAGTCATCAGCGAATAATGATATTTTGACTGAGGGGTCTTTAAGGTCGATGTCATTTAGCATAATGTTAAATAAAATAGGGCTAATACTACTACCTTGTGGTATACCGTTTTGAATTGTATATGGATCTGAGTATGTTCCATCAATTCTGACGACGCAGTGTCGATTCTCTAAAAAGGCTTGAGTCCATTTTAAAATGTTTCCCCTGAATCCAATCTTGTATAGTTTGTAAATTAAACCTTTTTTCCATAATAGATCATATGCTTTTTCCAGGTCCAAGAAAACCGTGGTGGTATATTCTTTATTATTCAAACCTTTATGTATATCAGTTTCTAACCTGAGAAGTTGGTCCTTTGTGCTTCTGTTTTTTCTGAATCCTGATTGGAATGGGGTTATAATGTTTTCCTTTTCAAAGTACCACGTTATTCTCTTTTTAATCATTTTTTCCATTACCTTACATAGTATCGATGTTAATGATATGGGCCGATATGATGAGGATTTGTTGGATCTTTATATTTTTGGGGATTGGGACCTGTATAGTAAAATACCATTGTTCAGGGAAAGTTCCCCGTTCCCATATAAAGTTGTAAAGGTCAAGAAGAAAGTTTTTTGCAACCTCTGGTAGATTTTGTATCATTATTATTTTAATTCCGTCCTTGCCCGGGGCAGTATTTTTCATATCATTTATGGCTGCTATAAGTTCCTGTTTGGCGAAACTTTCATTGATTAAGTTGATGTAAAAGTTTGGGCCCCATCTTTCGCGATTTCTTTGTCAATCACTTCTTTCTCATATAGCTGTCTTTTCTCCTTTTCTTGACCATTTAGTCTATTATCAATTGACTGGAGATGTTTTGCTATGAGATTTGCTTTATCTATTGGGTTGGTTATACTTGAAGTTTCATTTTCGGGGTCTATTAAGTTTGAAAATTTTTTAAGGTTTTGGCCTGATTGATTAATGTCTTTAACCTGTTTCCAAACTTTTCCTATTTGGGAAGTCCTGTTTAGGGAGATGCAGTATTTGCGCATATATGTTCTTTTTGCGTTTCTAATTATTTTTTGTGCCAGGGCTTTTTTCTTTTTGAATTCTATTAAATCCTGTAGGACAAGATTTCTATTTAGTCTGTTTTTAGCTCTATTTCTTTCTTTTATAGCTCGATCACATTCTTCTGACCACCACGGTATTGGATTTAAATGTGTTTTTTCCTATGTGTTTTGAGCATAGTTTTATTTGCAGCTTTTCTAATACTGTCTATTAATATATTATATTGCTCTTGAATAGTGCTATTGTTTATATTAATTGGATTGATTTCAGATGATATATAATTCTTATATATATCCCAATTCACATTTTTAAAGGACCACGTTGTTTCTGAGTTTTGACATTTTGTGTTATTTGTTTTATTTGTATTGATATAAAGATTTATTTGTATGACATAGTGGTCACTGCCAAATAAAACAGGTAGAACTTGCCACTCTATTTTAGATGCCAAAGTTATTGATGCAAGAGACAAATCTAGATTCGAATGTTTTCCTGTATGTGGGTCCATTCTAGTTGCAGTTCCATCATTTAAAAGTACTAAGTTGTTGTGATCTATGAATTTTAAAATTTCTTTGCCATTATAATCTTCTTTTGAACTGCCCCATATATAACTATGGCTATTAAAATCGCCTACTACTATGATATTTTCTTGACAATTTTCTAACAACTTATTCAAATTGTCTAGATTTATTTTTGCATGGGTTGTAATAATTTATCAGGGTGAAGATCTGATTATTTACAACAATATCTATTTTCTGGTATTCTTCTTCTATGGGGGTGTCTTTATTTCTAAAAGTAAGACTGTTGTTGATATAAATAGCGAGCCCCCCTCTTTGTTCGAATCCCCTGTTTGTTATGATATGGGTATAGTTTGGAATATTAAAGACATTATAGTCATGGAAAAAGGTTTCCTGAACGCAAATTATATCAGGCTTGGTGGTATATAGGTTCTTTTTAAATATTGAATCATAAAAATCCGGTCCGTGAGCATTCATAGATTGTGCGTTCCATTGAACTATACTGAGAGGCTTGGGGGGCCTACTATTGTTTGCTTCTTGTTGGTTGTTAATTGAAGCGTTCGTGTAAGCTCTCTGGTCCTATATTGTGTATATTGAGACAATGCTTTGCTGCGTCAACTACTAGACGAATTCTATTAGAGTGGGAGGTCTCTTTGTCGAGGTTGTTTATTATAAAGACAATGAAGGAAAGAAAGTCAGTGGGATTCAATTGGATAGGCTGATTATCGGTTTTGTTTGGCTGGGGTTGTTGGGCTTTCTTAGCTGGAACAGGAATTTTAGATTGAGTGGGATTTGGTTTAAAGTTAGGTTGGGGGATATTGGTCTTGGGTTCGTTGGTCTTTAGTGTTTGTTGGGATTGTTCTAAAGTAGTGGCATTTTGTTGGGGTTGGCTGAGTACTTGTGAGTAGGTTTGCTTGCTTGTCTGTGCCTGAACGGGTACCGGTTGTCTTTTATATTCTTTAGCGGCCTGAGCATATGTGATTTGTTCCTTTATTTTTATTGTTTGAATGTTCTGGGCTGTTTTATAAAAGGTGCAACCCTTGTATGCGGCCGAGTGACGTTTATTGCATCTAAAACATTTAGGTTCTTCTTTATTTGTACAGTCTGTAAATGCATGTTTTCCCCCACATCTAACACATCTTATTTCCTTTTTACAATATTTCTGGACATGTCCAAACAGTTGGCACTTGTGGCAGCGTACCACTGGTGGGTTATATATATCTACTCTATATGATTCATACAAAATTTTTACTTTATTGGGTCTGCTTAAGATAATGGGTCTGGAGATATCTCCAATATTTATAGTTTTCCTTTGACAAAAGTTTCCCCTTAGCAGTGACGTAGCATGGGTTTAGACATTGAGGGAAGAAGGGGCAAATGAGGGGGGCACTGGACTTACTCGTTGGATGAGATGCAAATTAACAAGGTCATTAATTAGGGGGTGTCATATCCTCTCATTGTTTACCTTTCCTTTCCCCTCTCCCTTTTCCTTGCTCTCTCCCTCTTTCCTTTTTCGCCTTTTGTGTCAAGAGGCACGTGCCCCTCTGTGCCCCCATGTAGCTACGCCACTGTCCCTAAGGCAAGAGATGTAACGAAGCAACCAATCGAGACTGCAGGAGACATGCAAGAACTCACCCAAGACATAGAGGGTTAATGTGAAACTGTTGTCAAAAGTTGAGAGAAACATCCCCGGTATGTTTACAGAAGTACAAACTGTATTTTCGTTCGTTATTTTCTCTTTTCTCCCTTCTCGGAGTCACGTGTTAGCAATCTGGATTACGGGCTTTTCTTTTTTGCATCAGTATGTTCATACGTTACTAGTTTGCTTAATATGTGGAAGGGGAGGCTTTTCGCCATTGTTGTAAACATCAAAAGGTGTTGTTGTTTTTAAGACTGGGTTACTTCTAAGTCCAAGTTTACTTCACTCATTGTTGGGGTATCCTTATTCTGGTTTTAGAAAGAAAAGAAAGTAATTATTGGAGCAATTTCAATGTCGAAAGATCGAAGGGGTACCTATGCCCATCTCCAAACTAATTGTTACTGTTATCATTATTGTTATTGTAATGGTCATTATTGATCTTAATAATAATATCATTATTATTATATTACTTTTATTTATAGTACTAGTACAAGTAGTAAAAGAAGAAGAGGTAGTAGTAGTAGTAGTAGTAGTTGTAGTAGTAGTAGTAGTAGTAGTAGTAGTAGTAGTAGTAGTAGTAGTAGTAGTAAGTAGAAGTAGTATTATTGTTGCTGTTGTTGTTGTTATTGTTTTCGATAACAGGCAATTAACTATACAAGAACTGAAGAAATGGAAAAGTAAAACATTTTATTTCTTCAAGTTTATCCACACTTACAGCCCTCTCCCTTCTCCCTTCTCCCGCCCTTTTCCGTACATCTTTCTCACAGCTAATAATTCGCACCGAATATTATTTTCGTTTTATCTCATATTTTCATCGCTGATGTCATCGATAAAAATTCCACTGGTCACTCGCACTAAATTATGATAATAATATCTTTTCAAAAAATCAGCAACGGCTATTATGATTAAGTAGGTATTTAAAAATATATGTGGTAACGTTTGCTTCTTGAATTATTGTATTAATATAGCTGAAATCAAAATACATTTCATTTTGAAGAATACAATTTTTAAGTAATCTATTTTCACTAACCACATAAAAATGTGTTTCAACTAAGAGCCACATGATCCTAAAATCCTACTAAAAACATAAAAAATTGAATTCATAAGAACCCCATTTTTTTTAGAAAAGAAGAAGACAAAGAATGAGGCAATATGCCTTTGGACGATGGAGGTACTTGTCATCTTGTTTTCTTCCAAAACTCCCCCAAATTGATGTTGGTTTTCTTTCTCTGTGCTGAAACGATTTAACGGTATTGATTCCAGCTACCCGCTGGGACCGATATCGGTATTTCGATATGCTTTTCATATTCACAATTTTTTCGCTCTAGAGATGCTAAGTTTCGCTCTAAGTTGCATAAGGCGCTAACTCCGTTGTAGGATGGTAGTGAAAAGTTTGCATGATCATCGTCGCCTTTGATGTCTTGTCATTACAAATGCAGTCCATCGCTGAATTTGATTTTTTGTTTTATTCCTATATTACCATTTTATGCCCACTATTTCTAATATCAATTCTAACCATTTTTGGGATGCCATGGTTCATGCCATTCGCTCGTTTGAAGATGTTTGGGGAAAAAAGTGATTTAATGTAAATGTAGTAGTGGCGCTATACTTACATGCATAACACCCCCCCCCCCTCTGTTTGTTTGTCTGTGTATGTATGTGTGTGCATGTGTGTGTGTCTCTCTCTGTGTCTATATCTGCATTTTCTGTCTGTCTGTCTGTCTGTCTCTCTCTCTCTCCCTCCCCCTCTCTCTCTCTCTGTCTCTTTCTTAAAAATCTCATCTTTTTGTATAAATTCGTCATGCACTCCCTATCTCTTTCTTTATCTTCTTATGTTCTCTCTTAACTTCCATCTTGTTTGTGCCCCCTTTCTCTTTTCTCTCTCTCTCTCTCTCTCTCTCTCTCTCTCTCTCTCTCTCCACACAACTTTCTCTCGATGTTCATCATACCGCCTGTAATATTTGTTACATGTACTTCTCCCCTCTGCTTTTATGTATCACCCGCTGTTTTTCTCAATGAAGTATTTCTCGCCTTTTGGACCGAACAGTTCATATTTACGACAACACAGTTACATCTGGGCCTACTTAGCATTTCCTAGTTGAGATCAGAACTCATCTTGAAATGGTTTTCATCCTATTTCTGATATTTTCCCAAATGTTTGAGGAAGTTTGGGGTAGGATCACCAACACTCAAGGTCATTGAGATTTTGCTCCGAGTTGGTGAGTTGATACAATTCCAGAAAAATTTATATCTTTTCCTACTGTTTTTTGTTTGGGGGGGGGGGGAGGGTGGTGCTGTTGATAAGCTGGGGCCTCCTTTATCAGCATGACTTCAACCAATATCGTACATAACTGTAGGCAATGTCTTTGACCTCTCCGTGGTGTAGTGGTTCACGCACTTGACTTTAAAATAAGAGGTTGAGGGTTCGAATCACTGCCATGAGTGTTTGTCATTGGATATTTTCTTCGTTTGATTCATGTCATGTCAAAAATGAAACACTTGCCTCATCGAAGGGCTTTAGTTCAGTGTTTACATAAGAAACGTTTACTCAATAGAAAATGACATACACAATGGTATTATTTCTGGAGTTGTCTTTCAAAACCCTGATGACTTTAGCGGGTCCTTATGGTGATTTAATCTTAAAAGTAAATACTAGTATCGCTATTGATATTAGAATCATTCAAATCATTTGTCATTTTCATGAAAGAAAAATCATCACTATGAGGAAATGTTCATGGTCGTAATTGAAAACATGCCTAAGTTATTAAAACAGGAATTGACGATTTAAAGTTAAGTGTTCTTATTAAAAGCAATCCTCCCCATTGCTGCGTAATAATCACGTACCGTCACCGTCTCAATTGACACGTAGTCATTGTTACGTAACAGTCATCATACACCACCGCAATCTCACCTGGACGCGTAGTTATTGTTACGTAACAATGCGCTAATTCAGCTCGCGTTGCTACATGGCGCGTTTCATTTATGGCAACCCAAAGTTCAATACTCACAAAAGAAATGTATATTTAATTATTAAATTAATGAGGTTATTTCATTCTGCTAAATGATTAAACTTGGAATCATATTTGTTTTTCTTGGAAGAGGGATGGATCTAATTGCCCAGGAGAATTTTAAAGGTAGGTAAAAATAATAATGATGGATTCAACGTGAAAGAGGGGCTTTGATAGCGAATAATGTGGTTAGTGTTTGTAAAACAATTCTAAATTTATCAAGGCATAATTAAAGGGGCACACGCAACCCTTCCCATCTTTTCGAATCGCCAAAAGCAAAGAGTGAAATACATCAACATCAACCCCATTGTCCATCATGAATTTTTCCCTTTAAAATTCAGTGATGTGCTTCTGAAAACCTACGTGTAATAAATCAGCAGTGCATAGGAGTGACCACTTTTTCCAAATGGTAGATTTTTAACACTTTTAACATACTGAATGCAAAGTTCAAAAGTGTAAACTTCTCTTTGAAAAATTTGGTTACCCTCGAGCCTATTTAAATGCTGAGTTAACACTATTGTTTTCTTTAGAGTTAGAATTTACTGATATGGGTAAGAAATGTATGAAATCAACGATTAACGGCTCTTCACTTTTCGTTAAGAGACAAGCATGCAATAAGACTCTTTACCAATTATTACTTTACATTATGAGATAGATGCAAAGTGAAGGTGAGATTTAGGTCAAATGCTAGCATCCTCCTCTATCAAAATTAAAACTTGACCTCATGCTCGCCTCGAATGTAGACCTCAATGAATTATCTTAATCACAAACAGACCCCACCGACTAATTTCATTAGGGGGATGGGGGACATAGACTGTCAAACAGTATTCCCCAACGGACCGCAAAATAGGGAACAAGTTTCTTCCACGTTCATTGTCTTACATAAGTCGGCAGGAGTGCAAAAATATGGTGGAGCTTCTATAATAAGACTATGCGGTTGCGAGCGAAAGCACGAACAACGGGGCCCCGACTGACACGGCCGAGTTGTGGCAGGCATGACGCTGGGGGTAGCCAAGGGATAGCTTCACTATAATCATTATGATATTTTTATGCAATGTCTTATTTATCAATCACTTTGTGGCTAAATCGGCTTTTGGATTCCATGGTAATTATGTTGTTTGAAATTCGAGTCGCTTTTCTGCTGTTATTTGGCGTGTTTTTCCTTTAAAAACACCCGGGATGGTGGTTGATGATCTAAGCATTTTGCAGACATTTCGGTCATGAAAATGATAGCGAAAAACAAAGGCATTGATTATTTGTCATTACCACCACCTTTCAATGAGAAACTAGATTTAAGTGATAGGGCAGACATTATTTTTTCGAAATGTTTGTAATATGTCTCATTCTAAGTCTAGACTGTGATCGAAGTAGAAATGTTCGTATTATTGACTCAGGAATCAAATATTTGAGAAGGAAAGGAAATGCTTATTCATGTTATTATATTGTATATCAGCCCGCCAATCGGCAAATTTTACGGTGCTCCCCTCTCCCCACCCACCAATCTCGCCTCAAACGCTTCACTATTAATCCAAGGTTCAAGAGTTCAATTCCTCATGTGTTGGTTTTCATTTCCCGTATTCAATTCGATCAATTCAGTTCAAGTTTATGTCCACATTTGGTTAAAAACAAAGAATTACAATAAACTTGTGTTTGTATATATAATAAATAACAAGGATTCAAAAGAACATGTACTACTCATTATGTTGTGGGAATTGCAAATGTCAATAGGCCTATCAAGGTAATTCCCAGACTAAATACAATTACATACAATGATTATTTAATATCTAAGATCAATAAGAGTAATTTTATGTAAGATATAGGCCCATTCAATAAATTGTACTCGTGTTTCGCACGTATCCTTATCCTTAATACCTATCAATTTTCTTTTAGCCATAGATAAGTGGACTACATGATTGTGTCTTTCCATTATCCATGAACATTATGTATCGAAGATAAAGTGTAATGAACTTAATGTCAGATAGAAACTATTGAAGCCTTTGAAAGCGAATGACGAAATGCGAAGGAGGAGTTTGGAGACAATTATATGCTTAACAAGTTAGGTCTGAGGCATGGCATATCTGCCATAATCAAACTAAAACATGCATTTCTTGATGATATCATCAGACAGGTGCCCCCCCCCCCTCCTCGAAACAAATGGCAAAAGAAATAAAGATGAGAAAAGGAAGGAAATGAAAGTGGAAAAGGGAACTTTAAAAAAAGAAGTTTTGTTCATCTCCGAAGCGCCCGCTCCCCCCTTTATCAATGGCCCTGTTTTTTGCATTCCATTTATAAAGTAAGACCGGTGCGCCCCCCTCCCCCCTCACCAGATAACTAGAAGCAAATGCGAATTTTTTTGAAATAGTTTAAGATCTTTTAGAAATGCCTGGTAGTGGGTATGAAAGATTTCAAGAGAGGGGGCATTACTGGTGGGAAAAAGCGAAGACAAACGAGAAGTGCCCAGAAAAACAGTAGACGATTCAACTTAGCGCTTGAGTGACTTGTCGTCTGCTAACCACTTCTTATCTCGTCTGTTTGAAAGGACCGAGACATTTGTAAGAAGGATCCTGACATTTCAAGTCATGTGATAGCGTAATGAGTGAGTCGGGTATCAAGTGATAGCACGATGCCGTCATTCCATGTGCAGAGGGAGAAGAGAGAGAGAGAGAGAGAGAAGGGGGTGATCAAGGAGGGGACAGAATAATGAAGAGAGGCTTGACATTTTAATGTTCTCGACTTAGGTGTCAATAATTCATTAGCTGCTGAATTGAGATGGGTAATACATTTTAGTAATGTTCCCCTAGACCATAGTTAAATAGTTAATAGCAATGGTTAATAGGGGGAGGGGCAGGGGGCAAAACTAGCCGGTGCTTTAGGCAATGTTTTACCAGATTGAAACAAAATGAAGTATCCTGCTATTTCACGATTTGCTGACAGGCAATTCTGAATGTTGCACACAAGAAGTACAAATTTGCTGAACGAAGATAGAAGGAAGGGAAGGGTGCCCCCCATTTCTCTTCTAACGACCCCTAGCTAATTCCCTGTTGGTGATTTATATGTCAAAGACAATATGCAACCTTCGCCTTTCTCCTATTCAGATTTCGTTTGACATTGAAAGAAAATGGGTAGATTTGAGTCCCGTGATGTCCAATACATTACATCACTCAATCATTCATTTGAGAAAAACACATACAAGGCTATTCGAAAGAACCCACAAGGTATTACGGGCTTGAGAAAAAAAATAAAATCTATCCAGTGAGCTCTCAAAATTTACAGTATCCGACATAAGTGAGTACACTCCTATCAACAAGTTTAAATATTTTAATTTTACAGAATACATTACATAATTATTTCACGATATTTAGGTATTACTTTGTATTATTTCATTTTTTTTTAGATGTCTTCAAATGTTCCAACTAAATCTTGAAATTTGATCAAATGTTTTGAAGACATTTGTGTTTTTCAAAACACAATTAACAAAAAAAGTTTAGATTATTCTTACACAAAATTAAAAGGTATAGCTTATACAAGCGTTTCATTCAGTACAAGAATTCAACCCAAAGAAACTTCTAAAAATATATTCAGGAACACAGAGGGTTAGCTTTTACGTAACTTCATTAGCTCTTGAGAAGATAATGACACCCGATTATTCCATCCAGTTCTTTTATTTATTTCTTATTGATAATTTATATAAATAAGTTAAATTCCAAGCCACCTACCTTGCATGTACCAAGGAAATATATACATCCACTCCGATCATTTTGATAAAAAGTTGCACAAATTTGTGACTAAAAAAAAATAACTAGGTCTACCGACAACCTCTACACCTTATCTTGAAGTGCATTCATTTTGCATGACTCAGTGAGTTAAAATCAGTCGCGAACGGGAAGTATTTCTAATCCTTATTTTCTCACCTGGTATTAACCCGATTCTCAGTCTTTTCGGCTATTTCTGGATTCTTTTGAAAGAGAAAGAGAGAGAGAGAGAGAGAGAGAGAGAGAGAAAGAGAGGGAGAGAGAAGGAAAAGGACTTAGGGAGTGTGTGTGTGTGTATGTGTGTGTGTGTGTGAGCGTGTGTGCGCGCGGGTGCGTGCGTGTGTGTGTGAGAGAGAGAGTGTGGGTGTGTGGGTGAGAGAGAGAGAGAGAGAGAGAGAGAGAGGGGGAGATAAGGGAAAAGCAAAAGTGAAAGAGAGAAAATGAAAGTGTGAGAAAATGACACTGAAAGAGAGAGAGAGAAAGTGTGTGTGAGGGAGAAAAGAGAATGAAATAGTGAGAGAGAAAGAAAGATTGTCACTCTTTTCGGGACTCTTTCTGGATTCTTTTGAAAGAGAAAGAGAAAGAGAGAGTGAGGGAGAAAGAGAGAATGAAAGAGTGAAAGTGAATGAGAGAGAGAGGGAGAGAGTGAAAGAGGGAGAGAGAAAGAACGAGAGGAGGATAGAGAGGGGGGATTGGTATCTATATGTAGTTGTAACCCGGTTACAGAATCGCTCCACTTCCGCAAAGGTGTGAGGGCAACGTTTGGAGATCATGTGATCAGACCACCTTAATCCGAAGGATTTGTCAGGTGATTTTGGATGATTCATTACCTGAGGGAAGGGGGGGGGGGTGTTGTTGTCAGAGGGTCTGTTGGAGAAGCCACCAATTCTTATTCGTATTCATAAAAACAGTCCATGTATCGCTAAAATTAGATTGTTGAAAAGTTATCTGAAATTAAGAAATGAAAAAAGGACGTATAGAAGAAAACAAATATACACATTGCTTTCATAAAAAACAATTACGAAACCAAGCAACTTTAAGTACAAATGACCATCGTTCTTTTATTTTCTTATATTATAAGCAAAGTTATATTGATAAATATAAGATCACAATCTTTGTTATTGACAAAAGCAGAAATAACACAATTATATTACCCTTTTTTGGACAATTTCTTGTTAATGCAGGTATATTGTATTGGTGAGCGCAATATTTCATACCTGACTTAGCGGTTTTAATTTTGTAAACAAATATATGTTGATTACAAAATTGAATGAATAATGTTGCACGATCATATAGTAAGAACTGAGAAAGGAAGTCATTAATCATTTAGTCGAATAAAGTACATTTCCCATTCGATTGTAGAATGTCACAAAATATTCTTGTCAAAAGAGGAATTAGGTGATAGAATATGTTCTTCTCCTCAAATTAGCTGGAGGAAGCTCACTCCTTCCGTTTCTTCACGCGTCCTGCCCGGCCAATCTCCGGCATGGTGTTAACAAGAAAGCCCCTATTCTGTCTCCACCAGCAAACCTTGGCCTATAAGAAATGCAAATATAAATTTATTTGGCCGGAAAAAAGCGCCATAAGTATGAAAAAAATGAGATGTCAGTGAATCGTGACGTCAACAGCGAGTCTTATGACAAGGGGGTGGGGTACATATTTTAGTGTTTTTAGTGGGCCTAAAATGTCGTAATTCTTGCTTGTGCTCTTTGGCATGAGATAGCAATGAGCACATAAAGAACGATTAAAAAGTACATTTAACAATTTTAATAATGTAATCTCACAAAATATAACTTTCTTTGATTTTCCATGGCCCTTGAAAAGAAAGTTACCTACAAATCAAGATGAAATTTTACTCCTGAAATTAGTAAACAAAATCTCCATCATGTCTTTATAAGGATACCCCACCTCAACCGCGACCCCCGACACTTAAACAATTTAAGGGCTAAATGTCTTCTGTTCGTGAGCTCCGTGCGATACCTTTAAAATAGCAGGGCCTTCAAAGTGATTAGGCTAGCTATTAATTTTGTATGCATCATAATTGTCTGTGATCATATTTTCCTTTATAATTATGAGGCAGGGAGGAAAGGACTAGAGATAGATTTCGTTGGGGGCAGAGAGAACCATGCAGACATTAGACAGAGTTGATAGGAGATAAGAGAAAAATAGAATAAAGGGATAGAGTGAAAGTGAGATATTTTGGGACAGAGAAGGAGAGAGAAGAAGAGAGAGAGAGAGAGAGAGAGAGAGTGAGATATAGGGGGAGGAAGGAGGTGAGATTGTGGAAGAAAAACTAGTCAGAGAAAGGGACATGAGCAGTTGGCAGGTGGAAACAGAAAGGAAAAGGGAAGTCAGGACAAGAGAATGACAGGACGAGTAAAAGAAGAAAAAAAAATCAAAGAATACGGGTAAAAATAAAGAGGTTTCAAACAATGATAGAAAGTGATAATTGAATGACGAATTGAAAATACTGCGTCATAGCATATAAGATGCTGTGATGAACAAAGGTGGCTTCCCTAAAAGTGGCCAAACACTCCTCAAAATAAAGGATTGCTAGTTCAACCGCAGCCTCCACATACTTTACACTAACCGTGCCAACGGTACATTCCACACAGGTAACTCATTGGCCAGATGTTCAATGACGTAATCCCATGAGTGTTTACGAAAGTCCATGATTGGTCAGAGGCTTCTAAATCAACCATGCATATTCATAAGGCTTGCTCGTCTGCTGAGTTCATTGGACACTGGTCAATGGCCTGTTACATATTCATTAGGGAAGACCTGGGAGTATGAAAAAGGTATACAGCTCTGTGATAAAAAATAAATAAAAAAGGAAGTAACGATTAGCTACAGTTTGTCATTATAATAAATTCCCATTACTTGTCATATGCTAATCTACAAAACTGGATTTCCATTGCTTTAGTCCTGTTGCGAAAGAAATAAACGAAATCTTGACCGCAGATAGATTTGTGAGATTGTTTTTGCCCACGTTAAAGTGTCATGACGCAAGAGCTAAAGCATGCCGAGCGAGTTGCATCCAAGACTTTTCGGTCTGGGTCTTCCCACAGAGTTATGCATTGGAGAAAACGGTGTCACTAACCCAACACACAAACACACACACAGGCAATCGGCAAGTCGATGTCTGCCCTCTAGTGGCCGGGTATTCGCAAAGAAAACTCGATCCAGCCAAACGCTTAACTCCAAAAATCAGATGCACGGTCGTCTGCGCAAAAAGTTTTTTTTTCGCAGGGGGAAGGACGAGAAAAGTTGGCGGTGGAAAACACTTATGTCAGTTTGTTATTAAAACCAACACACTCCGGGGCAGACTGGGATTTTGTGTATTCTTCATCATCGGGAGAGGAAGCCGAAAGATAATTTGGTGTCAGATTTTTGATAGAAAGAGATTGAGGTGAAGAATCGCACCTTTTGTTGCTTCACTGAAGGAGACACTTCAAAGATAATATAAATAGGGGCTGATTCTTTTTAAGAATATTTCCGCTCGGACAAGACAGGGTGATATATATTTGAATCCGAGAGGTGCTCATTTCATTACTTTTGCAAGCTTGAACACCAATACAGCTATCTTCTCAACATTTTCGCAAACTCAACTGGAAATTTGATTTAGACAGTCATCTAGACACAGTTTAGCTCTCACGACAACATCGTGTCAAAGGTTTAAACATCAGGCATCAACCTCTGATACTATACAGAGGAGGAATTTTAGAAAACCTTGCAAGTTGATTAATTACAAATTAATTCTCACCGGTTAGCAAAGACTATTTACCAAGATGAGGTTCGTACGAGACGTTGTGTTTTTGGTGGTGTTTCTGTCAGCTAATTGTTTTGGACGCCGTGCATCTCGCTCTGGAAACAATCGAAACCGTCCAATGATGGAACCGACCGTGACACATGATGTAGACTCCTGTTCTTACGTCATTAACATACCAGCCCATAATACGTGCAAGGTAAGAAGGAGGATGAGAGTGATGGGTGTGGTCGGAGGAGGAGATGTGATGGAGAAGAGAGAAAATAGAGGATAGGTCCTTGCTGTTTTTGTTGTTGTTATTGCTGCTGCTGTTGTCACGATGCAAAATTTATTTTGATGTATATATTTATTTCGAATGATTTATTTCTTACATACACATGTATGCAAGACTAACTGAACTTCAGCGGTTTAGCTGAAGTTAGTGTGCTCCGTTTTGAAATGAAATGCAATTATATGAAACGAAATGGAATAGAATGAAAATAATGGACTGAGATGGAATGGAATGAAAGGAAATGAAAAACAATGCAATGCAATGCAATTAAATTAGATTAAACTAAAGGGTTTTATAAAAAAAAAAATGAGAGGAGACAAAAGGAGAGGATGGAGAGAAGAAGAAAGGGGGAATTAAAGAAGAGAAGAGGAGAGAGTATGAGTAGAGTAAAGAAGATAGACGAGGAGACGAGAAGAATAAAAGGACAAGAGTTGATATATGTAATTAGATCAGAATGAGAAATATTAATAAAGGGATGTCAAGAGTAAAAAAGCAACGGTACGATCGACAGGAATACAAGTGTTGTATCCGTTCATCAGTTGAAAGATTACCAGCGACCAAAACTCTTGCACGAAGTTAACCAAATATAGCAACAAATGATCTATGAAAGCAATGAAGAGTCGTAATCACAAAGTTCGTTAAGGAGATTATGGGTAAAATATGTATATAATGGACTTCAGTATAGTAATTAGTCTAATGCTTAAATGGTCAGAGAGGTAACAATATTAAGTGAAAAGTGCTGTTGGTTAAAAGACTTGTCACAGCAAATGATTATTTCTTAATTTAAGATTTGTAAACACAAAGAGACTCTAGAAGTGAATTCTACACAATTCGGTACAAATGATTAGGCGAACCAACATCATTGGCAAGATTAAAACCCTAAAATCATCCGATGTTTTAAAATACAAACATTCCATCGCGAACTTTCTCGGTTAGAATCATACACTCGAAGGCATGAGAGGTTCTCTGAAAATGAGAAATAACGAAATCTATTTTTAGTATTTACCTTTCAAATTTCACCATTTTATGTTACTTTTAAAGTTACATGACTGTCCTATCAAACATTTTTAGCTACGACTGAATATTAATCGGAATTGTTTGCAACATCAAGAAAATCAGCGAACTTAACATTTTAAAACTGTCAAACGTTTCTCTCAATAATTATTTATATAGTTGATTATGACACTGCTTTTCTAATGCGGTTTATAGGAAATGCATTAAGAAATGATATCTGGGGAGTGTTTCACAAAGACTAAGATCGACTTTAAGTTGGACTTAACTATGGGAGGCCATTCATGCCACTGGTTGCTCTTACTATTGGTCTCTCAATTATGATTTTTAAATAATATTTTTTCCTTCAATAATGAACTATCAAAAATGTAAATTCTGTAGATTTGTGACCATGATTTGTATGTCCCTTTAGAGACCGATGCCAGTAAATGGTGAGAGCAAACAGTGGCATGAACGGCCTGCCATAGTTAAGTCCAACTTAAAGTTGATCTTAGTCTTTGTGAAACACCCCCTGCTCTTTCTGAGGGCCCTGCAATTTATTATTACCTCAAAAATGCTAGCTACCCATATACACCTTGGTGGAGACTTGCAAATGTAGATTAATATCTTACCAAAGGACATGAGTGCCATGGGATTCGAACCCTCAACCCTTGGATTAAGAGTCAATTGCAAATTTGAGCCACTATACCACGACACCTTCTAAATTTAATCCAAAGTTGTTTGAAACTTTGAGAAAATCGATACAACGGCTGAAAACTGCTAAAAAGGATATTTGCTGTTTTTTATGGAATTTTCTCATCTAAGTATATTTTCCCGCACTTAGAAAACTAGGAAATACAGAACTAATTGGTCATTGTAAAAGATGATATTCTCAACCTGGAATATTGAATATGAATTTATAAGCAGTTAAGGTAGACCAGATGGAACTATGCACAATTTGAACAACTTTTATTATACTTCGTTTCTTGGCTTGGAAAAGTTGAAGTCACCTTTAAGGCGTCAATCGGAGGACCGAAAGTAGTCATTTTGATTCATATTCGCTGAATCAAAATTTGATTTAGTGAGAGGAGTCATGTTAGGAGATGGTTTATCCCGAGAGTCTCTTAATTCTGCTCAATTTAAAATGTCTGCAAACATTGAATTTGACTCTTGTGCCATCAGACCTTTTTTCCTCAGTGGAAAGCAACTAGCTGGCTCCAAAAATGAAAGAATATGTTGAAATATAATTGGATATTTCGGATCACGTAAACATGTTTAATGATCTACCATGTTAATTCAATAGAATATCTGCTCTGTTTTTTAAGACCTCTGTTTTACGTCGTCTGTTTGTTTTTTCTTCTATTGAGACAACTATAAAATAGTTATCAATATACCTTATATCGAAAAATCGTGAATAAATAAATTGTTCAGACAATAATGATTATGATCATATTTTGAGCATCAGAACCACCGTTGGTTTTTTCTTGAGAATATTATATTATATAATTATATCAAAACCAACTTCTAGTAAAGGATGAGACTGTACTTCTCTTTTTGTTTTTTGAAACCACGTCCTGTATAATAATCAACTCTGAGCGTCTATTGTTACGTCATTTAGGGCATTTGCCCTTCCCCTTGCCCTAACTAACGATTTCGAGATGTATATTACCGACTCATTCGCAATTCGGTGTTCATTAATCTAGAATATGTGAAGTGACTGAGAACAGTATTTATTGAAAAAAAGTTGGATGAAAATTGAATTGGAATTATTCGTTAAAAAAAAATTCACGGTTTTGTCGTTTATTTTCACATCAAAAGAATAAACATGCTAAAATGAATAACAAGATAGCACTAACTTATGAGGTATGAATACAGCGTTTAATACCGTTTAAAGAATTATGCGAGGGAGGATGGGTGGACAATGTTACACTTCATGAAATTCTTGAAATTACAGGGGGTGCATGGTTCTTGGAAAAAGAATAAACCAGATAACTATGTCACATGGAATCTGCATCATACGGCTTCAATAGATGAATGTTTCGTTGTTGGGACAGTTAAAGAGAAGGCTAAGTTCTGGTTTAGGTGTGAATTGTGACTTGATTTGTGACTTTTTTCATTCTGTATACGTTAATTGGAAGAATGTGATAGAAGAAATGTCTCCTGAAAGGATTGATCTTCAAATATATCCATATTAGAAATAAAACGACAAGATATAGCTAAAATGTTTGGACCACACTTCCGTACATGTGTGTAGTCCCATATACACAGTTCTGTGTTTCCTTCATCCCCAAACATCATGGTATTTCAGGCTTAGGTAAGATATTACATTTTCAACCTTTGACAATTGCTTCCTTCCAGTTTTTTCCCCACTATGTTATCGCATGACCCTTATTCAACTTTATCTTTAAGATTCAAAGCTTACTATTTGGATATTGATGTATATTAGGGAAGGGGCGTGGGGAGGGGGCTTGGCATGGTTAAGGGAAGGTTAACATTCCCCGCTCCACTGCGCAGGCGTGACATTGTTTGGGCGTTGGAAGCGAACCTCCCACTGTCCTGTATTACACAAGCCAAAACTGCGGTGTTGATATTGTTATCACATTTTAAAAAGGAAGGGTTAACATAGATTAAAGAGGAAATGTACTCAAAACATGACACTGCAAATTTATAAATATATACAAAATCATGCAGGTTGTATCACGCAGGGAAACTAGGTGAGTCCATTATGTGAAAGAGAGTTTGAAAAGATCTTACAAGGGTGCTCTCTCTCTCTCTCTGTCATATTGTCCTTCTCAATTCGTTTTTCTGTAGGCCCACTTTTTTAATATTGCAGAAGAGCTGAAATCCACTCCTTTTGGAGTTATATTAGAGATCACTTCGCTGTGGAGTCTGAAATCACTCCAAATCATAGTGGAATTCACTCCAAAGTACTCTTTGAAAGTGGTTTTTCACATTTTTTCCTGGATCTCCTCTCCCAAATCGAAGTCAACATGATTAATGACTTGTACCATAGTCGATTTCATCTCATGTGTATTTAGAGAGAATTCACTTTCTCTCTCACTCTATCTCTCTCTCTCTCTGTCTCTCTCTCTCTGTCTCTCTCTATCTCTCTCTCTCTCTCTCTCCCTCTCTATCTCTCTCTCTCTCTCTTGCTGTCATTATTGATACAGACACCTCTCATCGTATGTATCATATCATAACTACGATGCATTGACAATGCCATATGGCACTCATTAATAGCTCAAATACCTACCACAGAATAGCAGAGAGGGGGATGGGTACACAAGTCGTTTATTACGTACATAAAGTGATCCTCAAGCTCTTTAACTGTTACAAGGGGTAATGCCCCTTAATTGAGATGGTGTGTTAAGTAACTTATACTCTATTGGATGCCCGTGCATGCATGCCAATGTTGTTTTCATATTCCAGTCTGTATATTATAGGATGTCTTTCGGATTCATTTGGGTGGAGGAAATCTGTGTTCTGAATTATGGGAGAGGAGAAGATGATGTCGTGGGAAGGGAAACTAGCTATGAGTGAGAGAGGGATGGAAGAAGCGAGTGAAAGAGAAAGAGAGAGAGAGAATGAGAGAGTGGAAGAGAGAGAGAGAGAGACAGAGAGAGAGAGAGAGAGACAGACAGACAGAGAGAGATGGTAAAACATCCTTGACTTTATTCCATGATTTTTTTTTTTAATACATACCCTTCAACATTTAAAAGAAATACATATGAATGGAAATCCACAGAACTTGATACGATAAATAGATGAATAGATAGATAAATAGATGGATGGATAGTTGGATGGATTGATAGATAGATAAATAAAGGTTGGTAGGTATGTAAAACGAGAGAAAGAGAGAGAGAGATAGACAGACAGAAGGGGAGGGGTAGGGGACAGCATGAAAGATGAATTCTATACGGTAGAAAATAAAGGCTTTATGATTCTGATAGGGACAATTACATTATCAAAAATATAAACTTAATCATTACAGATAAAAGGAGATGTGATCGTTGTGTCAATAAAGGTTTCGAAAAAAACATCTTTAGTAGAACACAATGTTAGTTAATATTGTCCGCATTTTCGAAGTCATCTTTTGACACTCCATTACAAATTAATGAGAAGGGAAGTGTGCAAAACTTGCTATTCCTTAAAAAAAAAAACCCGGCATGAAAGCGAGTAACATATGTTACTGTTATGTTGGTCCTCTTATCATCCTAAAGATATCTAAAATTAGAAAAGATCTTAAGATGAGAGAAGAAAACAAATGTTTGTACTATGCTTGTACCTTGACACTGCTTCTACCTTGACACACCTTAATACACATCTATAACATTTCCTGAAGTAAAAGACAAAATGGGATAATGCAATTATCTTGTCAATTATATATTCGTTGTAGTCCCGCTATTCAGGTGAACATGGGAGAACATGTAGTGTTGCCATGGTAACGAGAGAATGGGAACAAAACAACGTACCTGTAAACCAGCGTGTATAATGAACATACAAGCCCTGTTGCGCACAATGTTTAACATCAGACGATGTCATTGTGATGTTTTTGCATCTCTGGATGAAGGAATCAGGATAAACAGAGTAATTGGATCACTTGAAATATAAACATACCCTTGGTCATATTATGATTGTCAGAAAAAATATTATCCCCTGTTTTTAGCTAGACGATGTCCGGGTTTCAATGCTCTTGAATCCAAGCTTTCAGATAAATATTTCTCCTCTGGCAGACAATTCAATAGCATATAAGTGACATTGCTTATTTTATGTTTCATAAGCTTTTGATTAAAAAATGTATATATATATTGTCTATTTCAATTTCCAGTTTGAACAAGGTATTTAAGGATGCGCTTGGAAGAATATTTGCACACAAAAAAGTATACGCGATAATAATAAAGAAATTATAATTAAAGAGGAAATACGTGTTGGAGAACTTGACAATGTCTACAAAGACCACCTGCATACATTAGCCCTTTTTTTCTTCCCTATGGTGGCCTAAATAAGCTGTAATTGCAATGAAGGTGAAATGATAAAAATGAACGATGATTATGATCCGTTGAATACTTTATTGATTATCCTACATCACCTAGTATCTGAATGGTATGATTTCTTGCTCATAGATTTAATTCAATCCGACCTTGCATGTTGTCATTACGTCTAAACCCACGGCTCATTGGGCCATTCGAATGTTGTACATTTTGTTTTCATATGGTGGATAAGATTACGCAATTGACAATCTTCATTCCCAGAGTTTTCTTTTCCTAACATACCCAAACATTTAGATGTGTGATTAACTGTTAATTAATTGGGGTGAAGTTTAATTACACTTCCCAATGCAATGGGGGCAGGATTATAGTTCAATGTAAAGTTGATTATTGTATAGATAAACCCTCATTTTTTTTGGAGCAAAATTTAGATTGGTTTAATCACGCACAGTGCTATCTTTTAAATGTTTGACAACAATTATTAAAAGGTTCTAAACTAACCGATTTGGTGAAGAGCAATCAACCACATCCTTAAAAAGTTAAGCTGTACTTAATCTTTTTTTTTTTTTTTACTTTATGATTCTGCAAGCTGGCATTCACGTACAAGACGACGGACCTATGTATCACAGTTTGATATGGTCTTATTATATAGGGTAGCCTCGTCAAAATTAATACTGCTTTTCCTGAGGGCCCTTAAATTATTTACGATTACCCCACTTACTTCCACCTGGGTGGAGAAAGAAAATGTGGATAAAACACTCAGCCCATGAGTGTAAACACAGAGCGAGTTTTGAATTCAGGACCTCTCTTACGTAAGTCTATAGCCTTCACCAATATGCAAACAAGAGGTCGAAGTATAAATCCATTATTGTAATGCAGGGATCCTTCACTTTAGAGTGAGATGTACTCTTCTGAAAGTGAATTCCACTATTTTTTAGCGTTGATTTCCACTCCAAACGAAGAAGTCCCAACACGACTCTCCAAAACTGGATTATTTTCCGCTTCTGTACATCATTAGGGTACAACAGTGTTAGGACCATGATTGCACAAGAGATCACATAGCTAGGAGAAAAATATTGTCATTTTCATTTAATTGATCAAATCTCTTAAAATTCCATCACTATACGTCCCTAAGAACCCTAATATGACTACCCGCTTCCCGCTCCAAATCCAATTTCAACTCCTCTACATTATAGTGGCTGCTACAGTGCTATCACCATTAAATTGCGCAAGAGATCACATATAGGAGAAGGAAAAAAAGGTGATGTCATTTTTTAAAAAGTGAATTGCTCAACTTTCATGAAATTCCACCAAGAATCTATTTGAGCATGGGTTCTCACTCCAAACAATGTGATCCCTAAATTCATGATGATGACCCCCGCCCCGCCCATCTTCCCGCCCCAATTAATCTCCTCTCCTGTACATCTAGGGGGTACCACAGAGCAAGCACTATGATTGCACAAGAATAGGAAAACAATTATGTCATTTTTTTCAGTGACTTACTCAAATTTCTCCGAAATTCCATCCATCAACTAAACGGTGGTCATCTTTCTAGATGCCGATCGAAGATCATGCATTTTTCGCCCAGACGACAAGAATATTGAATCTGATTATATCGGCTAATAACTACGGGAGGTTGCCTAGCAATGCGCAAGCAATTTCATCAGGTGCTTAAGAATAATATCGTATTTCAAAGAAGAAGGTTAAATCAAATTGCCGTATTATGATATTGATATGTGTTAATAGATTACAAATTTCGGAGATTGATAAGCAGTTGATGTTTGCGACTATATTATCATAGCCATTGACCTAATTATACTGCCGACTGGCTATGGCCCACGAGACCGACAACGTCGGTCTGGAGTGCCTTCTGAAGAGGAATTTTATTTAAGGGTTCACCAGATTGATAGACGATGAGAGGCACTCGTTTTTCCGAAGGTTCGTAATTCCGAAAAACGAAACAGGGTCCTCTGTCATTTTCGGAATTATGAACCAGTTTTTCTATTATGAACTTTATGTCATTTTTTAATTATGAACCATATTTCATCATCGGAAATACGAACCTTCGGAATTATGAATCTCCGAAAAGACGACATGTAACGAGACCGATGGACCATAAGGCCGACCTGGCTGTCTCATGAGACCTCTGGAAACTTTTCTGATCTTTCATAAGACCGACAATGCCAGTCTTATAGGCTGTCAGTCTAATTGGATGTCCTGGCTAGAATGATGCGATGTCGTTTTGGTCATACTGGTTACAGATCGAAGTATTCATTCTTTCTTTTTAATACCTCTTTTTATATCATTCATATTTATCCCCTCTCGAAATTTATGAAACTCTGCTCCCATCATGGCCATGATGAAAGCATACTCTAACCTTAATTTAGTTACTCAGTAAATGTTTATTTAAAAGTAAAACAAATATTTCCTTGCCTGTTATGCCTATTGAATTTAAAACACTAGGTATAATCTTAGTAATTGATCAAATTTGAGTCAAAGTTATAGTAATAGAAGGTATTAAATATTAAGATTCGTAGAGAAACTGACAACTAAATGTGCAATTCATCACATGACTTGACGATATCGATTTATTTTACGAAAACATTATGCCATAATAGTTTATGCAGTGTCTCGTTACTATGACAACAATATTTGTTGCATCGTCTGCAACTGAATTACATCATAATCATTGCGTCTAAAATAGGCACACCTTCAAGTTTTAAATCAAATGTTTCCAAATAGGCGGTGACGAACGGTTTTGGGGAAGGGGTGCTCAAATAAAGCTAAGTAACCAGCAAGTTGGGTGGATCCAGGATTTTGTAAAAGAGGGGCACAATACTTTAAAAAAATGGTGATGAGAAATAAAAACAAAATCATCAGGATTGTTCTATAATTTTCGTCTGATAAATCATTTCAATAAATGGTCATAACTTCAAAAGGTAGCACATTAGTTTCCTTGCGTACAGACGGTATGCCACTTGGGTTTCTAAGGGGGGGGGGCACTGACCGATTGTACCCCCAAAAAAAAAAAAAAAAATCTGCCAGTGATCTTGGGAGTTCTTTGCATGGGCGCCAATCTGTTCACTGGTTAAAAAGTAGATGCCCCAGCCCCCCTCCCTCCCCTACCCTACCCTTTCTGGGGCCCTGCACAAATCTTTAAAGCATCTCGACATCCCGAATGATTCAGCTTCTGCGAGCCACTTAACCGAATTACGACAAATGTCGCTTTGCGGTCACTATAATTTGCGAGTAAATTTCATGAATGAACTCAAAGCTTAGCATCCCATACGTGTACATTACAGGAAAGGGATGGAAACATACAAGACTCTCGTTGTTGTCGATTTCCAGGGGAATTCTTTTGATGTAACTAAAAAATAAATAGATATTATGTCTATCACAGATGGTGAGTGACGTGTATGGAAGAATCCAGATGATTTCCTGGCTGGCAGAAGTAGGTCCTCGGTCATTCTAAACTGAACTGTAATAACTGAATAATTATTCATAATTTTGTGCGTAGTTCTCTGGTACAGATTAATCCATTCATGTTCTGAAAATTATAATTTCCAAAGACATAATTATCCTTTATATCATTGTCAGATTTAAGGGAATCCAGTGCCCCCAGCCCCCTGAAAACAAATTGGCATATGTTAAGTACACAGCAACAACATCAATAACAAAGTGCCTCCTTTTTTCAGGACTGTGAACCCCCCCCCCCACGACCCTCTTATTCCGCCTCTGATTCATATTACGAATAACATTGGATGATCTCCTCTGAATGATCACATCATAATAACAAAAAAAAATGCTTAACAACATAAAACATAAGATATAAAATATAAAACATAAGAAATAACATTAATTTAATTTCGAGCAGAATAAAGCACCTTTCTCGGATCACACCTTCCTGAACTGACCACACGGAAATCATAGTCATATTTCAAACACACAAATAAAACAAATAAAAAAAATAGTCTAAGATCCTGTTAAAGTGCACACAACCTCCTTTTTTCGCGGTTTAAAAGTTGAAACTCTAAGTCAAGGAAATAGATTTCATTTAAGCTCCTTACCGGAAAAAGGCTAAAAGTCACAAACACCAAGGTTTCGATATACAACCTTCAAGTATTAACCCACGTCCAAGACCAGGCGTATGATTATACACTTCAGACTGGACACGCAAAAATATGATCTAATTTACTGAAAATGCTTATTCATGTAGAATATGGTATTTAGTTCCCTTTAAAACGAAGAATATATTCCCCCAGAGTCTTTTGAATTTGATTCGAATTTCGAAGACTGCTAATAAATAGTATTTGCCAAACAAATGTAATCTTTTTAGGACAGTCCAATCTTGAAAAAGATGAATTAGATGGAGAAAAAAAAGAAACAGTTCTTTAAAATTCTTGAACGAAATTGGACGCTCAATAACATTGTAATTAGTTTTTTGCTATCCTTCACATCAGCTTGTTAATGCGGTTGATTTCCCTCATTAAAATATTTTGTCTTAAATAGATATCGCCCACTTTGGGCAAAAATATGGAGAGAAAAAAAATGTAGCCGGTAGTCCCAAAAATGTTATAATACGTCTCAATAAATTTGGAAATGTTTGTTGGCACTTATCAGCGTATACCTTTTCGAACAGTTTTTGCAACTTGTTTGCATGCAGGTCGAAATAACCAACTTTCTACTTGGATAGATAACTCAGGTTGGTTTTAAATACACAGCCTCTCCTGGGTCACGAGACCGACAAAACAAAGATATGCGTTGGGAAATGTAGGAATAGAATATCGAGAATGGTCCAGGAGACCGGCAGCCCATGGGACCGACAAAAGATAGACACGGAGAAATGAAGATCTATAGAAAAGTATCGGTCTCATGGACGCGTCGCTCTCATGAACCCTCGAAATCGTTGTCAGAAGGCCTACGAGACCGAGGTCTAGTGGGTTGTCAGTCTAATGGGCTGCTGTGTTCTCTCTCCAAAATGCAACTGTTTGTATGTTTGTTAGTTTGTTTGTTTTGTTAAAAGTCATGGATTTCGCTTTTTGATTAGGAAATGTATTTCATTTCATTTGAATTCATCCTGGACTGCTATGACAACATTCTTTGATTCGGAACTTGACAACGTCTAAACAAATTTTCCATAGGCTTCCATGAGCGTATCAAGTTAAAAATAATTGACCATCAAATTTGATTTATTCTCTCATGAAAACCCTGGGATATTATTATATTTCGACAGATATAAACCTGGCATGTTGACAGGACCTTACCTAAACTTGTTGATACTTCATTTATTCGTAGGGTAACCAGACTAGACGTTTTCTCTCACGACATATTTTTCCTAACTTTATTTCGTCAAATATTTCGGGTTAAGGTTAGGGCTTCAACTGGGATTAGGTTATGGGTTTAGGGTTAGGGTTATGTATAGAGTTTAGTTCAGGGCTTATTAATTCGCCTTATGTAGAAAAGTTACCTGGGACAAACTGGAGGAAGAATCGTGGGAAAAAAATGTCATGGAACTATTTAGAGATATTCACGCGTTCCAGCTCGTTTAGGTAATGAGGCGATATATTAAATTCAACATTGAATTTGTGGTTTCGCGAAAACCGCAATTTTACGGTTAATTTCACCCCTATATGTGCTTCAAAACCTCCAAACATTTTGGTAATGAACTTTTTGACAAGTCGAGATAGGAACCGTGATTTGAAAGCCAAACAAAATCATATTTTAAATTGATGTATTAGAATCGACGATGAATTTTGATTGAATGTTTATTTAGGAACAACCTGAAACGTGCATCGCTAAAGACACTAATGACCTTAACCTGTCAACAGTGTTATGATGCCGTGCAATACAAAATAAAAGAAGACGATGTCTTGTTTCTGTGTTTACTTGAAAGCCAAGTACAGTGGCGTAGCCCCGCAGGGGTGGGGGGGGGGGTGAGTACGTGGGCATTTTATGCCCCAAATGAATGAGCGATAATGTAGACAAGTACTAATGGTGATGATGATGACGGCGACGATGATGATGATGATGGTGGTGAATTTTGTTAAACACACTGATGACCTTAACCCGTCAACAGTGTGATGACACTGTGAAAAAGAAAAAGTCACTTGCTTTGTATAGCTACGTGTGTTTATTATAGCTGTAATGATTTATGATATATCATGTTATATCGCAATTGATCACCTTTCATTGTGATGATTTTTATTCTCTTTTCGGAACATTCATCATTAAAAGTGGAAGAGAGTGAATATAAAATAAAAATCATTATTTATTTTTTAAATCTTTCTATGGGGGAAATAGCGCTTCAATGAAAGCCCTATTCCATTTCCTCATTTAAAAAGTTATAGGAATATTGACGAAAAGCGAGTAAACTTTAAAAAAAAAAAACAACCCCAAATCAATTTCAGTTTCCTAATTGTGCGTTACAACGTTGAAATGTGCGAACATGACAATAACATACACCAAAGGGTATTGGATTGCTTGAAAGTCTTTGCGAGCCTGTATGCGTTACTCCATACAATATACCCATGTGTACATGTTACGTACCTTACTAGTGACAGATTCATGCCCATGTAGTGCTTCTTGCTTTTTGAAATTGAGCCGTTTTACCATTGCCATATCGCAAGCACCTTGCTCCACATATCGAGAATCCCATCTCAATTTTCAGCGCCAAGGGACTACATAATAACACGGTACACGATGTTATCTCCATGGAGAAAAGAAAAAGATAAATTTCGTTTTTGGTGGGAAGAAGTTGAGGCAATATGAGAAGTTTGGTTGGATATTTGACAATTTTGACATTTTTCAGTCAAATTTCAAGGCGGTGAAATTTCATCTCAACGCTCATGTGTGGTTTTGTGTTTTCATCCGTGCGATAGGTTGCAGAACTTTCAATTTTGGTTAATAAATATATTTTGTAGGCTGATATTGTGAAACCACAAAAGTACATGGATTTGTTCAAACGACATATATGTATTTTGAATCAAAATTTCCCATAATTTTAAATTTGCCTGAATATCAGCATAACATGAAGTGTGCAAATATTTTTTTTATAAAGATTGCACTCAACTGACTCTTAAGAAATAACTAGATTTCAACATTACAAGCCAGGAGAAAAGGCTCAGGATACGTACAATATAATATTTATATTAACACGAAGGCATATACCTAAAACACAACAACAACAAGAACGATAAATAACTTAAGGCAATTTCAAAAGCTGCGTGCGTCATCTAAAAATGTAATGTGCAAAAATGACAGTGACATAATCCGAACATGATATCTAAAGGTACTCTAAACGGGGTATTGAGTTGTATTTTGAAAATATTTGCGATCTAGTTCACTGCAAACTTTGAGACTAAGAGTTAATTTCTGGCACCTGAACTTTCAATATTAAATTGCCATGCGAAGTTCTGCGCTATTAGATTGCAATCATTTTTAGTCAATCGTTCTTTTGTAAATGTGACTTGCATGAGTTGAAATTCAAATTTCCCAGCTCAAGAATAAATAGATTGTTGTTTTTTTTTTTACATAAAATGAGTACGAATGAAACTCTTATTATTAATGCATATTTTCTTTTTAAGTGTTTAGGTTTTTGTTTTTGTTTTGTTTTGTTTTGTTTTGTTTTTATTAGTATGTACTGTTGTTGATGCCTGTTTACTGTTAAACTCGTTAACTACATGACAGAAAGATCATCATGTTCCTTACGAAAAAATGGATGTGTGAATTAATGTTGGCAAACCTGTTGACAGTTCACTCTGAAAATAATCTAGAATAACTTCCTTGGTGTATTCCCTAGGGCAGAGTCAAATCGGCAACGCGATCTCCCAGACAGGTTCGAAAATATTCTATCGCTTATTTTAGGTTGAGCAAGTCGTAGGTGCGAAATGTCATCTTTCAATCAGTTATATGACGTCATTCTGAAGCCCGTGACGAAACAATCAATTGATTAGTGAAGACATTGCAGTAAAGATGGTCTTAAAGGGATAGTTGAGTTCTTGTTTAAGACCGCAAATGCCTTCAAAGTGCATGGTTATTGCTCTTATTCTTACCTATGACATTTCTAGTGCCCTTTCAGGACCTAAAATTGCTATGAAGATAATTTTAGACCCCAAAATGTGTGAAATTTAGATTAAATACAATCATACCAATTCAGCTCCACTTTCAAAAAAATTCGTGACCGTTAATTGATTAATTAATTAATATTATCAATACACGGGCCGGCTGGTTGTGCGTATTATAACCAACATGAAAAGCCAACAAAAAGCCAACATTGGCATTGGCTGGAATAAAACGTATAAGGCGCTATTTCGTTTTTTTCAACGGCTGGTTCAAAATTATCGAATATTTGTTGGGCACCACTAATATTAGAAATGGCTATATTTATGGATATAGCCGTCTCTGAACCGATTTCGATCAAACAAAGATAATTTTGTCATTTAAATTGTATGTTCTTTCAAATTTGACACTCAGTTTTTCATTATCTCACAAAAAGAAATATTTTTGTGTAGCGCCCTCAGCAACAAAACTCAACTTTCCCTTTAAAGTTGAGATGATGTAACAGCCAATCTCTCTCTCTCTCTCCCCCCCCCCTCTCTTTCTCTCCCAACACGTGCACACACACTCACACGCTTACGCTATTTCTCTCCTTCTTTCTCTGTGTGTAAATGTCTTACATTCTGTGTCATAGAACAAAACATTAATAGAGAGATAGTGTATGAGCGGTGGACTCAAATGCTATTAATTTGTGTGTATGGGGGGGGGGAGGAGATGCATACACTGTACAAGTGTTCTTTCTCTGGTAGATCGGGTGCTTTTTTTTTTAACATGATCACTCCACTCATGCCTCATTTGGGGATTTGTATTCCACAAAATCTCTTGCGATTTTTCAAGTGGCTTGCAAATTTTTGTCCTTCATTTTTCCCCCATTATTTGAAGGAATTTGACAGGATCCTTCACGAATCCATTAAGATGTCACAACTTTGATTTTACAGCTCAAAATATGGGTCACTGCCCGTCGCAAATTAATCTCGATCACTGAGCACTATTTCTCTATGTTATTAGACTCTTCAAGGCTCGTTCAGATTTGAAGCGGTAAACCGCGGCGGCTTTTTTGTAAATATTTTGTTTATATAGAACGTGTAAATGAATGACAACTGCGAGCAACAAATTTCCTATGTGTATTCCGCTGAGCTATGTGTTGTAAGATACAGAAATATGAATCGTACTACACTTATGACATTAAACAAAAATGGATATGCTATTTATTCACCGGATAAGGCCTTCCCCTTGAAGACGGTACCCTCTAAATGATCGGATCCTAATTATGGTAGTTTTCCAAAAGCGAGCCACAAATTGGCATGTCTTTTGAATTTAACTCCGCTCCCTGGTTAATTTAACACACCTTAAAAGCTTCATTTAGAAAGAAACTGTTGTTTGCCCACACGTCTGTAGTTTTTTATCATCTCATTCTCATCTCAAAGTAATCGTTTATTTGGGGTAAAGCCAATAGTTGTATGTGCCATGCATTGGTCATAAAAGGAGGGTCATCATATTTAATTTAAAAATATATTTCCATTAGAAGACTCTCCCCCTTTTCTCTCCCTTTCTCTCTGTGTCTACTACTTCTCTCTCATTATTTCTGTCTCTTTCTCTTTTTTCATGTCCCCTTATTTCTCACCCCTCCTCTTCTTGCCCAGCTAAAGAAGAACATAATATACGCCGAATATTCACACAGAGTAACACGAGTGTAATCGGGTTCATGATGGATGATGATTCAGTTTGCATATGATATTTTACAGAATAGTGCCATTGTGACGTCAAACACGCCATAATCAATACCTTCTATCGGTTTGTTATCTTCAATCATAAGACGGGTTCTAGAATCTAAGCAATCCGATTAGTCAATTGACATCACGTGGGCGTGCATTAGGACTATGGGCACTGACTAAAGTTCGTGCACTGGCCCTGCCCTAACACACTCGCAACAGTGCATTATTTGTATATTATTGCACGATTAATCAAGCGGGATTATCACCAAGGTTAATCAATTAGATGTCATATCCTCCTGAAAATGAGCAAAAACATAATAATCAATGTTTTCTTCGATTTGAGCTGTTAATATTGCCACTGTCTCACACCCATAGAACAGGTTTCAAGTCACTTTCGACATAAAACAGTTTTGCCTGTTTGATTAATATTTCTTTTTCAAATTGGGAAGCGAATCGAGAATATACATTTACAAAGAAAAGAATCAGGTTCCTGGTAGTTGACATTTACAGAATTATTGTGACGTCAAAAATGTCTCTCTAAAAGATCTCATCTTTTCCTGTCGAATGTCTTTACAAAGAAAACAGAATTCAAGGTTTTTATTTCATAAAATATCACATATAGGAAGTTATACTTTTTGGCTCAAGTACAACAAAATATAATAAAAGACAATACATAAATTGTATTCGTCAGAAAAATCATTATCTTGTCTTCCTGTCAATGCATCGTGGCCGAGGGGAAGGTGAAGTGTTGAATGATCCTTACTGACAGATGTTAGCCAACGGACATTCAAATTCAACAGAAATAAAGAAAGACATTTTGGAAAGTGTTATTGCTTCGCAGACAAGGATTTTGTATCTTTATTAAAATTAAAACCAATGATTTTGATAATTTAATCAGTTGATTTCTCAAAGTAACGTCTGGCTAGTTTTACCTGCACGCAAAGGTATGGTTATTGTTTGTGATTTGTGTTTTTTGACACTTTTTTTCTTCGTCTCTTACTGGCGTGTAAGATAAAATCAATGACAAAGAACAATATTTCATATTAGCTACCGAAATGTACTAAATTGGGCTGAGTCTTTACCTTTTTTTATATATTGCAGTTCTGATACTGAATTTTAGAAATGTCAACGACCTTCAACTGAAAGATGACTACGTGATTATTGACTTCCCTTTGGGTTATCAACTGTGGTGATTTGAAAACATTTTCTTTCTTTTCGTTGGAAAGAAAAAAGATTATTTCTTAAAGATCAGAGAAGTGGAATATTGGAACGGGGGATGAAAATAATCACTCGGGCTTGCGGTCGGTTTAGTTGTATAACATTCATGCCTAATTTATCAACTAGGCAACGCGCTACGCTTGGCCTATCTTGTGACAGAGTAATTTTACTTTTAACCAATGAAAGAAGGCCCAAAGGAATTCCGAAAAGACTTGTGCCTCAGACAAGTGCTTTGGGAGAAGTGAAAAGTTGAGGGAGGAAAGCAAATCGTTTCATTAAAGGGATTATTGCCTAAATATTATTGCGTAAACGGGGTTGTGAGGACATGATTATACAACGATTATGGCATAGTGAAATTGTCATAGTGAAATCAAATAAAACACAACCTCGTGTGTCTATTGTTACAATTATGTACTGATTATCCGTAACATTTATTTCACAAAATATTATATTTACTGATCTTAAACTCCGAAACAATTTGAAAAAATTCTTTTTAAGAAAGCCCGTCGCTGTCTGCATTCGCTCATACTATGAAAAGTCATTTGTACAATGTATCTCTGTAGCTAATAATCTAATATTTGTTTTATATGATTAATATGTTAGATATTTAAGTATTATTACGTAATTGGCATGTAATGGTGACCCCATCATAAGTTTTAATTTTATGGAATCTAGCTTCCTCCCTTGTAATGCATCAAGAGGGTTATAAAAATGTTTTGAATCTGAACCTGAAGTCTGGAGATACCACTATGACGCGTAACTTAATGATAAGCTGAGAACAAGATACACATTTGTGAACCGGTGCGCATTCGAAGGCAATCGCCAGATAAAAACTCGTAATTATTACTTTCCATCAAAACACCTATTCATGTTATCTCATACATTCTGCCTCGAAACCCGTCTAGTTGAAGAACATTTTCTTCTATTTAAACAAAATAACTTTTAGCCAATCAAATGAAGCCATACAGAGGACCTTGAAATATAAAATGCTGTAGAAGAACTGAAAATTCGAAGGAGATAAACAATTTTTTGTTTTGTTGAGGGTCCCTTTCCTGTAAGTTGATCTTACCATGCTCTCATACAATGACTGCCATAATGAGGGAAGCCACATACGAAAGACGAATCTCATTATTAAAGTTATTCTTAAAAAGCTGCTTCCTACTCCCATCGCTTTGTATTGAATAATTAGTTAAATGAGCATCAAATTGACTCCCATTTCCACATCCAGTTTGACAAAAGTGAAGGCGATCGAAGTGATTTGCGCAGATATCTAATCATCCGCAATGGCATAGCGTGTGACCAGTCAAGGAGGGGTTAGAAGAGGGGAGGGGGGTGTTTAACTAGAATTTGCGAATATGAGCTAGATGGTGGGTCTGTAGTGAGTGTCCCCATCCCACGATGATTTTTATGAAATAGGTCTCCCCCCCCCCCTTTTTTTCTTTGCTATATGGAATTTATATAACTCCGTCCCTCTTACCAATTGTGTTTGTTAATGTTTTATTTATTTCGATTTTTTTATGTTTTCTATATTAATGAAGAACCGATATACATCTAAAATGTTTGTATTTATTTCATTTACTAACCTAATTTAATGTGCAATCGTACATATACCCCCCTCCCCCCATTGCCACGCCTTAGACTGACTCCGAGCCTACTAAAATCCAACGAATTTTTGGCCAGTGGAGTACATGTAAATGTAATATGTCACTGCGTTCGGTCTGTCTTGTCTATTGTCGGACTGGGGTCGGTCTCGACAAGGGTGTATCATACCTCGTTACACCGACGAGACCGACAGCAAACCGACCCCCCACCAACAAAAAAGAAGAAATGAAATGAAATAAAATAAAATAAATAAAATACATTACCTTAAGATTGCCAAGATCTTGTCGGTTATTTGTCGTAAACAATCGGTTAGGCGGTGTGACCATTTGGCGGTATTAGACGAATTATTGCTCAGTCACATCGTCAATTTTTGCTTTGATTTGATTTTCTTCTGCATTCATGTAAGTACAAAGTTTTTCGATAACAATAATAATATAAAGTACAATGAGTATATTTCTGACAATGAATCAGAAATGAGCAAATATATATAACAATTGTTTTTTTCAAAAACGAAATGACAAACTGTCATAAATACTAAATTTCCTCAAACAATATACATTTTTTGACTCCAAACCGACACCAAAACTGACGCCATTCTGGATAACGTAATTTTTTGTTCGGTCTGATTTCGGTCTGATGTCGGTAAGATCAAATGAAATATCAATCTATGTATTTCTCATTTTTTCTTATTATCACTTCGTCAAAACAGCTTATGATCATATCTGACTACAATCTGCACTCGAAATGTCAAATTTATCAAATTGAAAAAAGACCGCATTTTCTTTTTAATACGCATATAATAATGGAATTGGATTTGTAGTCACGCAATGTAAATGAATCCGGCATACGGCTTTGAAAATGATTTATTTCCAAGATGACACAGAAAGATAAATGATTTACTAAAACATTATTTATTTGAATTATATTCAATGGGCTCATTTACGCCGTGAATTCAAATTTATTTCATAAAAGTTTAATGTTCTGACGTTATTGAAGAGGCAAATAAATCTTAATCAACAAAGGAAGGTTTAATATTTTGCTCGAATAAATAACAATTTTACAACAATTGAACAGCCTTTTCTCATGTCAGATTGATTTTTCGTTAAACATATAGTATACTACCTGATAACCTATATTCGAAAGGCTACCATAATATATTTGAATTGTTACAAATAACGAGATAGTCATCAAAACATAAGTTTAGCAAATATTTGATTGCCCAATGAGAGGGAAGAATAGAAAAATCTAGTTCTTGTTTAGATTCAATTAAGGATATCGCGTGTGACCTTGGCCCAATTTAGAAAAGCGGACTTTTCTGCAAGAAAAATTGGATTACAGAAGTTTTTTTTCGTACCTCGGTTTAGAAGATGAGATATAATCTTACAATTCGTGTGTATTGTAACCGGGGCAAATAATACATTTCTGTTTGAATAACCAATACTAAAATCTGGAAATAGCGAAAATAAATAGATAATAGGCGAACAGCGGTTTCATTTACAAAGTTTCTTAAGCAATGACTGTCTCCATCTCTCCTCATTTCTCCTCTCTCTCCTCTCTCTCCCCCTTCTCTCTCTCTCTCTCTCTCTCTCTCACTCTCTCTCCCTGTTTCTCTCTCTCTCTGTCTGATTCTCTCTGTCTCTCTCTGTGATCGCTAGGTGTTGCAATATGATTTATCCTTCCAAATCCTTCAATTGTTTTTGTTTTTGTTTTTGTTTTTCATCGGAGAAATATTAAAGGCAAGATGAAAATTTAACAAGATATTAACACTGTCGTGTATGAGGTGATGGTTTTCTAAATATGTGTATGGTTTTAAGTACATAATCATTTATCTCAATCTAGTGAGTATATAGAAACACTATCATGCCCGAGTCTATAAACCCTTTAGAGATTTGTTATTCTTCTAAAAGTGAGCTGTCAAAGTGTAACAATGTGCAAGTGTATCTCTCCTTAACATCTTGGGTCAAACTCACTTTCAGAATTGGAATGACGTCCTAAATTTCGGTAATGCGTGCAACGGATTTTGCGGACACTGCGCAGCGTGAAAGATGACGTCACAATTGGCGCGCCCCTGTGCACTGTCTTTTTAAACTATTTTTTACTATCTTTTTACTTTAAAAAAAAAACCGTTGTGAATATGATTCTATCTCTGCGCTATTTTGATACTTTGAGGAAGAAAGAAAATCACATCCCATGGTTTAATGCCATAATTTTCTTGTTGCCCACGACCCGATTTAAAGTGCCTACATATACCCTTTTCGTTTTTTTCTTCTTCATTTTGTGTTTTTTTTTCTTTCTGTTTTCGGTCACTTTTTTTCCTCCGTATACCATCATATCAAGTTGAATGTGAGTCATACATGCAAACATTTTTGGCTAAAACTGTAACGAATCAGATACCTACCGCTTTTTAGCTGGAGTTGGTGTTATTGCTTTTTAAAAGTGAAACATATGGTTAACCGATGACCTAAATTCCTCAGGAACATTGTATGATTACACATGTCATAATAGCAGGAGAAGAGAGAGAGAGAGAGAGAGAGAAAGACGTGGTGATGGAGTCGGTGTAATTTCATGAACAACAAATTTGTTCTAAAATATTTAACGTATTGATTCGACTGTCTATTCGCCTATTTACATTGAATATTTTTCAGGGAAATTATCCGAGTTTTCAAGAACAGAATTTTTAAAAATCGTTACACTTTTTGTTCCCATCTACTCCATTATACCATTACATCTGACCAGCACATAACCATTTTAAACGGAAATTAATCTAGAATATATCTGTAGATAAACATGTATACCTCGTATATACGTAAACATGTTCGTGGAATTAAGTAGTTCAATCATAAACAGATAAGTATATCAAGTATTAACTCATGTGATTAACCTATCAAGTATCATCAGTCAAGTTCCTCATCCGAATAGATTATACCCTCTTTAGGCCAATGTTCTTGCGGTGAGTTCGCAGCATGAGCTCGTTCCGAAGTCTACCTTTCAGACGGATTGCCCACTGCGATCCACGTGCGATCGCGGTGGCTTTTCGGTGAAAGTTTCGCCGAAAATGAGTTCCTGAACTTGAGCTGACCAACAGCTGTTAACCTTGTTCAAAATTTACTCCAAGTGCAATTTTATTCTATCTAGAGGACATATTTCGGGCCTGCTTAAGCAACAAAATGGTGGGAGTATCATACCGGAAGTGGAACATTGGTCTTTATATTAAGTTTGGAGTAATTTTGTCCGTGTGATGGCCGTTGCAAATGGTGCGTCATTTTGATTGCGTCATTACCTCCGTTATAAGCTAACCTGCGTTAATCAATCCTATATGGAGGCAATCAGCGCATACGCCTGTAATTCACCTTATTGTATGCTATATTTATTTTGCCAAGTCACTTTTCTTTTGTTTTCTTTTCATTTCTGGTCTTTTCTGTTATTTACTTACCTTCTTCTTTTTTTTTTTTTTTTTTTTTTACTTTTCTTTTGTTTTGTTTAATTTTCTTTACTTTTCTTTCCTTTTTATTTTGTTTTCTTTTTATTTTATTTGTTTTGCATTACTTCCTTGTCTTTTCTGTGTTTTTTTCTTTGCTTTGTACTGTACTTTACTCTTAACAAAAAAAAAATCTTTGTTTATTTATTTGATATCACAATCGCATGGTGTGTCAAAGACCGCGCAAGTCACTGACGCAGTCCTACGTCAAGAAAAGGACGCCTCGTGTGTAACGGGCATACGATAAAAGATTTTTAAATTGTCATTAGCGTAACGCGTAACATGTAATGTTAACAAAACCAAATCATCATTCATGGTACTCTACAAAGACATACATGATCTAAATTATAAACCACGCAATCCGGAAACAAGGATCGTTAGAAAAACAATGATCGCAATCTTCAACAATTCAAACTTGCAATTACAACTTTCTCCTTGCAATGTTAGCAACTCTATACTACATTCATAAGGTTTCATTTTGAATAAGGGACACCTTGATGGGCTAAAAATTAAGAAAAGCAACTATTTGTTGTGAAATCGAGACTAATGGAAACCGTCTAACCAATTTCCCAGCTCAGGGAACTAAATTGTTTTCCTTGACTATAATGAAGGGAAAAAAAGACATTATTGTCGCTTAAAGTATCATTTGTGTATGTAAACATTTTAAAACGTTAAAATAATAATAGTGCTTTGCTTCATACAGACTTGTGTTGTTAAGGCAATGTAGTTCACCGAGTTATTTTGACATATACAAACGAAACCTTGATGGATAATGACGGGTCTTTCATAATTTGATGCGAGTGATAATTAAATACTTGTCAAACGTTGAGCAATTTTATTCGGGCGTTCCAGTTTTGTTTTTTCTTCTTGTGCGAGGTTTCCATAAACACTCACGACATTGATGAATACAAGGGTCTGGAATGATGGATTCATGAATAGGATCAACACTAAATTTGTGTTGTTTCCTTCAGAAAGAAGACCCTTTGGTTTTCTGTATTCATTGTTTGTCTGTTTACAACACAAATGCCTTTTTCAAAAGACAGCCTGTGATCAATCCAGGTCCTTGGACATTGATTTAGTCACGTACCTACTCGATGACCTGTTCATGAATATGTAAATGATCATGATTTACGTCACAATGGCGAAAGTCTTAACGTAGTATCTCTACCATCGTCCAAAAGAGAGGCGTTTCGCAGAGGGCCGCTAGAGTCTTGACAAAGGGGCGTGGCTTATATTCTTCCTAATTATGTAATGGCTATAATTACTAGGAACATAAATAATGAGAACAAAAATGTTTGATATAGGGGCATAATGATGCAAACAACTACTGTGTAGAAGTTGAATTTCAATATTATTGTACCTCTTATTGCGTCAACCTGAAAAATCATAAGAATGGAAATAGATTTTTGTTTTAATAAATGAAAAGATATTAATTAAAGTGTTTTAAATGGTCGAATGCTATCGCTAAACTACTATGACAAGTTCATTGTACATAAAGTAGTTCCATTTGACATCTTCATCACCTTTTAATATTGATTGTTTTTTTAAATAGTGTTTTTACTTTTAATTAATGGATTTAATGAGGCTTAAAGTGTGGCGAATTTGATCTCATGAAGAAATCGATTTTCATTACACAAAGTGAAGTTCTTTTACAACGTGAAGTATAATGACCACTCGCCTTCACTAATCTATTGATTGGTTGACCAAAGACATGAATGAAATACCCTGAAGTATTATTTCCACCAGGTGGCTGTATTCTTATATTGTGTTTTTCTATGCGGAAAACAATAAATTCAATACCGGTCAATGCAAGCCTATCGATTTGAGTAGTTATGAAGAATATAAATGCATATGGCAATCCCCTTTATAGTTTCCTGGATTTGTATTTGTATTTGTATTTCTGGTTGCCTACAGAAGTTTGGAGAGTGGGTGAAAGAGAGAGAGAGGGGGAAGAGAGAGGGAGGAAGGGAAGAGAGAGGGGAAGGGGAAAGGGGACAAGATGAAGAGGGGGAGGTGGAGGGAAGGGAGAAAGGAAGGGGAAGAAGTCAATATAAAGAGAAGGTAAATTATAGATAGTGATGTATGTAAGAGGGAGAGAGAGAGAGAGAGAGATCTGAAAAATAAAGGACAATAGAAAGAGGGACGAGGAGATAAGGGGGGGGCGGCTGAGAGAGAAAGAGGGAGATACGGGGAGCTGTAGAGAAAATCAAATACTAAGGTAAAACCGTTTCCTCCAACAGACTACCATTCAATTCAATTTTCTATCTCCTCATTGTCAGCCCAAACCCGAGTCAGTTTTGAAATTGAGAAAGTGTTAACCCCGAAACAGCTGCCCATTGCACCATCAGTCTTTCAGCACCCTTGTATTTAACCTGTGGGCCAAGTACGAATTGTCAAATTTTATTGGAAATACAAGGGTGCTTTGAGGGACAAATACTTCCTCAATTTGTATGGGAAACGGCGCGAGATGTGTTACGCTTTATTTGTACTCTGCATTCTGCTTAATATTTTGAGTGACGTTTGGAAAGTAATATCTGTCCGAATTGACAACCCTCCTGCTTGTAGCAGTAATGTGTACCTGGCGAAGGCACGGGAAAGGAGTGCAGTTGCACCACAACCAGAAGATAATGGGGGAAGGGGGAGGGAAGAGGATGGAAAAGGCAACATGAAAGGAAGATGATACGACGCTCTCGATCCGGGGGGGGGGGCAAAAAAGAAAGGAGGGAAATAGAGAGAAAGGGAGATTGGGAGGCAACGTGAACAGAAGATCAGACGACCCCCTCCCATAGTCTCGCCTCACTCGATGGCTTTGTTCTCTTGCATTTTATTCACTTAGTATTGAGGAGCACTGCCCCCTCCCCCGTGACAGGAGTCACTGGGCCTACGCTACCCCACTGCTAAAGCACGGACGATGGGTGCATTTCATCCATCCACTATAACAATATTGCCAATCCGTCAATCTGTAACAAGTTCGTGTTAGATGATTAATAACCTAACAGTTTTGAAGTTTCAGATGGGATTTTTTTTTCTAGAAACAATACTACTTTGTACGTGAAGAACTTCACTGCGGCTTGGAATATTAACGTGTCTTGCTGCATTATTTAGTGCAACTGATGTCAAACATATTATTTGGCCTTATACATTGTGTTGTTGGAGAGAAAATGATCACCATCTTAAGTGTTCCTCGTAAGGAAAGCACCGACCAAGGCTTGAACCCAGGATATCTCGTATGAGATTCACGAGCCTTCATCGATTTACCACAGTGCTCATGTACCACTATCGAGCAAGGCTTGAACCCAGGACCTATCGTGCGAGCGTCGAGAACCTTGACCAATGTACCACAGTGCTCATATTGTACTCGTATGGCCAGAGGAAAGTGTTTTTATGTCACGCATGTATACAACATCACCAATATACTACATTGCACCAGCATGGATAGTAGGAACGTGCCCTTGTATGTCAAGCCTGCAGACACCATCAATTACCCTCACCCACTCTCAATCTTCCAACGTAAAGAGGCTCGTTTGTTGCAAAGATTATTCTCATTAAGAGTACATCCGTTGGTATGCATTGCAATGATGAGAGGCGTAGCTACAGGGGGTGGGGTGGACATGGGATGGGGCACGCACCCCCCTTTCCCAGTTTCTTTAGTTGCATTTAGTTGCACAATTTTGCTGACAATTCGTTGTTTGATATACTCTTAATGCTTTTTAAAGTGTAAATACTGTCACAATTTTTCGGCAACACTTGCCATGATGAGAATAAGTATAATATGAAAAGAAAGAGAGAGGGGAGAAGAAAAGTGAGAATTAGATGTCAGGATCACCTATCATACTGCCCCCCCCCCCCCCCCACTCCCAGTCCCCCCTTTAGTTGGGCCACCAGTACGCCACACACAGTGATCTATGAAGTTATAGCGCACTCCCTCTCATATATACACCCTGTAGTACGTATTGTGTGCATTTGGAATGATGGCAACGCCACATGAATGCAACTGATATGTTTCAATTTAAACAGCTTAAATTGATCGGCGTTGAATTTCTTCCAGATGTCAACGACCTTCTTGAATATGACAGAAAGAAAGAACAGACAGACGATATTAGAGCTATACAAAGCATCCTATAACCTATAATATGACTGTCTATATCATGTATATTGTCCATTTATTGAACGACATGTGCTCCGGCGCCTATTGCTACTAGGTTGAATTTGTCTCACTAACTGCAACCCAGGACCCCAACATGAAACCTACATTGTAACGTAACGGTTAACGTACGTGTATACCGCTAAAAAATAAAATCCAAATTGCAGCAAAACCCTAACCATCGGACGAACTAAAACCTGATGAAAATCTCAGATCACTTTGAGCGGTGGCGGATTTCGGATGATAACCGGCCCGAGACCCCCTTGAAGCTCAACTGGCATATACCTTGAGTAAAGAACACAACAATAATTTAGCTTCGTAACTTCCGGGGTTAGCCCCCCATTACATGATCCTGGATCCGCCCCTGTTATTACGTAGGTTCTGTAGTGTTGGAAACTCGACTGATTTAATTTGTTTCATTAATGTGGAGAAGTGGGAGAAACCCCCTAATATTATTTCGATCTACTGCAATCTACCTTTAAAAATAAAGTTGAGTATTGGTCGTGCTTAAAGGTACTATGTCCCATTTGCAGGCCAAAAAAAATGAAAAGGTTAAATTCCAACGGCATTTGAAAGACAATACTAATTTAGAACTTCCCTAAAAAAAGGGGGACATGAAATTGTCTTTAAGTGGGAAAATAACGACTATTAGTTGTCGAATCGACTTAGGAGCTATAGAGCCAGTAAGTAATAGTCTGATTTTCAGACCCTTGTACCGAATGGTCGTACGTTTTATGCTGCGCAAAAATTCAATCAGTTTAATTTTGGCCATTACAAGAAGTGGGTTATTGATGTAGACAGATGCTCATGTACCATTACAGCTCATTTTATGTATGTTATTACCAAAGATGAAAAAGCCAGTCAGTCACTCAATAGTGTCTGACAGTGAAGTCTAGCAAGTAAACGGGTTTCCTTGCATAATTTGAATATTAGGACACTGCTAACGTTTAAATTTCACAGATAGGACATACATGACATATTCATAATTCCTGCAAAGTTCTACAGAATTTGATGTTGGCTGCAAAAGGGACATAGTATCTTTACAATTTCTGGAAGTGAATTGGACTTTGTTCATTATGTAGATCAAATAAATGTATTATAAGGTTTTGAAATAAAAATTATCAAAATGAGAGGAATTGGACCAATCTTGCTGTGAATCATGGTAAAGAAAAGAAATAAATATATATATTGGACAGCGCACACAACACACATGCGGCATGCGTTGTCATTTTGTAAAAAGAGGGCATTTCAAGAAAAAACAATTAATTATAACATTACTACTATATTTTTTATTCTACATAGGAATAAATGCAGTGAAAACAAAAATCTTCAATTTTTCTTTTCACTAGGATCTAATCTTCTCTGTAAGAAAAAATAAATAAATTTGACAAATTGTTTTATCACCCCCTTTGAAGTTACGGGTCATTATAATGATGTATATGCGTGGAAACTATTACTGTCAGTAATACGAAAAGAGGGGGCGACCGGGGCGGGTGGGAGGGGGCACTCTCCCTTGTACAATGCACTATCCCGCGCATAGTATAACCGCAGCGAGCCATAAGGATCGAGTGGGAGAAAACAGACTAAAGAGCTATAAATGTTAAAGGTACTTACCTTTTAACTGCTTTAAATTGAATTAGTTAGAGTATTCTATCATTCACATGCCTTGAATAACATCAAGCAAGAAAATGATTATTTAAATTTCAACGTTTTGGAAGAGAATGCCGCCTCTTTATTTCTATTCAACAGAGGTGTTGTAGTCTAGGAGAGGTGTCGTGGTCAAGTGGATACGCAACCGAACTGTGGATCAAAATAATGGTTCGCGATTCGAGTTACTTGGGGCAGTACGGCTGCGGCACTAATGTCCTTTGGCAAGACATTTTTTTAAATTTCCTCTCAACCCAGGTGTAGTTGAGGGGTCCCTGGTAGGAAGTGATAATTCTAGAAATGCTTTTATCGTCTTTACCTTGGGCAGCTTAACTAAAGCCTGGGTAACAGCAACCCTAGTTTGCCTGTATATTTGTTTTTATTTCCATAACAATGTAAATAAAAAAATTGAAATATTCTTCATGAACATGTACTTATAAGACGATTTAACGTTTGGTGAATTGCCGAAATTCTGCACAAACTTTAGTTCTCTTGTTAGAATTTAGATAGTTACTTCGATTTTTATCCAAACTGTAAAGAAATAGAAAGTTATTTTGATTTGTTATTTATATACAATGAACTACACTAAATCAGATATCGGGGGGGGGGGAATATGAAAAAAAAAATCAGATATTGAAGAAGTTGGGCGATCCTTGTAAATTTCCCAAAACAGCCCCAGACCAAGACATTTGGATTCTGGCAAACGTGTTACAGATGAATGAAACTCTTTAATTCCAAATTATCTAATTACACGTGCATGACAATGATAAAATACAAAATCTGTTTGGCGCAAGGTAAAATTTCATTGGGGCTCTAGAAAGAATAATTTCTTTTATTACAGTTATCGCTTGAATTTCTGGCAGTACGCGGAGGTGGGAAAATATGTGAACCTCACAGCTTCCACAGAAATTACTTTTGATGAAAGATTTAAGGGATTTTTATTCCTCTATATCATTCTTCTTCAATATATATCATTAACATTCTTCTTGGCACTTTCGAAGACTGTGTGTGGGATCCGCTCGCATGATAACTGATAATATTACTTTTGTACCATATAATTCAATTATCATGATTTTTTTTCCAGAACATTTTCAATTTTTATTTCTGTCTCTTCTCGCTTCCCTTTTCTATATTTTTGTTATGCAGAATATCTTGAAATTATTATCTTTCCAGCTACCCGTTCTCTCTCGATCTTTATTTTTTCCTCTTTCTCTTTCTCTCCATCTCCCTCTCCCTCTTTCTGTATCTGTCTTTCAGCAATATACGTGTGACAATAATTCCTTTTTAGGTGAGATTTGATCAAACAAAATAATGCTTCAACCAAGCTCATACGCCCTTTCTCCTATACCGTTAATTCACCTCGACTTTATTAACGTCTGTATAGTGGGGGTTTCAATAATTTTATAAAATTCTTCAGTTAATTCATTCAATCGTGCTTTTTTATGATTTAAGATATATCAAGATTTAATAGTCTATAAAATACACAATCTGTAAATAAACAAAGTAGCTTGGGTACATTCAATTTAAAGACAATGTCAATCTGGTTCTGTTTTCTCGGTCTCATTTGATTTTAGGAGTCGTTGGATTCTGCTTGATTACGCTGGGATCCATTTGATTTTTCTAGAAAAGATCAGAACAAAATATGATTAGGTCTGCTCATGTAATATTAAATCCAATGCATAACAAACATCGAATGTACATGTTTTTTTCTTTCTCCGTCGATGAAATTTATTGTGAAAGGATCAAAAGGAGAATGTGTAATAATATGTGTTACAAAATTTCAACCCTTCATGTATCATTTTGAAAGTAGATGCCAATTAGATTTGGCAAGTGAAAATCTATCCAGATGTATAGGAAATCAATAGGAAATCAAATTATAAAGACTATATTTAATGATCGAGGATTCTAAACAGGACTGAAATGATAAGAGAGGTTCTATGTGGCAGGTGATTGGACAATAATGAAAGCATTGGAGGAAGGGGGAGAGGGGGGGGGGTAGACAGTGTAAGCGTTCTTCCAGAGGGAAGTTCAGTTATTATTATCACTGTATTAAAAAGCGCCCATTTACTACACCTATGTCAAGAGGGTCAAACACCTTATCCAATAAAATAAGCACCGAGCAGGGATCGAACCCTGGACCTTTCACACGAGAGTCAAGAGTCCTTATCAGTATACCACAGCAGTGTTCTACTCCACTGAAGCTTCACCCCCCCCCCCCATCCCATCTCAACCCGACCGTTTTTGTCATCGAATTATTCTCTTTTTTTTTTCTCTTTGCCTCTAATGAGGTGTTTATTCAATATTCAAACAATTATTCTCTTGACTTTATTAAAAACATTAGACTTTGATCGACATTCATGTAGATTTCTTTGCCGATGATATTATATGGCACAACCAATATCATTATGATTTGTTGCCAATATTTGAAAAGCAAATATTCGCCTACTGGCAACATCATAAGCACTTGGTCAGGGGAAATGCTGGAAGACGTTCGCCCCCGGCTTCTCCCATAATTATATTATTCTATTGATTTCATTACAAAACTTTTGATAATATTAAATCAACATTCGTGCGAACGTATTCGTCAACAAGCATAATCCTAAATGCCACAAAAGCAATGTTATTAAAAATTGTCGGCAATATCTGAAAAGTAAGTGTACGCCTACTAGCAATGTTGTAAGATCCCCCCCTTCCATTTCAACTGTTCCTCTCTATGTTATCACAAACCTGTCGATAATAATCAGCATTCGTGCGAAAATATTCGCCAAGAAGCTTATCATTATTGCCACAAACAATGTTATAAAAATTTGTCACCAATTTCTGAAAAGCAAGTCTTCGCAATGTAACAAAATTCAAGACAATCCCTCTCACCCTCTCTTATCTTTATTTTATTATTCTTTTGATCTTACAACAAATGTTTCAATAATAATCGACATACGTGCTGAAGTATTCGCCAAGAGGCTTATCATTAAGGCTTTAAGGCTTATTCATCAGCACTTGTTTACGAGATTATGGAACACCAGAGCTACGTCAATAATTGCTGCAGCCAATAATTTTTGAATTATATCAGAATTTCATATAATGACAACATATGTAACACTTGTTACTAAATATTTTAGTTCTGGACTGTAGCCAAAACTTGCATTAGTTTGCTGTAATGATATTTTTTCTTTGAGGAACACATCATTTCTTTTTGGAGAAAACTTTGAAGTCCTGATGGCTGAGAATTAATCCTACATAATATAGATAATGATAATTTCAACTGAATATCTTCGACCGGAAAACAACGGATGCTTATTGTTCTCTTTTAAATTTGAGTGCCAAGCAATTTTCGCTTTCAGAAATTTACAGATATTGATTTGAAAAACCCAAAGGGGCCTATAATACTGGTAAATGATGTCATTACACAAATAAAGTTTTCTCAGCAAAATATTTTTGTAACCTGTGATTAATCAGGATGAAATGAAGTCAAAGAAAGTGTTTACGGCAAGTCAGTTAACAAGCAAAACAGCAAAACATAATAGCAAATGATAGAGTTGTTACAATTTAAACATAAAAATACGTATAGGGCGAGGGTGGAGAGGAGAATAGAGGATGGGGGTCATTCTTATGACGTAACACAGTTTTATATAATTATATTAGTTCTAAGCAAAGGGTCTTTACAAGTTTGAATTCTTCAGTTTAGTAAGAGTGACATTCTTGTCTGTTTGGTTGTTATTGTTTCCATGTTCCGTTTGATTGTTGTTGTTTTTGGTCTAATCATTATTTTACAAGGAATACAGGAAACAATTGTTTTTAAAGAGGGTAGAAATGCAGGAATACAAGACAAATAATGAACGATGCCATTACAGCACATTTACAACAGATTTGACCATTACTATATTTAAAGCCTATCTGCACTAGTTTGGCCAGAAGGGATTAGACCTCCCTGCATGGTCACTGAAAGGTGGTTATCTCATCAAATCAGCTCTCAATTAACATAAGAAAAAGGGGACCATGGGGGACCAACGGTCACCGCTTAGGCATTGTTTGCTTTATAGAGGGCGCAAGTATAGCTATAAGTAGTGCAATGGGGCTTTAAATCTGAGACTGAGCAAGGGGTCTTGTCATCTTCTTTTATTTTACGAAATCAATAAAAATGATTTTCACAATGCAACAGAATAACGTTTATGTTATGAGGCGAAGAAAAATGAAAGTCTTTGGAATCTAGCCAGTTAATTTTATGATTATTCTTTTCATTATCACTAGCGACAGAAGAGGCCGTCTGTTAGACCACAAAAGACCTGGGATTATGTTTACGATTACGTCATATAGATTCAATTTTGTCACTTTTACCGTAGCCAAAAGGGTTTAGCACAATAAATTTCCACATTAGTATACAAGTTACAGAACTCGGTAGTCGATACCATTATTTTTTTTGGATCACAAAGAAGTTTTTCCATCATCGTCATTTTTTTTTTTTTTTTTTTTTTTTTGGGGTGTATTCTGTTGATAAATGAAACTACGGTCTCCCTCTATACTTATTAAAGCAAAATTGATCAGTATTGACAATGGGTTAGAAATATCGGTGATCTATCATATGAATTTCTTTATTCTATTTGGAGACTTAGTAAAGACATATTTATTCAGGATAAAACATGATCAGCAAAACTGTTTCATATCGAGGATATTAAAACATTTACAAGGAATTTTAAATACATGTTCTACAAAATACAATTTTAATAAATGCAAATTCCCACAATGCATCAATTTATGGGTATGTGTCTGAAAGCGTTATACGCTTCACCCTCTCTCTCTCTCCAGATCGTTTTGCCAGCTGGAATAAAGAAAAGGGAAATATATAATACTTTCACAAATTCTAAAATAATATTGAGCTTTATATGGCATCAGAAGTCCTTGATTTTTCTACCGATCGCTTTAAGATCAGAAGGAAAAGGACCACTTTCCCATATACAATCAAATTTGAGCCAAATATCGCCGCCACTTGATCCCTTTATCGCTCCAAAATCACACTCCAACTTCCCTAAAGTATTTGTGAAATGTATTCTTGAGTTATTCAATCTCGTTCGCAAATCATTTAATGTGATATAAACCTAAGTGGTAGCTAGGAGAAAGTCACCCCACTCGACCTTTCAATCTCCCCGGACTCGCCCCGGTGATGGAGAGTGATTTTCCGATTATCCTTGCAGATTAGCCTCTGTCGTGGTAGAGACAGCTACTTTAAGTACACATTTCAGTTCTCAATTCGTCTACGGATTTTTATTTTTAAATTGTTTAATAATTTTGTACAGTGTCTTTCTTTTCCTTTGTCCTTTTTAATTTAGTATGCTTATTTATATGTCTTTATGACTGCAATGTCACGAACAATTCAATTATGACTGTCTCTTTTATCATTTTTCTTTTTTAAACCAACAAGCCAAAGAAAGTAATCTCTATTTGTTACTTTCTTGAACAGAACTCAAGTTGATTGGGTAAATAATCGAAAGGATCTATAATTACCTGACACAAGTGGGGCTATCCATTTTCATGGAGGGGTGTGGGGATTTAGGGAGGGGCAACATCATGAAATGAAGTATTTGAATTGATTATGTATGATATAACAGATACAGTGATAACTTTATTTTAACCAAAGTTGAGACCACCTTCGTATGAGACTGAATAAAATTTATCAAAAAAGGATTTGCATCAATGGTACTATACTAGGAAATTTGCATGTATGATATTGATACAAAGTAATATTGAAAATATTGAAAATGCAAACTACAAATAATCAAAAAACAAACAAACAAAATGTAATAAGGATTAAATATATTTCTCAGCCGTCAGCCGTACTTGCACTTTGACAATATTTATGAGGAAAGTAATAACGACAAATGCCTATCATAATAATTGATGCTTTCGAACAGGAATAAGTTTTCTTTAGAAAAGCATGTTCCCATGAAAAAAAAGTAATATCGTTACTTTGGAGAACAAAACAAAAAACAGCATAAAAAATAATAACAACAAATAGCTGTCAGCAATCATCGTTTCGAGCAAGAATAACTTGTCATTTGAAAATCACGTTACCATAATAAGTGCCCTTGGACATTTAAACAAGATATAGATTTATGGTTATTCTAATTTGCTTAAAAGGACACAAAAAACAAATAGTAAGAAAAATTAACAAGAACGGCCTGTCATAATTCATCGTTTCGGGCATTACTATGTTTTCTTTTGAAAAGCATGTTACCATAATAAGTGGCCTTTTGACAAATGAACAAGATAAAGATTTATGGTTGTTTCATCATTATTTTTAACAAAACAGCAAACAAACAAAACAATAAAGAAGAACACCAAATGCCTTTCATAATTTATCGTAATTTCGAGCACGAGTGTTTTTTGTTTATTGTATTGCATGTCCTTATGGTTATGGCCTTGGAACATGAAATAAATTGTAGGTATATGATTGTTCTATAACTTTACTTTTGAACCCAAATGTTTTCTCTTTGCAGGTGCACGTTTCCATAATTGGAAGTAGCCCATCATTATAAACGGAACATGAAACAAATTGTAGATAAGTTTGTCTCGTATCGCTACTTTCGACCCGAATCTGTTTTCTTTTCAGATGCACGTTTACGCAATTTAAAAAAAAAAGATATGTAATTCAAAACGGCCGTTTTCAATTACACAATTTAAAACGGCCCATAATTTAATGTGGCCCTGGGACATTCAGGTTCGCCATGCCGCTTCATATCACTTTTGACCCAGAAAAGGTTTTTTTTTCTTTGAGATGCCTGTTTCCACAATTCTGAAGAGGGTCATTATTATAAGTGGCCTCGGAACATGAAACGAATTGTTGGTACATGGTTGTCGAACCTGAATGTTTTTTTTTCTTCAGATGCACGTTTATAAAATTGAAATGGCCTAGGCATCGATGACTTAACCCAGATTTTGTTGTCGAATTGGTTAGCTGGATGGAGCAAGGCGAAGGGCATATTTTGGTTTCTATAAAGAGGGGCAAGTCGGCCAAGCGCTCACTGTTTGTGTGAGAGAGGCTGAGAGGAAGAGAAGAGAGCTGAAAGGACAGATGGAGGGAGGGGGGTGAACCAAGTTGGGAGGGGGCGTTCTTACTTGAAGAATAAACTGTGAATTAACAAGGCCATTGATTATCGGAAAGGTGTGGTCGAGAGTCTTTGATTTCTATCACCTTCTTTTTTCACCTCCCTCCCCTCCCACTTTCATGTTGTCACTCTTTCCCTCTCCCCCATTTATTTTTTAAGCCATTCGATTTGGAGGCAAGTGCTCCCGCGCCCTTGTAGGTACGTCACTGTTGAAAAGGACGGAGGGAATGGGATGACACGAAATCTTAGGAGAAATCCGAAAAGCAATACATTGAGATCAGCACAACACTCAGATAATTATGAAAATGCAAACCCTGAACATTTGCAATTATGCGATAGTTTAAGAACCCTCAAATTTTAGAAAAAGGATTGGGGGACAAAATGACAAACAGCGTGAACATGAAAGAAGTTGTGGCAAGGTAGCCTAGAGACCACTTCGATATTTGTTTGTTTCTTAGTTTGTTTGCTTGTCTCTATATTTACGTATTTGTTTGTTTGATCCCCTAATGTAGTGAAAATTTCCTAAATCTATTTCAGCCCCAAAATATCCTCTAAACTAAGCGAGTTCTTCCTTAATTGCCCATAAGCATAGTCAAGGTCAGCAATTCCCAATCTGATGATTTATTTTAAGGTTACTAATAAACTTGTTATAGGCATTCGTTTCCAAAGTCAAGTTCAGCTCCTCGTTAGGGTAAGTCTGAATTACCCCTTTCCGAGAAACGAAATAATTTTGTTATTCTATTAGTTTAATACCGAGCAGGATGGATGCAACATCCTTTCCGGGTTACATCTAAATTTAGATAATTTCAAAAGCAAACATGGTCCTAGAGATATAATTTAACAAGCAACTGAATTGCGACGTATTCTGATGGTTAAGCAAATCGAAGGACAAAGAATCCATTACTTTGGGAATTTAGAAACAGAAATTATGTATAGTCATGTCAGAAGAGATAACATAGAATAGATGGATAAAGTCGACAACCAATGCAACCGTGTTCAGGCACCATCAGGTCATTATGGTGACGGCAAGGATGTGGTGGTGATGATGGTGGCAATGGTGAGGATGATGATGATGGTGATGGTAGTGGTGGTGACTTGTGGTATTGCTGGTGGTGATGGTGCAGATGATAACGATGGCTTTGATGGCGACAATGGTGATAATGGTGGTGGTGATGGTGTTGGTGATGGTGATGACGAAGATGATGGTGCTGATGATGCTGACAATCATGACAATGGTTATGGTGATAGTGACGATGGTGGTGATGCTGATAAGGATGACAAGGGTGAAGGTGATAGTGACGATGGTGGTGTTGCTGATAAGGATGACGATGGTGATGGTGATAGTGACGATGGGGGTGATGCTGATAAGGATAACGATGGTGATGGTGGTGATGCTGATAAGGATGACGATGGTGAAGGCGATAGTGACGATGGTGGTGTTGCTGATAAGGATGACGATGGTGATGGTGATAGTGACGATGGTCGTGATGCTGATAAGGATAACGATGGTGATGGTGACCAACAGATCATAATGACCTTAATCGCATGAACACAATATATTTGTTCTCCTAGATAACCATGCTGTCATCTTTTCGACACTCGTAATGCAATCTAAATCATTTAGCCGTGGAAATATGCCAAAATTGTTTTCGGCGGATGCGGATTAAAACAAGTTCGATCCAGGGCCAAATAGAACACCTTTCAGGAAACCATCTTTCATTTGTGCTGTATCATTTATCATGTTCATCGCAGTTTTCCTGTTTTACAAACAAGGTTAGCACACATCTTCATGGCTACCATACATCTTCAGCAGTATTCACGTCATGTCCTTAACGCATGAGCGTTGAATGCCATGAGCGATGGGGACCGCAGACTCATTAACTACACTGACAAAATTGTAATTCAACTAATCAAGATAATCACAAATTGTATTAGCAACGAGGCGATAAGAAGGATTAGTTAGCGGACGTATAGGATGCACTCTGACATTAAACATGAGGTGTAGGCCTACAGCATTTTAAGTGGGGAAGGGCGGATACTGTTCCCTTCTTCTTCTTTTTATTTCTTCTTCTTCTTGTCTTTCTCTCTCACTCTCTCTATTTCTCATTCTCTCTCTCTCTCCATCTCACCCTCTCCCCCTCTCCTTCTCTCCCCCTCTCTCTCTCTCTCTCTCTCTCTCCCCCTCTCTCTCTCTCTTCATTTCTTTTTTGGTTCATAGCTGATTCTCCAACCCTTCTCTCTTGTTTTGTCTCGTTCTCTTTCTCTTTGTCACTCTGTCTTGCTCTGTCACTCATTTTCATGCTCTTGCACGTTTTGCTCTTCGCTCTTTCACTCTGTTATAATCACATCCCCCCCCCTCCCTCTCCTCATCTCTCTCTCCCACCCCCCCCCCCACCCGTCTCCATTCCCTTGCTGCCTTCCCCAATCTCCATCTCCGTCACCCCTTCACCCAAACCCTTTAAGAGTCCCTTAAGTTGAACTCAAAATGTTTAGCTTATCTCGATTCGCCTACTTGTTCTTATCACATGCTTGGGCGAAATGCGACCGGGTCTCGACGCTTTTAACCGTTGGGTGATGATCATTCTCGGCACATGATTAATTAAGTCTGATGTTCGAGAGCTAAAATTGTTTTCTGAAACGAATCCTCAAGCATCTAGTCTAATGTGGCGAGATATTAACGTTGAAATCTAAGAAGACAGGACTTACACTCTCTTTCACGTAGACCACAAACATTTCCTTTCTTAGGAACCACAAATTTATCGAAACTTTCTGACACGAATAACCATCTTGAAATTGGATCTTTACCTCCGAATTCCTCACGCAATATATTTAAGAGCACCAAGTGCGATGTTTATGTCTACAATAATGTAAAAAAGAAGAGTTATTCAATACAATGCCAAAAAATCTGGATATTATAAAGACCTATGTCTGTTTTTTTTTTCATAGAGCAATTTGACGACTGTATAGGCTTAGCTTAATTATTGTGTCTTCCTGTTCCCTATAAAATTTGTTGCCCCCTAGGCCTATACATTTCACTCTCCCTCTCTCCCATCCCTCCTCTCTCTCTATCTCCATTTCTGTCTATCTCCGTCTACAAAGTGTTCCCCCTCTTTACCCCACTCTTTCATTATTTCCATCAATTCGTTTTGATATCGAGTCTGTAAACAATAATCATACCGTTCATACACTTATACTTTAGCGCCATCTTAAATATTTTGTTGATCCATTCTTTAAAAAAATGTTTTTCTTTTGATTTCTATGATAAGTGCGATCATCAAAATACAATCTAATCCAGTTCATGTACTCATATATGAAGCCCATTTCAGTAAGCGACATCTTTGTGTGTGGCAGCAATATGAGGTTGGGTATAGGGATGGCGATAGCCCTCGACCCTTAGCCCAAATATCAATCTATTTCTTCTTGCTATGCGCAATCTGGAACATGATAAGCATGTCGACTGTTGGCTATACCTAACTCTTTGACTTTATGTTCGTATATATTGATAAGTAGGACTATAACGATATTACTAGAATTTAATAAGAAACGCTAATGAGTTTTTTTTTTAACTTCACCTCTATCTTTTTATGAAGCAAAGAGTTTTTCTTAAAATTCTTATTGTTAAAGTGAAAAAATAGGACTTGAAGGGGATAAAGGCATGTGTTACATGCAGATAAAAGAGAAACATACAATAGGGCGCCAATATTTATATGGAGCTAAAGAGTAACAACAATGGTGTGGTAGTGCTAATACCTATTCTGTATGCCTACCAATATTCAAATAGCATTAATAAAGAGCAATCACTGAAAAAATAAGTTTGATAGGAAAAAATCACTTACCTAACCTTTCGGCAAACTTGGCAATTACAGGTACTTGCTTTGAATAATGTTTATGTCATGTTTCTCAGCTCTCTTGTATTATGTATGTTACTAACCGGGTTATTACGCAGTCGCAGATGCGCGCGTTTTGCAATTATTGCGTCAGAGAGACTACTTTCTTGTAAATGTTACGTCACAGAGCGACAGAGCCTTACAAATCAGAACCTGGGGAGTGTTTCACAAAGACTAACATCGACTTTAAGTTGGACTTAACTATGGCAGGCCGTTCAAGCCACGGTTTGCTCTCATCATTATGATCTTTAGATAATATTTTTTCCTTCAATAAGAAGCGTCATCGCAAAGTCTTGCGTGATAACATCCAGGGAATCACCAAGCCAGCTTGAATTATCAAAAAATGTAAATTCTGTAGATTTATGACCATGATTGGTACGTCCCTTGAGAGACCAATGCCAGTAAATGGTGAGAGCAAACAGTGGCATGAACGGCCTTCCATAGTTAAGTCCAATTTAACTTAAAGTCGATCTCAGTCTTTGTGAAACATCCCCATGGCATGCATGGGGTGCATTACGGGTTTAGAGTTTGAGTGAGATGCCTTGGGTTGCATTTTGATTGCATTTTTAAAGTCAGAAGCTGTACTGTCATCGGCAGTAGAAATAATGAAAAGCATTGTATAGTTGCTTTAGCCATCTCTATAGTAATCACCATCACCATCATCAATACTCTTCATCATCATCGTTGTCATAAACATCGGCAACTGTCCCGTAGTTTTTCTGTTTTGTGTGTGTGTGTGGGGGGGGCTTGTTTTACCAGGTCGATGTAGTATTCGTATGTTGTTGTTTTAAGATTTACATATTGCATTTGTTGATCACGTTTTTCTTATTATTTGTCAAAGAGGGAGTTTGTGTAAGAAAAGATAAATAAATTATTTGAATGAAGTGTACCCGTCCTCCTCCCTCCTCCTCCTTTCCCTCCTTTTGTCCTCCTCCTCCTCCCCCCCACCTAGTAGCTTTCCTACGTTCTGTAACACTTCAAGTTTATGTTTATTACGTATGTGTATAACTGATTGTGGAGTCAGCGTACGTGATATAGGGCCATTCTCCTCTTAACCGGTCTGTTTCTTATTTTTGGCATAATGCAGTATCAAGATCGGAAATTTGTAGATGAAATTGAAAACATGTTGACGCATCAACTGTAACCAGCTTTATTGCAGTAACCTTAAGTCAGCATCGACTTCATATTCTATAACCCCCTTTCCCCGCGTTCGCTCTTTTTTCACTTTTCTCTCTCTCTCTCTCTCTCTCTCTCTTTTGATTAAAATTTTAGGCAACGGCGCGAAACGCATGCAAATTGTAATAGAAAGAGAAACTTTATGAAAAGAAGGGAAAAAAAGCCCACTACATTTAATATTTTCTTATAGAATATTAAGGTGATCGCAGTATTTCTGTTAGTTTCTTTTGTATTTTTTTCCTTTCTTAAGTCTCTGTATCTTTCTTCTCCCTTCCCACGTGTTGTTTTTCCGTCATTAAGGAGAGACAATAGCGCCCCCACTATCCCATTCTTGGCTACGCTTTAAAGAAAGAGAAAGTGGGGGAACTCAGCAGACTGCCGGCGTCTATTCTTATTTTCTGTTTCCTTTATTTTCCTAGGATGAAAAGCGTTGATTAGGTTAAATCAAACTCCTTTACTAGCTACACGCAAACCTCTCGTACAAACTAAAACCCACTCAATGCATTCTTTCGTATTGTTCAATCGTCGTCTGCCCGAAAAAGGGCCGTTACTATACCATTGACAAATACATGGCAGTCACGACCTACTGGCGGGCAGCTGATGCAATAATGTTTCATTAGTTGTATAGTGTTAACGCCGCCCCTTTTGGTTTCTACTTTTGTGATTGTTGCGGATGTTTTATTAGACCCGTGTGCCGGTGTTTGATTTCGATTTCGTTGTATGCTTGGGATGTTACAAATAAATGGATGTACGTGTCACAATTCAAGCTAGGCTTTGTCGAGGGACAGACTCTAGTCAGAGGAATACCATGGGAGTAAATTAAAAGGATAATCCAATATCTGTATCAGCTATACATGTATTCATTAGAACTGCCAATCGCCCATTAATAGGTCAGGTTAGAAAAAATATATCAAAACAAATTTATTTTCTAAAGTATGTTTTGCGGAGAAAAGTGGCCAGTAAAACTATTGTATGATGCTGTTTTTTGCGCTTCTTTCTTATTTTGACAATAATAAAGAAGCCCGAGCATTATGCGTCGCATATATACTTTTGTTACGATACCAATTTTGTTATCTTAAAAAAAGATACGTACATGACTCGTATGTATTCATAATCATAATGTCTATACCGCTGAGTACGGTGAATCCATTCAAACAAAAGTGGACAATTAAATCTTGTATATCCCAAAGGCAGCTTCAGCGATCATAGGACTATGATTATCAGCTCAGGGCACTATTTTTTCTCACCAATAATAGCACCCTTTCCATTCACATAACAAATATTCAATACCTATGAATACGAATACATCACATAAGTCATGAGCCACAAATACATAGACATAATGAGAAAAAATTGTTTTCGCATCATCCTAAACAGATCGATCCATCCTGACGTTAGCTGGCGCTATACAGGTAATTAATAACCATTATCGCTGTGGTCGGAAAATGTAGGTCATGGACGCCCCTATACCAAATTGTTTTTGCAGTTGGCAACACACATTAGCCCAGACGTTGGTAATAGAGATGAAAGTGCGATGACTGACTTGTTGCTAGACTAAGTACACAGGTAAACAAATTAGACATTACACGCGGTGTTTATTGTTTAAAGGGATGGTTGAGTTCTTGTTTAAGACCGCAAATGCCTTCAAAGTGCATGGTTATTGCTCTTATTCTTATTTATGACATTTCTAGAGCCCTTTTAGAACCTAATGGTTATATTTATGATTATTTCAGCCGTCCCTTAACCGATTTTGATCAAACAAAGATGATTTTGTCATTTAAATTGTATAATCTTTCAAATTTGAAACTCAGTTTTTCATTATCTCACAACAAAACAAAACAAAACTATTTTGTGTAGCGCCCTCTGACAACAGACTCGAAAATATGTAACGTAACATTTTTTGCGATCATGTTTCGCATGCAACATTAAAATTGTAATGTTCCAATGTATGAACAGTGCTAAGTGCTTGTAAGCACAAATGTGAATGTGAAGAGATAAATAGATATTGATGAGAAAAAGGAATGTTTGCCTTGGCACGGGCCTCAAAGGGCCGTATAATTTTCGTTGTGTCTAAAAAAGAAACAGATTTAAAGTTGTTGAAATGAAACTGCTGAAAGAAAACTAAATAGTTCCCCAATATTTAGATGCTTCATTTAAAATAAATAAATATGATTATAACCGAACTATAGAGAAGCTTGATCACATGTATTTGCATACCATTGAATTTTAAACTAGAAAATCCATTTCATGAAATAGAAAAATAATTATAGTCTTTTGAAAAAGAAAAAGATGTAAATAATTGTAAGCAGTCTTATGTAAAACTTGTATTTATGATCACATCTAGTTTCGTTTTGCGGATTTGAAGGGTATATCGTCAGTCAAAATGATACCAATACTTGATATGCTTGATGTCAGAATTATGACCTATTAACATCGAGAAGAGGGAGTTAGTAGAAAGCTTTCTTTTCAAACTCTTATGTAGGTTAAAGTCAGGGGAGGTCGTTAATGATATTATCTGTCAACATTGAAATGGTCAGCTTAGGTCATTTCTTCGGATTAAATTCCACGATTAAAATCACGGATGATTTCTGGAGGAGAAGAGTCCAACCATTGTTGAGCTGAGTAGTGGCGTAGTATGGGTTCGCCCACTTAAGGGGGCTGGTGTCGTGAGGGGAGGAGGGGTGGCTTTCTTTGATGAATGAAATGCTAGAGAACAAGATCAATTGGGGTGAAGAGAGGATGTGGGATGGGTTGTATCATCTACTTGTCACTGTGATTTCTCCATCCCTCTTTTCATTTTTATTATCTCTCTCTCTCTCTCTCTCTCCCGTTCATATATATATATATATATATATATATATAATTTCGTTCTCTCTTTCTCTTTCTCCCGTTCTCTCTCTCTTTCTCTTTCTCCCGTTCTCTCTCTCTTTCTCTCTCCCTGTCTCCCACCCTTTCTCCCCTCTCTCTCTCTCTCTCTCTCTCTCTCTATCTTCCTGTCTCCCACCCCTCTCTCATTATTTATGATTCGATTGCGGGGCACGTGCCCCTCCGTGCCTCTGTGTAGCTACGCCACTGATGGTGACGAGTCGGATGTTGGGATGGCTTGGAGAAGGAGTCATCATCTCGCGGGGAGATTTTTCTCTTTGAAGTTTCCCCATCTCCGCGATTGGGCGATGACAGTGAAAGGGTTAGAGTTGAATTCCAGGGGTCCCTGATTCGTTCGTTATCAACATTCATTTCCTTCCCTCTTTTTAGATGTTCTCCCTCCCCCCTCCCTCCTCCTCCCTCCCCCTCTCTCTCTATCTCTCTCTGTCTCTATCTGTCTCTCTCTGTCTGCCTCTCTCTCTCACCTCTCATTGGTCTCTCGTGTTCCATGGCTCTTCTTGCGTACAAATTTCTTTCTTTGCACTCCCCTTACTTCCCCTTATTCTCCACGATGATCTTTCTTACCTTCCCATCATCTACAGTATGTTACTTATTTCACTCTTTCCATTAAAACTCTCCATCTAATACTTTTCCTTTCACATCTCTTACTTTCTTAAATTTCATTGTGTAAAATTATGAACATGAAGACAAAATGCTGAAAAGCTATATGTGACACAGCACTCATAATGATGATAAACAATTTAAAGATAAAGTTGAGTTCTGGTCATGCGATTGCATTGTGAAAGAAACGTTGTGGAATCGATCAGAAAAATTTGATCATCTAGCATATAAGTATTGGTGTGTACTGCAAGGTTCTGGAATCATCAAAATGATAAGAAATTTGGCCCAGTCTCGGTAAAGTTACAAGCACTGTACACAGAAAGATGCACTCTAAAAACTGAAATGTTAAATCACCATTTAAAAGGGCCGAGGAGTGACCACTCTTTCAAAATGGCAGATTAACACTCTGAACATGCTGGATCCAACACTTTAAAGGTTGAATCCAGCATGTTAAAAGTATCAATCTGACATTTTGAAAGAGTGGTCATTCCTCGGCCCTTTTAAATGGTGATTTAACATTTCAGTTTTTAGAGTGTGTATATGGGACTACACGAACATGTGGCATTAAAATCCGTTCCGATTTTAATGCTGTTACATGCCATATTTAGAATATTAAGGCATTTGAAGAGCCATGCTTTTCAGGGAACATTTTTTCACTGATGTTCGTCCACACTTGCATAATACAGTGATAACGCTCACAAATTATTGTTCACCTCTTCCCAGAACTCAGCCTTCTCTTTAAGTAGAGAAGGATTCCGAAAGCATGAATTAAAAGACAAAAAGTAGCACCATAACCTTTACTTGACTTCTCGTCTGACTTCATCGTTATCCAACATTCTTTTCTTCGCCATCACTCGAGTTCATCAGCAAATGTTATAACCCCGTCAGAAAAGCATATTTCAAACATAACTATTGAACCTGAACACGCTGTAGGTGTCGTCTTTGTTTTACGTCACCATGGCAATGCCAAGGCCATTGTTCCCTGAGGGAAGAGCGCGGGTCGAAAACTTTGGATCCCTGCAATAAAATCATCATGTAGTCATGTACACTCATGTTTTCATTATACAGTGTTATATGTCATGAAGAAATGTATAATTACATATAATGATTAAGATGATATAATATAATCAGAGGATTTATATATGGGAGCTGATGCGGGATGGGAGGTGGGCACCTTCGAGCCTCTTCGATGATGAGAGAATAATAGCTTGAAGTTTGTACAATCAAATTTGTCGGTAATCGCCTCTTTCCCTTCCACTTCACCTATATTCCGAGAATGTTCCCATTGATAAAAATGAAACTTTATTTTCCAATCTCACTAGATAAAACGTACTCTGTTCGTGCTGTTTTGTTGTTGTAATAACTGTTATTATATCGTTCTCCTTTATAGCGTATTTGAAGGGGGCAAGGGGGCAGTGTGCCACTCTTGACAAAAATCTGACTAAGAGAACGATTAGACTTTAAATAAAGTAAGGATATTATTGCACGTGTAATAATTTGATTTGATTTGATTTGATTTTCTTCTGCATTCATGTGAGTACACAGTTTTTCGATAACAATAATATAAAGTACAATAAGTATTTTTCTGACAATGAATCATAAATAAGCAAATATGTATATAAAAAATTGTTATTTTCAAAAACGAAATGATAAACTGTCATAAATACTAAATTTCCTCAAACATTATAAAATTATTTGCGGAAGAAGGACTGTCATTGTAAGCAGATGGCTTGATAATATGACAACCCCAGAAAAAAACTCATGAAATGGATTAACACATTTTTTAAGCAGAACGGATAGGTAATTTAAAATACACATTTTTGATGATGGTGATATTGAAAATGCAGATGAGGATGATGATGAGGATGATGATGAAGATGATGATGATGATGATGATGACGATGATGATAATGATGATGATAATGATATGGTCAATGACGATTTTTACTACTACTGTCAGTGCTGCTGCTACTGCTAAACTCTTATACTTCTACTACTAATACTTCTGCTTCTTTGTTGAACTACTTATGAAAACGATGGCGGCAAATATTGCTGCTACTACTACTATTCTAATATCACCACTACTTCTTGTTCTATGACGACAACGAATACGACTACTACTACGACGACGACAACATTTATACTATTAATACTACGACGACGAAGAAGAAGAAGAAGAAGAAGAAGATTTTTTTTTTGTTAATGCAGTTGTCACTTATTCCGTTTCTATTAACAGTTTAGCAATGGAAACAGACCCACTTGCCCCATCTCTCCAGAGAGCAGCTGTTTTGACAGGTACAAATGATCTGTCAAGATTCGCTAGCTATGTGGGGGTACCTAGGCGGACAATTTGAATCTTCCTTCCGACTTCTCTCTTCCTCCCTTTTCCGTGACATGCTTTTCATGCCTATAACTTCTTTGTTTTCATTGCAAAATTGACATGAAATGGATTTACAGTCCCAGGGGGCGATTGCATGCTCACAAATAGAAATAGGAATGAAGTAATAAAAGAAAAAACGGTGACAATTTGAAACGATCAACTTACCTGTATTATCTAGGGAAAATCCCTACCTTATTTTTCTGGTGGCTTTACTTTCGGAAGCTACATTGGTCGATTGCGCGATGCCTTCCAATCATGACTCTAATCAGACTATGTAGCTTGATGTTGCGTCACTCAATCGAATGGACACAAGGGGTAATTTTTTGACGTAGGATTGTGTCAGCTACTCGCGTGGTCTTTCTCCGTCGTAAAAAAGTGAATGCAAATCGAACGACGCAAACATTGCATTAAGTATTGAAAATTGCCTTCACAGGCCCGGTTAACACAGGTAATAACACCATTAAAATGACGTCTCGTGTGCAACAGGCCTGATGCCTCTGTCATATTTTTTTTTCACACGAGAAGTCATTTTCACAGACGCAGGACTGCGTCAGAAACTATACCTCTGCCTCACTTGACGCACCGTGTGAGAGTGATAGCGCACAGAAAGTGAAATCAAACAAATAACACTACTAATACTCTCTTATTCTACTTGCATATGCATTACATGTGATTGGTTGGCGCAGGCTTGATTGGCGCAGGTAATAAGGCAATCATAATGACGCATCGTGTGCGACGGGCGTAACAAATAATGTCGATTGCCGGTATTCGGTTATCAATTTAACCTTTGGTTTTCTTTCTGCTTTTAGCTAGGGCAAATCTTGTTGCAGAGACTCATCGGCTGACTTCTAAATCCGACTTCTCGGGCACATGATTTTTTTTTTGGAACTATGCATAGCTGACCCGGTAAGGTCAAATTCGATCGGATGTCGGAAGATTGGATTTGTAATGTTGATTTGATATTACCCCGACGTTCTACTTCTCCTTATGCACATGTAATCTTTACTTAATCATTTTTAAAGCCCCCTCTCGCGCTCTCTCTCGCTCTTCATTTCTCGTTCTGTCTGTCTCACTGTCTATTTGTCTCCCCCTCTCTCTCTCTCTCTCTTTCTCTCTTTCCCATCTTTTTCATTTTCGGAGAGAAAGGAAGCCCACAATTTTTCGTATATAGACTTTTGAGGCTGTCGCCACTAAATTCTCACACATTGTATTGCAAGGTGTAAATCATATCAGATACTCATTTGCTACCCCTGGGTCGAGAGAGACAGCTATAGCTAAAAAATACGGTGTAATGATTTGAACTTTCAACCAATGAACTTTTGAGCCTTTTAACCTATTGATTGAAGGCCATTGAATGAACCAGTAGTTGCCTTACGTCTGACATCTCTGTTTTATCATCTCATGTTAAGATCAAGCCTCTGTTTCTTTCACTAGACATATTAAATACATTGATTTGGGCTAGTTTTTGGTGACTTTGGGCTATTTTCCTAGACGCCTGTTATCAACACGTCGCCACAAAAATGTACCGCTGGGTTTTTAACTTCGACGCCTCCATGACGCAATAGTGACTGTTCTTAAATCGGGCCAGCTCTTATCTGATTCCAGTTTGTTATACTTTTGTCTCCTAAATTCAATATTTCTTTCAAGTTCACCATGTTTGAACCAGCCGCCAGCGAGGTTGCTCCTTAAATTGGCAAGTAACCCCAGCCGTCTCCTTTTCCCACGCGTCTCAAATACACAAACTATCAAACTCACAAACACACGCACGCATGCGCGTTTTATTCATAGCACTTGTCGCGATGACTCGCTTGCCTGAACATAGCGACCGTTTTTAGCTTTTGGCATTGGAATGGCCATGAACATGAAACGAGGAGCAATTAAAGCTGGAAAACACCGATTCCGTTCCATGCCATCTTAAATTATCACCCTAGCTTTAGCGTAACGAGAACCTTTCACATCCGATCCATCTTTTCTTTCGTTTTAAAAGGTTGAAGTCCTCCTGGCAAGACTCCCCGTTGTGTGACGTCATTCGGTCGCGTGCGTAGACCAGGGACACCTTTATGATCTGTCGTTGACTAAAGTTTCATAAGTTGGAGTTTCCTCGTCGTCGTCGTTGTCGTTGTTTACATAGAATTGCATGGTTTTCCCATAAAACTCATCAAATATTCAGCTAAATTCCGCAATAGTATTATTCACAAGGTAAAATCAATATGATGATAATACATTTATAGTCTAGTAATACATTTCTGAAAAATAAAAATATGTTGGCTTCTGTGCATAAGTCGCAAACATCCATAATTGTTTATTTCATTAAAATTGTCTAGTGTAAGACTGCGTACTGATTTAAGCACTGATTTGTTACTTGCTGATTAAGTTATTGTAGTTTCTGTCAATGCTATAGTTGCTGTTGGAATCGAATGGGGATGTGGGAGAGGGTTCGGGTCATCTTACTTCATTTTCCCTTGCCCTCTTTTCCTATCTCATTAAAAAAAGAAATAGCATTGAGTTAGTAGAGTCACGTGCCCCTGTAGCACCTGAAAATGAAGTAAACCAGCCATACATTAGTATCTGTGTTGGCCAGACATACAAAACTATGCCATAGAAGAATCATATTTGTTTCGTCGCCAGCCTTCGTATTGTCTGTAACTGATGTCCCTTTAGACCTATCAAAATCAGTTCGCAAAATCTGAGCTACAATTTGCTCTCTACATTTAAACATCTCGGCTTAGTCTCAAACAGCATTTTTCAAATTAAATGCATTTTGCTATGCAGAATGGTGTGATACTGTTAAGTGAGTGTGAAGGAGAGACTGAAAACCTTCACATCTGCTACGCGCATAGGCGTACAAAGAATTGGGACTATAGCCCCCTCCCCTCCCCGATAATTTTGAAATTACAAATATTCGGCAACCGCCGCCTCATATTCGGGCAACTAGCACCTTGTATTCTAGGTTTTTATATGTTATAAATCTAGTATATTGCTTTTTATAAACTTACATTTTCCCAATAAGAAATTTTCAAACTTTTAGAAACTTGAAGGTTGATATTCAGGCAAGCGACATCATCCAGACAAGTGACGCGTGGTGCAAAGCTCGAAATGTTTTCCTATGTTCCTAATACAATTTTTAACCACCATTTTCAATTTTAAAGCAGGTTTCCTTTTTTCTGCGTTATTTTTTTGTTTGTGAATTATATCGTTTTGGTTTGTCTTGTTCTTTTTGTAATTGACTTTTAAATATTTTCAAGATTCAAGTATGAACAAGGCTATTTAGAGTTGTCAGCATCAAGTCACTGATGTAGATATATCACGTTACGTCATCACGTTCATCGGCGAGCTTCTCAGGAATTAAGACAGTAAATGATACCTATGATGATGTTCGATACCCGACCATGATAAGGATATATCTCAGCTATCCTCAGCTATCCTCAGACATCATAGTTGTGCTAGAATTCTTCGCCATTTTTTTTGTCGGCTGTCTGCAACTCAAGGCATTCCTTTTTCGTCCGTGATGCAACGCGTCTGAAAGGAAAGGAGTAATATTGATAGACAGAGAGTAAGCATTATACTAGCATCAATTATCTACAACTTTCCATGTAGCAGGGCCGTCGGGTCGGGGGGGGGGGGCAGAGTAGCTGCCCCTCGCTTTTCTTTTATTTTGCTGTTCCGGTACGTGGGTGGTTAAATATTTTTTTGATGAATACATTAAAAAAAATGAATTTATGATCGAAATAATAACTTGTAATCATTTCCATAATCATTATACAAAATGTATTGTAAAAACTGCTTGAATCTAAACACATTTGTGATTGAAAAGATATGACGAGAATGATGACACATCAAATTGATCAATTCATCAAATACAAGAAGAAAAAAAAAATCTTATTTCTAGAAAGGGAGTGGATGGCCCAAACAAATCGTATCACCCCCTCCATTTTCAAGGGGGAAAAAAATCAGAAAAAACACCATCGACTCTTCGTCGATGACGGATCCTCATAAAAGAAGATAGTGATGAGAGTCTGGTTGAGTCTCGAGTGATTCGGAACATCCGATGCGTCCATTCCATGCTTAAATGCCTCGTCGACTACCAACGAAGCATGTCACATCGGAGATCGTCCTTGCCTTTGAAACGGATGTAAGACCTTGATGGAGGCGTGTTTCGGTAAGGTGATCTTGAAGATCGGATTCCGGTGAAGGGGGTAGTAAGTGAGTGGTCCTTGAGAAAGAGGGGAAGTTTCTCTGGCAATATTGGTGCTGCTGGTATCTTACAGAAAAGACATAATGATTAATATATTTTAAGGCGGATAGTAATATTTCCCGATCATTTTAGGTTTATTCAATGTTTTTGGTCATATTTCCTTGATAAAAGCTCGTAGTTTTGTTGTTATTTGGGTTTATTTACTTTTTATTTTAATTTTGGATGCCCCCTTTTCGATCTCGTAAAGACCAAACGAAAGCTAAATATACAAGATACTTTTAGTAAAAGTTAACCCAGCTTAATGCAGAGGAACACGCCAATCACTTCGTGGTAATGTATTAAAAGGGGGAAAAGAAAAACTTAGAACAGTGCAGATTATCTTCCGTGTGGTGTAAATTTATAATCTCTTTATGATGAGATTCCCCCTGCAGAGCGAAGCAATGTAATCTATAGGCCAATTAGAAACAGGCAATTCTAGTTCCTGAGATCACGTCCTTTATGTCATTTAAAATGAAATTATTACGAAAGAAATCAGAAAGATGTGAATAGTTTTCATAGAAATGGAAGAAATGGAGAAAAACTGAGAGGTGGTTCATTTAAAGTGAAAATGTAACGAAAGAATTTAATGTAACTCATAAATCCTTTCAGGTTTTAAAAGGGAAATAGAAGAATGACATAAGGAAAGGCAGAGGGGAAGGGGTCCTACCCCCTATCCCCTTTTGCCGCTTCCTCTCCCGACAACTTGGCCTTGCCAAAGAATCCTAACTACAAATGCCAAGGGTAATTTGCGCTCGATGGAACCCGAGGAGTGACGGAGCAGCATCCCGTAACATCAGCATCCTCAGAACCTTTCAGATGCTTGTAATGACTAGATGACGTGGAAAATAGCATCTTAATCATTCGCATGTTGTCTAAACAGGGTGCATTGATCGACGCATGGAGGGGGACTTGTGGTCCCGCCACGAAGTTAGAGATGCTTAGAGTACTGCAGCAGCACCTCCCAAAAGAGTTAGTAGGGGTGCTGCATGCATGCTGAAAAGGGAGCCCTTTTTTCTTGATAGTAACAAAATGTTGAGATTAAAAAGAAGCCCTCAGTTAGCCCTTGGGAAATAAGAAAAATCTCCCCTTCTGCCGAATCCCGTATACTAAGTGGCGTAGCGCGGGTCCATTACTTGGGTGGGGGAGACTGGTTTCGAAAGGTAATCTGAGAGCACAGAAACATTAAAGCTATTTCAACGTTAAATACGTTAAAGACTTGGATAAACTTTGCCAGTCCCTAGCTGCCCAGTCTCATAGTTCAAACCTTTTGTTACGCATCTTACAAATGTATGTCTTTGTGAACTAAGACGGAGAGGAGCGGCCGAATTTGGAGCTTTCATGTCTTTTATTGTCATGAATATTCGGTCCATTAAAAAAAAACTCTATCCTAAAATGTACTCTTTTATCATATAAATGTACTACCAAACCTACCGATTCATGGCCATTCGGAGTGATCTTTTTCTTCGGTCTGTTTTTGGTCTCGTGACAGTCTCATGTCTATGACTAGGCCCCTAGGTAATTAGGAACTAAGAACAAAGATCAAAGAGATCGACGAGCATACTGGCAGAAAACTTTCTGTCTCTCATCGCTTAGATTAAACCACCAAGTTTGCCAAGCTTTCATTATCGCGTTAGACCGCGTTGATACCTCATCAAGGCTAAATTCCTTCTTGCCTTCGGGCGCTGGTCTCGACTCCCGAAGAAAGCCGAACTCCGAAATAGGCTTGCAGAGTCAAGGCCATGGCCAAGTTCCCATTGGCCGGAGGTGATGTTGTATGCATAATGTTGTTTCCTATAAGAGACGAATTTAAAATCGGACACTACTACTTGTTGGCGAGTCAACTTGCTTCCAGCATCGCTATGGCTACTGGGATCTACATCAGAGTCAATCATAATTTTCATAATATAGAACTAGACTTTTCCAAACGATTCGAACCCGTTCTGTACAGGTTTGACGAGGGTGAAGTGATCCTGATACCATTCATATGGTCCGTGGTTCGGGTTGAGTCCAGACTCAATCCTCTTCATCCCTAATATGAAAGACAACCCCTAAAAAAAAAAAAAAAAAAATTAGAATAGGCATTATCAGAGAAATTTAGAGAAAATCGGACAACTTCAATATCAAACATTATGGTTTATAAGTTTGGAACTGTTTCCAGGATCTTCGTTAGGCAAATATGGGGAACCGAAAGGCAAAATGACAAAACACTCTCTACCGTGTAACTTTATTGGGTAGATCTACATGTCATGGCGTACTTTGTTACCCCCCCCCCCTCCCCCTTCAAAAACATCTGTTCCATACCTTTGATATGTAAAATAATTATTCAGTATCCTCAATGGTCTTATTATTCAGTTTACACCTATAATTGCAAACGTATAATTCTTCAAAATAAATAGGGAAAAACCATGTTTATTATGGGAAAGAGTTTTGATCGCAAAGATGAAAACGATGATGATGATGATGATGAACGTGACGAAGATGACGATAATGATGATGATGAGGATGGTTACGGTGGTTATGGAGAAGATGAAAATGATGATGAGACAGAGAAGAGTGATTATATAACGACATCGATGATTGTAAGAATCATATTACGTAATTAATTCGCTAAATTCATTGTTTTTTTCTCTTCTTCTTCCCCATCTCTCCTCTCCCCTCCACCTCTCTCTCTCTCTCTCTCTCTCTCTTTCTCTCTGTCTCTCTGTCTCTCTCTCTCTCTCTCTCTTACGTACATGTACAGCAGTTTGAATACCGGGAGGAAATGGATGCATTAAAGGAGCGAGTTCGTGTTCTGGAGGCACTTCTTTCGGAGTTACTCGGTAAGCAACATGATTTTTGTTTTCACTGTCATTCCATCCATATATTCCTTTAAAAAAGTAGAACAATAAACGAATATTCAATGTCATTTACTTTTAATAAAAATCACATCAATAAAATGTTGTTCAAATAAGTTTCTGTTTGCTTTTATTTTACATGTTGGTATATACATGTATTATGGTTAATGGAAATCGATGAATTCATTTACAAATGTAAGTAAATCCAATTTTCCACATCATTAGATAAGTGTAAACATCAAAAGAACTTAGTATTAAGTGAGAGCAGTACCGAAAAGAAAGTGCTTAAAGATAGATCAAATTGCATTTATGTATTAATTTGAGACCTTTCTTTTTGTTATTAGATGGAAATCGTAAATGAGAATAAAGTGAAAAGAATGTCTTGAACACTCATTTTCTCTTACCGTTTCTCAATAATATGTTTTTTTAATATCATTCGCTATATGATGTTTGTCCACAATGTCACAATTCCCCTAAACTTATTTAAACAAAAAAGGTATACGTCTCAGCAAATACGATAACCTCAATTTTGCAAATTTACAATCTTAACGAGACATCATAACCTAAATAACTTAGCAATTTGATTGGACCGATATGGAGAAAGCGCCATAATCAATTATTGATATTGGCAAATGTATGAAAACACATCAATAAGTATTTCATGATACGTTCCATCATGTAAGTTTAACACGAACCCTGTTCAAACCATGTAATGTTAATGGATGTATTGGCCTGTATGCTTCGAAAAACCTGGCAATGTTTTCTACAAAAGCAATATTTTTCCGGTTTGGCAATGTTAATATTTTTTAAATGTTGATATGTATGTTCATTGAAGATTAGACAGGTACATTATTGTTTTCTTTTGGCAGCCATTTGTACGAATTTGTTACGTCGTATGAGAAAGTGAAATATGTGATTGATTAAAAAAAAATTAGAATAACATTTATTCGAATTCGTTTAGTTCAGTCCAGTACTAAGGGCTGGACATACAGGGTGTGCTTACAATTTGTATATTACTTTCATTTTCTTCCATATCGATTGTTAAGCTGGATCAATATGTTATATAAATACTGACTGCTTTGAGGTGAACAGTTAAAACTATTGCCCAAGGTGATCTCTCGAACCTGTACTATGCCCCGAGATGAAGTCGAGGGGCATAGTGCAGTCTCGAGATCATCGAGGAGCTATATTTTTAACCATGACCCGAAAAATAAGCAGTCAATATTTTGTTTTTATATACCGCATCCCCCGTATTTTAACGAAACTTTACTCGTAACCATTGCGTCCTTGCATTGTACGCGCAATTAGAACTATGTCCGGTCAATATTTTTCGCTGTACTACCCAGCATTCAGTAGCGAATTTCATGCCTGCAGTTTTGACCAATCGGAGGCCTAGAATTTTAGCATGCGGTAAATAAAGGAATACATCTATACGTAACCTGCAATTTTCACTCAATCAAAGATGACTTTTGGACCATTGCAGTGATTAAATTGGTCCGTGTTTATCCAACCTACCCAGTAAAAGATATAGAAAACATAAGTAGGCCTATATACAACATATCAACATTATTTAGTTGCCCAACAGCTGTTGTATGGCCGAATGATGATTATCATTTTGAGTGATGACATAGATGCATCAATTTGGCAACACGAGACGACCCGGTCGGCGGTCGCTAGCTTCAGAGAATATATTTAGACTTTTGCGTGGAGGTCAAGACTGAAAGGTTGCTGAACTTAGTCAGTTAATCTGTGCCGCCAAAGTGAACCCTAAGGCGCGAAGTGAAAAATGATGGAATGTAATTCGGGCATTCAAATTTGTAGATTTCATTCCAATAAAAGCAATTTTCGAAATGTGTACATATAATTGTTATATTTGTATATTTTGTGTAATGTCGGTCATGAGAATGCGACCATTTGGACCTATCTCACAGCATTGCATGATTGGTAACGGGTGTCTTGTAAAGGACCTCAACACAAACTGATAAATTATAAAAACAAAACAAATCAGAATCACACAAAATAAACAAACAAAAAACAGGACATAAGTAGTAAGACGTGTTTGGAACAGCAATGTGGTCATGAAAAAAGGAAACATTTTTCAAAGCTTATGAATATTATGACTTTTGTCGATAATGAACAAACTAAATCAGTGTGTTTGCCAAATGAAGGAAACATAATAGGACCTACAACAAGAGGAAAACTTTTATTTAATTAATTATGTTCAAATCATGATTGTCTGAAACATTTCAAAAAGCGTGGTTATAGTGAGCATTGATCCCTGTCTACGTCCTGTCATTTTTTACTTTACTCTTCTACTTTCCAAATTCCTCTATGCAGAGAAGAAGCCCAAAGGGTTTTCCTATTTCACTGTTGATCAATTACACTTTCTTCATTCAGCTTGCTGTACAATGTTTATATATTTGCCACATGACTTTCTTCTTCACTATGATACACGTAGTTTAATGAGAATACTGTTCGATGTGGGCCAGTTGGCGTCCTTGCTAGTTATGGGTGAAATAAACAACAACCATTGGAGACCTTCTGTTTATCCAATCAGGTCACCGATCAGCTGGATTAAATCATATATTTTGTAAAGCACTTTGTCATTTCCTTACGCCGTCAACTTCCAATAATCTTGTTTTCTCATTACCGCTAACGACCGTTTCCACTTTTTCTGCCTATCCGTCTACTCCGCAGATTCCAAAGATGCCAGGCTGGAGAATAGGAATGAGTATTCGGTTGGTGAGGATCTGTCATCGTCCTTTGCGAACACTGATACTCCAGGGCTTGACATGAACAGCGCCCCCTCACAGGTGTCAAACGATAATAAGCCTTTACTGCAAGAGGTGCTAGTCCCTCACCAACCATTGCCACCGCTGCGAGAGGTCATCCCTCAACACACTACCCATCGTGTTCCGAACATCAATGCAGCTACACCACCTCGAAATAAGCCATTCCAGGACGATATGCTCGCACCCGACCATATCTTGGTGCCTTTGAACGAAACAGACATCTCGCAGAATACCAAACCTGACAAAGACTTAGTCCCTCCGAAGAAACCATCATCCATCACCAGTACGAGGCTAAGCAGCAGTAGCAGCAGCAGCAGCAGTGCTCTTCCCGAGGAGCAATTCGTAGATGAAGGAGGAGAATTTGACGATGCCATTGGTGTTTCCCGAACAACGATGCCACCGTTCATAATACGAGTCCGCCCGCAGAAAACGACGGGCAGAGCGTCGCGCACTTCCCCGATGTCATCGAAGTCGCAACCGAATTCCCCGTTGAGCATTCAATGACGTCAGCGATCGAGGGCGGGTCGTACCTCATCTACAGTTCCAGCGATGGCGGTGCAGAGGATCTCTTCCCCGATGCTGAGGAGGAAAGCGACAGTACCGACCCGACACAAGTCCGTGAGGAGGATGGACCGAGACAGCCAGGCGGTAAAGACGGGTCACCTTTCATGAACATTATGACATCACAGAATGGACACAGTGGGGACCTCAACAAGCCCAGATGGAAGGTGAATTGATTTCCTATTTCTAAATTTCGAGATATTAATAGAAAAATCTAACTTTAAGGAAAAATAGCGAGGATATTGGTTTTACCGGACACCCTTGCCAACGAGGCCTTTTCTCAATATACGATAAGCTTGGAAATGTGCGTTTTGGTAATGGAATAACGGGATAAAAATTATCTCGCAATATATCCAAACCATTCCAAAACACGACAGTAGTACGTACATCCCAAAATTCATTTTCATTGAAGGAAACAAAAACAGAATTGAAATTTGTCAGCAATTCGAAAGATTTATCGATTCTGGCTTCTTCCTTGGTAGCCATAGAAATTTTGATTAAATTGCACTATTTTATTTTGGTTTCTTCCTTTAGAAACAAAGTATTGATATGAATTTGGTTTCTATCGGCTAAATGAATGATTCTCATAGTCGTACACTGGACGAAGATTTTGACAATGATTATGTATCGGACTTTTTTTACGCAGATCTTCAAAGAGCTCATGGATCTGAAAACACTGAGGGGAGCCTTCGATGGAAAGCGCCCTCGCCCCAAGGGCAAGGGAAAACCCAACAACTGTATCCTAGATGGTTGTCTTTGTCTCAGGAAGAAGGGCTACACTGAAGATGGCATCTACTACATGGAAAACTTTGAGGGTTCTGGCAGGCGAGAAAGCATATTCGGCTGTTTTGTGATATGACTACAGAAGATGGAGGATGGACTGTCATACAACGAAGACAGGTTAGTATGTACCATCGTCGGTCTTAATGACGGAAAAGGGGGAAGCAGATAGATAGAGAGACGGGGGGCAGGAAAGGAAATGTAAAATTGATATGCCCCAAACTGCTGTAATGTTTTATTCATTATTCAGTCGCATTTCAGCAGCCTTGTATGTCTGGTGCCCCCACCGGCTCAATACGTGAAAGTCTTTTAAATTATAAAGCATGGGAGGTGTAATTGTAACTAAACAAGAAGTTTTCATGTTTCTTAAAGTCTCAAACAGGATTTTAAAACAAGTTTTAATCTTTCCAATCACATTTCCTTTCGGTTCTCTTCCTAGAACGGGACAACGAATTTCTACCGAGGTTGGGATGACTACAGCAAGGGTTTCGGGTACCTGGACGCCGACTTCTGGATTGGAAACACCATGATACACGCTATCACCTCACAAACACGATTCATGATTAGATTCGGTAAGGACCATCGTCAAGTATTTCATCCGACTGCGATCCGATTTTTAAAGAACTTCCGATTTCGAATGTGTATGTGATAATTCAATCATGTAAATCTCGTAATACCAATGGTATGGCAATCACAATTGGATCACACAATGAGCACTAGTCAGTTTGGATTCAGTATATTGTTGCATAATAACCTTGAGAATAAACGCATGTATTACTACACCTCCAATCACGTCGTCACAATTGATCCGTACACGAGGATTCTCAGAACTAAAATCATACTTTTATGTTTAATTTGATTTGATACTTTCATTTACGAAAACTGTGTAAATATATTAAACCTTGCATATCGGACTTGTGTTTAAAGTAAGGAAACAAAGATTTTACTATATGCCCCTATTATTGTAGTAATTGATCAAAACTTGAAAATAAATACCAAGACTATTGTCCCGTCTCTTATTTATTTTAGTTGATTCAAATTTGTAAATATTACAAAAACACAGCGCGATGTTTCCTGTTTCGTATCATACTCAGTTTTTGTTAACCTTATTTACAGAGTTCACGGACTGGGATGACCAAATGGGTTATGCAGAGTACAACGGCTTCCGGATCAACGATGAGAGTGATAACTTCCGGTTGATCCTCGGACAGTACATGGGAGGCAACGCAGGAGACTCGATGACATATCACAACAATACACAGTTCTCAACCAGGGTGAGTTGATTGAATATGGAGAGGAAACTTCGGACGATTAGTTAATACTACCAAGTAGACAAGATGAGTTTTTATGCTTATGACGAGGCGAAGAGATAATGAGATCTCGCATCTCGTCAACCGACTTCATCGGGATGAGATAACAAGGAAATAAGATCTGTTTTCGTTAACAAGAAAATGAGAAGAAATATGAGAAAAGAAATCTTATCAACCGACTTTAATTTGTTGGTACGATTTGATAAAAATCGAGATCTCGGATCTGGTAAACACGACTTTGTTAGGACAAGTTGACCGCCTAACAGATGAAATATCGGACTTCGTCAACACAACTTTTGCGACTATTATAGACGAAAAAAAGAAGAAAAAAAGGAGAAAAAAAAAGAATCCACACACACCAATAACACCTTGGGTCTGGTCAAAACGATGCTGTTGAACCGATTAGGCAAAAATAGGAGATCTCAATTTTCGTCAACACGACATTTTGTGGGAGAGGTTGACAGATACATGGCCGAGACCATGTCTTCTTATCAATCTATTTATCTCTCGCCCTCTCGTACTAATGTTGTGTCCATTTACTATGATCTTTCTTGTGTTACCTCTTGTTGACTCTCAAGCTCTTTCTCTCAAACTAATAATAATTTTTGTTTTTCTTTAACGCAGGACCGTGATCACGATGTCTCAATCGGCAACTGTGCCTTCCTCCGCCAAGCCGGCTACTGGTTCCGCGGCTGCAACAAGGCCAACCCCAACGGCCGCTGGCTCGCCCGGGCCGACGCCCGCGGACTGAACGGTGCTGTGGTGAACTGGGGGACGTGGGAAGGCCACAAGTACACGTACTGCCTCAAGTCTTTCCGGATGATGATTCGCTCGCAGAACGCACTGAGCGCGATGACCTCGGAAACGGAAGAGAGAACGGTGACCGCGGATGGACAGCTGCGCGGGAGGAATGTGGACGAAGGAACGCGTACTGCGCGCAGACAAGAGCGTCTCGAGCGCCGACGCGGTAACTGAACGCACGCACAGATGCGTCTTATACATGGACAGCAATGGCTGAATGGCTGGTTCAGCGGAAATAAATAATGAGACCAAAGGTTTGCAAAGAAAGAAGAAAAAAATAATTCGGCTTGAGTGAAACATGAGAACAGATTACCACGAAATATGCCTGTAATCTGGAAGTAAAGCCTGTGAAACTACTTGAAATAAAGGGAGTTTCCCAAAATGCTCGTTGCTGAAGGACAACAAAGTATGTTTTGAATTAACGAAAGATACTGAGACAGTGCAAGTATTAACGCTGTTGGGTGAAATACGAATCGAAAGTCTAAGAGAAAAAAATTGTGTAGGCCTAATACTTCTTGATGAAGGCACAATACATAATGCTTGAATCAACCAATACTGCATGACAAATAGGAAATGATAGTCGATTGAGAAATAGCTACGAATTATGATTTAAAGAAAGGTAAGATTAATGTTGACACAAAATTGTTTATAACTGGCAGTGTTACGATATAAGTCGATATCTGTATTCTAATTCTACTATTCTTGTTCTCTACAATCAATGGCCGCGTAATATGTGAAGATTTTGAATGTAAAAACGTTTGGATTGTCTAGGTTTCTCCCTGGTAGGAGATCTTATTTTATTAGGAAGAAAAGCTGTCATTTTGTAATAGGTTATCAAGTAGACTTTTAAAATTATTGACCGACTGTGTATATAGATTGGTCTTCAAAATATTATGAATAACCAGTAGCTGCAGTTTAATCACTAATCATCTAAGGTACTATGTCCCATTTGCAGCCAACATCAAATTCTGAAGAACTTTGCAGGAATTATGAATATGTCACGTGTGAAATTTAAACGTTAGAAGTTTCCTAGTATTCATAATATGCAAGGAATCCATTTACTTTCTAGACTTCACTGTCAGACACTATTGAGTGACTGACTGACTTCTTTTTTTCTTTGGTAATAACATACATGAAATGAGCTGTAGGGCCTAAAGGGTACATGAGCATTTGTCTACATCATAACCCACTTCTTGTAATGGCCCAAATTAAACTGATTGAATCTTTGCGCAGCTCAAAACGTACGACCATTCGGTACAAGGGTCTGAAAATCAGACTATTTACTAAAATGATTGCAATCCCCAAAGTCGATTCGACAACTTACGGTCGTTATTTTCCCACAAAAAGACATTTTCAAGCCCTTTCGTTTTGAGGGAAGTTCTAAATTAGTATTATCTTTCAAACGCCGGTGGAATTTAACCTTTTCATTTTTTGGCCTGCAAATGGGACATATTACTTTAACACTAACCATTATTGTTACAAGGCTTCATTTGTAGGTTTTTATATATGATTCGTTTTATTTGTGGATGATTTCAATATTTTGCCTACCTACTTTTTTTGTGTCTACGTAGATTTTTTAATCAATTTTGTACAGTATCTGCAGTAGTGGGGAGGAAGGGGGGTGGCGGATCCGGGGATTTAGCTTCCAAGTGTTTTTTTTTTTTTTAACCTCACCGATTGATACCTGTAATGTACTCCATGGACGGTGACTACAGCCAACGAGACCAAAAATGTCGATCTAGCAGGACATCTGCAAAGTCATCATATGATCATAGGGTTCATGACCTTATCGATCTCACGAACCTTCTTACCACTTTTCGTAGGATCCTCTTGGCCGATATTGTTGTTCGCATGGGCTATCAAGATGAATCCCCTCTCCCCTTCACATCTCTGGGCACCAAGTGCTGTTGAACACTCTACTTCTAAAATGTCATGAATGTTTCTCGACTTCTAGTTGCGTTATGATAATTTTTATATCGTCTTCTTTTCATCAATTAATAAACTCAGAAAGGCCTATTTTACATTCTTCTTTTTTTTAATATATTTTGTTGGGGTATTTGTTTTAATTATCGCATACAGCATATTACATAGGTTTTGGGACATCCCCTTTATTGACTGATCCTTTCTTCCAACTAATAATTATTTATGTCTAGAAGCTCCCACACGTGCATTCAACCACTTAATATATAAACTAAGTGTAGAATTGAGGACCGAACACTTATATTTCGTCCGTTATTATGGTCAGGTTCATAACATTTTTAATTTAAATTTCCTTACGATTTTTTTTTTTTTGGGGGAAGGGGGAGGAGGTAACTAGCAATGTGTATGATATATATATATAAATGTGCCTGTCTTGTAATATTGTTTCATTGTTCATGCCTTGTACATTCTAACTGTGCCTTTACAGGTATTAACGCATTTTTACTGTATTATCCAACTATTTATGTACTGTAGTTTGGAATAAAGACACAGAGAAATTCTGATTTTAGAATTCATTGATATTCTTCTAATTATTTTGATTGACCTAGCATTCTTTAATTTATTTTTTGAGGAGGGGGGGGGGCAAATTAAGTTATCGGGCCTTCAAATAAAAGAAGGGAGTGTATTCCCGTTCCCGTCTAATAGCTGAATACGCAACTACCAGTACTTGATGTCCAGAAACGTCGCTACATCTTTTGACAGTGAAGAAGAAGAAGAGAGAGAGAGGGGGCGAGGTGTCGGGCCAAATATGCCAAAAAAAGGATCAAATGTTGACCTTTGCCAACAATGATAAGATAAATAACAAGATATATAAATAAAAACAAATAAATAAAGAAAATAATATTTAATACATTAATAAATACTTTGTCCATAAATAGTAGATGTATAGGCCTATAAGTAAATAAACAAATTATATGACAACAATTCAATTCAATTAAAAACACAGTAATGTTGGTTTAATCTTAGAGGCCATCTACTAGCGTATACATCTCAATCAAACCGACACATATCTTTATTACACGAAAGAAATTTAAGTGCAATGCATCGATAACTTCTGGAATGTTCACATTAGATTGGTGAGGGGGGACTTGAAACACAAAGCTAGCCAAAATCTAGGCAAATGTGATACGGTCATTCTCGGATGTTCGTCACCCCATTAAAAAATGACACTAATAGTTATCAAGGAAAACACACGCACCAAACATCGATGGAGAAATACAAGAGAGCGAAAGAGAGTGACAGAGACAGAGAGACAGAAGGGAGAAAGAGAAAGAGAGAGAGGAAGAGGGGGGGGGGGAGAGAGAAGGGAAAGTGAGGGGGTGAGAAATGAAGATGATAAATGATAAGACCCCTATCCTCACCTCCTAATCAGTGAACATGTTTATTTACATTTTATTCACGGAGTAAAACCAGCGGTTACCCCTACCCCACCGGCACCCCCTCATGATGCCAGTCCCTTTCAATATCACCCCATGACCCATTTTTCGCACTGCCCTTCAGCTACATCACGCGCATTGAGGGAATACCAATTGTTGCGTCACAAAGGAAAGATGACGTGTACACTCAAAGGCATGGTAGCGTAACTCTCGGTGCTATGGAAATATGAGCACACAATAACTAATTGTGCATATACACGTACGTAGTTCACATACACGCATAATTATATAGTAAAATAAAATATCGTACTACCTATTTCTCCTTACAGCTCTTGGATTGTGTACAAATGGATTATATAAGAATGGATTTTAGATTGTTAATGTATTAATATTTGGAGGAATTCACTAAAGGTAGGAACACGCCACTCATTTTTTGTATATTGTAGTAGAGGATTTTTTGTTTTACTGTAATAAAATAGAGCTATTATAATTCATAGCCCGTAGTACTGGTGCGCGACGGATTTGATGGTAGTACATGGCCCCGTTTTATAAAGAGTTGTGATTGATCCGAACCAATCGCAAGTTTGCAGTTCCCTAGACTATGTGTTATGTACATAATTGCGATTGATATCAATCGCAAATAAGTTGCGATTAATCGTAACTGTTAATAAGACGGGGCCCAGGTGTGCTTATTGCGAAGTCGTAATAAAACGTTGATTATTATAAAAAATGGTTTGCGGCGTTATGTTGAAATACGAAGGTATTAACGAACGGCTTCATCTGCAATTAGACTTCCCGACTGTTGAATATAGGACTGCCCCCCCCCCCCGAGTGTTTGGTTGTTTGCTTGTTTTATGTGTTATGTTTGTTTTGTTGTTTGTTGTTTTATTCGAGTATCCAGGACTTTCATTAATCTAGCATCCGATCAAAACATTTCCTCATTTTAATAATAAAATCGTAAAAATACATGTACATGTACACTGTACATGTGAACATGTCGTTTTTTCTATTTGTTTCTTCCTTGCTTGGTTTGTTTGGATGGTTGTTTTTGTTCTGCTCTCGGCTTTCTGGGCCTACGTTCAGCTACTACTAGATTAAACGTCTGTTTTCTGTCATGAAATCGCACGTGAAATGTAGATCTAATATGATTGATATTTTTTACTCGTCTTAAAAAGTAAGGAAATCAACGTCGTGTTCCTCGATTTTATAGGGACTTTTAGATTTTATACGACGAGAACGTGGACTGCCACGGTGACACCCTTTTAAGGTAATGTGACGTCCTTTTAAGGCACTGCCGGGCACGGGCCAGTGCTTTGAAAGAATGGCACACGTGGCAGTCCACGTTCTCGTCGTGTAAATCTAAAAGTCCCTTATAGCGCCGCGCCGTGCCGCGACATGTATACTAGTACATGTACGATGGAATACGGTCGCATTTACAGAGTGGAGTAAGGAAATGCGCACACGATATTTGTATACAACTTTGAGTAGATCGAGGAAAAGGTGTTTCAAAAGTGAAACAGCAGTGATAAGACTTGTCATATGAAAATTGTATTAATAAAATACAATTTCATAATACTATAGAAACAATCGATCGAGGAAAAGGTGTGACGTCAAGAAAGCACAATTATGGAAAACATAATTTAGATATACAGTGCGTCCCAGAAAAAACGAAACCGAGAAGTATCGATGTTTTATCATAACTTAGTCACAACTATAATAAACAAATACGTTTTCACTGGCTGCCTGCCCTAACAACACAGAAAGAAGACTCCGTTTCTTTGACGATCAGCCATGTATGAAGACTTTTGATAGCTCTCTTTGTTGCTACGGCAGGCAGCCACTGGAAACGATTTAGTTCAAATTATGGAAATGCAAGCATTACTTTAAACAAACAGAACTTTGTTATTCATGGCTCATTTTTCCTGATTGAGGTGTCATTTATGAAAGGGCAGAAAATGAAACTTTCCAGAAATGTAATTTTTTCTTCGAAATTCAGATACCGCCCGCCAAATGACTTTTTGGTTTCCTTCCTTCAAATTGCTTTTAATCACTCATGCGTGAAATATGCATCACTTGAGTAGCATCAAATGAAAGAAGAGACTCCAAGCTTTACAAATACGTGTCATTCATTAATTATAGTTGTGATTAAGTTATGATAAAGCATCGATACTTCTAGGTTTCGTTTTTTTCTGGGACGCACTGTATATATATATATATATATATTTTTTTTTTTTTGGGGGTTCGCCTGGTAATAGCCTTATATTAGGAATTTGTTTAAACAGTCCAAACGTTTGTTATAGCCTAAATTGAAACTGCGAATAAGAATCAAGCTGGGAGATAAAAAGATAGTTACCTACCAAAACTACACTTCTCAATAAGCCTGATTTATTAAAAATGGAAACCTTGTTCCATGTAATTCTGAAAAGTTTGGTTGGGTGTAAAAGAGAAAGAAAAAATTAAGAAAGAGAAATAATTAAGAGAGAGAGAGAAAAAAAAGATGAGAAGAGGACTTTATGCCTTATAGAATAATATGAAGTATACATTAAACACTGAAGTGTCAAAAAATGAAATAAAGCCTGAAAACTAATGCTTAACAATATTGTTGGTGATCACTGAAAATATAACTGCTTTAATAGTGTTCTTTCGTGTCCATGTACATGTGTCATGTACACTGAGTTTTGAGTATCGCTGCAAAACGCTTCATATTGAGAGGACAGGATGCTTTACAATATAATTGAACATTATTCATTATCATAATCACCAAGAAATTCAGACTGGGATAAAAAGGAAAACAACACAAAGTAAAGATTTCATAGATTTACGACATGGCATAATAATCTGCCACACCTGGAATTTATTTACCTTATTGATAATAACAATACATAATAGCCACCTCCATCTTCGCTATCACTACAGTATAATATGTCATGAAAAGAACAGAGTCAAGGGTAAAAAATATCCATGTACGAGGTCTCTACCAATATATTACATAATCATGACATAGTTTGCAAATAATACCGTCACATGTTATTACCAAATAGACATCATAGCATTAACAAGGATAATTATGCCAATGCTACACATGCAATGTACTGTTGTATTCTTGTTTATGTTTATTATTACAAAATTATCAATATTATAATATCATACTCATTATGACACAGTATCATAATATGTTTTCGTCTATATCTCATCTATTGCCCCTATTGTCTAAGTTCCTGACAAAATTTAGGGGGAAAAAGTCTTACAAAACAGAGCCAACACATTTTAATAGAACTTGCTAATTTAAACAAATACGTTTTGACTCATATTTCTTTTGAAGTTACTTAACTCTAACCTAAATGTAACTCATTCAAATGTAAATAAAACCCTGTACTCATAAACAAACAGTTCTCATTGTTTCACGTGAAAATAATCAGTGTTAGCTGACAGACTGATACTTTATTGAATTTCTTGAATAATAACATCATAAAGATTGTACTGTCTGCTGAGAGCTTTAAGACTATTAACTCTTTATAAACAAAATTTATAGAGTTAACACCCCCTTTCTCGCAACAGACTATAACTGTAGAGAGCAAGTCCGTAAATTCTACTTTACCCAAGGAAACAAGTCTTACAAGTTCAAAGTAGAAACATGTCTTATTTATCACATAAACCATAATAACACAATGTAACCATGTATACAGCTGCTAAAACATAATCATCAAAATGAAAAGAAACATATTCAAGGTATGGCATCTTTACATGTCATTTATCTTGCATATAAATAGCATCAGTTCTGCAATATATCTCCATAAAATATTTGCTGCTGATACACTCGTTAGTAAGAGGAGATGGTTTATACTAAAATATTATGTAAGTTTCATTTCTAAAAGGGGACATTGAAATATTCTTTGATGAAGCTAAATCTTCATTGGTTGGATTAAAAAAATAAACTGATAAATAAAAATGATAGTGGTCAGTTCTGCTGCATTTTTACATGAATATACAGATTTGTCAATACATAACATCAACAACGATTTTATCATGGAATTGTATTGATGTCATATTTCACTCCACTACTATTTATTAGTCACGAATGAACATGATAATTTTGGCATAATCTACTACATCTAACTAAATGTATGTCTGGGTCTATTTTTCTCTCCTATACCACATGTAGTAGCTTGCTCTAGCAGTATTATGCATTGCTATTTTGTCATTCTGAAACTAATCTACCAGTAATTCACATGTATCCATTTGCAAGTATATTTACGCTAAATTGAAGGTAAATAAAACAATTCAGCAAATATCTAAGTATCCCTGTGGGTATTTGTGTTTCATTCATAATAATCAAAATGTTCTAAATCATACCTACATATCATGTCTTTATCAGAGATCTTCTATTTTAAAATCAAACCTAACTAGATATTGGAGATACATTTCTGGCTAATGATTGTGGTGATATAGTGAGCAAAAGACACATTAATACTCTAATTATTACTTCAAATTCAGCAATACACAATGTTATGGCTGAAAAATAGTCAATATCTTATTTGTGCAAGATTGTTTTCATTATTACATAACAGAAACCAATTTACCAATGAGGATATAAATATTACAGAAATCAATTTTTCGCCTCAAATTGCTGTTATACACATCCATTATCACAAAGATATGGGTATAAGCATTTATTTATCATTATTCTAGAGTAACAAGATCATTTGCAAAGAGGCATTATTTATTTTATACTTATATCCAATAATTAAAAAAAAAATCATACAATCCACAAAAATTTTGAAACTTGCTTGTCATCGTTACATTCATTTCATCTCACGTTGCATGAACATTTTGGAAAATGCTATTTTTGTTTTCAAGCTTATGAGTACAGTATGTCAAAACTTAACTTAGCTTTCTAAGCGAAGTTTAAATCAGCATTAGGATGACATTATTCCTCTAGAGTATAAAATCAATGTCCTTACTTATGTTCAAAGCTATCACGGCGCTACTTACAAATCAGACAATTATTTGGTATTTTGTCTATTAACATCTCCGTTTCCAATCCTGTTTTACAAGTGCATATTGTCAAGGCTTAGTACACACAAATCCACCACAATCTCATATTCTTCAAAAAATAAACATATCTTTTGGCATATCATTATAACTGTACACTAAGTCACAGACAAATACACAAATAACCCATCATGTACAACACATTTACTATAGCATGACTTCTTAAGTTAAACTTAATGTTAAAGTTATGATGGTAAAATGATACAATTTATTTACATAGTCAAAAAGGAATCTGCTTGTCTTTCAAATATGAACAGATTTAACACTGAAGTCATTGATATCATTTTTTTCTTTTCCCAGAATATGGTTATGGTACATTTACATATATATGCTTGAGATACTAATTTATTCATATTTATACAAAACAATTATAACGATGTATATCTAAAAAGAAATCACCTAGAAAAACAGGACCAAATACAAAACACCTGATGTATTAAAAAATTGAGTTGCTGAAAAGAATTCTTAATTGAACCAATACTTGTCTCACAATTAATGTCTAATTCAGACTTTAACGGATAGTGATCAATTTTAAAAAAGTACAGTGTACAAGAATTATTGTTACAGTTAATGTAACCAATCACTTAATAGTGTCATTTTCCATCCTATTTCATATTTAAAAAAGTACAGTGTACAAGAATTATTGTGACAGTTAATGTAACCAATCACTTAATAGTGTCATTTTCCATCCTATTTCATACATAATGATAGCAGTGCAAATTTGAAATCAACTTCTTTGAGACTTGTGGGGTAAAAAAAAGTGTAACATCACAATTAGAAAAAAAGATCTTGCTAAATATTTCAGTCATGATTTATTAATTTGTTTCCCTCACTGGTGGATACTGAGTGTGAGAATCAGGAATGGACAATTCACCATTGACCCAAGTTGTAAAGGCATCCCCATTACAAAGTACATGTATTGCAGTTACTCCAAGTCCATAATGGTCATCTGCTAAGTGCAAGAAGAGCCTTGACTCTATGTTTAACATTCTTATTTCTTTTTAACAGATCAACATCACAACCTACAGCCCAATTGACATATTACGTGGTATACCACATTAATATAACTGCGACAGCTGGATAAGATGATTATATTAGGATAGTTAGCGTTGTGCGTTTTACATACATATCTTTTAAAAGAGAGGTACGTACTGTAAATGCAACTGTGTATATAATGCTCAGGGGCCCTTGTTAAAAGCAGATTTTTATTTTGTTCTCACCCTCCATTTGCAATTTATTTACAAGTAAAATATATGTAGTTTAAATTGTGGAGCCTTTAGAGTCGACATTCATTTCATACATGTACATGTAATATAAAGATTACATCATTTTTGTATTTTATGCATCAGATGACTATTTTAATAGTTTTAACTCCCATATGAAAACAGATATATAATAAAGCCTGCACAAATGTCGGTTGCAAACATGAACATCATATTTCTGTTTTTGCTTTCATCTTCACTTCAACGACATCATCCTAAAACAAAAAGAATTAATGGAATGTAAAAAAAGAAAACTACCAAGATCATTATTAACAAGCGATTTCATGAACTCATTATTATTCACATCTCTTCAAACATCACGGAACTTTCTACAAACAAATAACACAAACATGGCTTCACATAGTTAAATTTGATATGAAAGAACACAGTTTTTCTATTTAACAAACAATAATGGCTCCTTTATTATTTCCATCCACAAAAAATGTATCACATTGCATTATCAATTTCTTTTCTTGACCGTACTACTGAATTGCACCGAATATCACCTCAAAATTTAGTCATGTTTTGAGGCAGCTTGCTTCACAAGAATTTTTTTTTCTTTTTTCTATGTAATGTGTAATTTTTAACAACAAAAAGCTTAAAATTCAGTTATGGCTATCCAAAAGTGTTAAACACGTACAGGTAATGTCATACATTCAAATTTGATGCCATCTAGCTTATTCATCTAGCTTATTAGAGTGGACATTCCATGTAGTCCTTTATATTTCAACTTACAGTACATATCATTATTTTGTGTGTCTACATCATTTTTCTGATAACTTTCTTTCTAAAAAAGACAAATTTGAGTAAGTCATCTTAATAGGATAGCCATTAAAATTGCCAGTCGGACAACTCACATTTCGCTTATTTCAAAGTCATTGTCACTGTTTGATACCAGCCTTTAATCATCAATAAATCAAGCCTGAAAATATTTAGATATTGCCCAAGAAACATCAGTTAGCACCCATATGAATAGTAAATGAACTCTACAAAGATATATTACTCTTCACTATATAAGCTACAAAATGAATAAATAGTTTCTTTATCTAAACATTAAAATATCTACGAAAGAAGTAAAAAGTAATAAAACAATGCCATTAAAAAAAAGAGCATTACTATTTATTTCTTCATGTCTGCCATTACTTGCCATTTGCCAACCTCAACATTATAACACATTACACAATATGTTTTTATAATAACTGGCATTTCTGAGTAAATTTCACTCCTGGATTCATAGCAAATTCACTTGAAAATGCAATGTTCTGAGAAACACATACATGTATTTCATTACCGATCGCAAAACCAAAATTCAAAATTTCAAAGATCCGTCTAAAAAGAATATTCTACATTTGTATATCTTGCTGTCTTGTTATTCAAGTTTTCACACACATTTATGTAAAGTATCCGCAAAGCTGATAGCAGGTAGAATATACACTTTTGGAAAACAAAACTCGTGTCAAACAGGTTGCAACTGATACGGTCACAGATGAAGATCTCTACTTTTATTATTGGCTGCAGCAGGAGTTTGTAGGTTACGTAAAGAAACGCAGATTCATACACGTTCTTAACTGATTTACCAGCTGAATAAATCAACATTGATCAGCTGAAAAAAGTCTCTATATTGTTATAGTGTGTTGTTGAAATATCAAGAAATGTGTTATGTCATCCACTGCCAAAACTGGATGCCAGTCATTTGTTAGGTGGATCGGTTGGTTGAATGGAGGATAAAATCATGACCACGAGCAGATCTAACTTCCAGGTTCAAGTTTAGATCGTTATAATATTCTGGGCTGTCTCCACAGCATCTCATGTGATCAGGATACAGAGTTCCTGTTGCTCTTTCATGTGGACCGAGTCCATTGAATTGATAACCTCTTTGGAATTATGCGTTTGCTTCAGACAAGTGTTAATCTTGCGAGGCCACAGGTCATGAGGTGCAAAGTTCAAGGTGTTCCGCTGATGGCACTGAAGATGGTGGACGAAGATCGTCTCCCTAATGCTTGCTCGTCATCAGTTAACTGAAGATAAATGAGAAGATAACAGGTAGAAATAGAGACTAAGGAAAAACTTACATGTACATGTGATTATTCATAAGGATAAATATTGCTATTTCATTTGCAGTATTAGTATCATACTACAGTCATACTGTATTTAAAGTTTTGTCAATGATAACACTTGAAAATCATCTGACATCTTTATCACTTTATGATAATGAACCATAATTATCAAATAATTTCCATCAAATTATCACTATTATTGCCATTATCAACATCATCAATATTACCATAACTACCATCATCACTACCATTACCAACAGCACCACCATCAACACCACCATTACCACCATCACCACCATCAACACCACCATTACTAACATCACCATCATCAACAACACCATTATCAACATCACCACCATCACCACCACCACCACCAACACCATCATTACCACCATCACCACCGGCACCATCACCGACACCCCTATCTCCATCATCATCCTCTCACCTCCTACCCGTTATAGATCATATTGTAGGGACCATTCACTGACTCAGGCTTACTCATAACCATCATCGTCGTCACCTCCATTGTCACCATCACAACCATCATCATGATGACCATCTCCACCACTACCATCATTATCATCGTCATCATCATCAGAACCATCACCATCACTAATCTTTCACCTTTTACCCTGTTCGAGATGATAATGACATGTATGGACCATGGAACGGAAGTTCTGTTCTAGGTCCTCATGATACTCGTGCCGATCTGATTTGATGAGTTGAGAGTTAACAAAGGAGATTGTCATCATCACCACAAACATAATCATCATATTCATAGTCATTACCATCATCATCAACATCTCACCAACTGTCATCTTCTTCATCACTAGCACACAATGTCATCATCATTATCATCGCCATTTTCCTTATGATGATGATCATCATAACCTTTATCAGCACCACCACCACCACCATCATCACCATCCTCTCACCTTGTCCCCCGTTAGAGATGATATCGTGTGGACCATGGAGTTGAACTTCTGTTCTAGATCCTCATGATACTCGTACTGATCGGACTTGATGAGTTGAGCGTTGACAAACAGCGAATTGTGGCATGCTGTCACAAAATCCCTACAAAAAGAAAAGAATAAAATCCTTTTAAAAAGGGAAACTGCAACAGATAAATTGTATCAACTTCATTTCTCCTCATCTGCTCATTCAAATTGTTATTTTTAAGCAATTTAAATCAAACTAAAAAAAGAACAAAAACCAGGCATAAAAGGAATAGGCCGAGAGTCATGGGATTTTCATGGGGTGATGCCCAAGTACGGAAGCAATTGGCAACATCCGTTGGTTGTCATTTCTTTTGCATAGATATATTTACAAAATACATGTAAATCATGTCCTAGCTTGCTGACTCTCAAATACTTGTCCACAATTTGTCTTTGTTCTGAAGGAGAAATAAAGAAAAGTTCAAAATTATGAGAAATCAACTGATAGTGAGATAATGAAAGAAGCCTCATGCCTGCAAAGCAATCTTTTAAATGTTTATATTTTATCAATGGGTCCATGAAAATAAGTCAAATTTGCTAAAGTGACCATCTGCCTAAACAAGAACATTCTATTGTTTCACTTGAACATAGTTTCTTATTTAAATCTGTACTACAGGAACCTTAACGTAAAAACATCTTGCCTACAGAGACCACTTTTCTTGTCTCCTTCGATGGTCTTTACATACAGGTTTCTCTGTACCATGAAATACCAACCTGAAGACTTTCTTGAGGTCACTGATTTGTTGGCTGTTCCATTTTTCTTCCCTGCCTCTCCCTAGGAAGGCGGCAGCATAAGCCATTGGTCCCGCATTGACCTGCAAATACACGCCACAACAAATTATTATAAAGGCTTGACAAGAGCAGGGGTAGGGTACTCATGGTCCCCCTAAACTATTACTTCATCCCCCCAAAAAAAATTTAAACAAATCTGAAAAGTTATAACAAAACACATAAATAAAAAATAAAGCTATACATGTAGGCCTGTCATCTATATGTTGCAAGAACAGCGGTTTTGTCAACTTGAAAAAAAGTTCTGATCATTTCCAGAGAGTTCTTTAACTAATATTTACATAGATGAGGGTGAGGGGGACAAAAGATAGTAGCAGGATACAGGAAAGTATTGAGATCTTTAACTCTTTACCTGCCTTAATATTGTAATTTGAACAAAACGTGGACTGACAAAGTCAACTTTTATCACACATACCTGTATGTGTACATGTACAATGTATAGGCAGCATATACTCAATTTCATATAACGGTCTAGGGTTTCATTCCATAGCGGCAAATAAAGAGTGAAATCACTGACTATTGAATGCTCTCACTGACATAGGCTTCACTCAGGGACCATCTGGTTCCAATATGAGATAGGTTTACTCGGCGTATGAAGTAAAACTAAACCTCTGTTTCTCACCTGTACGCTCACACTGCCCTGCAGTAGTAGCTGGAGCCTCTTCATATCCACATTTTCCATGTCCAGGACCTCGTTCATCTCCTTCACCTTGACCTGGAGCTCCTCTACGGCCACCTGGAGGGGGTTGAATTCCTGAGACTGCTGGTAGACCACCTGGATTCGCTTGGTGATGTACGGGAATGTGTGGGAGGCTGGAGACAGGTGGAGAGGGGGTTAAATTAGACGATATATAAAAGTAATGTGAATGTGTCAAGACCCTGCGACTGCAATAGGCTCAATTGATGCAATGTACGGGAATGTGCAGAAGACAGGAGACAGGTGGAAAAAAAATGAAAATTTCTTTTTTCTCCCCTCTCCCTGTTTTAAAATAAATGATTACATTTAATTCTCGATCGATACCTTTACGTATTCAATATAATCTAACACAGATGTGATAACATATTAATACAGATAAGTACCATTTTTACTTACTTATGTTACAACCAAAACCAATATGTATAATAAAAGTAATGAAAGCGTTATTTGTTTATACCACAGCACAGTTTAGCTTAGGGCATATTATTTGTGGATGCAAGTGATCCCTACAAGATCACTCGCATCCACGCTAGAATAAATTCATCACAACATGATATATCCGACTCTTTTAAGATTGAATTTATAATTCTTACTTGTAAGGATGGTCTTTCTCTTGTACTGATCCTCCACAGCCCCTGACCTTGCAGTTCCCTTCTTGGTGTAGGGCATCTCAAAGACGAACCGTCGGATGTTGTTTGACCGCTCAAAGATGGTCCTTCGTTCCGCAAGCTCCCTCTCATCAAAGAAAGGCTTCACGAAGGTGACTTGGATGTAGGCGATGTTGGGTTTCAACGTGTCAATATTCACCTGTGATATAGCAAGGATTGGAAGAATAGAGTAGAGGTTCCACGTGAGGGACGTTTCCTATCATCTCTTTGGTCTTATCTCCCTACTGACAGTCTCAGGATGGTGGCATCACATGTTTTTTGCAAGCATAAATAATCAGATTCAAGATTCAAGATAATTCATTTAACCATAATCATAAAAAACATACAAACAATAATACAAAATACAGTATGGAATATGGAAAGGACCAATAGAAAAGCAAATGCTTGTGAGGAATGGCCCACTTTTCTGTTGTTTTATCTTCTTTGTCCTGCTGCACTTACATACTGGCTCACACTGGCAATTGTATGTAAGCATATACGATCTGATCTGATTGACACACACTAAAAGTATAAAATAACCCAACTATTCATACCTCAGTCACACTGTCTACTGCGAAATTTAGACCATTAATTTTTGTTCAGTCTACAGTCTCATCAGTGTGGCTGGGGTAAAACAGTTCAAATCTATACATCCATCTCCCAACATATGGGAAGTGACACACATTGAGGAACTAGAAGAAAAAGCGAACAATTTAGAGTTGCTAACCTTGCCGGAATCTCTGATGAGCTGCACATTCTCAGAGCCAAACTTATCGGAGAAGAGGGCTTGTAATCTCTCACAGATCGATGATAAGGTTGTGACCTTTGGCTCCTTGTAGATGTATTCCTTCCCATCATCCTCTTCAAAGTACTGTCACATGACAACACAAAATAACAAAATCTTAATCATCTATATGTATGTTCCAATTGTTCCAAAATATAATAGTGCACGATTAAACGTTTCTGTTCACACAAATTTCACGAGAAATCATACAGTATACCGGTAGGTAGTAAACTTTCATACTCAAAAGATTGTAAAAGCTGTTTGAGCATGAATCATTTCTCTAAAGATCTGCTTACATGCCTAAAAAATAGGCATCTAATATGCACAGGGAGAAAACTTATTTGTTGAATAAAACTGTTTAATTCACTGACTCGTTATTTAAAAGGGTGTATGAGTGTCTAAACCACACAGAAAGTAAGCAATACCTGTGTCTATAAGGGCTAAGCAACTCTTTTTTTTCAATCATTTTCATCAACATGCACATATCAGACTAGTTAATACTCCATGCATTAAGATTCAAATACAATCTAAAAATTGTAGTTTATTAGGTTCCAGTAAGAATTAGTGTTTTCCTCCAGATTATTAAAAGAAAAAAGCATCATACTTGAAGAAAGAAAATTTGTAAAGGGGATATACACTTTATCATGGAAAAAAATGTATTATTCCTGAACTAGAGAACAAATATAATATTCAATACTAGTGTCCAAGATGAAAATGATAATTGATGGAATAAAGAAGAGAATTGTCTCACCTGACCGAAGAATGCGACCCTGAAATAGTTGCCTAGTAACAGCTTGCCAGTACCTTGTAGTTTCATGACCTTCTCGTAGGCTTTGCTTAGCTTCCCATATGCCAGAGCAAGTCTCTATAGGACAACAAAGTCCAAAGGAACAGAATGTCAACATCTCTGGACAGGGAATATTTCGATTTCAATTGACTTTTTCAATTCTATTTCATTCATTCCATTTATTTATTTCCATGTCAAGATAAAAACAATATTATACATTATTATCTACATGTATATGAGGCTTCAAAGTGGTACAATAAATTAGTGTATTCAATATCTTTAGCGCAGTACCGGATGACTGACCAATATTGTTTTTGTATTGCTCAGTCATCCGGGTACTTCAACTATCGATATCATATTGATATCATATCGATATCACACGAAAACAAAGCCATATTTACCGAGGTAATTCAGATTTTGTTATTTCGCTTGTCAGACTAATTTAGATAATAATAATAATATTGCATGGCTTTGTTTTCATGTGATACAAGAATATATTGCTCTTGCAATTAAAGACAATAATAACTCGTCTTCGACTCGTCCAATATTGTCATAGCTCAAGCAATATATTCTTGTATCACACTCAAAGCCATCCAATATTATATAAATCTTCAAAATACAAACATATACAATAAGATAACTGAAGTGGGAGGATCATGACCAAAAAAAACCCTATGGGTGGTATTCCGATAGCGCGAACTAAGTTAAGCTCGGCTTAACTAGTTCACACTTTTATGGAGTGCCTGTTGCCAACTCATTTTCCCTGTACAGATTATTTTAATCCTGCAATGAAAAGTGTCAAAAAAATAATTTTGCAATGAAATGGGAAGAAAAAGATAATATGAGTATGAACTGAATTTCAATAAAGTCTTTGGTAGATTATTTTTGTCATGAATATTGAAGGAGGAAGATGAAACCTAGCATTCCATAGAAGTGTGAACTAAAATTCTTGTTTAGTCTGGACTTAGTCCCGGCTTAACTTAAGAGAATACCACCCTATGTGTCCCAAACTTGTATTTTCATACCTGGAAATCTCTCTTCTTCTCATAGAAAGGAATGATGAGTTTATAGACTTCCCCCATTGACTCATATCTCTCGGCCTTCTGTAGACCTTCAGCACAAAGCTCCAACTCAGCAAGAAGGTTATCCTAAAAAGCAAGATGAAATATAGTATTGAGTACTGGTTCATGTGACTGCAATGTTAGAGTTTGTCCAGAAACTTGTCTTGAACGGTTGATTATGTATTAAAATACATTCATTGTGTAATGTGACGTTTTGGAATCATCAAAATGGAGTCAATCTTGCTCAAAATTACAAACAATTAAAAACAGAGCACACAGATAAAGGTAAATGTTATTGCACACATACATGTATACGGCATCAAAATCTGGGCCGTTTTATAAAACTTGTTATCGATAACAAATCTCACATTTCTCTAACAAATTTGCTCTCAGCCAATCAAATGCAACAATTTCAGCAGCTAATAACAGTTATTGCAACTTGTTATTGATAACAGGTTTTATGAAACAGGGGCCAGGTCCTAAGTAGAAATACTATTTCTCCTATTACTACTGCTACTACTACTATTACTACTACTACTATGACTACTACTTATATTACTATCACTACTGCTACTACTACTGCTACTATTACTACTGCTACTACTACTGCTACTCCTACTGCTACAACTATTACTACTACTAATACTAAACCTAATAATACAACATTTCTTGTTCTGGATATACATGTAGTTTAGCGACATGAAACCCCTAACATAATTGGTCCCCTTTAACCAGATGGGTCAACCCAAGCTCCGCCCTTGCCCCTATCAAATGCCTCTATCTCACCTCTGTATACTGGACATCTTGCATTCCCGAATCACTCTTGATGCCTTTCTCCTCTCCTTCAATGTTTGGTGAGATGCTCCTGAAGGCCTGGACGCCCTGAGGATAGGTTCCTTTACGCTTCAGGTACTCGGCTATCAGCGCTGCTATGTGGATGTAACAGTGTGCAGCCTGTCAAGATAAAGACATTAAAATTAAATTTTATTGTAAAGCTTAAATATAGGTCTACCAGTATATAAAATAATAACAATCTGGATTTATAAAGCTCTTAATACAAAATACCGTCTCGAAGTACTTTACAGATACTATTACCCCAGTCATCGGATTCATTCACGCACAATGTGCACCATCTCCACTCTATGGGGAGTATTCCTACCACATGGTCACCGTGAGGGCATATGGCAATTACTTACACAGAGGCTTTTGTCATCCTACAGGGGGGCGTTTCATAAAGCTGTTCGTAAAGTTATGCATGACTTTACGAATGACTTAAGTATGAAAAGCCAAATGGGATGCTCAATCATTTTTATCTGCATCAACTAAAGTTGAACTGTGCAGATGTAGATTAACATTCTTATTATAAAAAACATTTTTAATGCAAAGTATATTTTTTGCCATTATTTAATTGAGGTTATTGGAAATATAGTCACACTTTGTTAAAACATCAGGAAAAACTTTTTAAACATCAGGAAAAACTTTGGGCATCCTATCTGGCACTTCGTAAAGTCGTTCGTAAAGTCATGCGTAACTTTACGAACAGCTTTATAAAACACCCCTCAGGTCCCCATTTCTCTCCTGGGTGGCAAATGTAGATTAATGTCTCAGTATATGGGCAGATTTGAGCAGCCTGCCAATTAAAATAGTGTTCAGTGGACATCGCAGCATGTAATACATGGACAGCACAGCTAATGTCTGACTTGATGTAGCTTGTATGAAACATTTTTCATATTGTAAGACCAGGAATTAATGAGAATTGATTATGGTACTTGGTAGCCCTTTTCACAGCAGGAAACGGAAATGCAAATTCCAGTGTTGAGATTTACTAATTTTCCATGACATGAAATTTTCACAAATCTGGACCGTTCTGGATGTCTGGATGTCAATCATAGCATCAGCGTTATTAGTTAATTAATCATTTAGTACAAAATAAAAATATGAACAGGACAAGAGCTAGTTTGGACATACACTCTTGGGAAATACAGAGTATGTGATAACAATTTCAAAAAAAATAGTGCAGTATTTTAACTTTGATCGTAGAATAGTTACCCTTGTTAAAGTGTATTCTTGCTAGACATGATTAAGGAAACATGTAAATGTAGGATAATTTTGAGGCAAATAATTTCACTTCTTTAGCGTTACCTCAGAATAGTTGCCATTTTCTATGTGTATCCTAGCCATACTGTCCAGCCATGTCCGCCTAAGCTCAGGGGTAGTGGCGTAGGACTTGGCAAGCTTGTACTGGAGGTCCACCAACATCTCTGGGTCCTTTTCGTGCTCCTTCATCTGGGCCGTTGCCATGAGAACAGTGCGAATCTTCTTGGTCAGGTCTTTGACTTGTGATGGGAAAGCGGTGTGCTGGAGGATAGAGAGAGGATATAATTCATAACAGATATTTGTCTATATCTGCAAGGAACAGGATGGAACAAGGCATGATTCTCTTTGGTCGCTCCCTCAAATATCACTTTAAATCTCGCTGTGCCACCCAGCTTACAAACTGTATACGGTAGTTTGAAGATAGTACTACGTATCTAATCCCGAATCCTATTTTCTTTGTTCATCAAGACAGTGTTTCTACAAAAGAAACATGTTATTTTTAAGAGCCCTATTAGATATTAACAATTTTTTACAATACCCCCCAATCTAAAATGGCAGAAATTCCATACACTAAACGCACTATTAGCTTCAACCATGGCTGCAACCTAACCAATAACCTAGTTACAATCTGACCCTATCATATATGTATGAGTACATCATTGACAAAATACAAAGCCCAGAGAAATTATCCCCTATGAACCACCACAGCACTGACAGGGTTAAATGATAAAAGTACAGTCAAACCTGCTTTAGCGACCACCTGTATAGAAAGACAACTTGTCTATAAAGACCACATATTTTGTTTCTCTTGAATATGGTTTCTCATTGAAACATGTACTAAAGGAACCTGTACATAAAGACCACCTGCCTGTAAAGACCACATTTCATGTTTCCCCTAAGCAGTCTTTATATACAGGTTTCACTGTATAATGGTGGTAATGTACCTGCATGCCCTTGTCACTGTTTGCATAGTTGTTGATGGTTGCTAAGGACTCTTGGAAGTGAGAGCTGTTAGCCTCTCCTATTAATGAAGCTACAGAGATGATCACCTAGAAAATAAAACATAAGGAAATAAAAGACGATATCAAATATCTAATTGACATTGACATTGATTAAAGGAGTACAGCACCATAACTATTGTGGTGTTATCCACTTTAAATAAAAATTAATCACGGAAATACTATCATCATCATCAAAATCACCATTATCATCACCATGATCATCTGCATCTTTAAGATCATTAAATCATCATCGTCATTACCCTCATCAATACATCCAGCGTTCTTGTCATCATCGTCAAAATTATTATAACCTTCCTCCTCCTCATCAATATTACCACCTCCACAACAAGTATCAACCCTCATCATCACCATCATCTTCCTCGTCCTCCTCCTTCTCCTTACCTGTAGATGAACTCTGACAAAGTCTTTCCTCGTTGTGAACTCAAAGTTACTTCTCATGAGAAGATAGAGAAGAGCGCACGCTTCATTCCTTGTTGAGACAAGCTTGGAGTTCAGGTTCTTCAGGAGCTGCGAGGTGGATTAGAAAATACATGGAAAAGATGAATATACACTGCATTGTTACACAGAAAACAAAAAGATTATATATACTGTACACAAGTACCCATAGAGAGTCATGCCATAAAGCCAGAGTTGGAGTGCTATTCTGAAGAAAAAAATTGTCTTGATGTTTATGACATGATGTATATTGTTATAAGAAAGTTATTGGTTAATATCTGTGAAAAGCTGGCTGCATATGTACACCCATGTTAAGATAAGACATTTGCACCAGCATCAATGATACAGGGCATATATACAGGTGTATGTGTTAAATTCCATGCCATTTCAGTCTGTTATGAAAATTGATATCATTTCCCCTAACATAAATTTTTTCAGAATATGGCCTCAGAACATTGACTATCTTGCTACACTGAAAACAAAGATACCACATGTACCCAAAAGTAGTCGCTCCAAAGCCACATAACTTACATGACTCCCACGCTCTATTCTGAATGCTCCTAACCATTAGCCTTCTGTTTCTTTTGTGTTTTCAAAGGGAACACTAGAGGACGATATTAGAGACAATCTTAGAGACAATCTTGGAGACAATATTGGGGACAAAAATTATGTTTTTAGTTTTTAAAAAATGATAAAATATTACTTACTGCTAGGCAGAGGTCTCCACACAGGTTGGCTGTTCCTTTGAAAAGAGGCACCGGGAACTGTTTTGAAGAGCAAGAGAAAATAGAAGAGAATATTAAGCAAATTGATAAAATATAATGAGATAAAACCTGTACATGTAATCCTCTTGTGTAGACTCTGGAACCACAAGGGCAGTAACCCCTTTACCTAAACACAGAGGTACATGTAACGCCCTTTGTAGCTGCAAACAATCAATTAATGCTTTCATTCTGACCTAACTATTGAAAACATTATCAACAGAATGATGTAGTTTACAAACTAATAGAAAACTAATGTATTATCAAACAAGACCACGTATTTGTTGCATTACAATGTCTCTATTGTATCCATTTATAAATGTAAATCATGTGTACACTGAAGCTATGCAACTACAGCATGTACATGTATGTTGTTCATTCAGCGTCATGAAATATAAATATCCAATGCTCATACATGTGTGTGTTTGCCATTCATGAGAAAGCAGTCATCAGGCAATGACATTTTGTTCAGATGTGAAGTAGAATTCAAAGAAAATGATAAGACCAGTCCATTTGTAAACATTCTAATTGAGAGAGAGAGACAGAGAGCCATGCACAGAAATGTGTGCCATTTGACACTGTTGATAAAAGTAGAAGAAATGTGACAGGACTCGACAGAATATGTGAAAGAATGTTCCATGCGCTTGCAGCAGGAGTGGTGCCCACAAGAAAAGACTCCAGTAATATGGGAAAAGAGCATTCATGTACAAGTACCGGTAGGTTTCAGGATATTCAGATCTGTATGAGTGTCAATCAATTTTCTATTTACTATTCCAAATTGGCTGCCAGTAACATGAACAAGCCACATTTCAGAGTTCAAAGAAATATATTTTTTTAATGTTCAAATGTTTTCACACCAAATTTGATTCCTATCCCAAATATTACATCTAGAAAATCTTTAGTGTATTAACGTCTGGAGTCCCAGCTTGCATAACATAGCAGCAATAGATATGCGTGTTTCAATTAATTTAGATACAAGCAAACAGGACACATAAACTGAAATATGTTTTATTTTTGGAGAAAATTTCCTAAATCTCAATAAACTATTAACATATATAGGGTCTATTGTCTTCACCTTAACAAAAATAAAAACGAGAAAAGAAAATCAAGCAAGAGAAAGCAAAAGATGTTCACGTTGCAACACGATTCCGTAGATATGCTCAAAGGTCAGCAGCCAAGGTTCAAAGGTCATGGGTCGACACGATGCCTACACACCGGATAAGACTGATTGGGGGAATAGAAATAAGGGTCGGCCTCCTCGGCGCCAAAGAAAACCCGGTGATGACGATGATGATGGCGATGATGGTGGTGGTGGTGTCGTGGAGGGATGATGTAGAGGTCATCCCCGAATTCATCCCAGTCTGACTACAGAGAGTGGATTATAGGGCTAGGAAGAATGACTTATCTCATATTTGTCTATCATCCCCATTGGATAGAATTATTAGCTCTTATTCATATAGGTGTGGACCAAGTTAAGCCTGGTTCAACTTAGTTTTCCGGTACATATCTTATAGAATCAATTAATTCAATTTAATTCAATTCAATTTCATACCACCAAAACATTTAAAAATAGCTTATATGTATTTATAGCATTAAACATTGGTACATAAACATAATACAATATGTGTAGATACATTTCTACAAAAGTATAAAAGTTGCTTAGTTCATGTAGGTAGCACCCAGAGAATAAAGTAACCCTTTTAGGTAGGCGTCCTAAAATAAGAGGTAGGCGTCCTAAAATAAGATGTAATCAAAGGTAAAATTTATGTACACGTACGAGGTAACAATAACATGACAAACACAACATTACCATGAAAACATTACACAGCACAGTACTTGACAATGAAATATATAGTTTACAGAATTAAAAGGTTAACATTTCTTAGTATATATTGTGTAGCAAACTACCTTTTCTATTAATCTTCTTCTAAAGACAACATACATCATGGTGTATACAAACTGATTTTAATGTGAGTCCAGCTACAGTGTAGAGTTAAACAAGATAAAAACTCAAGCATGGACAGATAAAAACTATCTGATAGGAAACAATTTATTTTAGCGTTTAGTTTTTTTTTAATTTTTAATTATGCAATGCAAAAGTAATACATCATGTGCTGTGAGCCAGGAGGACATTAACTCAAAATATTTGTTTCATAAAGAGTCGATACCCAATCGGCTCCAGAAAGGCAACATTTGCTCATTACCTTTAACTATGCTCAGATAGACAAAGAAAATAAGGGTTTACATGGGTTCTATTGCACTTTGAATCTTACGATTGACAGAGGGTCAAAATATCGAAAGAAAATTTGATGAGAGAACCTTACCCTGTTTAGAAAGAGACGTAGGGAACTGAAGACATTCTTGAGTGTTGACTCTGACTGTCCTGTATGTAGGAAACTGGTGAAGATATCGATCACTTTCCTCATCAAGGGGTTGTTGCCATCCCCACTGTCCATTGCAGTCTGGAGAGTGAAAAAGAGGAGATATGCAAATAATAATTATAATAATATTCCGCGTTTATATAGCGCTTAAACATCAATGATGTCTCTTAGCGCTTTACAGATATATTATTACCCCGGTCATCGGATTCAAGCTCGCCCGCACACAATATGTGCACATTCTCCACTCCTTGGGGAGTATTCCATTCAGGTGCCATTTTATAGATGCTCACAATGCTGAGCATACTTCATTAACGTTCGCATCCTGACATGTCTGACAGGCTGGTTTGGTTTTTCCAAGAGTTTCTTGTTTGACCCTCACCTTGGTCTTAGGTTCATATTCTGGAAGGCCAACTAAGGTTACCTAGTTTAGTGAAATGTGGTGGCACAAAAAGACGCGTCTAGAATGCAAAATGCATAATTGCATAATTGCATAATCGTTAAAAATTGTAATGTTATCACATAGAGTTTGAACCATATTGTTAGGATGTGGAGCTGGTTTAACCATGTACTGCATGTATCTCAGCTTCGTGTTACCCAGACTTTCATTAAAAAAAATAACTTTTAATAACAAACATCACTAACTATTAAGCATTTTGCATTCCAGACATGTCTTTCCTCTATGTTTCACTAAGCTACCCAACTTCAGGCGAGGTTTAAACCCAGGCTACATGAAGTGCAGAGTTAGTCCACTGATTCATAGAGTGTTATACATTGTATATAAACTTCTTCCTACTGTATAAATAACCATAAATGAAAATAACTAAATGAAAATACATAAAAATTGACTCTTTGAAATATATTTCTCATTTCCATTTCATGACACAATTGCTAAAAATGATAATATATGGAGGACAGGTGTTGAATGTTGTCTGACCATTGATCAGTGAACTAAATTGAGCCATGATAAGTCACCGGACTATGGACTATAAAGTAGTGGGTTTAAATCCTTACTATGGCACGAACATCCTTTTTCAAGATGTTTATCTACCTTTGTCACTCTTGAACCAGGTAAAGTAAAAGAGTACTAGCAGGAAAAAATTCCTAGAGAGCTGTACAGTAGGCTAGAGCACAGGTCATAATAAAAAACTCTTGTTTGAAGCATCACACTGTTAAATGCCATATTATTGATATATCAACCAAGCCCTGCACATGTCAACATGTGATATTGTTTTATTTTTATGCTCAGGAATGAAAATAAATGAAATGAAAAGAAAATTGCATAAAATGCACTTTTCAAAGACAAGAGCAATAGAAGAACTGAAAATCATATTCTTATGACATGTCACATCATCATCATCATCATTATCATCATCATCATCGTCAACATCATCGTCGCCATCAAGTAATGTTTAAAGTATTGATAATGTGAAAATACTAACCCTGAAGTTGATGCAGTAGAGACCTAGTACATCCAGGATGATCATGCCACACTCTGCTGCTAGGTTTGCCTCCTGGCTGATTCTCTGGCCAGCATCGGATTCAGTCAAAGCAGCAACTACAGTATAGCAAAAGAGAAGGAAAGGTATACATGTACGTATGCTCGTTATCATGTACGTACAGGGGTATGCTCGTTATCAAATTTTAGAGTGTATCTCCCACATTCTCATATAAAGCGTACAAGTAAAATATAAATTTGCAACAATTTTTTTTCCTCAATTCAACAATCATTACATAACAAAGAAAATATAAAGATAAAAATGAAGAAATTATAAATTAGGGGAAATTATAATTTGTTAGTATATTCTTTGGAAATTTTCCCTCCCTGTGGCAGATGTACATGTACATGTATGCATTTATTAACATAAGATTTTTCTGTTATAAAACCACTCGGAGGACTTGAAATTAATTTCAGTCAGTATTAGGGGAAATTGGGAGAAGGTAAGGTTTTTCTCTCTCTCTCCATAACTCGCTGTGGTATCATTCTTTTCTTTTGACAAATTATTTGCTACATTTTATGAGAGTGCGAGACACAGAAACACAGAGGGAGTGACAGAGAGAGAGAGAGAGAAAGAGAAAGTTATCAGATTTGTTTTTTTGACAGATAGAGATGGTTTTATTTTCAATGAATATATATTTCTAGGGGTATTATTTAATACTCCAGCTTATCTCGACCCTAGTCTTTTTATGGGTTTTACATATATATATAAAAGCTCAGGATTCTGAAAAAAAAAGAGACTGAGGCATTATTCCCAAGGTGTAGTACAGTACATGTACATGCCTTGGTCTTTGGTGGGTTTAAAACTAGGATTCTAAATTAAAAGAGTACACATAATCATACATGTACATGTACTCACCCAATGGCAGATCTCCAACTTCGATCAGAGACCTGGTTTGAGGCAGCCTCTTGATGTTGACAGGCAGGGTACGGCTTCGCTCACTAGACGTCGGTTTTTCACGCAGTCTGAAAATAATGATGAAGGCCACAATGTTTGGTGTATATTAAACCTACATGTACATATATAAATAGCCTCGACCTTGTGCGTACAGGTACATGTACATCAATCAATCCAAGACTCAATAAATATATATTTTTAGATGAAATTATGATAAGTGTTTATGAAATGCACAATCAACCTCCCAAAATAGCACTATATGTATCAGTGTACCATAAGATATTTAATGAAGTTGGGTGCTGTATGAAAATCATTCATGTCCATACGTTCATGAGCAATGAAACGTGAATAGATTTTTTTTTTAAGGAGAAAAAAAATATTAAAAGGAAAATACAATATGCACATTCATATAATAGCAGATATTATGTCCACCTATAAATATTCACCTATTGTGATTACCATAGGTTATATATAATTATATATATATATATATATTTTTTTTTCTTCACACAATTGTTTTCCTAACAATTTTTTTGTAAATAGCATAAGAACCAAGAAGAACGTGGCATCTCAAAGAGGAAACCAAATAGAATGACCTATGATGAATTTTGTTTAAGTTTGGTTCACATAGAGTTACACTCTTCTGTAATATATGTGAAAGAAAAAGAGATACTTTGCCAATGCAAGAAAGGGAGAAGTGCTCCTATTTAGCTATAATTATACATGACTTCAAAGAAAGAAGGAGAAAAAGAAAATCAAATTTAAAGAAAAAAAAACATAAAAATATGTCCCTTTTTTCATCTTTAGTGTAAATATATAGGATAATAGTATGTGCAGACAAGAACAAATTTCCAATGAAAGAATTTCGAAATTTGAAGAAACATTGTTTGACTTAAATTTTTTAAAATATATGATAGCTATTAGACTCTAGACAATTCATTCAATGTATTATTTCTACATATACATTTGTAAATTCAGCTAGCTGCATAGATGAGCAAGGGATGTTTCAGGAGTGGGAATATCAAAGGGCAATCAAACATTTGTAATAAGTTGATTTGTATGAAAGCAGAAAATACGAGGAACAGAATGGCGAAACTTTGAAACACATTGAACCAATAATACTAGAGCTGTGAATGTTTGAAGTATGAGATCATTAAACTTAGATGTGAATCTCAAATTGGCAACTTGGTTGTTGGATTGTGATGTAGTAACAGACAAGTCTCCTGTTTGTCGTGTACAAAAATATCAATAATTTATGTTTTATCTTAAGTGCTGTCTCCATTGGTACACTGCTCAAAATACAATTATGGATAGCATATTATTGCAGGTCCTATGAAAAGGAAAGACCCTCCTGCCACATACATTTAGAAAAAATTCTAATCATAAAACAATTACCAGTAATGAAAATTGATAAGCTTAAAAACACAGGGTGGTATTCTCGAAAGCAGACTAACTTTAGTTCATGGTTTAATCCTCTGACTAAGTATGGAATGCCAAGTGTCCATATGGATATAGTTTTGAATAATTTGATATGTCCCTAAATTACCATGATATAATTATTTCTTAGTTATATTGTTGTTTATTAATTATGTTATTACAGCTATTTTAATTTAGTGGCAGATTAAATTATTCAAACACATAATATGGACACTTGGCATTCCATACTTAGTCGGAAGATTAAACCATGGACTAAAGTTAGTCTGCTTTCGAGAATACCACCCACAGTACCTGCTGGTAAGACAGACAAAGTACAGCACAAAAGCACATTTAATTTTGAACGAAATGAGAGCATCTTGGCAATGAAGCAGTTTTAACCGCACAGATAATTTTTTTAATTGAATCATACATAAATGTACTCTTTAATATTTTTTTTTTTGGGGAGACAGTGCAAATGGAGCGCAAGAACCTGACAATTCTCAAATAATCCATACATTAAACACTTTCAGGAGATTTAACTGGAAATGTAAGATAAGAAAGACATTTTATTGTTTAAAAATTATTAACACTTCAAAGCACTGCAGGAATGATGGAAAATCTGTGAAATTCAAGAGGAACAATAAGTATTTGATTGTAGAAAGAAATGTTGATGGCTTAAAAAAAACACCTTTTTTCTTGATTGATTCCATGGTGATGAAAGACCGCTAGAAACAAACCATGCTAAGAGTAGAAGACTTTCAAGTATATAGCTAAAAAGTCATTCTAATGCAATCATAAAAGGATAGAGACAAAAAGACAGAAAGAAAAGGAAAGAGGGATAGAGTAGATAAACTGTACATAACAAGTAAGGAAGTGAGAAAACTAAATTTTTTACAAAAATGATGAGAAAGAAATAGAGAAAAATGAAGAGCGAAAGAAACAGAAAAGGGAGGCAGAAAGACAGATGGATAGAAAGATAAATCAGGAGAAAGAAAGAGAAATGATGCACAAATAGATAAACAAAAAGAGGAAAAAAGATAGACAAAGGGAAAGAGAGATAGAATAAGAAAAAGGTGCACAAAATCTTCCCAAAAGATATAAAGATGGAAAAACCATGATGCTTTGAAAAATAGTAGAAACAAAGATACTAAACACTACACCAAGAGAAAGTACTATTCTAGAAAGCAATCTATGCACAGGGCAAGCAGAGATTCAAGTATCATGTCCTATCAATTTGCAGGAGTGTCTAGTTTGGTTAAAGGTCAAGGGTCAACGGACAGAGGTCATAGAGCAGGAACCATGCAAATCATCTTTTGTTTTGAAAATTTAGTTTATTAGGGTAGAGGGGGCTCAGGCCATTCAAGCTAGTATCTAACACGGCACTTGCTCTTACCGTATTTCATCCATGGGGAGAGTGGGGTCCATCAAAGGGGTACAAAGACATGACCCCAGCAGAAAGACAGAGAGCAGCAGGCGACCATTTTCAACCATTGAAAGAGAATTTATATCAAGACGGGATGGGGTATACAAGGGATGGGGGAGGGGGCGAGATGAGAAAGTCAGATAACAGAGATGAGCTCAAATACACATTTCAAGACTGAAATTTTAAACTTTGTTTTTTTATCAAAGAGAACACTATGTGTTGTCTTTCATATGGATATAGGTACAGAGAAGATACCATACGCTCAAGTTGGAGAGTTCAAAGGTCAAAGGTCAGGATGATATCATGCAGTGAGGAATGCTAGCCATTAGAGGGCATTTTAGATTTATATTACAATAGACAGAGTTTGGCCACACTTGGCTTCAGTTTCTGATGCATGATGTTTAATGGCCCGGGAAGCAAACAACAAAATATTGGCATGTGTCCATCTAACACTGAGTAGATCACACTCTAATCATACATGTACATGTCTCTGTTTGGCAAATGTTAAGTATCGTTTGAATATTAATGTAGATATTTTAGAGATTAGAGCAGCAGAATAAAGAATGATATCCCATATTTGTGGAGATAAAATTGAATATTTGCTTATACACACCCGGATACACACCCACTACAGAGATTTTGTAAAATCAAAACACAGCAGTAAACTCGCACCTACACGCAATATGCAGGAAAGTGCCACCATTTTTAGGAACACCACACCTGTGATAAACACGTATCACATGATATCTCAATATTTCATAACTTTAGGTTGGTACCTTTGCTTAGCCGTTAAACCTGCAACCCCCCCCCCCCTCCCCCCACAACAAAAAACTGGGTGGGCAACAGTAACAATAAATTTGATTGTGCTAATGCAAATTTTGTGTTTTCTTCCGGGTTTCCTGTAGTCGACAAGTGATGGCGCTGTTGTAGAATGCAATTGAAATTTGAATAGCCGTTTCTTTTTTTAAAAACTTTTCGGCAATCTATCTTTGAGAAATCCATCATGTTCTTTCACATTGTTTTGTGGGTAGATGACCTTCTTTTTAATGCATACTTTCAGAAATGGTAAACTATATAACTATAATTAATTTCATGCATAAAGAACCATTCTAAAAGCGTCTTTTGACATTATTAACAATGTTAAATTGTGCCTTTAAAGGTAAAGACCAGTTTTGGAAACGCCCCTCTCTCAAAAAAATGAAATGGAAGCTCTCATTACCAATCATGTGAAAGAATATGTTTTGACTAATACGTGATGATACAAATTTTGCCGGAAAGTCGGGAAACCGCCTACTAATTGATATATTTGGTAAATTATTATATCTATTGGGACCAAATAGATATCGGGCACGTGGTCGCGTAGTCCCATATACATATTTCTGTGTACAGTGCTTGTAACTTTACCAAGACTGGGCCAAATTTCTTATCATTTTGATGATTCCAGAACCTTGCAGTACACACCAATACTTATATGCTAGATGATCAACCTTTTCTGATCGATTCCACAACGTTTCTTTCACAATGCAATCGCATGACCAGAACTGGTCTGTATCTTTAATATCGCAATGTATGTCTCGAAAAAAAAAAAAAAATTCCAACTCTTGACCCTGGATAATGAAAGAAAGAAGGACCAGAGAAAATAGCAAATGGTGTATACAAAAGTGTTACTAAGCTACTGGAATAGGGTCAATATGATGGTAATCATGATAACTGCATGCTTCTACAAAGTACAGACATGCTATGTAACTACAGTGTATTATGAAGACTATGAATATTACATGTCCTACTGTATAGTAAACAGGGTATTTTGAGAATTATCATTCAGTACATATTTAAAGATACTATGTCCCTTTTGCAGCCAACATCAAATTCTGTAGAACTTTGCAGGAATTATGAATATGTCATGTATGTCCTATCTGTGAAATTTAAACGTTAGCAGTGTCCTAATATTCAAATTATGCAAGGAAACCCGTTTACTTGCTAGACTTCACTGTCAGACACTATTGAGTGACTGACTGGCTTTTTTTTGTTGTCTTTGGTAATAACATACATAAAATGAGCTGTAAAGGGTACATGAGCATTTGTCTACATCATAACCCAAAATTAAACTGATTGAATCTTTGCGCAGCATAAAACGTACGACCATTCGGTACAATGGTCTGAAAATCAGGCTGTTACTTACTGGCTCTATAGCTCTTAAGTCGATTCGACAACTAATAGTCGTTATTTTCCCACTTAAAGACATTTTCAAGCCCCTTTTTTTAGGGAAGTTCTAAATTAGTATTATCTTTCAAATGCCATTGGAATTTAACCTATTCATTTTTTTGGCCTGCAAATGGGACATAGTACCTTTAAGCATGGATGGTTGGTTGGAAAGTTAAATCCTTTGGGAAACTTTGAAGTAGATGTAGGCAATTGCATAATTACAAGAGAATTCAAATCTTATGAACCTGTATATTTTTTAAAATGAGACTACTGGCAGATGCATACCACTTACAGTGTACAATGTAATGGGGAGTGCAAGTGACTGAATTTGTAATCCCTTTTGCATGGAGCTGTATCTATGAAATTTCTTCTACTGGCTTCCATTTTTTTCTCTGAATATTTTAGAATATGACTTGCTTACCCAAATAACAGAAATTGGCTCCTTCTACTATATACAAAGGCATAAATCAGTTTAGTGTTGAAATTCTGGTCTCAACTTGAGATTTATGTGTTCAAAGCAACTCCAAAATGAGTCTTTAGTCAGTCACTAAATAGTTCTTCAAACCCACATAATACACTCAAAATGGCATTTTTCAAGTATGATCTGTAAAGATGTAACTGTGTACTAACAAGTGCTGCAGATACTCAAAGAAACATCTGTATAAGGAGCCTAAGATAGAAGTTTTGGGGTACTGCTATTATTATCAAACAATATTTCATAATTCATATAAAGTGCCCTGTACACTTTTGGAAGTAATAAGAACTTTCATAGGTTTATTAAATATATCATTTCAAAGCTGAGGGAAGGGTAGCAGTTAGATGTTAGGATAGACAATATACATGTACATGTATGTAGTCAAGGATTACAACTGCCCCTAAATACATGTAACTGTTAAACTGAAGAATACATTTTTTTAAATGACAAAATCCGAAATATAATAAAATGATAGTCAAACCTAGCCTAAGGGTATGATACATATATAGATAAATATATATATAATTGGATATTATTTCAATTTTGTGGCTGGAATTATAAGGAAAAGAAAATCATGTTGAACAGATAAATAAATTGTTTCACACCACAATCATGAATAAAATAATTTTGAATACATATACATTAAATTACATTTAGAATAGGCATTTTATACATTAGAGATCTGTCAAAAACTATAACTAAAAGTCTGAGTTTCTAGAAGAAAAAGGGGCAAACGTAAAGCAAATCGGGTATAGCAGCACACTAAATTTCCCTCCAACTGTATGAAACATAAATGACACTCTTAATGATTCAAACATGAAAATAAAGATTATCTACACATCTTGTATTTTCAAAATGCATTGGAAAAGAGAAAACATAAACAATTCATAATTTTCAAAGAAAAAAAAAATTTCCAGAGGTTTTGCTACCTCTGCACTTCATAGACAGTGTTAATTGAAATACATTCACAAAGTTTTTTTCACAGAAGAGTACGAGATGATTTTTTAAAAAAGTGACTTACTTGCTCTGCATAATGGTCTTCTTTCCGACATATCTGAAATGTTGAAGACATAGCCTGGGAAAAGAAAAGAAAGAGCAAAATTAGAGTTAACCTCAAAGGCCTCACTTTAGCATTGAAACAAACATTCAATTCAGGAAATAAATGACGTTAGAGAGCTTACTAATTCTCTTTCTACATGGACAAACATCATATAAGAATTTAAATATAATGTTGAATGTTAAGATTCATCTTGAAATAATATATTCTCCAACAGAATAGAATTTGTTTTTTTAATCGAGAGGCCATCATATTTCTCTTCAGTCCAACAGATGGATGTCTGTGTGTGTTGTTTCAATGCATGTTAACTTCAGCAAGATTTGGGTCACCCCAAAAATGTTGCTCACCCTAAATGTACCTCGCTTATCACAAGGATTCCAAGTTTAGTCTATTAGCTTCTTTTTTTTCTTCCTCTAAAAGTAAAGTACATTGTCACTTTTGGTTCAAACATTACATGCAACAAAATATATCAAAGTAGACTAGAGGCACTTACTCTAGAACATCAAATAATTTGAGCTGGTCACCCTCTGAACTCTGGCTCCACCAGCCTAGCAGTACTTCTACAAGATACATCAAAAAAGGAAAAGAATTAGGATATAAAGACAAAATGCATTAATCTTCATTATTAAGAAAAAATATCCATATGAAATATGAATTATCACTTGACTTCCATCAATTACAGCCAAGATGAGATATGAAACTTATGCAATTATTACAATCTACGCATAAGTTGACTTTGAAGACATGCGCATTTACATTACCCCTTACATTATTAGTGTCAAAGACATGTATGTGAATATTCCAAAGGTACATGTACTACCTAACATTATCAGGTTAGAATAAAAGTTACACTTTAAACCCCAGAATCTTAGAGGACTACCTGTATATTGTAAACCAATCTATTTCCAGTCGAGCATCCTTACATGATATCTCCTATAGTGTACATACACGTGTAGGAGGCACTATTTTACTGATAATAAGCTAAATGCTCCTTGGAGCTTCAAACCTCAATATGCTACAGTCAGATTTTTTGTTTTCTACTGTGAAGTCTCATTCAAGTATGACGCAGTTAACCAAGAGGAAGAAAATTCCCCAGCAAATTGAAATGTCATTAACTGTAGAGCACTCACATTTCTGTGCCTTCTTACAAAGAAAGGAAAATTTAATGTATGCTTGACAGGCTTTGTTGTGCACAAATACTTTTTTTTCACTTTCCCCAGCCAATCATTTTCATAAATATGTTAATATATACATGTACTGTATATGTATATATATATATATATATATATATATATATATATATTTTTTTTTGGGGGAGACCAGTTTATGAACACTAAAGCCTACCATCCTTGACATTTTTTAATGATAAAGAAAGAGCTGGCTTTTAAAGCTTGTATGCTAAAGGCCTCTTATAGCTTCTTTCAGTATTTCTCTTAACCAATTTTCCACTCTAAAGCGTACCATCGTTGACATTCTTAATGATGAAGAGAAAGCTAACGAGAAGATCCTTGATCTCATGGTCCAGCAGCTTGTCGTACATGATCGCCGCCGCCGCCGACTTTGTCCGCGAGTGCGATCGCGAGACGGACCCATGTCCATCCACGCTGGTGTCGCTGAGAGAGGTGTGCGTGGCGTTCCCATTGACGTGGATCTGACCCGGTGACATACTGGTGTTGCTGCTGAGGGAGCTACTGGAACCGGTCCGATCCTTGTCGGTCAGTGGGCGCGGTGTTGAGATGGACGGGGTGCCACCTGTTGAAAGGGTTAGGACGGAGGGGGAGGGGGGTACGGAGGATGGGGTGAAAGAATAGAGTTATAGGTGGTTATATTGACAATGGTACAGCGCTATGTAAAAAGGTAGAGTAATATGATCTGGAGTTAATGAACAAATTAGCCCCAAATCACAAAGGTTAATCTTAACCACTGGTTGAAACCTCCACATTTAAGTGTTGTATGTACGTGTCATCAATGGGCAGGCAATGATATGATGATAAACGCCTTTTTATGCTTACATGTATTTTGATAACAGTACAGGTTTAAATCAGGGTTTTGAGACTAATTTGTCGAAACGAATCATCTTTTATGAATTCAGGAAATTGATTAATTTAACCATCATTTCACATACATGTATATCATGTTTTTAAATCTTGCAATGATCTTTAAAATAAGGAATGGTGTTGGTTACATGATGATATTCATTTGACATGTCATAGGATGAAAGATGCATGCTTCACTAACCCAAATAATCAAACAAAGCAGTACTTTCTGGACCAACATTTCTAACACCAAAGTATTGTAGGATATTAATTTCTTTTAAAGCCCTGTATCATTATTCCCATCGACATCTTGCTTTCCCTTGAACCAACAAGATCGATCATGCTACAAAAATGATGTTAAACATTCAGCAAATTGTTATTGAAGCAAACAATCTCAACAAGCAAGGCGACATTGTTATTTTACACATTACCTAAATGCCTGTTTCATGTTACAATTGATGTATGTTTTGTCATTTATGTATTAGTGGAATGCACTGCATTCTTTGAAGTCACAATTGTGAGACTAACTCAGCAAGGAGTAGTTCATTCCACATTTGTGACTTAACCATGCATGCAGTGCATTTTCACTATCACACTCACGAATGTGCATGATAATTGTAAAATGTATCAATCAAACTGAATTTCAATCTTACATCAAGACATGCACTTTACTTGTTACATTGTTTTCTTTAATAACGTCAGTTGAGAGGCAGAAGGGCAAGAACTCTGGGCAATATATGTATGGCCCTTCTGGCTCTCAGCAGAGGATTTCTTTAAGAATTTGTTTCTCTGCAATTCTCTTCTGACCAACCTGGAATCGCTAAGAAGCCCGTACTGTTATATTGCGAGGCATTTTTAGGCTTGTCGCTGGGCCGAGTCGGGCTATGCGATCGCCAGAAAGTGTGGTCTGCTTTAATTTGATTTCCTTGAGAGTGACCCCCAATGACCGGTTTAATCAAGCATGAAGAGGTCAGAGGTCAAAGGTCGAAGTGAAAGTCGGTTGGCGGAGTGGCGGAGTTTCGGATGGATGGATGGATGGATAGACAGTGAGTGTGCAGTAAACCAAATGGAAGTGGCGGAGATGGAGAGTGAGAGATAAATAGAAAATGAACAAAGGAAATAATAACCATCAAAGGGGAAAATAAAGGCAAGCACAGCAAATCATACAATCATGCAAATTACACGTACTTCAGGATCATGCAATTCAGGCATAAACTACCAATAAAAGATATTGTTATCTCATAAAATCTTACATAAACTATTCCATGATTATAACTTTCATTAAAGAAACCAGTCACAGAAATCACTATGACTTTCTTTTTTTCTTTGACTGCTCTCGCTTCCAAATTCCTTGCCCTTAACAAATATGAATTAAAAACATTTTTTATTCAATAATTTACATTAATGCAACATTCCATATTTTGGCGTACTTGTAAAAACACAGCAACTTTTTTCTTCTAGCAAAACAGCAAATCTTCATCTTGCTCAACATATTTCTTTCCCTCAAAAATTAAAAAGATCAAACTTCTCATGCCCTAGCAGACCTGCAATATGATATTAAAGATCTATCTTTGTCAATTATAGCTTTTTTAACAGCACAAATCAACAAATAAAATAAAATGTAGAGCAGATCAAATCCCTAAACATAGATCATTAAATTTAAGAAGAGGCTGCACACAATAGGAATGTCTCATGCAAGGTTTGCAAATTACAACTGAACATATCGAAATACTAAAATAAAAAGCAGAAATATTACGCACAAATTAAGGAGATATACATGCAATGACATGTATGCTTCCATTATGGAATCAACAAACATAAAGCTTTGCATATTAACATGCATGTTCAACGTACATGTACACAAAATATACAATATCAAATACAAAAACATTACAATATGATATACTCCATTGTGAAATTGAATAATGTTAATAATATATCAATATAATTATATTGTATATATTTTTTTCTTCTTGGGGTTGAATGTTTCCCCTAAACTACCTCAAGACCCATCTGTGATTATTTTTTGTTGACTTTTTATAAGAAATTTATTCAATATAAAGCCAACTAACTTGTCAGCAAAATTTGTCTGATATTCCCTCGAGTCCTCATTTAAAATGGTCTCTAAATGCCCCTATAGAGATTTCCAGTATAACACAACAATATAGCAAGAATATCAACATCATAGAATCTCTCTCCGCTCTCTCTTTCTTTCTCCTAGTTACATATACAGTGTACTATGCAGCCAATAAATGTATAAAACTCTCTAATACACATACATGTATAAAAGGGAGCTACATTAGCACCATAAAGATATTACAAATAAGTATGAAAAATGCATAATTTTGTTATCCTTGCTGTAAGAAGAAACACAAAGCTGGGCAAATATAATTTTGCTGGTGGATACATGCAAATCAGTCTGCTCAAGTTGTTCCTACCTAAAAATGAATAAATGACATTTTATTTGAAAAACATAAACAAGCAATGATTACCGTATATACAGGTACACAACCTATATATCCTTTGACTAGAAGATGCAAATATTGTGTTATTAGTAGGGTTAACATGTTTTAAAATAAATTCATTTTCTGGTGACATGCATACAAGAGAGATGTTTAAAATCACGCTCAAGTTTAGGTGGAATAAAAAACGAAAATATAAACCAACCAAAACAAAAAGACAAAGGATAAACCATGCATTTTTATCAGAGAGCAGCAAATGAAATTCCTCATCTTCATTTAGAAAAACTGCAGTTTTTCAAATATATATATATATATATATGAAATATTCTATATCAAAAGCAAACATTGTTCTCCTAGAAATAATGTACAGAAAAGAAAGCCAGATACACTGTATATATAGAAGAGGCCCTATAGACCCTTGTATACAAAGAAATTTAAATATTACTTCTTAAAAAGTCTGTTAAACCTACAAGGCCATCGGACACGTATTCCATTCATAGCCTTCAAGGAGAAATGAAAATAGTTAAGATATTACGTAGATGTAAGAGAGTACACACACTCTGTTCACATGCTCTTCTAACTGAATGTTTTGAAGAAGGGTGGAATGACGATTCTGTACTTATACTTGTGGTTTAAAAATACAAAGGATTGGTTCATTTTGTCCATATGCTATACACAGGAGAGTAATGTCAATTAATGTATTCACAAACAATGGGGATTGTATTAATAAACATTGGAGAGAGGGGTGAAAATTAAGAGGGTTTAAAGAGCACAGAGTGGTTTACAGAGGGGTTTATTAAAAAAAAAACATTGTATGGATCATAAGGTTAACTTGATGATATCAAACAGGGCCAAATACGAGGTTGCAACATCTTCTGAAGGCAAAATAGAATATCTCTGTAAGGGCGATCTACTGTTATCACACTTACATGTAAATACTTTTTGAAAGTGTACTTAATATCTTGACTATATGAATGTACATGTAGGTGCACACATACATTACATCACAGGCATTCATATTTTAAAGTCATAGTGGGGTATTATCATTCTCAGGAACCGATATGATGAAAAAGGGCATGGCTCACAGACTCGGGTATTGTGCAAGGTCTCATAAAATCAGGGGGTAATCTCATCTTGATGAGACCAGGACAGGGTGGGGCAGGAACAGGTACTGTACAGTCATCAAGGCGTCAAACGGGCTAGGTTCATAGATTCCCCCCCAAGTATGTGGATGTCAAAAAAGGTCTGAAGAACTTGTGGAAAAAAATACAATAATAATCATCTATGAGCCAAAGGGTATTTTCCTTCAACCAGGAAAATATTTAAATGCCTTTCCGACTCTCAACAGACGATATCCTCAGAAGCAGCATGGTATATTTAGAGATATGAAAGGGGAATATTTCAGCTCAGCTTACTGAAAGAAAGAGAAAAAGAAGACCCAAAACCCTATATATTATATATATATATACAATGTATAGGATTGCAGATTGCTTCTCGCATATCGATTTATGCCAACTCCACACATTCACTGATAGATAGTATATATTGCCAGTTTGTTATATTGCAATTGTATGCAACAAAAAAAAAGGGTATATAACTTTGAATACATGAGTGGCTGTATATTTTAGATTTAGAGCATTATCGGCATTTGCAAGTTGCGTGATGTTCAAGCCATTAGTGATATATTCAAAATTTAAAAGTAAATATATCGCAAGCATTAATATACGGCTGTTAGAGCGACCCTTGATGGACAAGGTTAAGGGTCAAATGCCACAACACACCTGGAAAGTTCCAGGATAAGCGGTTACTAGATTTGTTGGATCCGGAAGACGACGACGATGAGAACGCCCCAGGGGCTGTCGGTGGTGTCGATATACTCTGAAGGCCACGTAAAAACTGCATATCAATGGTAGATTCACCTAAAAGTCACAAAAATGCCCAGATTATACTCAACCGTTTGATTCTATAATGCTACATGTATATTTATTCTGTGGTATGATGTTTAAATGACACAGGGTTGATTCAATCAAGAGATAAGACGGGAAAAGTTATGTACATCTGTACTACATGATTGTACCTCATTAGTTTTCAACTGAATAACATAAAATATTAAAAAAGAAATGGGTAAACAATGAAATATTATGAGAGTAGTAAAACAAAAAATACTTTATAATGTTACCAAATGAAGTTATTTCCATAAACGTATGTCTCATTCAATTTATATCAATAGCTTTTTAACAAAATGAATGTGAAATCCACATTAAAACAAATGTATATCGTTTACATTGCTTACTTGGTCGCTTTATTATAATAATTAAGTACAGTTATAGAATCCCTTAAATCTAAAACTATATAAAAATATCACATTTTCAAAAAAATCCTTAATTAATCCATAATTAAAATATGGGCTGAAAATGTAATACTCCTAACATAAAGTATATAATACATAATGTATGCAGGTTTAATCATTGTGAGCATGTGTAGCAAATCATGCAACATGTGCTCATAAACTGGAGGTGAATAACCTACTGATGCATTCATGCACTAATGTTGTTAGACCTTTAATATGTCTTTGGTCCAGTTCCAGTTATTTAAATAATAGAGTGCAATATGTATGTGTAAATAATTTATCCTCTGAAATTGCACAAAACCCATTTGGTGTCCCTCAGGGATCAGTATTGGGTCCGTTATTGTTTTTGTTATACATTAATCATATTCAATTCATAAGTGATATTTTACAGTCGATAATTTTTGCAGATGATACAAGTTTATTTTTGTCTGGTAAAATTTTCTTCAAACTTTCACTCTAATAATACATTCCTTTCAGAAGAAGGAAAAATGGATGATAAAAATAATTTTCTATTGGTTGAGTTATTATCATTATTTCTTTCTTCTGATTATTTTTTTAAATATCTTTGAGAAACAGTTCTGGACCCAAATAAATATGAATGGATTGTGCCACTATTATTCTTTTTGTTGGCTCAGCACCTGAGATTACCTTTATCCTAACCCTGTGAAACTAAATATCAATCATGAACATCGCAATATCTGAATATATCTAGACAAGTTTAATTTATGATTTATGCATTCATGATTGGTAAATACGACATTGCACAGGCTGATTATTTCCCTGATAACATAAATGTGTGTAATATACTATACAGCCCTGGGCCCGTATTCAATTCAATACTTAAGTACAAAATTTAAGCTTTTTACTTAGTATTTGGCTTAGATAAAATACTTAGCCAATGTTGGTATTCAATTCACACTTTTGGCTAAGTATTTTACCCTAAATTTAAGACAGCTCCCTACCAGACTTAAGCCAATTATTTGGAGGCCTTGATTGGCAGGCATATGGTTTTCTTACGCAGTATCATAACCTGCGCACAATTATATTAGCGCATTTATTGCGACGCGTTAATTGCGCATTACTTTTGATTGACCGTGTGATGTCACAATGCTTTTCAGTAAGTATTTTACTTAGATTTTGTCTCAGGTAAGTAAAAGTCTAAAATGCGATTTGAATACGAGATAAGTAAACTTCTTAGCTTAGCCATTTACTTAGTAAATTTCGTACTTATTCTAAGTATTGAATTGAATACCGCCCTGGAACTTGGGGTTGATTCTTTAACACATGCTTCAGATTTGGTACCTAGATGTACATTATTGTACTGCACAACCCATGTGCTAGAAATAGTAGTGACAAAAAGCATCATGCAAAATCATATTTGCTTTAAAGAGTATCCATGTGAATATTATCCTATTTGCAATTCATGCGTGTGTAATACATAAAGAACTACTGGCACAAAACATAAAACAAAACATGGAACAGAAAAATATGATCACCTTAAACCCAAGCGAGTTTCATATGGTATACTATGTGCCCAAATTAATTATATTTAATGATATTATGGAATAATATTATATTATAATATTATAATGAATTAATCATTATAAACAATATACTTTCCTTTTATTTTTTTACTAGATCATTTTCATGCGAATGTAACTGTATCTATCTTAGAGTATCCGAAATGCATGCAGTGAGGACTGTAAGTAAATTACTGTGGATTAATCAACATTTATTAACAAATGGAATAAAAAGAATTGCATTCTTGTTTAGATAATGTAATAAAGGAAATGTATTGACATGCATATTACATGTAAATGGAGCTTCTGGTAGTTAAATGAAATCAATTCCTTTGCCCCAAAACTTATCAGAGATTTGTTTCTATTTCTTTTCCCCTTAGATGTGAATGAGTGATTGATAATTATCTTTCTAGGAATAAAGAAATGACTTCATATAGAGCTTAGCTCTCCTTTAGTTCTTATCTTTTGAATTTCTGTACATTACTATGCTCAATATATTCTGAAATTGTTTTATGCTCAATATATTCTTAAATTGTTTTTCAGTTATTTCAGTTGATCTATACATCATGAAGCAAAGCTACTTCAAAGTGTAATCTGATATCAATTTCAAAACTACAATTTGAATTTGGTAGGATTTAAAAAAAAGGGAGTCCTATAAATAGAATTTCTGCTCTATGTGTTAAAATCTAGATCTACATCAAATTTGGTCTCGATCAAAACCATGTTGTTACACAATCATGCCAACAATTAAGTCTAACCTACTAGGTCTCTCTATCATCAGAACATCTGCTAAGAACTAAAAGGGGCGTTAGTTCTTTTACAAAGGGGCGTTATTCCTTTTACAAAGATTCAACGCCCTCCTGGCTCTTCCCAAACTAATAATTTAAAAGCTATGCCAAAATGGGTATGAGTTAAGAAGCAATACGGGGGAGAATTAGTGGTGAGCGTTTGACGTCGAATGTATATATGAAACCACCTAGATGAGATTTAAATGACCGCTACTCATTATGATTCCATTCCAACAAACCTCCTGCATAGCTACTGCTCCACGATAGCCTATTACGACTTCTGGGCGTGCTCGATGTATTGGATAGTGCCCTCATGAATTTACTGGTGTTCTCTGACGAATCAGCTAGGAAGTGATAATTTCATAGTAATTTTTAAATTGATAATAACAAGTCTTTGTAATTTGATTACAATAGTTCATTTCGTACTAAATTTAAGTTTAAAATTAAAGAAAAAACATATCAATAGCTGCAGCAACTTAAATGATTGAATTCAAAGTACAGTTTGAGGAATTCTAAAGTTGTGTTTGGAACAAATAAAAAGTGTGCCCTCCTCATCCTTTGCCAGCATTTTGTTTTGGTGCATATGTGCTGCAGATTTTGTCAACTCCTACAAACCTCTAGGATTACTGCTCCACGAGCGTCTATTTTTAACCTTCTCACTTGCTGCATGAACTGAAAGTCTCAAGCTCAAGAATTTACTGAGGTTAGTGCTCTTATCAGACTGCTCACCTGGGAAATGAAAGTTTGTCACAAATTTGAAGGAGGACATGTTTAAGAGTGGCAGGATATGTAAGAAGAATTATATTCTCTCACTTCAACAAAAAGGGATTTCAAACCAAAAGTGATTAAAAAAATTGTGTAGCAAATTTACTGACTGAAAATGGTTTAAGTATGTCGTCAACTTGCTCGACTTACTATTCATTTTAACTTGAAATATAAATCTGTGAAAGTTTGTCACAAATTTGAAGGAGGACATGATTAAGAGTGGCAGGATATGTAAGAAGAATTATTTTCTCTCACTTCAACAGAAAGGGATTTGAAAACATAAGTGATTAAAAAAATTGTGTAGCAAATTTACTGACTGAAAATAGTTTAAGTATGTCGTCAACTTGCTTGACTTACTATTCATTTTAACTTGAAATATAAATCTGTGAAAGTTTGTCACAAATTTGAAGGAGGACATGATTAAGAGTGGCAGGATATGTAAGAAGAATTATTTTCTCTCACTTCAACAGAAAGGGATTTGAAAACATAAGTGATTTAAAAAATTGTGTAGCAAATTTACTGACTGAAAATAGTTTAAGTATGTCGTCAACTTGCTTGACTTACTATTCATTTTAACTTGAAATATAAATCTGTGAAAGTTTGTCACAAATTTGAAGGAGGACATGTTTAAGAGTGGCAGGATATGTAAGAAGAATTATTTTCTCTCACTTCAACAGAAAGGGATTTCAAACCAAAAGTGATTGAACAAAATTGTGTCGCAAATTTACTGACTGAAAATAGATTAAGTATGTCGTCAACTTGCTTGACTTACTATTCATTTTAACTTGAAATATAAATCTGTGAAAGTTTGTCACAAATTTGAAGGAGGACATGATTAAGAGTGGCAGGATATGTAAGAAGAATTATTTTCTCTCACTTCAACAGAAAGGGATTTGAAAACATAAGTGATTAAAAAAATTGTGTAGCAAATTTACTGACTGAAAATAGTTTAAGTATGTTGTCAACTTGCTTGACCTACTATTCATTTTAACTTGAAATATAAATCTGTGAAAGTTTGTCACAAATTTGAAGGAGGACATGTTTAAGAGTGGCAGGATATGTAAGAAGAATTATTTTCTCTCACTTCAACAGAAAGGGATTTCAAACCAAAAGTGATTGAACAAAATTGTCTAGCAAATTTACTGACTGAAAATAGATTAAGTATGTCGTCAACTTGCTTGACTAACTATTCATTTTAACTTAAAATATAAATCATTCTAAATAACCAATGGAGACACGATATACCTTATGAATCAAATAGTATCAACCAAAAGAACAGAAAATTTGTTGGGGTGATCAACACAGTATATTATTAAACAATGTCCAGCATATTTCATTGTCGATAAGTGCTAACAAAGTACACAATACTTAAAAATTGATGAATGAACAATTCTGAAAAGAGAATGCCATTCTACGAAAAAACATGACCTCCTGCATATACATGATTGTATGGTGACCAGTCTTTAATATACTACAGGTTCAAGCTAGAGAAAAGAAAATGCTTCTCCAAGAAAATGTCCCATGTAAATCAAACTCAGCAGCTTCAACTGTGTTGTAGATGTACTGAGAAATCTGAAATTAATAGAAAAGACTGTCCACCAAGCTGAAGCCCTGTAAAACCTGAAGGAAAAGACAAGTTGCTTGACTAAAATAAAGAAATGTAAAGCGTTATGATGCTACTATCAGCAGTTTGAAGAACCAGAACGAATGTTGGGGATACCACTTGAATACCTGTCTTCATATAAAAAAGAGTGTGTTGGTTAGAATCTGGGAATTTAAACTCCACTGGTAGCAAAATATTTTGAAGTCAAATACAAGCTGTAATCATTGGGCAGAACAGCACAAGTATTTCTGCTATTTACAGAGGACTGATGTCACTTAAATGAATGTATACAGTGCATAGACATAGGAGTCCATTATCCCCAGAGAAAAAAGAACTCTCACGGCAAACCAAGAAATGCAGTGTATTTTGCTGCTATAGAGATCAACAAAAAAAAAAGGAGGGATCTAGAGTCTTCAACATTTATTTGAAGGGCCACAATAGGAATCATTCCTGAAAAACAGGAATGACCGGCAGCTAGAAGTATCCACATAAGTATGTTTAATGCACATAGATATCCTCATATTGTCTGTTCAGAGCCTGAAGGGCGTTTACTGTGTAAAAGTATATGAGTTAATGCCCTTCTGGCTCCAAACAGACGATACACAGTACTCTCCTGTGAGCCAGATGGGTGTTAACTCACAAGATTCTACATACAATTACCACCCCTATGGCTGTCAAAAGATAACACATGTCTAGATCTAGTCAAACCTGTCTATACAGGCCATCCAAGGGAAACAACAAAAAGCGGTCACTGTTGACAGGTGGCCTTTCTAGACAGGTTCTACAACACACATTTCTCTCTCAAGGGAGACGAAATACTTGACCACTATGGGCAGGTGGCCTTTATAGAGAGGTGACCGCTAACACAGGTTTGACTGTAGTTGGAAAGGTGTTCATAGTCTGATACATCCTACTTAATATATAGTTCTATATTAGGCTCTATCAATATCACAATTCCTCTGATCTATTATCCAGACTCCTAACTACATAATATATCTAAACACCCTTCTTAATTACAAGACAGATTTATTCAACTACATATTCTGAATGACCAACACGGCTACACTCTCTATATAATATTCACAGCTTACATGTTTTTACTCAGAGCTACAGGTGTAGATTCACATATGAACAGATACAGTAGTACAGTACAATACAACAGTTTGCTACGTGTATCACCTCTACAGTACATTAACATACAAGACACTGCAGTTGTACTTATATATTCTTTATCAGTATATACTGTAGATCACATTTTTATGTCACAAGATTACAAAGCATACTTATTCAAGGGTAAGCAACGAATACAGGTTCATGTACATGTACAATTACAAGTAGAAGTACTGTATATGATAATGTCTGCTGTGAGCCAGAAGGGCATTAAATCATATTCTTTGACGTATCGTTAGCGCCCTTCTCGCTCTCAGCAGAAGATACCTGTAGAGTACCGGTAGTACAGAGTCTGTCATGAAAACAAATATAATCTGTCTACTTAGAGCCAGAAGGGTGTTAACTCATCAACATTTTAAAAATAGAGGTAATACCTTTCTGGCCCTAAACAGACAAATTATGAGGGACAAGAAAGGGGCATGCATTTCAAACATTGAAAGGAAAGGGGCTGGGTAATGCAACAGGCAAGGCATATAATGTATGTAGGGGATTGGGACAGGGAAAGTGATGGTTAAGGGTTTGCCTTTTTTCCCACAATGCAATACTCATCATGCGGGACATTTCAGGCAAACAAGAAAAACAAATCCCTTTTCAGAGGGAATTTTTGAAAGAAGAGCATGTCAATTTTCTTTTAATTAATCCATAATGGGTGCTAGGTTTTGTGATTTTCTATAATGTTTTACGAAAAAATAGCAATTTCAAAATACTTTTCTCATCATAAATGTATCCAAAATTTCTTACACATCCTACATTAGGAATGACAATAAAAGTCCAATCAATCGACATAATGTACAGTATACACTCTTACAGCACGTTTTTTCTACATGTTTTAACTATGTTATCATGTATTTCTATCTAAATCTAGTCTAGGATGTGCAAAAGACATTTTTCATCATCTTTGGAATATAAACTATACAGTATTTTGCAGATATTTTCACTAACTACATTTGCCAGTATTTTGTAAACTTCGCTACTTGATAATGTTATAGACTAATAGTAAGAGACCTAACTCATCTATTACATACCATCCACTTTAAAAAGTAAAAAGAATTAAATTAGATTAGTCATATCTAGAACAAAGGAACAAGAATTCATTCCATTTCATTTGAAACACTTATAGTGATAACTATGTACTCCCATCACCATCTTGAAACTTTGCTACTCTTATGAAATCCTGCCATAGTTAATGCATTTAATTGCTCACTGCTGTTTACTTTCCCCTAAATCAAATCACTAAATGAACAAAGATTGCCCATTGTTCTAACATATTAAAACCAGTATATTAAAAAAGCAAACAATTATATGGGCTCTTGATATTGCCTAGGAGAAAATCTAATGTGGCACAGGAAATCACAATTGCCTGCTTAAGAACCAAGAACCAAGTTTTTTTTTAATGAAAGTCCCTGTTTAATATAAATTTTAAGAATCTAATTGCTATTTTTTCATCAATAATTTTGCCATTCAAAAATCCATTAATTCAAACCTAATAGCCACTAAATGCAGTAGTATTTAAAAAAAGAAACAGAATCAGCAGCCGAAGAAACCCTCCACCTCAAGTGCTAAAGCAACATATAATTCTATATATCATTTCTAATATAATTCTAATTTACAGTTCTAAAAAAAATGTATGCAGGTGTGAATATGGTGCCGTAACTTGCAGGTAATCTATTTGTCAAAATAAGACAAAAAGTTTCATTATTTCACTATATTTTTGACAAATACAATTGTATTATTTTCCCTAGATATTATTTCTGAAAATAAGCTTCTGCAACACTTCAATATACTAAACAGATATATTTTGTGGAACATGATATCCATAAACAGGGTTTTCTATTGCTTACATGTTAGATGTCCTTTCCTACAAGTACCTTTATGCATTCTAATCCAAATATTGCTTTATCTAGAATCAAGACATCAACCTACAAATAGCTGTTTAGGATTCTACATCATTTTTGTTTCTCACTGAAAGATTTCTTTCAGATTCTGATTCTACTAATCGCATTGGCATCTAGTATTCCAAGCACCCAGCGCTTCGTTTCGCTCCTGCACCTTCCACCGTCAGTGTTAATACAAAACAAAAAGCAAGCTCAGCAACAAATTACATCAACAACAAAGACCAACAACCAGAATGGGGGTTAAATAAAGCTTTCATAAAGAAAAAACAACAACAATAAAGAAAAAAAATAGACACAAAAAAAAGACCAAAACAAACCTGACGCGCTCATTCGCCTTTGTTGGGCTTCGGGCATGGATGGGGCGGAAATGGAATGACGTACTCCTGAAGCTGAGTCAATGAGGTGGGTAATAATGAAGAAAACAAATAAAAAACAGTAGCAGAATAAACATGAGGGTTGCCAATTTGAGACCAAGGGAGGGGGACTCTCACAGTGATTATAAACGAAGAGTATAAGTTTTGAATGTTAGGCAAAGCGCACACGCACACACAGTTACAGATATAATGTGTCTGAAACGCTGGCTAAGTATTCAAAGTACAAAACTGGTATACACCAGTACATGAGCGTTGCTACTCACACAGAAGCAGACAGACACACGTAGAAAACATAAATTGCTTATCGTCACTTTTCCCCCCTCATTTTTAAGAAATATGGAATCCCATGCCGTCCATATTGTTTGCAAACAACAACCAGATGGGCATAAACTCATTCAGTTTGACATTAATTTAAGCCCTTCCAGCTCCTTGAACTCAAAAGGATTACGTCATAAGTGGATAATCTTTCTCTTCCATATAACTCATCAAATACCGTATTCAGAAGAAAATTGAACATCTACACACATAGCATGTATTGACCTAAAAAGACTAAAATGCCAAGTGCGATATGTATCATATCATATTAAAGTAGATTGTATGAAGATAACTTTATACAAGATAAAGCCGTATTTGACAGCATTTATGTAAAATTTCAATCTTCAACGCTACAATGATTTAAAGTCAAATATTGTCTCCCCATAATGCGACAGTATGTACATTCTAAGTAGTATTAGTTTGATAAGTCACGATACGGGTACATCTTAGCTATTGCATAACCTGCAAAGAAAGTATCATTTTCAGTTCAAACCATATTTGTAACAAAATTGAATGAATACACTCGGAAGAGCAAGTATATGTAAATGTGCATTTAATGTAATAATTGTTAACAATAATTTCACTAGGTGTTACGATTAATGTGCAATGTAAAAAAGTGAAAATTTGCCTCAGTAAGTGTACAAAACTTTACTAAATATAAGCATCACAAAAAGGGATTGTTAATAAGTTATGCAAAACTATGTTTGGTTTCTGTAATCTTACTTAAACTGGACGTGCCTGTTTGTGTATTCAATTATATGGAACAGAAAAAGTAATATTCCAAATCATTTTTAATTGATCATTTACTTGGAACATTTGTGAATTGTGATATCTTAGGTTCTGAGGATGCTATTTGTGTATGCAGGTTAAAAACAAATAAATTGACCGTATCACGTAGATGTTACAGATTGACAAAATATCACACCATGTGTGCTAATTGTGGCTAATTGTTGCAATTCAGAAGAAAGGGGGAAAATCATGTAGAAGAATATCATGAACTTAGGGAGAAATATATCAATTCAAAAATATTTTTGAGATCTAATATGCTAATATGGATTAGGAACAATTCTTGTTAATAAGATGTGGAGTGCTCTGAACACAGAAAATAAAGGAGAAGCTATACCAGTGTTTCTCACAAAATGTGAGGATTGGGGGAGACTAGCCGGCATGTTGGCTGTCAAAATAAAATATAAAGGAAAAAAAAAGTAAAATCCACACTGGTAATGAATGATAGGGGAAAATACACAAGATAATAATATAACTTAAATTGAAACGTTTTGAAATACATTCAAGAATTTTAACCCATGGCAGGAAAAACCCTCTTGAGGTATAGAAAGTGGGAGCAATGCTAAATGTACATGAAATATTTCCAGATCTACAGAAGGGGCAATTTACTAACAGCTCATTTATAATATTCATATTAGTGTACATCATACACAAGTTAATCTGTATATCTAAGAAATCATACCCAAAAAAAAAAAATCAGCTACTAAATTCAACAATAAAGTTTAGAAGAAAAAAAAAAGCAGTCTTCATTCAACATGCTTTATAACCAAAAAAATTGTAGCACTTGAAAATTGAATGGACTAATAACTAATTGATAAAAAGCGGAAAAACTAAATTTATTTGGTATTATAAAAACCTGCATCAACGAATGCAAAGCTGTGATTAGAGTAATGAAACTGGGCTTACAATGTCAGTACTCACAGACAACTAAATATGCTCAAAATGAATTAAAAAAGGGATGCATTTGTACAAAACAGCTACTAATATACATGTATATGTACTCTATTGTGCTTAGTACAAAGCACCATAATATTCAGAAGAAATCAAAGAAAATGTTACAGTATGTTTAACTACAGAAACAAAATGTATGTAAGGAAATGTAAAACTTGGGTGACTATTCCAGTGAGGCTGTAAAGTTTCTACAAATCACGTAAGCACAAATCATCTGTTGAGAGCCAGAAGGGCATTCATTTAAGAATAATAATAATAATAATAATAATGATAATAATAATAATAAAACGTTGCTTATAAAGCGCTTACCACCGAAGTCTCTAAGCACTATTACTTAGAAACTTTTAACACAGCGGCTTCTGGCTCAAAAAAGACGAAATAAAAAAGATGGTATTCTTTAAAAGAAAATAATCATCATAAAATTGGGAAGAGTCTAATGAAAATATGAAATACACAAAAAAAAATCATATCTGGAAGGAATTTCTGAAATGGCTAAGATGGAGAAATAATATCATCACTTGACACTGTACGATTCTCACTTAACAGCTCACTGTTGACAGAATACAACAGAAACATGCAAATTTTCCTCAATTTCCACCATTTTTGGTATTTTTTGCACACATTGAAGTACCTGCTACAATGAGGGGTGTGTCTTTGGAAACTGATTTGAGAAGAAAAAAAGAGAGAGAGAGAGAGAGAGAAAATTGGAAAGAAAATAAGATTTTATTCAGGATATTTTAATGGAGAATAGCAGTATTAAAAAAATAGTGATGATGATAGCAGCATTCTGGAATTTTTCATTGTGAGTTGTCCAAAACACAAGTATTGATCTCAACATCTCACATTTTGGTTTTGAAGGGAACAGGACAATGCTAAATACATTAAGTCCATGTACTTCTACGATTATCTTTTAATGCAGAAATTCAAGTACAGGTGTAACATGTACATAAAAATAAGTTGTGAACCTTAATATCTAATATTGCCCCATGTGATAAAAAACTTTGAAACTTAAAACCAATACTTCTTTTATTATATTTCCAGGATAAAATTGGTATACACTGTATAAGCATGTACTATCAATCAAGCACTCATACAATCTAAGGTAGATGGTAAAATATTGACTTAATATTCAATAATTCCAAGTATACACTGAAATACGCACAAAGTAATCATAAATGAAACTTGTGAAAAAGGGTGGCATCATTTCCTATATACCTCATTTCAGAATATAACTCTTCAGTATGTACAATAGTAATTGGAAGGATAATGTTACAATGTGATTATATGTAATTTTATACATCAGCAGTGGCCAAACGGACACACATGTTGATATACCACTGCATGAGACATGAACTCTTTGGCAGGATAATGAATAAATTTTACCACTAGCACATTTTCAACATTAAATACTGTGTCAGCAGTACCGATTTTCACCCCTTTGCCTGTTCAGATACCAAGACAAAATAATGATTAGTATTTTGAGCTGTCCGGGAAACAGCCACAGCAATGTTTGAAGAGAGGATAGCAGCTCCAGATGTAAAACAAGAGAAAATGGAACGACATAAATTATGAAAAAACAAGATACAGAACACAGTGATATTTTTCTTTTTGTACTTATATGTTAAACAAGAGTCTATTAGATCCGTTTCTTTGAATATAGTACCATTGAACAGAATAAATATGAACATCAGGTAGAATAGGAAGAGAAGTGTTATGACATTTGAAAATTATTTTATGAGGTTTATGAAATACATGTAGCAGGAACAGATGACTATTATTCAAGCCCATGTGAAGTTTTGATAGCCAATTACAAACATTGTAATATGATGGCATAAGCAGACAGGAGCCGACAGTTGTTTAAGAATATGACAATTGAATGAAGGACTTGGCATTATGTATATATATATGATAGTTGAAGGGAAAGACATGTACATACATGTAAATAGCCATGTCAATAAACTCATGATATACAAGAGGTAATATTTTGTGGGTGAAAAGGGGGAGGCTTGGGGTGAATCTAAATGTATTATGTTGCAGGGGAAAGCTCATTAAAAAAAAATTGTATCAAATATTGTGAGTAAAATTTAAGGAACAAACATTCCCCATTTCCCAATACTATTTCAATGTTTTGAAAGAAAATATTAAGCACTCCTTAGACAGGTTTGAAAAAAGCATGAGGTCAGTTTTAAAGGTAAACCATTATTACCTATATTCAAAACCATTATAAAGCATACAAGCGGTATACATGTTGCCCCTTTATACATGTAACTTCTGGTGAGAGCTGAAAGGGTATTAACTAACGTATTAACTAACATATTAACTAACGTATTAACTAACGTATTAACTAACGACAGAATTCCCAATCCTTTTAGGCAATCCAAAGGCACTGGTTGGTACCCATTATCTTTTTCTCTGTATTGTTAAAGGTAATGCAAAGCTTTGGGAAATTTTGAAATTGGATGCGTAGTAATTCTTTAAATTGTTGATATATTTGGATGCCCCTGTGGACGTATTATACCGTAAGCACTAAAAAAATTAGCCCCTAAAACACTTCTGCTTTCGAGCAAATTGAATAATAAAAATTTATTGGTGCTCCCGGTTAATTTGAAATATTTCAAATAGCAGCTAAGGCCATTCCATGGTAGCTGCGACCATGAAAATCTCAGAATATGCAATTCTGATATATAATTTCCAAACGGGAATAGCAAATCGGTCGATTGTAGTCAAGCTAAAGTAATATCAGTCTTGAGAGGGCGCTATACCATATAAAGAGTTTATTATTTACAATTTCATCACTTTAGACTCGATTTCAACCGCGACAACGATTATTGAATATTGTTAAATCGCATATACTTCCAATATGTTCATTTGAACCAAATTCATTACCCCATACCAAAACTTTGTAATACCTTCAATACTGATGCCTGTGTTACATTGCATTCTCCTGGATATTAAATAAATTATTTTAAAAAAAAAAATCATCTACTTTTACATAAAAAGTCCAGTTAATGCCCCTATGGCTTTCAACAGCCAATATTAAAATCCCTGCATTTATGATCCAATGTAGTGCTTGATATGAATGAGTACATGGTCAGCACACTGTGTAAATATATACATAAAACTTGTGCATTTGCAGCTAATGTTAAAATCTTGAATACATGTACATGTATATAATTTAGTATAATGGAAATAAAACCTCTTTTCACCTTCTCCAAACATAGCCGAGAGTCTGCCGGTTCCTAGTCCTACATCACAAAAAATGTCAATTTTATTATATCAAAGGAAATGAAATTCAGTACGTAAAGAATTAGGAATAATCTTTAAGTGATTTTGTTTTGTTTTAAAGGGTAGATATATAGGCTTACCCAGTACTGTACATTGTCTTGGGTATTGACTTAAAAAGATAGTATAAGTTTTTATTTCCATTGAGGTAGGGATATAAATAAACTCTGTTTTTTGAAGACATTTTGATATATAACATAAAGTAATTTAAATAAATACAATTATTCTAATGTGACATACATGAACATGTATGCATGTTAATTATCTATTCCTTGTCATGGCTGTAAATAAAACTCTTAACATAGAATAACCCTTACTCTCCTCATGAAAAGTTTGATGCCCAGTTTCTAGTTTTATAATCTTAATAAAGAAATCTTTAACAGTAACCACTTTTCATCACCATCAAAACTGCAACAAGATATACACAGGACAGTGTACAAGACGGTGCAGGATGAACAGAAAATCGGTTAAATAGAAAATTCATTTCTCCATTACTCAATTTTCTATCAATTCTGCAATTGTTTACATTTAACAGCATTATTTCAGGCCAAACTACTGCTAGGGTAACAATAAATGAAATATAAGAGTCACACAACTAGCTTTAAAAATGTGAACAGCCATGAGCCTGTAGGAGCAATTTTATCAAACCGACAGTTAGATTAATACACACATGTATGCAAATTGTGAGACAATGCAAAAGTGCACTAGGCCAATTTGTTGCCATGCATGCTAATAACAAGCATCATCACAACACAGAAAGAAATCTGAACGACTTTGTAACCTTAGTCCAAAATTGAAATACCCTGAAACACCATGGATGATGACATGTTGAAATAGAATATTGAATGCTGGGGGGAAGAGGCAGGAAAGTCAAAAACTAACCCAAAACTAAATAAATAAAAAATTTATGTCAGATTGCATCGCACATTATATTTCACTAAACATGTGCATGTCAACAAGGATGCCCTAATCATGTCTCATACAAAACAGAGGGTACAGATACAGTGTACATAAATAATAGACTGTAATTGGAATAAAAAAATATATTTTTAAAGGTATGCTAATGCTGAAGTCAATTTCTGTTTACTACTTCTGTGAACTCTGTTACTTATGAGACATAATGTATTTGTGTTGACTTTGATTTATTTACTGATAATGTTTGTTTTTGTTTTTGTTTGTTTGTTTGTTTTTTTTTTTTGGGGTTAATTTGAAGCATAGAATAATTAGATTGAATATTAAGCAATACAAAAGAAATTGCTTCTGAGGAAAGAAGAAAGACTAAATATTTAACACTCTGTCAAAACAATAACAGGGCAAAAGGGCAGTAAAGAAAGTATTGTTAGACCTACCTCTTCCAGCTATGATGTCTAGAACATTGGAGTCCCTCTGAAGAGAGCGAGACTTGCTACTGGACGACACGCTGTTGCTTCTCTCATGACCTTGATGACTTTGTGAACTGTCAGTCGAGACCTGGGACAGAGTTGAAAGGTCAAAGACATTCTCGTTCTGACCTCCGTTGAGGTTGGTTGCAGGTCCGATGGTCTGAGGGAGGTCTTTGGCTAGTCGGTGGACATTCTCGAGGATGATGGAGATTAGAGGGAGATAGAGGGTGGCAATTCGAGCTTGATGTTGCTGTTTAATGAGAAAGAAGAGTTTAAATGGTTCGAGTAATCATCATCAAAATATAAATCATCATAACCATTTTTTATACCAACAACGTCATCACCATGTTTAACAATATAAACATTAACCATTATTAGCACCAGTAACACCTCCACCACCACCACCATCCTCACCACCACCATCACAGCCACTGCTACCTCAATCCTGATCACATGTACCACCACCACCACCATCATTGCTACAACTACTAGTACTGCCATCCAGACAACCACCACACCTCCATACTGTGCCTTTGAATAATTTTTGTAACCATATGGTACCATATAAATGCTGTGAATCGTCATCATTAGCAGTATCACTACCAGCAACACCATCATCCCCCCCCCCCATCCTCATCAGCACCAGCACCACTACCAGCACCACAACCATTACCACACCTACCCTCAGCCTAATCACAGGGACATCACCAAAGTTCTATCTTCTCCTGACTTAACTGCTTACCTTAGAGTGATATCTGTCATCTGCACTGTGCTTGGCCAGGAGATTCCGTAGTACCCTGATACCATGCTGACGTACCTCGGTGACATCATGTAGAGCCACGCCCACCTCCCTTAGCAACAGCCCAGCCAGGAAGTGATTTTGACAATACTCCTCCGTCAATGAATAGTCGTACTTCAAGTCTATCATGTTCCGAGTTGAAGGTGTGATGGAACAGAGAAAGAAAATCCAGCAGCTTTTTTACATTAAATGATTTCATATTCTTTTTATTCTGATTTATGGTTTATAAGATCAAATCAGAGAAAGCCATTGTTCGATGGAAATGTGCTTGCTCAAAAATATATTGAAGCTATTACATGTTAATGTATTTGGTACTAAATTAACAAAAATGAAGTTGAGGATGACTAACGACATTTCAGATATATGTATTTTGTTGAGTGTACGCATGGTCCTGTCCATTTTCAATCACTGAAACTCATATAAGTATAAATGTATGTTAATCTGTTCTGAAGTGTCTCTCAATAACTTGTGAAATACAAATATATTGGTACATATATGGTAAAATAAACCCAACAAGACAACACAACAAATACAGACTTGCACATGTACATGATGGTTCATCTTAGGTACATGGGCATATAAGGTAACATTAGCCTGAACTAAAAAATACTAAACAAATAATACCACATCACAACAGATCTGTTTAGTAGATATTCATCCATTACTCTTCTTCCATTAAGTGATTTGTATATATTGCAAACTTCGCTTTCACTTTTTTTCATTGTATAAAAGTTTATGCCACATATATATAAACACAGAGCTAACTTCTGGAAAAATGAAATGATTTGCAAGCCGAACATCTCAGGAAAAATTTGAATTCAAATGCGGCGGATTGTATTTCGAACTTCAACAAAAGGAAATGGTACATGAGATTACAAGAAGTGCAACATTACCAAAAAAGTGTCTCTCTTAAACTGGTTCTTAACCCCAAACTAGATAATCCCCCTCACAAGAATTTCAATGCACTAGTGACCATCAGATTAAAACACATTTCGTGTAAGCATTTAAAGAACTTCTTTACTGTACTTAGAAAGATGGATTGAAACTTATAATTAAAAGCAAATTAAAACCCACACTTTTTTCATTCTAATTTTTGCATTTTTTTTTTGCACTGCAACCCAGTGGGAAAAAATCAGGTGTATGTACTTTGCCAGCAGGGGCTCACTTTTGAATTTTATGTGCAAGTGTGTCCACTAGCCCGTCCATTTACTCCTGTGAAACCCAATGTCAGATGTACATCATACAGAACACTGTACATACAGCATGTAAGGGATGCGTACCACAATTAAGAGAGACACAGGGCACAATGCGGGAGTGGGAACGAACACACCCTATCAGGAAGAAAAAAATTATTTACAAAATATATTTTAAAAAATAAAAATAAAAAACATGAGGCCAAGACATCATGTCAACAAACCTTTGTATTGGTCTTTTCCTTGGCGGAATGGAACTGTTAACGAGTCAAGCACATCGGTTCAGATGGACAAGAGGCAAGAAGAGGAGAACGAGGAAAAAAAACACACAAAAAAACATGGTTGACATCAAACATTAGGGATGATGATGATGATGATTAGACAAGGCAGAGCACACGAACACACAAGCCAGCTAATATATCCCAGTCACACTAACAAAACTAATGCCAGACCACCACCAGAGTGGCTTCAGACCAAACAAAACTTTACATTATATCAAATGGCCAAGAAACGGTTCTTTGGAATTGGTTTGAATTTTGTTTTGCAGTGTGACAGAGGTATGAGAAACAAAAGGGTACAATCTTTGGTCATTTGGTTCAGTGTAAAAGGGGCATTGGATAACAACTTTAGTGACTTGATAATCCTTTGCACAGACATTCTTGAAGAAATAGAATTTGTTTTCCCTCTTTGATGCATGATTCTTGTGCAGAATAGCTGATGGAAGGTGACTGTCTTAGAAAATTAAATTACTCTTTGAAGCATCCCCAATTCAGATTCAATAATTAACTATGTTCAATAGTGCAGTTCTTGGAATGACTTTGAAAAATGAAGATAAGGATCGAACAATACTGTTAAAAAAATAATGAAATCAGTCCCTCCATTTCGATCAATGCCCTTTTGACCTCTAGCTGAATAATGATCGAACATGAACAAAAATACAAGCATTTTTTTTCAAAATAAAAAAGCATGTAAAAGGATATTAAAAATAACAAGCATTTCAGAAAAAAAAAACATGAAGCACTTTAAAGCAAATTAAGAATTAAAAAAAATACATTTAAACATGCACTACTTTAAAAAAAAAATTATGGGGGTATTTTCTGTTGTTTTTGCTTCTTTGATTTTGTAATTGTTCATTAAAATTAATTCAAAAGTTATTGCTGGTTTTATGATTAACTGATAATACATGCAAAAGAATACACTTGTTCACAAATCCAAAGCACTAAAAAAAAATATCCAGGTACCATCAATTCTTTTTTAGATTCTCACATTTCACAGGTGGAAAACATTTCAAATCATTCATTTGTTAAATGTTATGTTTAAGTTTGCATTCTGGAGTTGCTTCTTGTTAATAAGTTACATATATGCGACTTATAGCAAGTTTCCTTACTTAACATAAAATATGCATTACTTTGACACAGAACACACAGAACATATACATGTACAAATAAAATTTTTAAAACACTTAAAAATAACAATATAACAGATAATATTATGAACTCTATCTATTTTGGAAGGTATGCAGGTTGTTTTTGTGAAATGCATTCTTATCAACCATGTATATATAATTTTAAAGAAAGATGGATGAATTTTAAATTTCTGTTGCTCCATTTTTTCTTGTATTACATGCTTCATATCGAAAAGAAATTTTACATTTCATTAATTTCCTGTGTCTCTAATAAAATTATGAATGAATGGGAAAATGAAAATGAATTGAAGGTAAAATATTTGCATAATTGGGTTTGTGTTTTTGCCAATCTGCGATAACTCCATGGTTCAATAAACAAACAGATTTTCTTCAATATCTTAAAAACATTTGGAACTTCATAAAAATAATAATAAATGTATACAGAACACAACAATGAAATGATCACTCCTGACCTGAGAAAATATTGGGCATATTGCCCCTATATTGCCTTCATCCCACCATCCTTTACCTAATGGAGCTCATTTCTGACATGCCTGCCCCCCCCCCCCCAAAGAAGGTTAAACAACAAAAAATGCACGATAACTAAAACACATGTACACAATACAACAGACAACATACAAGTACAACAGATTCACTATAAATTGCAACAAAATATGTACAAAATAGTGTTCTTTTTGTCAACAAAATTGCACTGACTGTTTCTTGTCCCTTTACATATTTCACCTCATTAATGTAGATGTATAAACTTAAACACTGTTATCTAGGTTTGTGGTTGCATGGCTAATAAGGTATGAATCTTGTAAATCAAATGGTACTGTTTTCTACTCTGTCTCTTGGAATGTACACAATTGACTAACATACTCGTTATTCAATCAAAATTGTAATAAACTACCAAGTCAACTAGGCATTTGGTTATCTTGGCATTTATGTTTAGATTTTGTTCTACAATGGCATTTTTGTATATTAGTCTCTTTTAATTTTGTTCTTATTTATGTAGTTCAAACCCATAAATACTATTACCGGGTAAGTAAAATTATATCTCCAACATTGATATGTTAACTTTCAAGTGCACAAGGAGTTATAGGTTAGATGAGAGGGAGGTGGGGGAGGGTAGGTTGATTATATTTTCTGAAATACAACACTACAAGTACTTGAATACCATCTGTTTAAAAACACAGCTAATACATCATTTACGCAATATATATATATATATGCTGAAAAAATGCAAAGGGAGACAAGTTATTATTTATGCTGGGTATATAATCAAATCAGGGTGAACTGGGTTGGGGTGTTTGCACACGGATTAAATACCGTTGGGACTTTTTAAAGTAATGAAAGGGAGTAATATATCATTTAAGAAATGGAATCTCTTATCCTTAAATGAAGAGAGTTTTTGTGATAAGATAGAACAAATATTCTTTTCATAATTTGTGTTTTCGACATTTGGAAATTACAATAGCTTAATGTGTGAATGCACTTGTAAATCGTCTGTTTGGAGACGGGTGTTAACTCATGTTAATTTATGCAGACATAATGGCCTTCTGGCTCTGACAGAGAAATTGGTCATAAATTAGTTTCTTCTTAAATGATTATTGATTGTAGTATATATATATAAATATATAATAGTTGACACAAATATAATATCATATGAATTGCTAAATGTGTGTCTATGGGTAAATCTAATCTAAAAATAACATCATAAACATTGAATCAATGTGGTTTAATATACAAATTATATTGGTTTGTTATGATTGATAATCAATCAGTATATGTAATTGTAAATAATTATACTGTCTATATTCATGTGCAAATCCTTAAAGAGTGACATTTTAAAAATAACCTTTATATTGTATGTGTACAAATTTCCCACTATAAACCACTTTTTCTTGATCACCCATGCACCTTTAAAACCAAATACCTGGCAAAACAAAAAAATTCCCATCAAATTTTGTTTCATGCATATTATATTAAAGAATTTATCATTTGAATCATTTATGAAATCAAATTTCATTTTAATTTTTTTGGGGGCGTTCATGTGACTGAAAACTTGCAGCATTGCCATATTTCTTAATGACCGTTGTTACTACTTATTTTTATTATTCTAATTTCTATATGCATATACAATTCGACATTGTTAAATTGGGTGTTTACATGGTTATTATACTCCGTCTGCATAATGTACCACTACTGCACTGCGCTACAAAAGATATTCACAAAATACACAAGAATATACAGATATATATATATATATATATACTTGCACAAAAAGATTAACATAGAGAGGATATTAAATTGTAAGAGGGCAAAGGAATATTGGAAAAACCCCCATTAGAGGCAGAGACTGGTGAGCATACCATACTTCCTGAAGTTGCCTCCATATGCTGAAACAGTGCAAAAGGTAGCGAGAAGGGGTAATATACAGTCTTTAGCAAGCATGGTAATATATTTTCTAGATGAAATGAATATAACACAGTCTATACATGTAGCTTCTATAGGTTCTTATACATGTATATCGGTATAGCAATCTAACCTATGCGGTAACAATATTATAGGTGAAAATAAAAGAAGACAATACCTACACATATTTACATAATAAAAACGATGACTAACATATACATGTAAAGATCTTATTGATAATGTGCTGCCTAAATTGACTTATTCTAATTTCTAACTTACAATTACATACAATGAATTGTACAGACAATATTTTTTTAGTCAATTAAACTTCCTAAATATCTTGAATCTGTATTGTCTTAGTAAACCTTTTAATGATACTGTATTATCATCATCATATCTCAATTTAAGACAAACAGGGAAGGGAATTTTCAATGTTAATTGATTATCATTCTCTGTTACTTGCGATATCTATCAAAAGTGCAATAAAATGGCATACACATTTGCATATTTCGACTTGCTTTTTAGTTAATGATATAGATTTATTAACTGATTTACTTGCTCTTTAGTGAATGGTTTACATTTAGTATAATGATTTAGGTTCTGTAAATGCAATGTATGTGAAACAAACGACTTTTTAGTGCTCAAATCTCTCCACCTACCATTTTTCATCCATTTCAGGGCATTGAATACTGTGCAAAGATTGATTAGGCCAATATAAAAATTTGTTACAAAAACAACAAAAAATCATTAAAAAAAAATCACACAAGAACCACAAGGGCCTTAGCATACAGTGTACTTTACACAGCATTAATGCCCTTCTGGCTCTCCACAGACAGCGCACAATCTCATACAATCGTTACTATATTCAACTGTAAAAACACAGGCACAGACAAACATAAAAAGCGCAAAATGTGATGACATATTTTTTGAAGCTTTCGGCAGGAATTACATTCAAGCTGAATTGAATCAACACATAATCAACAGAATTTTCAGTGGTGATGCATTTTTTTTGTCTCTTCAAATTAAGAATTTTTAGCATTGCTTGAAAGATATGTTTTTTTTCTCCAAAAAGCCTACAAAAGGAGCTACAATCATATACATTTTGAGATTGCAAGTATTTGATGGTGAGACTTTTTTCTCTTCAAATTAAGTACAAAATAAAGTACAAAATGGAAATATGTCACTAAATTATTGAAATTGTGAAAGGTTCTAGAAAAAATAATCTATAATATGTATATTTCTTTCATTTATATGTGCTTGAAACCAATCAGTGGGTAAAACCAATTTAATCAAGGGAGCATTGTGAGCAGAAAAACTGGCAATTTGTTCAGCAATTCTTTCCTAAAACTACTTTGATTATATGTGAGCAAATCAGCTTGAGCATGTATGACAAAAAAGGAGCAAAAATAAGATTTGCACATATACAGTTTGCTTTCTTTGCACATTAAAGAGACAAAAGTTGAACACATGGACATATCCACACAGAATATGTACTTGTAACTTCATTATATATTCTAGTAAATCACACTGGAAAATTACATCATCAAAAATTAAAATCATATTTGAGAAAATTGACAGTTTTTCATATTTTGATGGATGTTAGCATCAGTGTCTACATGTACATGTAGATGCATGGCAGAGAAAAAAAAATGTTCATTTGATGCTTAAATCGGTGACAATGGTTTTCCTGTCAAGAATAAGTGGTGTTAATTACATTTGAAATATGGGAAGGATTGTGCTTAAAGAATAGAGATCTTCATATGTGGGCTTATTTCATCTGTTAAAAGCCCAAAGGGTATCAACTCTCTAAAATGATGCGGATGAACGCCCTTCTGAATCTCAGCAAAGAAAATATGTTACATGTACATCCTCTGTGTGAATAATAATAACCACTGTCATACACAAAAATACACTTTGAATGGCACAAGTTTTCTCAAGCAAAGATTAGGATTTGGGATCAATATGACTTGCTACTAAACCAATCCCCCCATTGCTAGTATACTTGTAGGATTAGGTAAAATATTATTAGCTCAGGACCAAAAAGCAGTAATTCCATGTAGCCTATACGCATGTCTATGCCTCATGATATTATGACCTTCTTGCCCAGGGTTAGACTTATAAGCATTCCAATGACTCTGCAATGTAATCCATTTTTGAAGCCAGCATTATTATCTTATGTAAATAAGATATTTGAATCTTTATTAAAAGCATTTTTTAGATTAGTAGAAATACTTGCAGTTCTTAACATTCCACTATACCGTACTCCTTAAGATGCCGCATTGTTTTGTTCTTTTGATGACCAAGGTATTTTGTCAAATTAAGAATATTTTAACTTTTTAAGCACAGGCAAAACCCTATGAATACTAGTAGCCATATGAGCAACTGATGCAATCCTTTTTAAAAATTTAAGAAAAGCTCAACTTACATAACAAAATAACAAAATTCAAACAAACATAACACTAAGATGAGGAATAAGGGTAATAAAAAGACAGATCTTTGCGAAGAGATAACCTTCAAGTGATGATAATAATTAATCTCAATGTGCAATAATATGCATATTAAATATGGCATTTATATGTAACATCGAATTTGTTTAAGGAATAACACTTTTTTGTCATGAAAGGAAAATCTTCTTGGGAAAATGCAGAAAAACCATTGATGTATGTCAGTACAAATTTGAGAAAGGAAACAATGGTCCATTTCATAGTTTTGCAGAGGTATATATTTTTTCTTTATTATATTGTTAAAATTTCTAGCCAAAAGATTTCATGATCTATTTTAAATCTATCAAAAGTTATGAATTTGATGAAATTTTCAGTTTAATAAAGAACAGATTTTGAAGAACAAGAATATATACACTAGACCAGGAAGACAAGAACAGAAAGCAGCACTGCAAGAACACAAGGGTTAAAGGAATGTTAAGGCTAGGGAATAGTGTTGAGTTGCAGGGTCTCATTTAAATGCAGGCGTGAGTGAAGGGGGAAGGGGAAGGGCGGGGTGCAGGGTGGGGGTGTCACTGCACTCGATTACAACTAACAATTTATTAACCCTTTTCAGCTCAGTACCTTGTAGTTCAACCTACCTCAGCATGCAACCACTTAAAATTTGTGTGTTTATGTGGATGTGTGTGTGGGCATATGTGTGGGTGTGTATCATTGTGAAAAAGTGCTTGAGAGCAGCAATGATTACTTGTGAATTAAATGCATTTTTGGAATTATTTTATATGGCTCTTGCCAATCCCCTCCCCTGTAAATGCGTCGACCAGAATGATTTTGTTTGTTTTGTTTTCATTTCTTTAATAGATTATACAAAAAGGCTCCCTATAGATATAAAAGTAATATGTCTGCTTAGAACCATGAGGGCATAAGCTCATATCATTGAACAAATGGTGAACACCCTTCGACTCTCAACAGACAAATTACAAATCTAGTGCTGCATACTTTTAATGTAAGTACCTCCATACTTATGTTATTGTGTGTGTATCATGTAAGCTGCCATGCACCTTTCTTTCTTTTTCTTTGTTAAAGCTTGTATTATTTTGCACATATGCCTTGAAAAACAGTTTTTTCCCCCTCTGTATTAACCAGTCAAGTGCTAGCATAGCATTGTTATGTTTTCACTCAAATATCGTGATTACCTTTGGGTTTCTGAGCAGGTTTCTGATTGGCTTTTGCTCTTCCTCCCACTGCGAGTGAGGAGGGAGGGATGGAAAGAATGAAAGATAACAAGAAGGAGGGGCGGGGGAAGAAAAGAAACAAGACAAAAAAAATCATGCATAAAATAAAAAACGTAAATAAAGAACATCAGATTGGATAAATGTGATTTCAGAATGTCGAGCTTCAGTGATTTCGAGGAAGATTTATACTTTGGGGAGCTGTGAAGAACAAGAGCCTGCATGAAAGTGATAAACTGACTCACGTTTTCTAGTTTGAAATAAACTTGGGCCTAAAAAGTTTTCTTTTGATACCATGTCATAGTAATATTCAGGGAAAGGACTTATAGAATAATGTGACCAACGTTTAATAACATGCTTTATTAAACAATTCTTGTACTCTGTATATAAACCAAGAAATAATAAATAAATATTAACTATATCTTAGTAAATGATAACAAGTTATTAATCATTAGACATGTAGCAAGAATGCAACAATAAACTGCTGCGCATATCTTGCAAATTATCTTACAATTTTAACACCATGTACATTGTACATCCTCTTACACACACACTGTTGTGCATAGAAATCTTTGACTACTCTTAGAATGTAATTTTAAGTGGAGAATCTGATACTAAGTTCTAAAATGAATCTTCCAGTATGCAATCATTACTTGAATACTCAACCACTAATATCCCTAAACATAATTTTGAAAACCTTACTAGGTTGAATACTATTATTTCTATTTAAAAAATATATGATTTTGATTTGGTAGTCATTTGGGTTTATCAAAGTATCAAGCAGGCACTTTTTGACATCAAAGATTGAATAAAATCAGAGAAAGAATTAAAATGCTTTAAAGGGAAACTCAAACGTACAAAGACAGAGACAAGAAAAATGACAGCTAATGCACCATGGCATTCCAAATCTAGCATCACCGCATTCAGATGATTTCTTGATAAAAGTTATGATTGGAAAGTATTATGAAGAGATGATATTGTCAAATGAGGGATGCAATGTTGAGGTATTGCAAAAGTGAAGCTTAAAGATACCATACATGTAGATTTATAATAGTAAGAAATACACACATAGAAAAGAAAGTTTATGAAAACAAATTGGACAATGGACATGAGAATGGATATTACACAGACAGGTACAAGCTGGATAATGTAGCTATTTATTTCCATTTTTATGTTTTGGGATGGGTTTTTTTGTGTATTGTTTTTTAAAGTTAATAGTTTTTCCATAAATGCCACATACATGTACCTGTATTGCTGCATGATAATGAACCACACTTTTTGTGCTATTTTTAGGCTTATCAACATTGATAGTACATGTAAGTATAAATGATAGGTACACAATGAGGCCAATTGATTGCAGATTATTCAATTTCAAGGGATTATTTTCCACAAACCCATTGCAAAAAAAAAACAAAAAAAAACATTACAATCATACATTTCGATATCTTTTCAATGAATAATGAACCTTTCTGTCTAATAATCAATCATAATAAATTTAGTAAACAATAAACATCAATTTCGCTTCATCCCCATTGCATTAAATGAAACACGAGTAAACTCCAAAACCGTATGCCTCTTAAGAGTATTGGCACAAATCATAATTCTAAGCCCATACACAGTGCACATTAGCATATGCACAGAGAAGCAAACAAATCCGTATGAAAGAAAGAAAAACAACAACAAAATCGGTAGAAACATACAGCATTTACACAACGCACAATTATGCTTATTGACAATGATTTGCCGTTGAGAGGCAAAGGGTATTAACTCATATGCTCAATAATGATTTAACACACTTCTGGCTCTCAACAGACGATTCAACAATGAGAAAAGGGAAATTTGAGGAAGATTTTAGGAGAGGGATACAAACGGAAAGAAACGAAAAGGAAGAGAAAAGAGCACATTCTACATACCACTCTGTACAGCTGAGCCAGCCACTGTTGATTTTGGTTGGTTAGATGGGTGATAGATAGAAGGTCGGATGGAGGGTTATCAGGTGGAGAGGAGGTGTGGATAGACAGAACGAACAAACACACAAAGAGAAGTGCAATGTATCGATTAGTTACACGGACTTGGAAGTGAGTGTTACAGTAATTACGTGTATGTCAAGACATGTCAGTGTGTTAAAGACAGATATGTTACTATTAATAAGAAAATGTGTACATAAATGTATTAAATGTGAATCCAATATTAACACATTTACATGTACTTTACATGTACATGTATGTATGTAAATTTAGAATCTTAACAACACTTTCTCAGGAGAAAGTATGTACAAAATTTTGTAAAAAATGTTCAGGAATGTGCATGTAATGATATAATGGTCACAGAGTTTGTATCAGCAAAGTTTATTGCTAATAATTCAACCTTCTAATAATTGATACGAAAATTTACTTATATCAATTGCTTATTCATAGGTTTGTCAATAATGGATTGAACCATTAGCAATATGGTGAACTCTTTTCATAATTTACTTGAACTAGTATCTTATTGTCTGGTGCCTACTTGTTTTAAATTCAAAAATTAATTGAGAACAAGAAGTAACTTTTATTGGTGTAAATTTATACTTTTTTAAAAGAAAAATTACAATTCATGTGAATTTCCAACATAATTTAAAGGCTTTAAACAATTTCAGATAACAATATTGATACTGGTTACTTTTTTCACAATCTCTTTAAAAACAATCTTCCTGGAGACAATACATTTTCCATGCATAATCTTGTCTTAATATACATGTACATTGAATCATAAGTGACAAAGTTACAAGGTAAATGAAAATAAGTTACACATGCTATTGTATTAGAATAGTAGTTGGAAATCATAACATAATTACAAGTATATGTGATTAAGCATATATATGAAGAACTAGCATCAGTTGTTTGATGGGAACAATCAGAAAAGATCATGGGAAAATTAATAAAAAGTGCATTAAGTCCATGGGTTTAATAGGACACAATCAGATGAGATATTAAAATTAAACTGTTTCTTCTATTTTCATTTTATCCACATATAATGATTCCATGGCGATACATTAATGTAAAGTTGCCAATTTAGGGAACTGTTCGATGGAAGATTTTAAACAAAGGATTTACTAGAACACAAAAAATTGCATTTTCCTTTTTATCAGGAGATGATTGGAGAATGAAAAAGAGATAAAGAAAATAACAAAAATAGAAGAAAAGGAGGATGCAAAATGGAGAAGAAGAAGGAAAAAAAATAAAAGAAAATCCAAAGAGAGAGAGAGAAAAAGAAAAAAGAATAGAAGGAGAGTGAGAAGAATACAAAGAAGAAGACAAGAAAAGAAAGAAAATGAACTTCAAGAAGATTATGAAAAGGGAGATAAGGAGATATGGTAAGTGGGTTGAGGGTATGGATAAGAACAAAAAATGGATGAGGAGAAAGTGATAAATGAGAAGGAGAAGAAGGAGACAGGAGGAGGAGGAGTATGAGGAGAGAGAGGAGTATGAGGAGAGAGGAGGAGAAGGAGTAGAGGGGGAGAAAGTAATAAAAGAGAAGGAGGAGACAGGAGGAGGAGGAGGAGTAGGAGAGAGGAGAAGGAGGAGAGGGGGAGGAGAAAGTAATAAAAGAGAAGGAGAAGTAGAAGAAGGAGAGAGGAGGAGGAGGAGTATGAGGAGAGAGGAGGAGAAGGAGTAGAGGGGGGGGGAGAAAGTAATAAAAGAGAAGGAGGAGACAGGAGGAGGAGGAGGAGTAGGAGAGAGGAGGAGAAGGAGGAGAGGGGGAGGAGAAAGTAATAAAAGAGAAGGAGAAGTAGAAGGAGACAGGAGGAGGTGATGAGGAGAGAGGAGGGAGTAGGAGGAGAGAGGAGGAGGAGGAGGAGAGGGGAGGAGGAGAAAGTGATAAAAGAGAAGGAGAAGAAGGAGGAGACAGGAGGAGGAGTATGAGGAGAAAGGAGGAGAGGGGAGGATAGAGTAGGGGGTCAAAATAGCTCACCTTTGAACTGTTTTGCTTGTTGACCTTTCTTGGTTAGCGGCAAGTTGAGGGCAATGTAATGCTCATGGCTGCAGACAACTCTCAGTAACTCAAACTTCATCTCAAACAGAGGCTATATCAAACAATAGTCAATTCTTAATTGTTTTATTTCTTCTTTTATTTCATCTTTAACCCCATTTCCATTTCTATGTTTATAATATATGTGAACACTTTTCTCTTTGTTTCATCTGTTTTAAACCTTTTTGTCAACATCTTTCTCACAGTGTCCAAGAATTGACTTGAACAATCATAAGATTGAATTAGGATCCATATCATAATTCACAGAAATTATTGATTTATAAATCTGGCTACACATAAATTGAAGGGAAAAAAAGTACTGAAATGTCATAGCAAATTCAACCTGCCTATAGAGACCACCTGAATAAAGCAGAGAAAGTGAACATCACAGACAGTTGGTCTTCAAACCATACAGTGCCATCAAACTTTATCACACCTACACAAATGAGATTGTTTTTCGATGGTTCCATCTATCATCGGCTATCTGAATGAAAGTACTGTTCCACAATATTTAGCTTTACTGTCCGTAATCCAATTTTGAGATTGAAGAAGGACAAGGTTTCCTTAATCCTAACATATCAGATTAAATACAATAGTTTGGGCTGCTGAAGATGCCTAAAGAAATGAAAGGGTTAAAGAGGTGGCCAGAAAGTGAATATGACTTTTTTGTAATGTAACCAAATTTATACTTGAGTGCCTCGATACGAATTATTTCATTCACCCATTACAAATAATTCTATTTCAATAGTCAGAATGCAAAATGCATATTATGTGTTGTTACACCTGTAGGGTAAGCCAAAATGTTTGTCCTACCTAGCAACAACTAGTATGCAATTTGAATACTGACTATTGAGATACAAATTATTTAATTCAAATGTTACAATTACATGTATCGAGGCGCTTCACAAAAGCATATGCATAAATGTTGTTACATTACGAAAATGGCCCATTCATTGATAGTCCATTGTTACAATGATGACATGACGCAACCTATCAGTGTTTTCTTGCATGGTTCTGCAATCCCATTCTGCTGGCACTGCGGAAGCCAAACACACTGCATGCATGAGGTTTGTCATTTTGTCAGTACTGTGACCAAAGGTTGCTGCAGCATGAATGGCAGAACACTATGTCTTTTAAGTGTAAGAATAAGAATAATTTAAAATTTTAAAAATTAAGTTGGTACATACCTTTGGGTCCTCTGGATCAAAGAACTGTAGATAGTTGTTGATCAATCGGAACACAAAACCTCTGTCCATGTAGGTGAAGCAGTTCTGATGCACACAAATAAAGAAAGAAAGTGGTACAAAACATAGGATGTTAACTTGTATGAGGAGGGGATACAGAGAAAGAGGGTCAGAGACTGAAACACAGATGGACAGAGAAAAACAGGACAGAAACAAACAGTATCAAATACATGTATATTGTAGAATCAGAGAGAGAGAGAGAAAGAGAGAGAAATGAAGAGAGAGACAGGAGAGACAGAGAGAGACAGAGGAAGACACACGCAGACATACAGAAAGACATACAGAAAGATATAGAGATAGAAAGAGACAGATAGTGAGACGGAGAGAGAGAGAGAGAGACACACACACACAGACAGACAGACATACAGTGAGAGACAAAGACAGAGACAAGTGACAGAGAAAAATGAACCTAGTAGAATAGGGAGGGAGGAAGAGAGTACGCGGGAAGAGAGAGCCAGGACGAAGAGGGAACAGATCATTCCAAACCTTAAAGTTTGCATCAATTATATGTGCTACAAAATCAAACTTCCCGGTTGCTTGTGGACAGTTTCTCTTATAACTGCATGACCAGTACTCAACTTTATCTTCACGCCACAAGCGATTCTATCGCCACTAAACAACAATGGAAAATTTAGGAGTCTGACTGATCCTACCTTGATAAAGAATGCTAGATTGTAGTTGGCATCCTTGGCTTCTTGTGGAAACTCTTTGTGCTTCTGACGGATGTGAGGCAACAGAACCTAAAAACAAAAGAATGAATCAGAGAAATATACCATACTTTAAATGCAATGTTCACTGTTCAGCTGGCTAATTAAGAGTTGCAGTTGACCTTCATTGATCTAAAATCCTCCCATCATCAACAGTCCAGTGGACTTGTGATTCGTTTTCTATGTCTGATTACCATGATGTTTGGAACCCATGATCTTTATTTCGACACGCAGACGTTTTACTGACACTGCTAACTACTTTCCTCAACTCACAGTTCATAATAGTAATAGTAATCTGGTTTTATATAATGCTTGATACTAAATACTGTCTCTAAGCACTTTTTAAAGTCAAGTGCTTAAACCAATTAACTACGACACCTCTTTAAGAGAAGGAAATCACAAGCATGTTAATAAAATGGAACTGAAATGAACCATCTTACCTGGACTAAGTTCCTGATACCAGTCTCAAAGTTGGTAGAGAATCGTTGATGCCTGGGAGCCTGAAGTCTGTTTGACAAGATGAGGTGCTGAGCCATGCTCTTGATAAGAATCGCAAAGAAGAACCAAAGATGCTGCAAGAAATAACGGAAAGGAAATAAAGATGAAGGAGCTTCCCTTGACTTGCTTACTTATTCTCATAGACTGTTCTAAATGTTGTACATAACAATAATCATAAGCATCACTACAATCCCCATCATGATCATCATCATCATACTATAATGATAATAATCAACATCATCATCATCATAATCATTATCCACATCATCATCATCACCAATGTCATCATCAGCTTCCTTGTAATCATCTTCGTCATCGCTAACATCATCATCAACATCATCATCATCATCATCATCATCATCATCATCATCTCAATCATCAATGTCATCATCATCATCATTAACAACTACGACAAAAACAACACCAAAATATATCACGTCATAATCATCACCATCATTTAGAAATTAGCTTCTTTCTACACTGAAAGACATAATGAAGTACAACACAGAAATAACCAATTCTTCAAAGATCATCAAAGAAACAAATTGAATAAAAAAATAGCAATGACAGTCTTTACCCACCTTCATAAGGTTCTTAATGACCATATGGTCCGTGCTTGGACGTAGCGATGCAGCCAGGTTCTTGACAAGCTCCTCGTGGATAGTTCGACTCATCTCGTTCTCTCTCACTGTCTCATACACGTACTGGACAGAAGACAAAAATTCAGCATGATCCATGAAACTAAAGATACATTTAAAACTTTACACCTGTAATTTGAAACATGCAAGCTTTAGACCATTACATGACTAGTTGCTAAAATACATGAAATTCAGATGCTGATGACAATTCCAAGGGCCCTAGACAACATGTACATAAATAACAATAATATGCCGTTCTTGTATATCACATCATGATATAAAGTCTCTATGCGCTTCCAAAGGACTTTTTACCTCGGCTTTAGCTCAAGAAACCATAGTGCTCAGTGCTTCAAGGAATGAATCCAACCAGGTACCCACTTACTACACCTGGGTCGAGTATGGCAAATGTATATTAATGTCTTGCCAAATGACATTAGTGCCGCGGCAGGATTCAAACCCTGTACCTTGCGGTTCACAGTCCAGAGACTTATCCACTAGACCACAACACCTCTTCAATAGAAATCTTACCTTCACGTAGGAGCGCAGAACATCCTCTCTGTTCACCGATTGGACTTGGGCTACCATGAAGATGATAAGCCTAGAAATAGAATAGGACAGATGATGAGTTAACCCAATGACTACTGAATTCTCAATTTGCCATGGGCTTATACAGGGACCACCAGGTTCCTGTAGGCAATGCGTTAATTGAATATTCCTCACACAGAGTGTAAATATACTAGAAAATTATGTTCAATAGTCAGGTAAGATCGTTTTTATGCAAGGTCACACATAATACGATCCAATTTGACCTCTAAAATAAAACAATTATAAGATGCTCATTCAGAAATTTAAAAAATTTAGACTTTTTATGAGATAAATAAAAAAAAAATAAATACGCTTTAACCTTTAGCAGTTAAAATGTCTCCTTTTAGAGACCTTCTTTTGAAATTATCTTAGATCCAGAATGCTACGAATCACATATCATGCAATGCATTGTGTCGTCCATGTATAAGAACGATTTAATCGTACATGAAGTGAAGGTGTGGAAAATAAGAAAAATTGGTGCCATTTTGAAGAGGAAAAAGGTGATTTATTTAAAAGAAAACTCTGAACTGTTTTGAGCTAATTTAATGTTTTTTTATGATATGTGTCACCAATGTGAAAAGGAATGGGATATTACCTAACAATGTTAAGCTGAACTTCATCGACTAAGCTGACTGGTAGGAGACCGAAGAGTTTGTTCATGATTACTGGAAGGAAGTTGATGAATGTCTTTGGCTCTACAGCATGCATAGCCTGTCAGAAAATGAAAAAATAAATTCCTTGTTATCATCATCATCACTGTTTCACATCAAAAGTGTCATGTGTCATCATCACAACCAACAAATCATCATCATCATCATCATCACCTTCATCATCATTGTCACTATAATTTTAGACAGTGATACTCATCATCATCATCATCGTTGTCATCATCATCATCACCATCAAAACATATATTATCATCATCATCATCGTCCCCATCCTCACAATCACCATAATAATCATTATATCATTATCACAATCTCCATCATCACCACCACCACCACCACCACTGCCGTCATCAACACCTTCATCATCATGTACACCATCGTCATCTTCATCATCATGGTGCACTACATAATGCTACCACTATTACCACCATAAAAAATGCCACCACCAAATATCACCATTCACCTTTGTCACCACAATCACTACCACAACAACAACAATCATCATCAGTGAAGTTCACAACATGTCAAGTCGCCTTGACTTACCTTAACGCAAGTTATGATTTCTAGACAGCTTTTCTGCGATCCATCCCAACCGTCATCATCACCACCACCACTACCACCACCACCACCGCCACCATCATCAACACCATCATCATCATGAACATCATCATGAACACCATCGTCATCTTGACTTACCTTAACGCAGGTTATGATTTCTAGACAGCTTTTCTGCGATCCATCCCACCCCTCGCACTGCTGGAAGAAATTGTGTAGGTGTGGGTCCTAAAAACAGAAGAATCAAACAAAACATATACAGGTAAAAGATGAAATGAGAATTTTACCCTGCTGGACACAAAGGTGTACATGAAGAAGTGGGTCCTGAACAGCCGACAAAATATAAAACAATTGCATTTTCATACCATTTGGGTCATATAAGCTGTACATTTTCTGCTTTCCTATTTTGTCCTGATCTCCAATTTAGCCTATCCTAAAAGCATATAGCTCCCCCTCACTTTTACGTGTTTTCTCACAAATTATCTTCCCCCCCCTCTCCCATCTCTCTCTCTCTCTCCCTCCCTCTCCCTCTCTCTCTCTCACTCTCTATCTCTCTATCTCTCTCTCACTCTCTATCTCACTCTCACTCTCTATCTCACTCTCACTCTCACTCTCTATCTCTATCTCACTCTCACTCTCTATCACTCTCACTCTCTATCTCACTCTCACTCTCACTCTCTATCTCACTCTCACTCTCTATCTCACTCTCACTCTCTATATCACTCTCACTCTCTATCTCACTCTCACTCTCTATCTCACTCTCACTCTCTATCTCACTCTCACTCTCACTCTCACTCTCTATCTCTATCTCACTCTCACTCTCTATCTCTCTCACTCTCTATCTCACTCTCACTCTCACTCTCTATCTCACTCTCACTCTCTATATCACTCTCACTCTCTATCTCACTCTCACTCTCACTCTCACTCTCACTCTTCTCACTCTCTATCTCACTCTCACTCTCACTCTCACTCTCACTCTTCTCACTCTCTCACTCTCTCTCCTCCCCTCTCTCTATCAAACAAGGCACTATTGAAAATAAATAAGAGAGTATTGCTAGAAAAAAGCTACACACATTTTTCATATGACAACACAGTACTAATGAACCTCACAGAGGAGTCTTAAAAAATGTGCTCACTGACTTACACATCAACTATGTTTCCTCTCAACAATTCTTTTGAAAATTACTGGGTACAATGATCTATGAAAAACTGCACTGCAATTAAAAAAACTTCTTTATAAAAGCTTACTGTTGAGTAGATGGTTGTGACTGGTTTGAGATCCACTTTGAGCAAAGGTTTCCCTCCATCGACCCACTTGACTTCTGGAGACTGAAAGTTAAGACAAGACAAGAAAAGCAGTAAGAAATATTTCCAAAATTGCACTACCTTTTTCTGTACCTTATAGACCTTTTTTCTTCTTCTTTTTTTAAAAACATACAATTACTTGCCTCTCATTTCCACGTAAAATGTTTATTTTGCTGCAGCAATTTTTGTGAGAACAAGGTTTTACAGGAGGGAGGAACGTACTTGTCCTTGGAATGACTAGTAACTGTTCTTGGGGAATGCAGTCCTGGGTTTTTCTAGTACAATAAAATGAACTAAACATGATTACATCTATCTGGTGTACATCAGAGATAGAAAATAAGAACCATCTATCGGTAATGATTTATACAAATACTATAGATGTACATGTAAATTCATACTACAGCTCTATGATACTACATTGATAACAAAAGTTCCAGGGTAGCCCCAAGACAAAAAATATGTTCAAGATATCATAACATTGTGTCCATCAAAGTGTCTAATTGCTGGGGAATTGCTGTAATATCATAAAAATACATGTACATCACCATACAGAATAAACAACAGAAACTACAGTGTACCCTATATTTTTAAAAACCATGAGCATTTTGTAAACAGATATGTTCTAATAATAGTGAAATTCAAATGAAATCATAATTTCTATTATTCATAAGCATACATGTACATATCAAGGCATGGTTACAAGTTTTTAAAATGGCAAATTGGGATGTTCTGCAGCTACAGTGTACATAAAGTGTATTCAAGTCCATATCATAATTGCATACACACAACACACGCACACACCTTGTGCATGTATGTATTTACAGTTCATGTCTAACCTACATGTAGACTATCATTCAAATTCACTTCAATTGCTACACAAAATAAAAAATAATAAAAAATCACTCTCATTCGCAGAAGAAAAGTGGCTGGCTATATACATGTAACTATAGTCAAAATGTGTCAGATGCCAAAACCAACAACAAAAGAAATCATATTCATTCACTCATAAGGTAATATGCTCTTAACTTTTCTTTCCTTTCTCACACAGCAAGGGTGCACAGTCCACAACTACTGTACATGTATATTTGGAAGCCAGCTGATTCTAAAAGGGCTTGCCAATTTGCATCAAATGCAAAACTTCAGGAAACGAGATGTTAGGCCTTTGTTGCACTTCACTACATCGTTGATGAGCTATGGCAAACTTGAATGCTTTACAGGAATTTTTATATGTGGGACTGTGGTTGAACGACACTTGCTCTGGCGACAATCCTACCGCAGTCAATTACCTACATGTAGACTAACCAAATTTGTAACTTCAATCCTTAAATAAACATGATACCTAACCCTAACCCTAACCCTAAACCATAAACCAAATTATAAACCCCAACCCAACCCTTTGACCCATATCCCATTAAAATTTAAACATGATGCTGGGTTCAATAAGCCTTAGTTAAAAAAAAATAGGTTCAACTATTAAAGGAATTTACATGTACATGTAGTCAGAGGCATTAGTTTTCCTTTGTCAAACAAAATCTTAATAAACCCAGGGGCGGGCTTAACTGAAGTAGTAGATTAAAACCTTAGCATTTGAGGAAACAGAGCTGGGAGTGATTATCACCAAAGCAGATGTCAAATCAACGGGACTGGGGGCAAGGCAAAAGGGAGGGGGTGGGGGAGGGGGAGTGAGAAAAACCTTACCATGAGATTGAATATTAGATCAGGGCCCAAAACAGATGCAGAGTATTGATCTTTGGTAGACTACATGCATCGTGTATTGAGCAGGAAAGGTTAAAGAAAATGATTATGAAATGAGAAGGATTGGGGTGGTATTCTGAAAACAATGTTATCTTTTATGTAAACAATGCTAAATTGTCAAAACAATCAAAACCAGGACTAGTCATTGGTTAATGTCTGCGCAGAGCTGGCTACGTTTGCGTAAAGTTGAAAGTGACATCTTTGCAATCACCAATGGTAAGCTATAATTTCTCGCATTTTGAGTTTGGTATGCCAAATTAACATCCGTTTCATTTTCCCCAGCAGAAAAGATAACATCGTTTTAAGAATACGGCTCATGGATGCTTAAATAATGAAATGGACCGTTATCAGTGCTGAAAAAATTAAGTGAACAGTGTAATATGACATGCTTGGTAAATATATCTGAGAATTATTGGATGAAAATGTTTGATTTGTAAAATACGTACAGTATATAACATTCAAAAGAGTGATAGAGAAGGAATAGACATAAAGAAAATGAACAAGATGAAAAACAAAAGAAAGCAGGAGAGAGGTGGAAAAAAAAGAGATGGAGGATTAACGAAAAGGGATGAAAATGGTGAGATGTTACAACAAGAAGTAGAGGGCAAACGAGGGAATATGACCACAAATTCAAAGTAAATATAGGATAAAGGAAAACAACAGAGACAGAGAAAAATGGAGAGAGAGGGGCCAGTGAGATGACAGAAAGAGGAGAGAGAAAGGATATAATCTCTGAAACCCATCCCAAAACTATATACTCCTAGATCATGCTCCTTTTTTTATATTTTCCCACAACAATAACACACCTGAAAACATCTGGGCCCTGTTTCATAAAAACTTTTGTCAATGACAAGTTACGATAACTGTTATAAGCTACTGAAATTGTGGCATCCGATTGGCTGAGAAGAAATTTGTCATAGAAATTTAGCATTTCTTATTGATAACAAGTTTTATGAAACAGGGCCCAGTACCTGTACATGCAAATCCTTGATTATGGTCTAATTTTTTTCTAAGAATCACCTCTCTCTTGCCAAAAGTTTCAATGAGGCTTTCGTCGTACCTCACAACATGTATATCTCTAATCCCACCATAACATTCTTCCTCATAGAGTAAATAATCAAATTATGTTTAAAGGTACAGCTATTCATCATTATTACATGATGTGAGAACATTTTGGGGTAAATTTTCAACTTACATGAAGAAGAGAAATTTTCAAAGACATTTCTTAAAGATTACCATGACCCGATACTGTTTTGCTTGTCATAAACTTTTGGACAGACTTTTTAACTTCTATACTGTATTTAAAAAGTGACATACTACCATCAAGAAAGGTAATGTTACTTGTATTTAAAAAAAATAATAATTCTGCTATCATTGTGTAAAATAAGACAGAAGTGAATGAATGAAAGCATGGATAATTATGTGAATGAAGGAATGAGTGGATAAATGAATGAATGAAGGAATGAAGGAATGAAGGAATGAGTGGATATATGAATGAATGAATGAATAGTTAATGAGTGCATGAATAAATGAATAAATGAATGAGTGAATAAATGAAGTATTAAATAAATGAATGAATGAGTAGTTAATGAGTGCATGAATAAATGAATGAATGAATGAGTGAATAAATGAAATATTAAATAAATGAATGAATGAGTAGTTAATGAGTGCATGAATAAATGAATACATGAATGAGTGAATAAATGAAATATTAAATAAATGAATGAATGAGTAGTTAATGAGTGCATGAATAAATGAATACATGAATAAATGAATGAGTGAATAAATGAAGTATTAAATAAATGAATGAATGAGTAGTTAATGAGTGCATGAATAAATGTATGAGTGAATAAATGAAATATTAAATAAATGAATGAATGAGTAGTTAATGAGTGCATGAATAAATGAATAAATGAATAAGTGAATGAGTGAATAAATGAAATATCAAATAAATGAATGAATGAGTAGTTAATGAGTGCATGAATAAATGAATAAATGAATGAGTGAATAAATGAAATATTAAATAAATGAATGAATGAGTAGTTAATGAGTGCATGAATAAATGAATACATGAATGAGTGAATAAATGGAATATTAAATAAATGAATGAATGAGTAGTTAATGAGTGCATGAATAAATGAATACATGAATGAGTGAATAAATGAAATATCAAATAAATGAATGAATGAGTAGTTAATGAGTGCATGAATAAATGAATAAATGAATGAGTGAATAAATGAAATATTAAATAAATGAATGAATGAGTAGTTAATGAGTGCATGAATAAATGAATAAATGAATGAGTGAATAAATGAAATATTAAATAAATGAATGAGTAGTTAACGAGTGCATGAATAAATGAATAAACGAATGAGTGAATAAATGAAATATAAAATAAATGAATGAATGAGTAGTTTATGAGTGCATGAATAAATGAGTGCATGAATAAATGAATAAATGAATAAGTGAATCAGTGAATAAATGAAATATTAAATAAATGAATGAATGAGTAGTTAACGAGTGCATGAATAAATGAATAAACGAATGAGTGAATAAATGAAATATAAAATAAATGAATGAATGAGTAGTTAAAGAGTGCATGAATAAATGAATACATGAATGAGTGAATAATGGAATATTAAATAAATAAATGAATGAATGAATGAATTGATTAATAAATAAGTAAAAGAAAATTCCAATAAAGGGGAAAGGGTCAGGGTGCAAACCCCTGTGACCTCCCTCTGGATCCCTTTATGAAGTGTAGCTCACCTTGCCCTGGCCTCCCTTAGCAGACAAGTAGCCATTAGGCATGGATGCAGCCACTGGAACACTAATCTCTCCATTGTTCAGTTTTCTAGGGGATGACAGAAATAATAATAGCATGAACAGTGACAGCAATTTGTACGCATTTCCAATTATTTCATTACCAACAATTAAGGGGGTGCACCGCCCCTCCGCTCCCCTCCCCCACCCCTCCCCTGCAAATTCCTCAAAATATGTTGCAATAGGTTTTAGAATTAATTGTTTTTGCACTGATTTCATGAGTTTATAGCTTTGAGTATTACACAAACACTGTATCTCTATCTCTATGATAAAAATTTCAACAATTTCAATCCAATTACCTTCCAAAGCACAAATGAAAGACATACTTTCCTCTCATGAACACACAAAATGAATAATTCATGAACAAAAAGCTCAAAAGCTGCTATAGATAGACCTAGTACATCTAGAAACAATGTATTAGGCACGTTATAAATGTGATCTATTACTATTATTATTATATACAATAGACATGTACACAAGACAAGTTTACAGTTCCAAGCAGTAATATGAACATCCTGCAATCAATATATTCCAGTTTTAAAATCCCGATACTTACTGTGCCTTATCTAGAAGCGGGATCCAAGAGTAGCCAACTGCCAGAGAAATGTAAATTTAAGCAAGAAAATAGCAAGAGGTTATAAAATCATATTTAACTCAAAATTAACTCAATATACATGTATGTCACCCACATTGGATCACATTCACTAATGTGTAAAAAGCCAAGCCAGCAAATTCTATTAAAATAAAAAATTATAAATTTAGTTTATAAACTTAAAAGAAGAAAACGTAAAACAGTTGAGTTCAATATAGAGCCTCCTTTAACTGCAAAATCATTATCACTTATTCCTTCTGATCCAGTTCTGTACATTTCTATTCGAATCTGAATTGAAGTCAAACTGATCCTTGCTCAAAATGTTGACAGCCATCAATGCCCAGACAAATTTACTAAATTTCGTCAAATGCCCTTCGTAGAAATATATATAATTAGAGTTAGAGAAAAATATTATTTCATGAAGTTCTTCCCTCTTATGTTACTTTCTGTCGATACTGAAATAGAACATCAAATGTGGGGGGGAGAATGGGGGAAGGGGAGGGGTAAAAATATTCACTATAACAGAATTGAAAACAGTCAGAAAAATGGCATGCTTAAGAACAGCAAACCATACTACAAGTGAGGACATAAATTAATATTGGGTAGAATTAATATCTGATTTTTTTAATAGAATTAATCAAATGCAACATTACTGGATTTAAAGATATTAAATGTATAAAGTAACAAACAATTATATATAAATGAAAGGTGGTGGGAGGGAGGTACCACAAATCCTATATTAAACAGACATATTAAGGATAGAAAAAACAAATATGAAACTCTGAAATAAATATATTTACAAAATTTTACATAATTTAAGTGAAAATAGAAAACATAATAAAATCATAAATATATAAAGAGACAAGGAGAGATAGGTACATGTACTTTATTTGAATGACATTTACACAGAAAGGTTTCAAGTTTTCATGCAAATCTAGATCTACACATTTTGCAGCACAATGAAGAAAAAAAAAATATTTTCCCCCTCATGTTTCTAATAACAATTAAGTATTAGAGAGTATTACAAGAGAAAAACTCTGAATACAATATTTCATTTTCAAATTTAAACTGGTAGCAATATGTGTGTTTAATCATAAATGTTTTTCCAAACGTTGTATGACTAGTATTGTACATCCCCTCAACCCGCCCCCTCCCCCCCCCCCACACTAATTAGGCCCCCTCTTCACCCAAAATAAAATTTAAACAAAAATATTTAATTCTGGAAAAGCAGAACTGGTAAAGAGTGTGCTGACTTTCCTTCACAAAACAAACAACAAATTAATAAATTGACAAAAGACACAAAATACACTGTACGGCCAAGATAAAGTGGAGTTGTGGGAAGAGAATAATTATCTATAGAAAGTCATTTTAAAATGGTTCTAACCTTACCCATGATATATATATATATACATATATATCACAACCTGATGTTTCTGCTTCAAAATGTATGTTATTTTCTTGAAAACAAATATAAAGTATGATTACTGTGCAATCTATTCTCCTGAAGTTTATTACTTTTTAAAAATTACCAATACAAAACATACTTTGTTTTATTTTATAGCTTTAATTATATATTGCATGTACCAGTAGTGTGAATGAAGAAAACAAAGTGATTTCTTTGAATTTGATTAATTTGGGAAATTATGACAATTTCTCCTTTGTTGGTCAATATATCTTCTTATTTAATCCATCTTTTGCCAACTCTTGCTTGCCAAAGGATATTGCAATCACTTCCCAAAACTCCTCTTCCTTTGGCAGTATAGGCTCAACTAAAAAAACACCCAAACCAAACATTAAACAAAAAAGTGTCCAAAATGATTGCCAAACATCTAGCTTGTGTTCAGATAGCGTAATACCTTCCAGAGGTTCCACTTTAATTGTAGGGGAGGCAGTATGATTAGTGAGAGAGGGGATGAGAAGAAGAGAAAATTGAAAAAACAATAGAACGAGGAGAAAATACAGTGGATAAATGCTTTTCAATTCTCATCAGGCTGAAGAACAAAATGCTTAAAAAATGGGCTTCATTCGTAGAAAAATTAATAAACACAGAACATTAGCATGACAAGAATTTCCAGAATAAAACCGTTCAACCTGAGCGGAGACTACCAAGCAATATACTACACAATCACTGTAAACAAGTATGGATTATGATAGCTTGCTATGACAAGAAAGGCATATTAGCTGTAAATATACACTGCCTTACATGGAAATATAACATTATCATTTACACCACTTTGTCCACATCTCACAAAGAGTTAGATTTTATCTGCATACATCAAAACTAATGTAAGGCTTTTCATAATGATGATTAAGCTGATTTTGAACGGTTTATCCATCAAAATGTATGAATCAATTTTGAATTTAAAGAAGAAATTGGGTGCGACAGTTTATCAAGCCTTGGCTTTTAGGGGTATCTATACCATTTATTGTGTATTCTAATTGTTATTACATGCTTTGCATATTAGATTTTAAATGGTTGAATAAAGAGAACTGAACTGAATTTTAGGCAGAGATCAAATGCAAGAATTGATAAGAATTTGGACAAGAATTCGCACCTGAAGCACATTAATGGTTAAATATCAAATTAAGTCTTCGTGGAAGAACAGGAAATTTCATACCGAGTGGTCAAGTAAGGCAAATCCTAAATCTACCACATAGAGACGAACACAGAAAGTGTGTATTATCCATCAAAAGAAATTCACACCACTGACCGAACTGAAAAAAAAAGCAACGTGTCTGCAAAATGGGGATCAGATATTAGTTCAAGAGATACTTGCCCCGGGCGTTAGTTTTGTAAAAAGGAAATATGGGGCAAAAGGGCTTGGGCTGCAAATGAGTTTTATTTTACTTGCTTTGGGGTTAGAGTTAGGTGTAGTTTACAAATGAAGGACACAAGATTGCATTTGGGAATCTGGTTAATGTTAACAAGTTACCACAGAGCGACTGCTGCTGGGCCTGTGTCAAACGTCCTACGGAGGAATTGCCAGGTGAATGTGTCCAGCATAGACAAGAGTTGTATGATAGCCCCAATAGGAGCTCTTTTCTGATATTCACACCCATGTTAGTCTGCAATCAGTTAGTCGCATTACTAAGATATCTGGCACTTATATCTTTTGATACACAAGGAGCATATTTCAACAGGTTCTAAGAACTTCACATTTCCTTTACAAGGGAATGTGGAAAGAATGTAACTGAAAATGAGAGGCAAGAGGAGAATGCTTACCGAATGAATCAACGGTCTCCTTCTTCTTGACGGTACCCTTGCCCGTCTCGCAGCTGACATGGTAGAAACGGAAAAGTAGATGGTGCTTGCTGTTCAGCTGGGTTGGCAAGGCTAGCTTCACCTAAGGGTTCATAAAAAGCAAGAAATGTTGCAAAATGTAAAAATATGTTCTTGCTTGTTACACTTTTCTACAGTTGACACAGAACAAACAGCATAGTACAAAGTATCATTATTATTATTCAATTATTGACTGGTTTGAGGGGCACAGTTAAAACTATTGCCCAAGGTGATCTTGAAACTGTGCTACGGCATAGTGCAGTCTTCAGATCACCAAGGAGCTATAGTTTTAACCGTGACCCAAAAGATAACCAGTCAATATTTGTTTTATATTCTGCATCTAGAGAGTTGACTCTAAAAAAAAAGAAGAAATTTCAATCAAAACAAGCTGTCAAAATGAATTTTTATATGTCGGGAAATCAATGCGCGTGTTCATTGTTAACTTCATGCGCAACCACTGCGTCCTTGCACTGTATGCGCAAGAAGATCTATGTCCGGTCACTATTTTTCGCTATACTGCCCAGCAGTCAATGGCGTATTTCTTGGCTGCACTTTTGACTGATCAGAGGCCTAGAATCTTCATATGTAGTATACACACAAAACTATTTCTTGAAGGATTTTAAGAAAGGAAAATTTGTGTAACTCATGGTTTGTCTAACTCACGGTTGCAAAAACTACCCAGCTGACCATACAATATAATTTTGATATATCATGGTTTGGTTGTGTGAATTCTAAAAATGCTTAAGTGAATTAAGCTTTTAAACATACAAAGGTTAGAAAATCACACACTCTAATCTGTATAATCAATATGAGAGCTAAGGCAAAGGCTATGTTTACATCATGGTTATAATCATAGAAATAATCTTAACACAAAAATTGTAATATTGAATAGCTCTTCTTTCGCGGGACACAAGGTATTATTGCATTCATTTCAGAGATATTTTTAACTCGCTACACTGACTCATGTAGTATGATCAGTTCATGGGACACATCCTCTCATCCTACCTCTAGGCCATGCCATAGTTTATAAATACACATAAGTCATCAAGGTAGTATGTACAGGGGTGTTCCACAGAGACTAAGATCGACTTTAAGTTGGACTTAACTATGGCAGGCCATTCATGCCACTGGTTGCTCTCACTATTGGTCTCTCAATTATGATCTTTAGATAATATTTTTTCCTTCAATAATGAACTATCAAAAAATGTAAACGCTGTAGATTTGTGATCAAGATATATACGTCCCTTGAGAAACCAATGCCAGGAATGGTTAGAGGAACTAGTGGCATGAACGGCCTGCCATAGTTAAGTCCAACTTAAAGTTGATCTTAGTCTTTGTGAAACACTCCCCGGGTACACGACTTTACAGTGTACTGACCTCTTCATAGAACTCTGGCACCTGTTGGTGGTGTAGTACAGACACACTGCCTGACGATGTGAAGAGGCTTCCTCCAGGTCTGCCGTAGAAGCAACGTAACGGTTGCGCCCCTTCATCGTCAGAGTCCCGGAACTCTATGTGCATGGCGATGTTCCTGGCCTGGAAATTGAGAGGAATGGCTCAAAATGTAGACATCTTATACATGTGCACATACATGTATATGCTTTTCAGATTGAAATATTATGTCATAATGCTCTTAACCAGTTTTAAAATAAAAATACATAGGAACGGTTGGCGAATTTTGTTTAGGAGAGCCCCAAAAGAGCTCCGGTAAACTGAAAAGGAGTTCATGTGTGTGTTAATAAAAAATAACATACATGAAATTGCCGAGACAAAATTGCTTATCAAAAATAATAAATCTAAATTGAGCTCCCTTGAACAGACGAGTATTTTTACAATGCTCTAAACATATGGATCCGCATTCTACTAATTCAGTTCAATCAAACCCTGGGTCTAAAATTAGGTTTAACAAAAGGAAAATTTAGATTCCAGACTAACTGTAAGGCAGATAAACAATGTAGCACTAACTGAGGACACTTTGAATCTCAGCCCTGTTTCATAAAACTTGTTATCAATATCAAGTTACAATAACTGTTGTAAGTAGGGCTGTGCATAACCGTGTAATGAGGTACTCGAGTACACTCCCAGCCTTGCCCGCGAATACTTGAATACTCGGACGCCATGTTTTTTTTTGAATTTTTTTGAATTTTTTTGAATTTTTCATTTTTCATTTTTTGTTGTTTTTGCCAACACCATATACGAACAGTACGAAGGTTCGTCTCTGAAAACCCCCGCGATTTTACTTCAAGTTGCTGTTGAAAGCGCCTATTTGTGCTTTTGAATTTTTGACAAATAATTGAAACAATGTTATTTTTAAAACTAAAGATGACAGGCATATATTCCTACCGAGTCCAAACAGAAATCCAGAGATTTGGTCCCAGTTTCTGAGTGGTGAGTTGACAGTGACACCCTGTGTGTGATTGAGCTGGGAAACATTTTTACCCACGGGACCATGCCGGTGCTCTTCTGGCACGGGTGACCGTCGGCCTGGACAGTGCCAGGTGAACGGGAAAAAAAAAAAAAAAAAATGGCGGCCGAGTATTCGAGTACGAGAAATCGTACTCGAGTAGCTGTCAACAGTGCGAGTATTCGAGTATTCGACTACTCGTCGCAGCCTTAGTTGTAAGCTACTGAGATTGTAGCATTTGATTGGCTGAGAGCAAATTTGTCATAGGAATCTAGCATTTGTTATTGATAACAAGTTTTATGAAACAGGGCCTAGAATTCAATAGTATCATAAGGCAATGCTCAAATGTAATGTAATGTAATGCAATGGCCTGAATTCACAAAGGACATTTTATTTACACCATGGTCTATTTCAATAGTTTAAATCTCAACCGTGAACTAAAATAAGGCTAGAATAAGCAAGCACCTGTATAAATTATACACCTGTATATAATAATACTAGGAATGCCCAAAACATTCATCCCCCATTTAATTGTATCTTGATAACACAATCTTTCCATTTTCTATAAAGGCTCAGTTTTATGGATTAACCTTCCGTTATCAATTAAGAATAGTAAGACAATCAACCAATTTAAGAGACTGTAATATATAATGTCAATGTTCATGCAATGATTCCTCCTTCTTTTCTTTATTTTCTTTATCTTCCCATTTTTTGTGTGTAATCTTTATTTTATGTAAATTATGTACAAAAGTTAGTCTTATTTTGCAGTCAAGACATTTATGAGCTTTTCATAATCCTCCCAATTCAGTTATCTTATTACATATTTTTGTATTTTGAAGATTATACCATATTATTTTTATCTTGATGTGAAAATAAATAAATGAAATAAAATATATATTACCTTTGCAAATGTCTTCTGCGCATCATACTTGAGCTGTATTGGGTAGATGTAGAGGTTGTTGACATAGTTACTGAACGGATAGGCAACCTTGCCGTCCTCGGGCAGGAATTCTTCTATTTCAAAGGTCGGCTGGTCAGCTAGGTCGGACGGCCAAGGCATGATGGGTATTAGTGATGGTGTGAGGCAATCTGAAATGACGAGAAAGGCATGAGTATTGTATTAGCTTTATAGGAAAAGGCTTGTTAAAAAAAATCAGTACCAAAGAAGTGTTACTCATTTCATGAAGATTTGTTGTTAAGTCATACACTACACATGTACATCAACATACACACATATATATATATATATATATATATATATATATATATATATATATATATATCTCGAGTTCTTTTATTACCTGTGATATGGGATGGTATTTTAATCATAAAGTCTTAGCTCCATCACCAATCCCTCTGATCATCCTGTCTACTACCAAAGCCATCATCATCAACATCATCTTATCATCAGCAGCAGCACCAGCTGCACAATAATTGTCATTTACCCATTAACACCACAACCATCATCATCATTTACAACCATCACCATCACCATCACATTCACCTAAACAACTATCATCCCTATTATTGCAAACCCCATAATTATCATCACCCCTTACACTAACATCAACAGCGCAACCACAGTCCCCACTGTCACCTTGGCCACCACCACCACCACCATCATCATTATCACTAATAACACCATCACCACCACCATTATCATATCACTAATAACACCATCACCACCACCATCATCATTATCACTAATAACACCATCACCATCACCATCATCATATCATGAAAACACCATCACCACCACCACCATCATTATCACTAATAACACCATCACCACCACCATCATCATTATCACTAATAACACCATCACCACCACCATCATCATATCACCAATAACACCATCACCACCACCATCATCATCTTTATCACTAATAACACCATCACCATCATCATCATATCACGATAACACCATCACCACCACCACCATCATCATTATCACTAATAACACCATCACCACTATCATCATTATCACTAATAACACCATCACCACCACCATCACCATATCACTAATAACACCATCCCCACCATCATCATCATTATCACTAATGACACCATCACCACCACCATCATCATATCACTAATAACACCATCACCACCACCATCATCATTATCACTAAAAACACCATCACCACCACCATCATCATTATCACTTATAACACTAACACTATCATCACCACTACCACCACCACCACCACCACCACTACTAACTTACTGCTAAGCATTCTTGTGAGTGGTTCCATAAAGAATTTAGTGGTTTCTAGTTGTTCTGACAGTTTGGCTAGTTCCTCAGTTTTCCTCCTCCTCCTCATCACCACAACCATCACCACCAACAGCAACACCATCACCCCTCACCACCATTACCACTTACTGCTAAGCATTCTTGCATGTGGTTCCATGAAGACCTTGATGGTTCCTGGGAGTTCTGTCAGTTTGGCTAGTTTCTCAGGATTCCTCCTAATATCATGGAGGTATTTAAGTAGATCCTCATCGGATAGCTTGGAGCTCTCCTGCCGGTAGATAGGCATAAAATCACCCCTCATGTCCAGTTCCCCATAATCAGACTTGAACACTTTCCTATCAAGAAAAAGTAGATTTAAAGCTTGATCAACAGTTTATGGAAAAAATCCACCTCTGGAGATGGGACAGTTATTCTCTTAGCATTATAATCAATTATAGTGTGTTTCTACAGAAGCACGAACCTGGAAAGTCAGGAAAAGTCCGGAAAGTGAAGGAAAGTAACAGTATTCTGATATCCTGTACAAAGACGCTGATGGTTGTACTTACCTTGCTGCCCAGGCTAGGGGCATACGGTACTGCCCCATCCTACTGCAGAAGACCTTGGCTTGCTTCATGACCTTCTGACAAGTCTTGACCGTGTCACCTGGCTTGCTGTAAGGCTCAGCAAAGTTTGCGATGCTTCCCTGAAGGACTTTCTCTATCCTGGCGACAAGGTAGATCTCAGAGTGGGCTTGCCTTACAGTGAAGATACCCTGTAATTTAGAAGAATAATCATTCTGGATCATCAAAAACTCTGAAGAGAGGTCAGTGTCTGTGGACCCTTCATGGCGGAGGAGGAGGGCCCAGGGGGATGTAAATAACACATATACCTATACGTAAGTGTTAGATAAGTACATGAAACAATAGAGAGCCTGCTTTGGTCCTTGGGCTATCAAGATGCCATAATCTCACCTGGGTGTGCCTTTAAAGAGAAAGACCAGTTCTGGTCATGCGATTGCATTGTGAAAGAAACGTTGTGGAATCGATCAAAAAAGGTTGATCATCTAGCATATAAGTATTGGTGTGTACTGCAAGGTTCTGTGCTTGATATCTATTTGGTCCCAATAGATATAATAATTTACCAAATATATCAATTAGTAGGCGGTTTCCCGACTTTCCCGGCAAAATTTGTATCATCACGTATTAGTCAAAACATATTCTTTCACATGATTGGTGATGAGAGCTTCCATTTCATTTTTTTGAGAGAGGCGTTTCCAAAACTGGTCTTTACCTTTAAGACATTTGTTTATGCTCACTATTCAGTTCATGCCTTCAAAAACTTTCTGTTGATCATAATCATAGCACAATCAAACAGCAACATCAAGGAAGTCGGGTCATCAAAAGAATATCTGATGATCCTCTAACTCCTCTCTGTTAAAGGGAGAGGGTTGTCAGATTCCATGTGCAGAAAGTCCTAATTCGCTGGCACCAGACTTGGTGGAAATACCATTCATTCTGGACACAGCAAACCTGTAGGCCAATCAAGAAATACCCCCTCATCTCTTGAAGAGTCTTTGGGTGATGCAAATGTCAGATAATGACTTCATCATATGGGAAAAAGGCAAAGCATTACATAAAGCCTGTTGGTCATAAAACCGAAGGCTAATCCTGGTGATTGACAACACCTGTTATTGGGTAAACAACCGAACGGTGTCAAATTCTCAATGAGAACCCACTTCTATGTTACTTTAAACGACCTTATCATGGATAGGACTTGGCGACCTTCTTTTTCAGGAAAACAAATTTTAACAGCAACTATACCTTCTTTGGGCTTTTGATCCAATTCTTGTCCAGATCGCTAACGTCGGGGATGGTTCTAGGTGACTTTGGGCCATCTCCCGTGTCGTTGAAGCGGTCCAGCATGTGCCGGATCTGCGGTGGGTTGATGTCGACGTGGAAGTCCTCCGATATCTTACGCTGGTTGCGGGCATCGAAGAGGGCCAGCGTCATGAAGAATGGTTCAGGCTAAAATTAAAATAACAATCAGATGCAACTGAGACTTTTAATATTTACAAATACAAAAAAAAATATAACTTAATTGCAGTAAAGATAATTATGGTGTCAAGTTTATGATGAATAACAATTATGTCTAACATGTACCAATAGTTTACCCAAAACAGAAATTGACAAGAAAGTAATGTTCAGGAACACAAACGCTGTAGTCAATGTTAATTTCTGATTACTATTTTGATACTCTCTGTTACATACAGAATATAATAATCATTATCCATGCTTTATGCTTTGTTTTCCATGGTGTAGAAGCAGATTTACTAATTCAGTCCAAACCAACATCAGGATTAAATTTCAGCAGAATACGGACCACAGTGTTCTTTCTTTCCTCCATCTTGTATATGGTGCATTGTTATAATACTAAACACTAAAACACAAAAAGGGTGTTGGCTTTATTAAAGATACTTACATTGAAGAATTTGGGGTTCCTATCCCCCGACTATGTTAACTCATTGCTGGAGTTGAGGGCTGACGATAACCTAAAGAGTAGTTCACACACGAGTCTACAACAAAGCGTTTCCTGAACTAGATGTACATAATGTCATATAGAACACATTGAAGTGTTCTTTTTAAGATATTTACATTGAAAAATGTAGCGATTCTGTTCCACAACTCTGTTGATTCGTTGTTGGAGTTCAGTGCAGACGACAATCTAAAGAGCAGTTCAGACACCTCCACAACAAACCGTTTCCCAATCTACATGTATAATACATAAAAGTGTTCTTTTTAGGATACTTACATTAAAAAGTTTAGCATTTCTGTCCGCTGACTCTGTTGGTTCATTAATGGTGTTCAGTGCTGATGATAACCTAAAGAGCAGTTCAGACACCTCGACAACGATGCGTTTCCCAAACTCTTCCTCATAAGGTTTACACTCTGGCTCTCCTGTAGCCTTCTCGCCATGCTGTAATGACAAACAAAGGGAAACAGTGTTTACACCATACAGACAGTGCTCTTGCCAGTACTTGACACCCTTAGTGCTTGCGGGTGCATAACACCTTTGGTGCTAACACCAAGCATGGGGATTTCAGACAAATACGGCATTGGTTATTCTCCCCATCAATGCATACATAAACATCCAAAAAATTGCTTTGATCTGTCCAAATCACTCGCTGAGATGCTACTAAACCATATTTCAATCAATTGAGACCAAGGGTTTACAATTTTTGAAGGCTACATACTCATAGTATGTTCATGTTATATTATTAAAGCTACATATCTGTACATCTAAATAAAATCCTAAAATAATCAAAATGTTTGCGCTTAATTCCACATCGTTTTTAATATTTCCAGACTTTAAAAAAAAATTCAAAGTCTTTTCATTCTCAAGACCTTCTTTCCTTTTGAAATCCCATGACATAAATGTAATGTATGTTTTCAAATTCATGGGACCCTTTTTTTTGGGGGAGGGTGGTTGCATCAACTCTTTGCCCGTTTTGGTTGCCTACGGGAACAACACTGGTTAGTCATTGTCAACATTTATCACATGGATACATACAACATATACAGTATACTCCAAATACTGTGATAATCTAGAGTGTCAATCCGTACCAAAGCCCATACTGATAACACCATGTATATGTATGCGGTAGATAATCACCTGCATTCGAGGGTAGAGCTGGAACAATTTCTGTCTATTCTCCCTTCTCTTTTGTGCATTCATTCTTTCCGTTTCTCTGGCATACTTCTGGAGCTCCGGGTGCTTGCTGTTCTCCAGACTTTGCATGAAGGACTCTGGCTTTCCCGTCGGTGATAGGTCATCGGCATATTCTGTGGACGTTACAGAAGTAGTTATAATGAAAGGGAATCATAAACCTGAAGGAAGGAACTCAATATTATCAATAATAACTTCAATACCATCATTTCCATTATCTTCATCTTCATCTTCATCTTTATTTTCATCATCATCATCATTATCATCATTAATTAGGTGGTCTGTCGGTATCGACAGATCACCTATTGATTTCGTCAGAATTTTCTTTCTTATTATTTCTTTATTTTTATTTATTTCTCCGCACTTTTTTGTGTATAAGATAACTCCAGATTGGTTTTGTCAATTTCTTTCAATTTTGGCACAGTCATAGGTCATTGTCATGAGACGTGACAGGAACATTTTCAAGGTCATCAAGTCTTCATGACGTCATCCAGGCGCCATTTTGTGTTTTTTTTGGTACTTTCAACTCATGATCATATCTTCATAACGGAAAGTCATTTCTCATTCATATTTATCATGATCAAGGTCAATATCCGTCCGGTCAATTTCAGGTCAAAAAACGCGCGCGCATGCGTACGTCCGCGCGTCAGCGTGCGCGCAAAATTTCAAAATGCTCCAAATCGTCTCAAATTCATTTCGGATACGTTTTAGACCATTTTAAGCATTTCGTGACGGCCGAACGCAACATAATTCCTCCTATCTTTTTTTGGCATGATATTCCTCATTTTTTCTGAACAATTTGATACCATGTTTATCCTTTTATGACCATTAATAACGGAATGAGCGTCCGTTCAAGAAACATGTCCGTGCGCGCGATCTCTTGTAATACATAGCATATATGGGCAAAAACATGCCTATACAAAATTCATTGTAACTCTTCAGAATGGATGGGAACTCCCAATTTTTTTCATATTTGGATAGATTATGAGTCGGAGATATGATTTCATGTCTCATTTGACCCTCAATTAACTCATGACGTCATCATAATGGCCTCCGAACTCAAAATTTCAATTTGCATATTATGACGTCAGCATATTTTTGGAAAATTGATTGTATCTCTGTAAATATTGATCGATTTTCTTCCAAATTTTGATTTGTTCTAGCTGAGACAATTCTCTACAAATGCAGGTTCCACGATTTTTCATTTTGACAAAGGCATCATGGCGTATTTTTGCGATTAAAGGAGGCATGTCAATTTTTCACATTTTGCGTGTATTCTCTATGGGACATGACTTTTCTCAAAACTGGATTCTACATTCCCGTCTTTCGCGAGCAATATCTCCGTCGTTTTAGTTTTGTTTTTGCTGAGCTTTGAGTATGTTGTAGCTGAGACAATAAGCTATCACAAGTGTGCCCTTTATTTTTCGATCAGATGCCGGGATCATGCTCATATTTCACTTGCAAAGTGGGATTTGAGAATTCCATTTTCCGTTCACGTGTAATGTCTATGTGGATTATTTTGGTATAGTGGTCATAGCACTTGCCTCCCATTCCGGCGACCCAAGTTCGATTCCTGGTGGGTCATTTTTTTTTTTTTTTTTTTGCCGTCGTTTTAAATTTGATTTTATGATCTTCTTCGACTATTATAACATATTATCATATACAATCACAAACAATGTAATAAAATGCCTAATTTTGCGTGTTATATCTATGGGAGAAGAATGTCAATCGTTTGAGTACAACCCTATGGGAAATCTGGTATTAAACCTAATATAGGGTTTATCTCCCAACTCTGCTACAATATCAAATCACCTTGCTAGTCTCCTTCCCAGACGTTTTTACTTTTTCCAGTTATTCAGCCCAAGGTATATGCATGTTTACGTCTCTCCCGTGGACATAGAATTGTTTACTTGTCTATACTTCTCTCTTTCTCTATATTAAATTCTATTTATGCTGGATATATTGAATGCATCGTTCTCCATTGCATCTCTCTCTTTCTCCTCTCTCTTGCTCTGTTTCCCTTCTCCTCTCTTATTTTGCCCCTCTCCTTCTCTTGCTCTGTCTCTGCATATATATCTCTCTACTCTTTTACCCTCTCCTCTCTCTCTGCCTCCCTCTACCTCGACCTCTTGCCTTGCCTCCCTCTTATTCTCTTGCTCTGTCTCCCTCTGCCTCTGCCCTTCTCTTTTTCTTCTCTCTCACCCTCTACCTCTCCCGCCTCTGGTTCTCGTTCTCCTTCTATTATGTCTTGTAATGTTCCTTAATTTTCTATAGCTCTGCCCTTTGCCCTTTGGCCTTGGAACTCAAAATACGAATTTGCATATTATGACGTCAGCATATTTATGGAAAATTGATTGTATCTCTGTAAATATGGATCGATTTTCTTCCAAATTTTGATATGTTGTAGCTAAGACAATTTTCTACAAGATCAGTTATTCAGATTACATAACAGACCACCTAATTCGTCTTCATGACGAATTACATTTCTAGTTTCAATTATATACCTCACTTTAGAAATCTAGCCATCTGATTGGTCGAAATTGGAGTCGTAATTTTAGCCATGCCCCGCCTACCAGTCAATAGTCTTTTAAAAAGTGCCCTCATACCCGCCTACCAGTCAAAAAATTGTCTTTGTGCGAGCGCGGACACCATACAGTGCTTTTTGTCTGCGATTCCCAAATGATTGAAACTTTCAGTCATTTTTCCAGCGAAGATTAACAGACAGTGTCTCAGATTTTCTGTGATGTTTTAACCAATCTTTACTCGATAAAAGGATAAGGTACGAATTCTTGGTAGATTTTTGTTTCAATTCGGCATATAAAAGACATATTGACTGCTTTAATATTCAAGGTCTAGCTGTTGGCTCTCGAGCGTGCACATCCTCGGCGCACCGCCCACCCAGGCGCGCCTCGGGTTCATGGCAGGATGTGCACATTCTCTTGAGCCTATAAAACAGCCAGGCTTCTCAAAGCAGTCGATATCTCTATAATATATCACAATCATCATCGTAACTATCATTTGTCGTTGTCATTATCATTATTATCACCACCATTATCAGCCTCCTTCTTCTCATCATCAACATCATCACATTCATCATCATCATCATCATAATCATCATCACCATCACCTTTATCATTCAAATATGAAGTCTACGTACCTTGATCTAGATCATCAATGGAAGACACACTCTGCTTGTCGCTGTTGGAGTCGGCTTTCTGTTGCTCAATCACCTTATTGAGGGCGCTATACCACTCCTCCATCTCGGCTTCACTCTCTGCAGCGATGTTGTACACCTCGTTCTTGTCCATCCTAAGTTCCATGCCATATTTCCGACCTTTAACCGTCTGTGAAAATAAATAAATATGAACATGGGCTCACGTTTAATATTTGCAGATAAAGATGCTTGTTCTATGTGTTTTTTTAATATTTGGGTTTCCTGTTGTTTGTTTGTTTGTTTGATTGTTTATGTTGTGAGTATCTTTCTGTCCATTGTGCTGATATTTCATTATAATCCTAAAATGCTCCATATATAATAATACATGTATTTTCATATTTACCCAGGGTAGCCTCATCAGTTCTAATACTGTTCTCCCTGAGGTCCCTGCAATCATACACTTTATTCCATTGCTATTTTTTAACTTATTTTTAAACGTAAAATTACTAAACATAGAAGTGTTTTATCACAAATGAAATGCTTAAAGTGACTCGGTAACATTGCCTCAGATTCTGAAACAAAATCCTGGATATTAGCTCATGCTGCAATCATAATTATAAACCTTTAGGTCAGTCCGGAATCCCATGACTTTTACATGCCGATCGCCTGTCTGATTATCAAGATATTTATGATTGGAAATCGAAATTTCATTTTTCGTTTTCCTAACGATTTTTATAACACTACAGTCTATTGGGGAAAATGAGTACATGGTAAAACCGGTCACTCAAAGATTTTTACTTATGTGAGGCACTTCATGATCATTTTGAAGCGCAATTTTTTTAGGGCTTCAATATTACACCATATCACAGACACAGATAACACGTAGGGCCATGCATCTCAGATTTAACATTGTTAAACGATGCCTTTGAACAATAGGCTACTTAGATTCCAAGTTGTGCTTGCAAATCTGATTTGTTCATAACTGTTCACAATAATGTAACTGTTAAGTGAATGCACTACAGTAGCATGGTCCCCTTTTAATCTAGTTCTGACTTGAGAATGTTTATTCAGTAAGAAATAGGAGAAAGCTACACTGAGCAAGATACAATGAACGTGTAATGTTCTAAATTGAAACCAATTTATCCCATCAGCGTTAGAGGGTCGCACAGATAGAGGCCAATCAAAACCAATTTATACCGTCACTTGAAACTTGCTTCTCGGATAGTGTCAGGAATGTTTTAAAGGGAGCCCCCCCCCCCCGAGTTTTGGTTATGACGTATCATTTCTTGAAAATCTCAGAAAATAATTCGAAATCAAACCCTAGGAATCAAAGAATAAAACTTAGCAGTGTTCCTTGCCCCCCCCCCCCAATTCATGGTTCTAATTACTTTGATCATTAATTTTCAGTTGTGAACATACCCTACGAGTAAAAAAAAAATATTCTTATTTATGATACAAGGTCGTTACAGCAATGAAAATATAGGACAAATAGGAAGAATTATTGACTGAGCCATATGCTTGTATCTTTTTATGAAACATATCATTTTCTATGACCTGTAATTCAGTTGGTATATATTAATCCTGGACTGAACTTCATTGAATGTTGAATGTGCAAAAGATTTTACACCTTTGAACATTCTTCTGCAAATATTTGTTCAATGTTTAATATTCAATTAAAAATTTATTATTTCAGAAATTAACTTTATGTAACAAGCGAAGAAGCCCACACCACCTTTAACTTGACAAAGAACTTGAAGGAAATCACAGAGTGAGTCACTGATGGAAAGCTTAATGAGGGATTACTAGGCTTCAAAGACCAAGGAAACAATGGATTTAGCTCCTTTGGTGAGAAACAATATAAAACCTATCTAGATGTAATGACATAACTGATGAGATGATCTCCCCATTACCCCTCGTCCTTCTTTCCTCCTATCCCCTTTTCTTCTCTTCCCGCCCCTCCTCATCTTTCCCCTTCCTCTCATCCCCCTTCCTCTCATCCCTTTCCTCTTCTCCCCCTCCCTTCCTCTATTCTCTCGAACCCATCCTTCCCTCCCTCCAACCATCCCTCTCTCCCTCCTTCCCTCTCCACTTGTCTCCTGGCCCTTTCCTTCTCTCTCCTTCTCTCTCCTTCTCCACTTTCCCCTTCCTAACAATAAAGACTTCTGTAACTAAAACAATCAATATTTATAAACAAAATGAGGAAATGTTTCCATATTGAAGAGTTCAGGTATAACTTGCATATTTTGCTTTTGAAGACCGGATGGTGAGAATAACAAACATTGTGATTACAAGAAAATCTGTATTCCTAACATTGCTAGGTTACCAAAAAAAGAATGACATTGCTGTCAACATTTGAGTTAAACATAGACAGGGCTTACATGTACTGAGAGTTCGTTAATTTTTTTTTTAATAAGTTCTCTATGGAAAAATAGTGCAACAGCCCGTCTTATATCCATGGCCAATTATGCACTAAATTCACCATTAAAAATTATATGATACTCCTAACAAGCCAAGCCGACATATTATCATCAGCCACTAATCACTCGCATTTGCAGGGATGCATGGTCAAATTCCGCCACAAATTAACTGCTCATCAAGCTGCTAAGGTCTAATGATTACCGGCTATCGACCGTTACGATCAACCTTCAATGTTACGTCCTCCTCTGTGAATTTATTAGGGTTGTGCCTCGCTGGGCACATTTATTGGTATTGGAGGATACCTCCACCCCCTCCACTTCCCGGACTCCTCTACCTATCGAGGTTTTTCAACTGTCTGTGTCAATATGTCTCTCATTCTATTTCAGAGATAAATCTGATTTCCTTAAAATTGTGAGAAAATTTGAGAGCCAGGATGAGAGCCAGGATGTTAACTCAATAATACTTCTAAGAGTTATCGCCATCCTGGCTCTCTTCAAAAAACTGTATTGAGGTACATGGACTGTAACAATGATTCAATGAATACCGGAACACTTCTCAGAATATACAGATAGATGGCTGGCCTCTATGTGCAGGTGTAGGTCACCTTCATATTGAAGCTGAGAAGCATGTGTATCACTGGAAGGCAATCACAATGAGGGTATCATAATACTAATTTGTAATATTCCTCTCATTAAAGGACTACAATCACGGGTATTCTTCAGTCATCAGCTTGTATTCCATATCAAATTGTAAGCTACAAGTATCCTTCATTCATTAACCCATTGCCTACGGGAGCCAAGTGATCCCTGTATAAAGCCTATGGGAATGGGAGAATTCAGTAGCCAACGTGTTAATAACGCGTTAATAATGTAGGCCTGATATATGCACATGTCGGATGCAGCTTCCCTAAAAATCAGGGCAAGCTGTGTACAACTTCCTATAATGTTATACACATTCAACATATATCTATAGACCTGTACATCCACATCTAAAGTAGATATAGACATTGCGAGACCCCCCAAAATAGGTGGTGACAAGCCCTGGAAGACTAACATGCTCATTTAAAATACAGCATTCATGTACATGTACACTGTGTGTGTGGAAGTACCCCCATCCCATCCCCACCTTATCCCCATAAACCAACTACTCTGTCCTACTCTGTCAATTCAATATCCAGAATTGACATTCAAGAGCTCCTTTCATATCTTTTAAAGTGGGACTACTTTATCTGACTACCTTCATAAATGCTTCAAGAAAAGCACAGTCTTGGAAGATCTACAGAGTTAACTCAGCATCTGAAGGAAGAAGGAAGAAGGAAGTCCCCTCCCCCTCCTCTAACTACCGGCACTTCTCCACTCAATTTATATTTATAATGAATTAACTTGATATTCACACAAATCCTGCCCTACTTGTATCTTTGTAGAAAATAACTTTCTCTACCTTCATAAACAATCACAGATATCTTTTTATTTCAGGGGCTCCAAACTGAATCAATATTTTTCACAACAATTTAGTGAGGGCTTATAGACATGTACTTGGCATCTAAAAGGAACCACCCCACTCTCCCATCACTTCATTAATTCTTCATCAGTATTCGTCTGCCGCTGATTCCCTTTTCTCCCCTTGCAACCCTCGCATCATACCTGGGAATAGGTTGCGATGGTTAGACAAGCGACAGGACTTTGCATGATGGGATGAACGTACCCCGTGGGTAGATGAGGCCCTCGTGTGTTCCACCAGAGTCGTCACGAAAATGAGCTGCCCGTTTTATTGGATATTGGCTTGCGGGATCATAAGAACGAGATCATGTGCGATTTCTTAGTGACAGCGGGGTATTGTTTTGCCTGCTTGACGTAAGAGTTCCCTTGCGAATCGATGCCAGAAGGGAAGGAAATGAAAGGGGCTTGAGCCCTTTTTATAGCACTGGGGTAACAATGAGGGAACAGCACTGTGAGCGAGCTTGTGATCCATTTTAATCAAATGTCAGTTAAAATGCTGAACGTAGATTATATTCTTACATAGCCAGCAATTTAATGCTACAGATACATGTTTATGAAACTAAACATCTATGTTTTTAATAAAGGATATAAATCATATACAATAAAAGAAATACACATTCAAACTTTCATGTAAATTTTGACCTAATCATGTACTGTAATGGGTCATTGTTTTGTCATAAATTGTTTTGTCATAAATTGAACTCTCTTTCCTTTTTTCTCTCTTTCTCTCATCCCTCAACTTTCTTTTGACTTTTGTTCCCCTTCTCTCTCTCTCTCTCTTTCAAATTTTATCTCTCTTTATCCTTTCCTTCTCCTCTGTTCCACTATTTCACTCTATATTTCTTTCTTTTTTCAATTTACTGGCAAAGTGATATTCACCATGATTTTCCTCAAATATATAGTAAGCTTATCCTTCACATTGAATATATCAAATATCAATTTTAATCGATATCATTATAGTGTAGTATTCATATTAATATACCATTTTATAATTTACAATCGTTTTTTTTTGTGTGTGATGTTTTTCCTACTGTAACTTATTACTGAATTTTTAAATCCACTGTTTTTTAATGCATTTTTATATGATACAATGTGAACCAGGTATTGTTAGTCTTCAGACTTTTTATTTGGTATATTTTTAATAAAACTGAAATTGAATTGAATTGAATTGAAAATTGAAATCAAATTCATACTTTTCTATATTTCTATATACATGTAATTCATTCCCTCAAAACTCAACAAGATTACTGACATGGACAATGAAAGAATAAGATTCATGAACACTTGTATGCAAAGTCCTAATGAAGGCTATAGTTCTCTTTCTAGTTATATATTTCAATATGCTTTATGTCTTCAGAAGAAGATTTGTCAAACTTTTCCACATCAATTTGAAATTCATTTCTCATTCATTTTCTATGAAATCCAACCAATGTTTGCGATAAATAGATGTACGAATAAAAACAGAACAAATATGTAAGACAATTCGATTCTATCTATAATGTAAAACTTTCAAGGGAGAGCCATTAACGGTCTCTCATTTCAATTTGTATGATTATTAGACAGGATCCTATATTCTGCTCCAGGCTAAATCTGTATAAACTTCATCCCTCCTGCTCCAATACCATATCATGTAATAAGGCAATGTTGAAAGGTCATCGAAATAAGGCTTAAATAAACCATTAGCAGGGGGTATATTAAGTTTCCCAAGGAGGTATACAGCGACGGATTGATTTTCAGTATTGCTGTACAAGAGTTTTCCTTCAAATCAATGTAATAGGCATCATAATCCAGATTTCTATTGCAGAAGACATTAGTCTCTTTATTTTTTTTTAATTCAAGGGGCTCCAAACTGTATCAATATTTCTCACTACAATAGATAACCCAATCAGTGATTATTATCAAAATAATCATCTCCTTTTTTTTTTTTATCCCAAATGCTTTTCATGATGAATAGCTGTTGTTTCATTTTGTTTGTTTTTTCTTTCATTTAAGAGGGGATGGGTAAGAGGGGAAAGGAAAAAGGGAGAGAGGGAGAGATAGAATCACAGATGAGAGACAGAGACAGAGACAGAGACAGAGACAGAGACAGAGACAGAGAGAGACAGACAGAGAGAGAGAGAGAGAGAGAGAGAGAGAGAGAGAGACAGAGACAGAGACAGAGATAAAGATATAAGAGAGACATAGATATATACAATGCAGATGGGAGTTAGGGAGAGAGAGAATAGGGGGTATAAAGACAGCAGAGATGAGATAGAGGTGATAGAGACAGAGAAACAAACAAACGAACACACACCAAAAGAAAGAGACAAAGACAGAGGCAGTGACAAACAGAGGCAGTGACAAACAAAGACAGAGACAGAGACAAAGACAGAGATAAAAACATAGCCAGAGACAGAGGATTAGAGACAGACATAAAGTTACAGAGAGAACTGCAAAAAACACTCCATGTACATGTACCTTATCTCAGGACAATGCCTACTGCACCCCCTCCCCCTTCTCCCCTAAATATTCATGATCATATATGCCCTTTAGCAATCCTAACCCATTTCATTTAAAGTGGAATTCTTCTCACTCCAGACCTTATGACAAGGATTCTATTCTACTTCTACTCTTTAATGCGATTCACCAAACCATCTGGACCCCCGAGTCCCAGAAGACAGCATGTCTGACTTACGCCCTTCTGGCAATTCATCCATTTTTAAGATGCAGGACGGTGTCATTGACTCGTAAAAACAGAAATGGAAGGAATAATGTGCATCTCATCAAGGAGAGCTGCTTTAAATATCTCTTTCATATAATGCATTTAGGCAATTATTACTATGAGTAGTCGAGCCATATTATCAATCCTCTGTGGTACTATGAACATATATATTTATCATCTGTATAGAGCCAGAAGGGCATTAACTCATTTCATTTTTCATACAGATAACATCCTTCTGACTACATACAGAATATCTACAGGTACATATACAATGTACATGCATGTTGTATATAAACTTTAAAGTGTGTTGTAGGTTTTCACCTCGAACTCGTCATTGATATCATGAACAGACGAATCCGTACAGTAATACATATGACGGATTCGTGGGTTCATAATAAATGCTGATGAACTGATATGTCACAAAGTTGACAGCATCGGATGACTGGGATCAAACAATTTTGATTGAATATCTTAAAACCTCCTGAGCTATTAAAATGGTGTGTGAAATTTGACCTGTGTAAAATCATCTATAAAAATTCCCTTAAAATCAGCCTGGGAACTTAGGACCTTCTGCTAGTTCCAATTAAAACCCGTCAACGGCGATCACACAACAAGCATGAGAAGTCACAGGTTTCTGGAGTGGAATTTGAAACACTTATCCTAATAGGGTCACACATGCTCAATCTCACTACAGCTTTGCTGTCGTGGATGAGTTTGGAATCAAAGAAAGGTCTTTTCATCTTCACCGAATGATCGTACAGTCTATATTAAGCATGTTTCAGGTCCATTTTAAACTGATGCGGAAGATTGCCTCACATATAAGCTATATCATTTTCTTTGAATGAAAGCAAAATAAAAATTCAGTCCTTACCTTTGTAACTTCCTGAAGAGAGTCGAGGTACATATTGCCTTTTGCTTCTGTGCTCTTGTCATCTTTGTGGTACTCTAGCAAGAAGGACCTATCTGCAAGCTGCTTCAGGTAGAAAAATCTTCTCTTGTAGGACTGCAAAAGAACAAAACAAGGACAGAATCCAAACATTATACCATAAATCTCTGTGTATAAGACGCACCCCTATTATGGGGGTCAGGAAAAAAAGAAAAAAAGAAAAAAAACGAGGCGACGGCCTCGCCCCACACCCTTATATGATATTCTTGCCGGGGTTTCTACCCTAATATCGTTCAGTAGGTCCTGAAGAAGCCGTGAACTAAAAATGGCATTTGTACAACAACAAATCAATGTTATATTACCTTCTAAATTATACCGTCCCACACCCTTATATATTTTTGCCAGGGGCTCCTACCCTAATATCGTTCAGTAGGTCCTAAGGAAGCCCTATACCAAAAATGGCATTTGTACAACAACAAATCAATGTTATAAAGTTATTTGGGAGCTCCAAAAAGACGCCCCCGCCCCCACACTCTTAAATTGAAATTTTTGCCGGGGGCTCCTAGCCTAATATCGTTTAGTAGGTCATAAGGAAGCCCTGTACCAAAAATGGTGCTTTTATCCGGCAAGTAACGATAATCGATAAATTTGACACTAAGCCACCTGACTATTTCTGGTGACTTACAAATGAAAATGAGGTTATTTCGGTCATTGGTTACAATTTTCCTAAATCAATATTTTTTGGAGAAAATATATGATAACCATTTTGGATTGCCAGGAGTGGCTTAGGACAGTGCATACCTAAATATTATTAATTTTGAGAGACAGTGGGGTGTTACACTCTATTTTGTATACTTTTCACACAAAATATGTCAGAATATGTCAGAAAAGGAGAGGAATCTAGGGTTCAAAGCAATATCTTGAAGGCCTCAAGGAAGGATGTTCCTCCAAAATAGGAATGGTTGGCAGCTATGAGATACATATATGGGATGACATACATATGAAACATCACAGGGAAAAGCTGCAATGAGGACAGAATGTTTTACATTCTAAAATGTAAAAACAAAAAACACAATCATTTTGAAATGTAAATTTTAGTGTAAAATAATTTGTCCTTTAAGTCATGTTACATACCAACATCCCTTGTCATCTAACCAAAAACAAAATATAGATAAGACTGGAAATGATTTCTTTTAAATGAATAGTCTTGTCAGAATCAGTGGCTATGATGGGAATCTCTGTTGAGGGTATGAAGGAACATACTTGCTGGAAGCACCCCAACCGTGTACCAATCAACTAAATTGAACCAGTCTGTGCATACATTAACATTCAACACCGATTGAACGTTGCTCTTTGAGCTATCGAAAGAAACACAAAAGTGACCCTTTATTTCATAACATAATTCTGAGCCCCATTTCAGTATAAATCATTACTATTTGAAAAGGTGGTTTCACAAACTGGAGAAGGCATTGATGAGTGGCCCAGCTGGTTCCATCTGTTTCAGAGGAGGCATGACCAACCTTTCTTCTTGGCTACTCTCAATAACATTGAATTTGTTTTACAAGAAGGGGTGCCACAGGCGACACATATGGAAACTGTTTCTATTTTTAAATTACTTATATCTTCATGTGCATTGTATCATGAATTATCATAAACATTGACCAAATACATACAGTTTCATTCTTTTATTAAAATAGTAGCATTGACAATATGCATCTTTTCTTAAAAGTTTTACAAAGAAGGAAAAAATGACATGTAAATTTGTGTAATTTATTATACCAAACCATTACAAATTATAATAAATTATATATAAATTATATGAATTACATAATTAATAACAGTGACTTTATTAGCATAATTTGTAATGTTTTAGGTATAATAATAAATATGAAGATATATTTTCTTGAGATTTTACACACTACAAGAAAAATAATGACATACATTTTTTTGTATATACCTATTAAGCTAAAAAATTAAAAATGTTAATGAAGCCCTTGAACTTTCAATATTTTCAAGCAAATTTCAAGATTTGATATGGTAACATTTAACAACCTATAAGCTATAAAATCGTTCAAGACCATAATTCAAAATGTCCAGTCCAATTTCGCTCAAGATGCTACACATTGTAATTCATCCAAAGTCTTAGCTTCAATCCTGCACACAGCACACAATGTACTTTGCATCGGCATGATGCATCACAGCTACGGTATGGCTGTGTATTTACGGCCAGGCAGACAGTGTTTTATTATTTATCTTTGAGAGCGCTGCCTTGTATAGAGCCTGCCTCACACCACCATTTTCTCATAACAACGAGGCCTTGCATAGTACGACGACCTGAGATGAGCTGTATCCAATACTTGGATTGATGGAAGGAAAACAAGGGGAAGGAAGGATATGATAGTGAAGATAAGGAACAGGAACTGTAAAAGGAAGATCGGAAATGAGAGCGAAACGGAGAGGAGGGAGGGGTAGAGGGATGGGGAGGGGAGGGAGGGGTAGAGGGATGGGGAGGGGAGGGAGGGGGCACTGATTTGGAACTGCTTTTGAATGTACAGGTCTTTCTTCAAATTAAAATGGAATGTGAAGAGTATAGAAAGACAAATTTTGCATTTGTGAGCAAGAGAGAAAAAGAAAGATAATGACAAATACAAGAAAGAATAAGGAAAAGACAGAGAGATAGAGAGGAAGAATGTCATTGCTTTAAAGCTGGCAGATGCAAACTGTATTGGGACTATCAGAGAAACTTATGATTCTCTTGAACTGCACAAAATTAGAATGGGGCAAGGAGCGATAGCAAAAGAAGAAGACAATATGACAGTAAGAAAGAACAAGTAAGGCAAGTAAACAGATCAATAGAAAGGAGAAATACATGTTTAAGAAGAATGTGAGAACTGATAAAACTACATGCACAAGTATTGAGAAAAATCTGGAAGTGCAGGAGACACGTTGAAACTTCAAATTCATATGTGCAATGCAATCTATTCATTTAGCATTGCAAACATTATAGATGACAGTCGTGAAAAAAGCCCTCTATTTGATGAGTTGCTTGCACTATACTCAACCTGTGTATATATATGTATGCAACGCTGCATGCAATAACCGATCCAAAACACACCGCTCAAATAGTTGTAAGACACTTGCTCCTGCAACAATTTCTCGTGTCAATTTCAGACACAAACCATAGTCTTCACTTCAACCCTGGACACTATACCTAACCCTGACACTATACCTAACCCTAACACTATACCTAACCCTAACACTATACCTAACCCTAACACTATACCTAACCCTGATACTATACCTAACCCTAACACTATACCTAACCCTAACACTATACCTAACCCTGATACTATACCTAACCCTAACACTATACCTAACCCTAACACTATACCTAACCCTAACACTATACCTAACCCTAACACTATACCTAACCCTAACACTATACCTAACCCTAACACTATACCTAACCCTAACACTATACCTAACCCTAACACTATACCTAACCCTAACACTATACCTAACCCTAACACTAGACCTAACCCTGATACTATACCTAACCCTAACACTATGCCCAACCCTAACACTATACCTAACCCTAACACTATACCTAACCCTGACACTATACCTAACCCTGACACTATACCTAACCCTAACACTATACCTAACCCTAACACTATACCTAACCCTTACCCTAAACCTAACCTAAAACCCACTTGTAACCTGAAACCTAACCCTATATCTTTGATGTAATAAAGCCAGGAGCAGTCGTCACATGCAGAAGCAAAATGGTCGGGTCACCCCCTCAAATGCCTGCAAACATCACAGTTACATAGCAAGAGTTGGGAAATCTCTCATACTAAGATTAGGAAAGCACTGTATTTTGTGTGCTTTTTCAAATGTCTTTAATAAGGGAAAAAGACTATTAAAGATTCAAAACACTGACAAAAATAGGAATCATTCCTCCAAAATAAGAGTTGTTGGCAATGTTGCCAGTCAACTAGGGCAATAATTTACCTGACATTTTAGACCTAAAATTGGAATGACAGAGTTTCATCCCTTCATGATTGGCGTCTTCCATTATTAATGCTACATACAATCACAATGCTGCGTACAATATTGGCATAACGGTGGGGAGATGGCTCTTAAATGAATGGTGAAACACGTCTAAAGTGCAATCGATTAGTACTGGGTTCAGTACTCCATTCATTCCACCATCATCCTTCCTGATGGCCTTGGGGAATTTCAAAAAACAAGGGAACCTGGTATAAACATGTAAGCTCTGTACAATATATTGTGGAGGAAGCCATTTTGTTTTTGTGCAAAACTGCTACAGGTGTTTGTACAATGGAAGAATCAAGAAATCACACTCAAACTCTCTACATGAAAGGTGTATTTGATGAAATATTCTTTATTTGTACAAGATTTTTTATCTTATGAAGAACAAGCATTTGAACTTGTGTACTTTTTGTAACGAGTTTACAAAGAATGTTTTCTTTTTAAAAATCAAAGAAATAAAATCATAATTGTTGTTGGTGTGTGGAGACCAAGGGGAGGAACAACTAAAGAATATCATACCACACAGGTAGCCCCAGCCCTAACCCTGACCATAAGCCTGATCCTGACCCTAACCCTAACCCTAATCCTTAACCTAACCCTAACTCTAACCTTCATATATTGTACTGACGCATGGTAGGGTATTCCACAGTTCAAATACAAATGAAAAAGGGAAAATTAAAGATTAAATAACATTCATGGACATTTTCAGCTCATGCATATGACAAATGGATTTATTCAGAAACTGAGAAACTGAGGTGGCATTGAGAGCAAAATCAACTCAGGAAATTTTCATTCATCTCGCTATTCAACTCAGCAAAGCTTCGCTCAGTTTTACTATAAAACTTTATAAATGGATTTATTCAGAAACTGAGAAATTGAGGTGGCATTGACAGCAAAATCAACTCAGGAATTTTCATTCATCTCGCTATTCAACTCAGCAAAGCTTCGCTCAGTTTTACTATAAAACTTTAGCCATGTGCAAGTGCAATTTCACTAATGCACACATGTACAACCTGTATGTGCATATTTGGATACCTGTTACACAAATCACATTGAATAAGAAGTTCAGACGTACATTTTTTATATGTACGCCCATAAATTGTATATATCCTTTGCTTCAGGAATCCTTGGTTGCATATACTGCCAGATTTATTTCAAAATTTATTTCTGTAAAGCTTTGATCATTTCACTATACATGTATATATAATAATAATAATAATAACAGTTCGTCCTTATATAGCGCATTTCAGGACCGCAGGCCCTCTAAATGCGCTTTACAGATATATATTATTACCCTGGTCATCGGATTCATGCTTACTCGCACACAATGTATGCACATTCTCCACTCCCTGGGGAGCATTCCAGCCAGTCGCCATTTTACAAGTGCCACTTGCTAATCAAACCACATTGACTTTCGCATCCTACGGGGTACACATTTAACACCTGGGTGGAGAGTGGCAGGTGTAGATCAATGTCTTGCCAAAGGACATGATACATTATATAGTTGTAACTTTAAACTTGTGCATGTGTGATTGCATTAATGCACATTTGCAGGTGTCCATTTTTGTAAAAACTGTAATACATGAATTTTATGAATAAGAAGACTCACCCGCATAAATTGTATATCTCCTCTGCTTCCAAACGGTGTTTTGTGTAGGAAGCCTTGCTTGCATATACTCCCGGATGGTGAGAGGAGGGAGTCGTCTTGTTTATTCTCGTCTGTTTCGTCCACTTCATAATGCTGTACGGCTAGCTTGTCTGGCATACGATAGCTGGAAGAGTGACAGACGATTTTTTTTTTCATTTTCATTTTTCATTCATCAAAAAATACTGCAGATAGAAGAGGTATTATCCATCCTTCTCTTTTATTCATTCTCTCTTTGAAAAAGACAAAAAATGGTTTTATTCCGGCCTTCAAGTTTTTTCAATCATTCAGCTTGCTACTTGTAATCCTTTTTTACAAGTCATGCTTGTCTCTCCCTAACGTAAATATCAAGTATTGAATCTAATGTAAAATTATTCAATTTCACACTAACAAAAGCTCATGAATTTTGCCAGTGTTCCTGATTCAAAAAGGTATAATATCATGAAATTAATGAATTTAATACAACAATAGATTTTTGCTGTTTGCAAAGTTCTTGCCACAAATATGACCTTCATTAAAAAAAAGGTGTTACAGTAATTCATTATTAAAGAAGAATTAATTAATCAAATCACCTACAAATAATTTGTGTAAATATAATAGAAACAAAAAGAATGATGAAATTAATCAAATAGCTTACTTTGGTAAATCTTGATAACTCCCTGCATACGCTGCATATTTGTTGTTGATTACTCTCCATTCTGATGTATAGCTATTTATACACTACAAACAAAAACAAACAAACAAAAAATATCATTATTATTATCAATTAAAAAAATCAAAGGTATAAACAATACAAGAAATTATACATAATTAATAAAAGGCAAATCATTGGACAATCATCCTAGAATGAAATCACATTAAACAAAATTAAACATCACATTAATTTCAAATCTGGTGTGTCTGAATAAACAAATGTTTCTTTAGGAAATAAAATGATACAACTATTGTCACCTTTGGCATGAAGGCATCAAGGCAGCAGAGCTTAGGGTGACAAAACATTGATGAAAAATCTCCTTTAAACAATGTTCTTTAACCTTAAGAAGCAACAATACAATTCATACCTTATGAACATTTTTGTTCTTAAGAAATGGTATACTATACAACATTTCCGTACAAGAGTATAAAATAAAGGGGGAGGGGCTCAAAATTTCTACTATTTATTACATAGGCCTACATGTACATACAAGACATTGTCATTCCAAGGTTAATTCCAAACACACAAATCTGTTATAAAGATACGACATTATCACTTTTCCTTATTTCTTTCATTTTATCACTACCTAATTGGGGGAGGGGACACTACGCCACAGAGTCTCAGTTGATATGCAGAGAATAATCACAAGTTAAGAGTCTTACCTCTTTGACAAAGTTAGCGTCAGCTTCTCTCAATGCACAGTCCGGTACTGTTGAACAGGTGGTACGTAATGTTCTAGGGATAGTGGACGCCTGTATGGAATACAAAAACAAAATACAATATACATTTATAATGTGTATGGAAGAAAAAAAGTGTACCGTTAGTGCATGTAAATGTCACTTGAAGAAATATTTACTCAGCATCGCATGTTTTAATGGCGAAGGAGTATGAACAATATATGTGTAATAAAATGATATGTAAAATCAAACAGTCACATTCAGCTTCTCTGTGCTCCCTATTCCTTGCCAGTGCATTTAGAAAAAGGCAGGCATAGAACCAAGTACAGTAAAACCTGCCTATTATGGCCACCCAAGGAAAACACAAGATGTGACCAACTGACCACTGTAGACAGATGGCCTTAATAGAGAGGTGACCACTATTAAGACAGGTTTGACTGTACATGTAACTGCAAAAGTGCAATGAGCTTGCCATAACAATAGATTTCTTTTTTTTAATTTATATCTTATTTATATCTATGTCATTGGCAGCAAACCCCATCCCAGAATACTAATAGTGTACTGTGTTTTGACACTTCTGACACTCATAGTCATACAAGAATGTCTTTCTTGAGTTTTGTCCCCAAAGTAGGCGTTTTAGGCCTGGGCCCCGTCTTATATAAAGAGCTACAATTGATCCAAATCAATCATAAGTCCTCCAATCAAACGCAAGTTTGCAGTCTCCTATCTCTTATGTACATAGTTGCGATTGATATCAACTCTTGACTTCATAAGATTGGACCCAGATCTCACAACAAAATAAGGAATTTAATCCACAACTTAGACTCTAGAAAGTTCATCAATGGTACATGTAACTCATTCTACACCTGATGACAGTAAAGGAGTTAAAGATACTATGTCCCTTTTGCAGCCAACATCGAATTCTGTAGAACTTTGCAGGAATTATGAATATGCCATGTATGTCCTATCTGTGAAATTTAAACGTTAGCAGTGTCCTAATATTCAAATTGTGCAAGGAAACCTGTTTACTTTACTGTCAGACACTATTGAGTGACTGACTGGCTTTTTTCATCTTTGGTAATAACATACATAAAATGAGTTGAAAAGGGTACATGAGCATTTGTCTACATCAATAACCCACTTCTTGTAATGGCCAAAATTAAACTGATTGAATCTTTGCGCAGCATAAAACGTACGACCATTCGGTACAATGGTCTGAAAAATCAGACTATTACTGGCTCTATAGCTCCTAAGTCGATTCGACAACTAATAGTCGTTATTTTCCCACTTAAAGACATTTTCAAGCCCCCTTTTTTTAGGGAAGTTCTAAATTAGTATTGTCTTTCAAATGCCGTTGGAATTTAACCTTTTCATTTTTTTGGCCTGCAAATGGGACATAGTACCTTTAACAAGTGAAAATTAAAAAACAAAAACAAAGAGCAATATCAGTAAATGTCATACCGGTACTCTGCCATTTGCCAGCATGACCTTTGAAGAATATTGCTACTTTATAGAAGAAGAAATATCAAAAATTTTCTCTTATACAGAGCATGTATAATGTCCCCATAAGGGAATATCTCAAATTTGATTTTTAAATTAATTTTAAAGACATAAGTTTAGGCAAGTTGTTTTACCAGTGAGTGTATTAACTGATGTTTATGTTAATGGTACATGTATTTAAAAAAAACTTGGCTCCAGACAAACAGACAAACAAACAAAAGAAGGGCAAGTCAAAAGTATTCATCTGGATCTAAGTACTTGGACATCCCATTTTCCTCTGTGATGAAATCAACAAGGGTTCCAACTGGGATGTTCACAAACTTACATAATACGGTATATGATTTCGAGAAACTGACCCAGGAATGATGTCCCAAACCTTACCAAGTGTTATGAGATTATGAGATAGAACCAAGTACAGTAAAACCTGTCTATTAAGGCCACCCAAGGAAAACAAAAGATGTGACCAACTGACCACTGTAGACAGGTGGCCTTTATAGAGAGGTCTCAAAACCCATCTTTTCAAGCAAATGTAATGTAAATGTAATGCAAATGCAATGGCACCATGCAAGTGCTGTGGATCATCATCATCATCAGTATTATCACATATTTTGATAATTTGTCTCATCTAAGTTCCAGTAGTACTTGCAAATTTAATTCAATCATCAGATAATTATATCAAGGAGTTAACTATATGTATTACACCCCTTTCAAACTGGCCTGATTTTCATCGGATGCATCCGGACGCATCCGATGAAACAGCCACTATGAAAGGTACAGAGGAGAAAAAGCCGATGAAAAGAAGAGAAATAGGCAATTGAATTCTCCTGCTCAAGAGTAGGAGAAAATCTCTTTCTATCGGTGTGACACCGATGAAACAGCCACTGTGAATGCGTTCAGGAGAAAACACCGATCAAAATGGTCAAAGGTCGCAGTCAGTCATGCGCGCTTTATCGTAACCAGCTGCGTTTGTTGACTTTTTGTTAAACATGCTGCATGCTAGCTAGATGGGGCGCGGGATTAATAATTGTGCAATAATTCTTCACTTCCGGCAAGGCCTCGCCACAGCGAGAGAATTTCACCGGCAGTATGAAAGCGACAGCGGGGAAAACGGCGGTTTCACCTTTGTTTACATAAGGAAAATTCAATCGGTATTTTCATCGGTGTGACTCCGATAGAACCTGTTTGAAAGGGTCAAGAGTCATTAACATATGGGACAAAATAGCTTGGACTTAATTGGCCCAGACAAATACCATTTTTACAAGTGATGTCATATTTCTTTCACAGCTTAATAAGCAATCACTGAGCTCATCCCAACATTAATACGTCCAGCGATGACTATCATGCGTTAATCCCTGGTCATTTTCAGGCGCATCGATACGTGCTCTCTCATAATGCTCTTGTATGCATGTCATGGATTTTTCAATCATGAGCCATAGTAATGTACGTGTATGTAATTGATGGATTGATAGTTAATTTGCCAGGAATTTCTATTTAATTGATATACATATTATTAGGACATGTGTTATCAAATAAATGGTTATTACTTGAAGTTGTTGACATTCAGCATGTGTACATGTACTCAAAATAGGAAGAGGATGGCATTACTTCTATGATGAGAAAGTACCCCTTCTGAATAAATGGGGTTTGTTAATTTCTTTTTACCTCATAAACCTGCTCTAGCTCTCTATACTATGTTGATTTCGAAGATTCTCATAATGCAAGTGAAAGTCCTTTTGCATTTCTAAGCTTTCTCTGGTTGTATGATGCGTTGTTTGTAAGAATTCTTTACAATATACATTTAAAGCCCTTTTGCATATCATAACCATCTTGGGCTTTATATCTACTGTGCTCTTTATGAAGATTCTTTAGAATAGTTAAAGTCCTTTTGCATCCCCCAACCTTCTCCAGCTGTATGACATGTGTTTTTGTGAAAACTGTTCACAATAAGCATTAAAGTCCTTTTGCATCTCGTGATAACTCTAGCTACCATATCTAATCTGCTGTTCATGGAAATTCTTCAAAAATGCCTTAAAGCCCTTTTGCATCTCCCAGTTTTCTCAAGCTGTCTACTGTGTCGTTTGTGACGATTCTTCACCAATAAGTCACACAACCATTCCATTCTCAATCAAAATTGTCCCCCGAATTCTAATAAAAACCTTAAATGTCTCACAGAGACTGAGGAATGCTCTCAATATTGAAACAAAATCTCCTGTCATCTGCTTGTAACTGAGAGGTGAGAGCATTATTGGATTGGGGATAGAGTGCTTGGTTATTTCGGGAGATCTCTTTATCTTCAAGACTGTCATGCCCACGGTTTTCTTTCCATTATGATGCAAACTTGTGTAGAGATTTAGTATGTGCTACATGTATAAACCACCCTGACCCCCCCCCCCACCCCCACATAAGCTCACCAATATAAACATGTTTTCATCTTTTGCAACAATATTGTTTATTTTACATGACTTTTATTCAGTGTTGATGTAGCTGCACAATATACATATATATGTTTTTTTTGGTAATGGGGTGGAAGTCATCCTTGATATTCATGATAATTCTGTAACTCGGCCCCATTTGGGAAATTCTATTTTGTACTTCTTTTACATCTTTTCCATGTATTTACATGTACTTTGATATTTCTTTTGATTCACTATTGTGGGTTAAAATTTAACAATCATGGGTGATTCTTACTTGCAATCCCTGCTTCAGTTCACAAGCCCGGGCAGCCCACCCCCCAATCCATTTACACATTATTGCAAAACACATTCAGATTCACACATAGGTACGCATTGGCTAATTTTAAACTGATAACAATTTTTGTGTATGTTTCATAGGGGCTTTGTTGAGGGGAGGGGCAAACAGCTGTCAGCCCCCCCCCCCCTCCCCCTTCAGTCCATGTATTTTTATTTCAATGCCATAGGATAGGGAATACCCCTTCTCTCTCAACATGAATGTCCTACCATCTGCCCACCCTCAACATAGTGACGTACAAAGCTTGAGAGAAATATAAACTAATGTGGAAAATTGTGTCAAATATAAGTAATCCTGAAAAGAATGAAGGCATATATCTTTTCGCCCATCCCCCATTTTTTTCTTCCTGCTGGCTCCAGAAAGTAATAGCCATCTCTTCTAAGACTAAACCTTGCCAGAAAAACAACCTCCCTTCTCAACATGAATGTCAAACCATCTGCCCACCCTCAACATAGTGACGAACAAAGCTTGACAGAGATAGAAAGGAATGTGGAAAAATGTGTCAAATATATTAGTCATCCTGAAAAGAATGGGTGTAAATATCTGCCCACCCCCTTCATTCCTTTCCTCGGGCTTGAGAAAGGAATGGTCATCCTCTCTTGACTAAACCTTGCCAGACAAATAACCTTTTCTCTGAACATGAATGTCCTACCATCTGCCCATCCTGACAACAAAGCTTGAGAGAGATATAAAGGAATGGCAGAAAATGTGTCTAATATCAGTCATCCTGAAAAGCATCAAATCGCCATGACATTTGAAGAGACACACCTCATGTACAAAGCCAGACCTCTTAGCCTTATTTCAAACATGTTTTGGACCAAGCCACGGCACACCGAGGCTGGCTCAGATACTCCATCCTTGTATGGTGCATAATGTCTAGATGCACTTCCGAAGAGTGTTTTAGGAATTATCATGTACCCAAATTCAATTGCATACGTGAATTATGTCAGTAATTTACTTAACAGATAGCTAAGCTAAGTAAAAGGGCTCAAGTCTTATTCAGCTCACATCTACAGTACATTAAGTATTTTATTTAAGTACAACTTTAAGCTAAAATACTTACTGATGGTCATTGTGATGTGTAGCTTTTTATAACCTTCTCATGAAAACCAACATATGCCAATCAAGGCAAAATAATTGACTTACACATGTAGGTCTACTAGGGAGCTGTCTTAACCTTACAGTAAAATAATTAGCCAAACGCTTCAATTGCATGTACATACAGAAGTTGACTTTCTACCTACATGTAAGCCAACCCCATCGTAAAATATTCATAGTTCTGACATAACTATTCAACTGAATACTGACCAGGGGGGTGTTTCACAAAGACTTAGATCGACTTTAAGTTGGACTTAAGTATAACAGGCCGTTCATGCCACTGTTTGCTCTTACCTTTTACTGGCATTTGTCTTTCAAGGGATGTACCAATTGTGGTCTCAAATCTAGTACCAGTATAGAGTTTACATTTTTTGATAGTTCATTATTGAATGAAAAAATATTATCTAAAGATTATAATTTAGAGACCAATGGGGATAGCAACCAATGGCATGAATGGCCTGCCATACTTAAGTCCAACTTAAAGTCGATCTTAGTCTTTGTGAAACACCCCCCTGGCCATCATATTTTGGTACTGGGGCTTTTCATTCCCATCATTTGGAAATTCACACCATTAAAAGACGATATGATGTTGGATGACAAAGAGATAAGTGACTGCTACAATATTAATTACTGAGGTATCAGATTCCACACATATTTCCCTGCTCATCCACACAGATAATTACCAAAGTGATTAAACAATCTAATGAATTCTCCCTTCTGTCCCTTGGCAAAAAACAATCACAAGATTGTCTTTGTTTTCACCACCCCCATCTCAAATTCCCTTTATCCATTCCCTTATCCATCTGCAGACAAAGACTCATATATCACCGAGGTCTCAGCCTGAAATATGGTTTGTTTACATATCAAACATCTTCCATACATTCAAGAACATGGTGATTATCTGCTGCACGGTTGCGTTCACACTACACCGTAATTTCTGATTCTAAATAGATGGGTTGAAATGATAAAGTGGTCGATCCCTTTTGATGTTTATTGTTTGTTTACTTCTGTTCTGTCTTAATTTTGTGAAGTGGTAGGTAAATATGAAAGTTATGATAAATATGATACCGGTAATCGATTTCTCCACAAAACATTTGACTGCATTGAAAACCTGTCATCATTGTACGAAAAACCCTTGGGAGAGAGAAAAAAATTAGCTAATACTTTTTGCAGACTGTAGACTTTCAATTTTTAAGTGCTGAAAATTGCTTATTAACTGAAATGCATCTCTCATTTACCAACAGCGCACTAACCCAGTCCTTTATATTCTTACATATATTTGGAGAAGCATATTATATGCCATGTTGGTAATTTTTGGATTTCACAATTATCCTTTCTTGCAACTATTCTTGAGCCATTACTCAGGATCACTTTTTGTTTTCCAGATGAATCCATCTACATCGTTCTACCGGAATCTTTCTTTTAACAATACATATCTAGAAAAATGACAGCAAGTACATCTTTATTTTGTTTAAATAATTATGTGTCCCTTTAAATTTACACCGCTATAAGTGAACAAAGCAATCATCTCATTGTGTTGTGATCGAGTGGATACGTCACCGGACTGTCGATCACAAGGTCCGCAGTTCGAGTCCCGCCGCGTCACTAATGTCCTTTGGCATGACATTGATCTACATTTGCCACACTCAACCCAGGTGAGGTAAATGGGTACCTGGTAGGATTATTCCTTGCAATGCACTGTGCGCTGATAACAGCTGCCGGAGCTAAAGCTAGGGTAATAATTTCCAAAGCTCTTTGGAAGCGCATAGAGATGTTATTTCATAACGTATTATGCGCTATACAAGAACTGAACTATTATTATTATTCCTTTTGGTAATATAAAAGCAAGTACATCTTTAATTTTGAAAAAAAAAAGTGTCCCTTTAAATATCGTTTGCTAAGAGCCAACAGGGCGTTATCTCAGTGTTAAAGTATATGAGTTAACACCGTTTTGGCTCCAAACAGACGGTATATATCCTGATGTGAACAGAGCCAGTATCTCCATTATTGTAGACTTAAACTCTGTAGAGGAGAATCATCTTCCAATATGCTGGGACAACAGCATGTTCAATAATTAGACGCTTCTCTTGTTTACATAAAACATGCTCAGGCAAGATGTTTTTTCCAACTGATTACATTTTCAAACATGGTTCTTATTCCCCCAATCTTGGTTATCATGCTAAGTGCAAGACAAGCCTATTTTTAGCTGTTGCCAAGATACAGGCATTTCCTTCTTCATTCTATTTTTGCTATTCCTTCACAAATGGATACCTCTTAATCTCTCAGATAGCTAATTATTGTTGTTCCCTCCTGCTTGCCCCTCCCCCCGATATCACTTTTGTATCTCCAGAATATTACTACCCCCCCCCCCCTTCACCATTGTTGTCTTTATACCTGTCAGACTTCTGTCCACCTCTTTCTCTCTTGTTCATTTTCTCTCTCCTAACCCCTTCCCTTTACCATCCCATATGTACTTTCCCCTCTTTCTCTCCCCTTACATATAATGTTCTCTGTCTCTGTCTTTGAGACCCTCCCCTCTCCCCCAACCAATTAAATTTCTTCTCTGGACTCGTGTCTATTGTCAGGTATGTGCCACATGAGTCATTGTAAACATACATTAAGAGCCTGTTTGGGGAGAGCCCACGCGAGGGTAAACCTCTACCCTGAAATGGATCTATTTCTATGCAAGTGCGGTAGTCCCAGACATACAGGTAAACACATTAACCAATTTAAATTGCACTTTGAGGGGATATAAACTTGAGGGCGGTTCTGTGCATTACTGTATATGCTCCATCAGACACAAGACTTTTACGCCTTTATCTCATCCAAAAGAACGAAATCTTCTGATATGATCAACGACTTCTTTAGCATTACATGAAAGCATATAATAACTCTATGGTCACATTTAGAAATTTTCATTCTTGGGGTATAAAACAAATGGAAATAACTATGTAATTTAATTTGGGGGGTAAAACAAATGAATGAAATGGGTAACATTGCTTGGAATTGCACTTCCAAGTAGTTAGTTACAAGGTCATACACAGAGTTTGGAATAATGCTCATGGACTTTTGTTTTGTCTAGGTAAATCTAAGTGAAGACAAAAATATGATCTTTAATAAGCTTTCAAATTAGAAGCTAACAAAATACATTTGTGCTGTTTCAGAAGTGGACAGAGCAATGCTCCAGTATTAAACATGTTAACATCTTCATAAGATAATGAGATACCTTTGGATCAATGTGTCAAATGTTGGACGACTTGATTAGCCAAAGTAATCATGTTCAGACTTCAAAGAAGTTATTATCATGTTTGCTGATCTAATTTTAAATATTAACTAAAATATTAACTAAAATTTGCTGTATTTTGGAAATTGTTTCTGATCATGACCTTGAAATATCAATTACAACTCAATATGTTTTATATTTTTTTAATTTCATTTTTAATTGAATTTGATCACAGCAGTCTGGGAAAAAGCTGATCAGTCTGAGGAGAATTCCCAACAGTGTCTGGTAAATCAGTCATCTGATACCGGGTATTAATTTTTCAGATTATTCATTGGGGAACCACATCGAAAATGCATGGGGTCAGGTTTCCTCTTTGACAGTATGGGATGATTATTTTGTCTAAACACTGAGAGTCAGAAGGGTGTTAACTCATCAGTTATAGTAGGTTCTTGTGTACATGTAGCACTCATGTTACACTTAACACCCCTGCCCTGGCGCTCCACTGCTTACAAAGATTTAACACCATTCTAGCTGTCATTAGAATTCGCAGGCATTTCTGAGGTTTAAAACAAGACTGTAAAACGATTTCATACTTGGTGTACTATTGAATTCTGGGAAGAGGTGAAAAATAATTTGTGAGCGTTATCATTGTTATTATGCAAGTGTGGAAGAACATCAGATAAAAATGTTCCCTGAAAAGCAGGGCTCTTCAAATGCTTTCATATTCTAAATATGGCATGTAACAACATAAAAATCGGGACAGATTTATATGCCACATGTTCGTGTAGTCCCATATACATATTTCTGTGTACAGTGCTTGTTACTTTACCAAGACTGGGCCAAATTTCTTATGATTTTGATGATTCCAGAACCTTGCAGTACACACCAATACTTATATGCTAGATCATCAACCTTTTCTGATCGATTCCACACCGTTTCTGTCACAATGCAATTGCATGACCAGAACTCAACTTTATCTTTAATGTAAGGTGGAAGTCATCACTAATGTAATTGAGACCAGACATTTGCTCCTCTCTTTATTTTGTCACAGATATACATGATGAAGGATTAGGAATTACCTGATGTTAGAGTTAGGTTAGGATTGGGGATAGATAGCTATGGTGTTAGGTCTAGTGTTGAAGTTTCATTCAATTTTGACAGTAATTTGACACTCTACAACAATTTCTAGAGCATTGAGCAGAGCCTAGATCTGTCAGTTTCTTGCTGTGTAGCCTCATAATGCAGACACTGGTATGCACAACGTCTGTCAAGGGTGTGTGCCTGCAAACAGAACCACAGTTTCTTCTTAATGATTTATTAACTCTAATTAACTTCAAACTATTCTGTGTTATGCTAGTATCAAGTTCAAATGAACCACATCTCACAGTCCAAGTGTGCCATGAGGAAATGTTTTGAGGAAGGAGGGGGAGAGACAAGGCCAGAGAGGAAATTACTCCCAATTACAATCAATTTGTACTTATTTCCTTCTCTGTGCATTAGGGAGTTCGGCAATTACAGGAGCAAGTCAGCGTGGAAACAAATATGTCAAATTTACACCCGAATCGTCCCGACTATCTTGGTTGATTCTCTGAAGGTTTCAGGTGAATATTCAAAGTAATTCAAACGTATGAAGTGAGAGATTTTATCTGCCGTAATTTATCTTGACAAATACAGCATAACTTTGCTTGATTATGTCTCAAACTCTCAGTTACCGTATTCATTTCTAAACATTAACCAAAAAAAAAACAATTTAACCGAAGGAATGATGATTTTGTTTTAAATTAGCATGCAATATGCATAAATGCTAGTCCAAGTTACCATTGACTTGGTATTCAACATGTACATGTATTGTAAAGCACTTCCCATCAATTTAACATGACCCCAAAACACAAAAACCTCTCTTCCAGTACTCTAAATACTTGCAAGGGATTTGCACGGCTTCTATATAAAGCACAATTTGTCACCAATTACTCTTGACAAATGTTGAAACAGCTCAAGACACACTGTCGACTTCTAAATCAAAGTCAAGAACCTGTTCACATTCAAAGATAAGAGCGCTCTTCATCTTGAGCAATTCATAAATAGCTTTCCGATGGGTATCTTCTTTTACTTGTATGTAAAAGAATTTCATTCTTTTTCTGTTTACCTACCAGAAATTCTATAAAACAAAAGATTTTTTTTTAAATGTTTGCATAATATGTCACTTGTATTCACACTCATGTCAAGTGCTCTTTTTGAAATAGAGGGACCCTTTTTCTTTCACAAGTGTGAACAACGTCTGATTCGAAGAAGTGAATTTCAACCATCTCCATATCTCTATACCCAACAGGAGTGCCGGTTTATTAACCGATGAGTAACATTTGACTCATGTAAAAATGCCCGATTCATAAAGATCCATATAAAAGTGATACTCTTCAGTGGGATCCAGATAGAGCCATTTTCTTTTGTAAGTGTGAACAAGGTCTGGTTTTCAAGAAGTAAATTTCAACCACCCCTATCTGTAGCCAACAGGAGTGATAGTATATTCACCTATAATTCACAATTGATTCAGGTACAAATGCCCTTGTTCCAAAATATTCAAATAAAAGTGATATTCTTCAGGGTGATCCAGATCCATTTTCTTTTATAAGTGGGAACTAGGTCTGAGTTGATGAAGTGAATTTCAACCAACCCCTATCTCCCTATCTCTACCCAACAGAAGTGTTAGTTTACTCACCGATACGTCGTCAACGGGAAACAGCAGCATGAGCCGAAGAGGGTCATTGCTGAGTTGCGAGCGCTTCTGGGTCAAGTAGTTTTCGTACGCTACTGGCTCGATGATTTCTAGCTTTTCCTGTAGAATTGATCAGATGAAAGAAAGAGAGAGGAAGTTAGACACTGTGGAGATTGAAATGCAGGTGTTGATAGAAAATATTGAAATAACATGTTTGAAGAAGTAGTTCATTTGTAATGACATCAACTTTGTTCTACATGTGCTTTGACAGTTTGCAGGGCAATATACATTTTTGGAAGGGGGTCCAATTTGAGCTTTTTCGAGTCCATATGCATGAGACCTACAGAGCATGTTTAGAGAATGTTTGAGAATTTTGGGAGTCCGACCCTGTGGCCTTGGGTATCTGTTAGCGTTGAGCCATGCTGTTTAACATACATGTAGTTCATAAATTCATCCAATGCAATTTTCATTACATTAACCTCCATCTTGTCTATAGGAATAACATTTATATTTCTCAGAGACTGTACTACTACATGTGGACATTAAACTATGAAGTTGTTTGCTTGGAATACTAAACAATGGAGGACTGTTACATCACAATGATATGAAAAAACACTTTACAGTAACCGTAATTTGTAATACTTGCATGAGTGCTAAAACTATATCTCAAATGATACTGCATTTCCATCATCACCATCTACGGTAGCAATAATTATTGTACTGATTATTGTTTGGAACCACTTGGGCATTACCTCTGTGTTGAAGTATATGAGGTAATAACCTTATCGCTCCATACAAATAATATTTAATTTCAAAAACCCAATCATGCAGTCATTTTCAATAACATCACTAGTACTGTCAACATAGCCACATTCAACTCAAACTTGTACAAAATCCAATTTCACATGACAATCATCATGACTTCTGACAAAGCTAAATAACTTATAATATAAGGAAGGAATGTTTGCCCATCCAGGTATCTGATACACATATTAGACACCAGGGGCAGATCCAGGATTTCGTAAAGGAAGGGGGTCCAACTCCTCCCCCTCCACACACACAAACATGCACACACACACACAAATTCTGACAAGGGGGAAATGTTCATCATGTCTATCTGGGAGTTGAATTCACCCTCACAATACCAGACTGGCAAGTCCAGCAAGTACAATAAAAGGTTACTGTGGATAAATTAAAAGTAGATAAGGGGGTCCACATCCCTGAAACTTCTGGTCTGTCCGTGGACACAATGCTTGTGTAACGGATATATGATGGGAACAAGGCACAAAGAAAGGAATATTGAATCAAAACCACTTCTCATATTTCATTAGAATCCAGGTTCACATATGAATGAATCTATTACTTTCAATAACGGTATAGCATTACGAAACGATCCTATTGAATCCTTTGAAAGTATAGCTACTAAGAATAATTAGATTACTTGTACCTTGCACTTTGTTTGGGGCATGAAGGGCATTAACTCATATCATTTATTCAATTTACACAAAGTTAATGCCCTTCTGGCTCCAAACAGTTGGCTTGTAAATCAGAGATGGTTGTGATTTGGGAAGCTGTCAGAGATAAAGAATTGTTTTTTTTTAATCTTGTCTCGGCTGACATAGTATGAAATCATAAACAATAAACTCCCTTCACGAAATAGGATATCAAATGGAATTTTGAAGCTCGATACAGGGGATGATATGACAACCTCTCAAGTCTCAACTAGCACAAAAAATTTCATCGTAAGAAATGCAGTGACAACTTTTATTGTACATGTATTAGAACGTCGTCATTATGAGAAAGAGACTTCATACTGTAACATCATTTTGGAGGGGGAATATTTCATAGAGAATGGGAAATGCACTTGAATAGAAGTGTGATTTTTATGTACATGTACATGTAAATACACTTTGTATCTCTGTATAAACTTGCTTCTTTATAAATTCTTTGGTTTTGACATACCGGTACACGTAACTACCGGTATGCATTATTGTACATGTATGTTCTGTCTGAAACTGGCTTGGAGCTAGGCAGCTTTAGTATGTGGTTTCTGTTTACACTTTACAGTACATTTGTGTATCTTCTCATCCTTTCAAATACAATCTAAGAAAACGTTTCTACACCACTGCATCTCTCGGACTCGTTAGAATGCATCTGGACTTATTGAATTTGCCCCAACCGTGAAGAAGAGCTCGCTTGTAGGGGGGCCCGGTGCACATAATTTCCGGTAATTGCGGAAAGAAGTGAAATGCAGACAGGGCTTGCGACACTTCTCCCAGAACGTGATCATCAATTCGGAATTATGACACGGATACTCTACTTACATCTATGTTCTACCCTTGTCGATGGTGTGGGGATGGGGTGGGGAGAGCGGCAGGGTGGGGTACATGTGGAGGTGTATTTGTCTGAAGGTGAATGTACTATTCAATATTTATCTGAGTATAGGTATTATTGTGTCCCTAGCATAAGAGCATTAACTGGGGAAATTCTAGATTTTTCTAGATTCTAGATTATATTATAAGATTTTATGTAAACTAAACCACAAGAAATCCCTTATCTTTTATCTATTCACTTGTGTGTTTGTTTGGTTTTTATTGTTGTTGGTTTTTCTTTCTTCTTTGATTTTTTGTTGTTGGAGGGGAGGGATAGCAATATCTATGTACATTATTTACAAGAAATAATTAATAATTTGCACTCCATACATTTGCCCTTCAAATAAAATGGAATGGTACCTGTTATTCCATTATTGTAAGGAGAGCAAATAATAAAAAAATTAAAAAAAATTGCTGTGAAATATTAATGCAATAATCAATACATCATTACAGCTAACATTTTCTTGTCATTAATGACAGGAGTCTATACAAAGGCTTTTCATTTCTTTATGGAATACAGACCACAGGCATAATGATACATCGATCGCAGACAGTACACACATTGACTGTGAAATGAGCAAATATGTGTACAGTCAAGCACAAGGGGACTCATTACAATAGTTATGTTTACATGACAGTCCATGAACGTAAAGTTTAAGCCATTGTTTTATACTTCCTGGGTTAATACCCTGTAGGTGAGGATTATGCAGACACACGTGTGGTCATGAACAAAATTACTCAGATGTAAACCATGAGTGATCTTAAAGTTAGCCTGGTAACTTAAAGTCAAAGGGGCTTCATTCAAAGTTATGGCATAATGATACAGTCAAACCTGTCTATAGCGACCGCCCAAGGGAAACACAAAAAGTGGTCTTTGTAGACAGGTGGTCTTTGTAGACAGGTTCCTTTAGTACATGTTTCAATGAGAAACCATTTTCAAGGGAAACAAAAAATGTGGTCCTTGTAGACAGGTGGTCTTTGTAGACAGGTGGTCACTAAAGCAGGTTTGACTGTACATCGATTGCAGACGGAATACACAGTGACTGTAAAATGAGCAAATATATGTATACATTAAAGCATAAAAGGGAACTCATTATAAAAGTTACGTTCACACGACAGTCCATAAGCATCAAGTTTAGGCCATGGTTTTAAACTTCAAGGTTAATACCTTGTAGGTAAGGATCATGCACACGCACTTGTAGTTATGAATGAAATTACTCTAAGACATAACTTCAAGTCACAGGTATCCTCACTCAAAGTTATATGTGCCTTGTGGACACAATTAACTTAGAGGTAATGCCAGCATGTAGTTAAAATGACTACTTGTCAGGCTTGTACTTTAAAATTCTGCTACTCGTTGGTACGGTACCATATGTACACCCTCAACGCAGTTAGTGGATAGTTGTTTCAAACACCAAGGTTTTGCAAACTTTAAAACTACAACAGGCTCGTGTGAACGTAGCTAATATCAACAATTTTGTTTCATACATGGAGGTTTTGCAAACTTTAAAATTACAACAGTCCTGTGTGAACATGGCTAATATCAACAAAGACAGTGACAGTATCAAGTAGTTTGCATGCCTGCTCCCAAGTATGATTAATCAAACTGTGATGCGCTACTTTTACAAGTCATGCGCTTCTACCAAAAGTCATGCTTCTCTCACATCAATAATCTTCTGTTTGGAACCAGAAGGGCGTTAACTCATGCACTCAACACAGAGTTAATTCCCTCCTTGTTCTCAGGAAGCATATTCACATTGTCATCAATCGTGCATTAGGCTTTTATATGTTGGGCCACAAATGCACCCCGATATACACCCCGATATACACCCCCAAGCTAAGTGCAATGAAGCCAAGGAGAAAACAAACATTATAAAGTTGAATATCACAATGTTCCAGGAAAAGTGGGCGGTGATTTACCATTTCCCAAATACTTACAAAAAATGATGTGCTCTTCTTATAATTTAGAAACTTGTGGAAAAACAAATATGAGTTAAATACCGAGAAAAACTCTGAATAATGGTTCCATTTGACTCACCAAATAATGTTTCTAGGCAGAATGGTTATTGATTTTAATAATAGGCCCACTGCATGTTCATCCAATAATGACAAGGAGGAGGATAGAAGAAAACTGAATAACAGAATTGCAGTAAAAACCAGTTTGTAAAAATCATAATCAATTGCTAGGAAAACCAAAAAATATAATATACACGTATGTACTAGTAGTAGTAGTCAATAACAGAAATATGCAATAGTTGATTGTATTGCAGCTGCTAATAAATCATTTTGTTAAGGTAAATGTTCAGTGATCTTATTTGCATGAGTTTATGATCAAATAATGTTCAACAGTATCTTTAAACATGTGGTTATCCAAATATAGCTATTAGGGCTCATTTCCAATCATTTCTCCACCTAGCTCTCACCCTTGCATTAGTAATCAAGCCTGTTTGTGTATTTATAGATGGGGAAAAACAGGTGAATTGCAATGAGTAAGGCATGAGAAACGATTTGTGAAATTGTTGTCTCTTCCTGTCATCACTGTCACCTCACCAAAGTTTACCAAACCTGCACAGCTAGCTAGCAGACTACATGTACATTAAAACTGAAAGGGACGCAAAAAAAAGGTGTGATTTTCAAGAAGTAAACCTGACTCGACATTTGCTTCTGCAACAACTGCTCGCTCCGGGCTTCATTTCATATATTAAAGGTACAGTCAAACCTGTCTATAGTGACCGCCCAAGGGAAACACAAAAAGTGGTCTTTGTACACAGGTGGTCTTTGTAGACAGGTTCCTTTTATAGTACATGTTTCAATGAGAAACCATTTTCAAGGGAAACAACAAATGTGGTCCTTGTAGACAGGTGGTCTTTGTAGACAGGTGGTCACTAAAGCAGGTTTGACTGTATATTGTTAGGGTGAGGGTTGTCATTGGGTTTTAGGTTAGGTGTGGGTTTAGGGTCAGGATTAAGCCTAGTGTATGGTCCGAGGTTGAAGTAAAGGATTTGGAAAGTGTATGAAATTGAGTTGCTGCAGAGCAATTGTCACAGCAGCAAGTGTCATACAACATTGCCTACATGAACATCTAACAGTGATTCTGCATTCGCTACAGGTTTTGTCTCAACAAGATATAGGGTTAGAGTGAGGGTTGCCACTGGGTTTGAGGTTAGCTTTAGTGTAGAGTTAGTTCTAGTATTTGGATCAGGCTTGTAGGTAGGAATAGATTAATATAGGAAATAGATGGATGGAGAATTACCAGATGAGTGTGACAAGCAAAGTAGCAATATCAATGATCTCATCCTTCTTATACATGTACTTGTGTGAACTCTCTTTCGATTTCATAATCTGATTTGGAAATTGGACAAGATTTCCAACTACCGCCATAATTTCCTTGAAGATTACGATATCAAAACCTAGCATAAAGCTTGAAATTCAATTTACGGTATGACTAACAGCCAAACATGTACATATGAATGTAATGGATTCTACGAATTTAGCGACCTCTCAGTTTAGCACAAGGCAATGGATCATGTACAGGGAAAAAAATATGAAGTATGAAAGCAGCATGAACGTGAGACATAATTCTGTGAGTGTAGTCTTAAACCACAGACTCAGTAATGAAATTAAAGAGGGAACTTGACTGCGATCCAGTTGGCTATCTGTCAGAATGTGCCATGCTGAGAGACAGAACTTCAGAAGGGCTTAAAAGGATACAAATAAACAAAAAATATAGTAAAAACCATAATAACTATTTTTTGATCCGCACGTTCATGATAATTCATAATAATTACTCTTTTTCAAATGAAAAAAATTGAGAAAAATAATTTTTCATCAATACCGGCAAGAAAGTTAACTCCATGCCTAGTATATTTCCTTATACAGTAGTTTATTGTTTATTCTTTTCACAAGTTGCTTTCAGATCTGGCTAAACTTTTGATTGTCAATTAAAAATTTCAACTTCAATATCTCTCTGTAGAAGTGGTATCTATACTGTATCACATAAGGAACCCCAATCATAAAGAGAACAATGTGAGAGGATGGGGGGCTTGGTGACTGGCACACTTGAACATCCATTAAAGTGTAATTTCCAAGCGTCTGTTTATGTAAACTAGCAGCATCCCCATGCATGTGATAGAGACATCATTACAGCTAGGTGCCTTCAATATAATTATCAGCCCATAAGGATGTAGGAAACTGAAATAACCACAGCATGTCTCTATGCGGGACATTCCTTCCCAATGCTAAACCCAAATTAATTCTATTCACTGATTGTTCAGTCGTTTGAGTCACACATTTGGCATCATGAAAAATGTTGGTCAGAGTATTTGTGTGGAACAATGCACTCAATCAAGAATTCAAGATTAAGGACACATACATGTACAATGTGACTAATTTTGTCAGAATTTGTTCAAGAAGTGTGAAAAAATAGACAATAATGTTAATGTACTCTCCCTAACCTATATCTACAATCAGAAAGGCAGAAGAACATTAAATCATATTTTATAAAGAGAGAGAGAGAGAAAGAGAAATCATTTTCACATGCAAGAAATTAAGGTGGTATTATCATATTTTGGATATCGAAGCAAATTTATTTTTCTTTGGAAGTTTCCAAACTTCTCAAAACCTCCTTTTAGTTTTGTGTGTTATTTTGTCAACTTGGAGTCTGAATCAATTAGACTATTCTTCAAGGTGCCCAAGAATAAGATTAGAATCCCCTCCCCTGAAACCTTAATCTTATTATGCTTTCATATTTGCTAATCCCTTTAATATAGCAGCTAATCCTGTCTCCCACACAGTGGCTCTTAAAAACATACAACATCCTTGATGGATTAAGATCCCTTTGTTAGCAGTGTCATTCATGTTTAATCATTATCAAGCAAATAGAGATGGTTTCAAGCTCATGGATAACTGACACATATGAAGAACAAAACATGTTTCACAGAAAATGTAATGAAGCTAATTAATACAAATATAACTGTAAGGCAATCACTACCTGATGTATATGTACATTTCATGAAAAAAACATGTTTCACAGAAAATGTAATAAAGCTAATTAATACAAATATAACTGTAAGGTAATCACTACCTGATGAGTCTACTCTACAATGCATTGTCCTATAGTGCCTATCTTCTGTTCAGTGCCAGAACGGTGTTAACTCTGTGTACACCGAGTTCACGTCCTTCTGGCTCTAAATAGACGATATCTCCACAAACACGCTAATGTATGTACTTTGGTTCCTTTTGGTGAAAGGAACATGGGGTTGGATCACCCAAAAGAGCCAGAAGGCTCAAAATAATTGAGTTAATGCCCTTCTAGCTCTCATGCGGCCTCTCAACAGACGTTGTAATCTCTTTGAAGTAATGCTGGAGAACGAAGAATCTTGGGATTAAATTAAGTTCATTCTCAGAACACTCTCAAGTTCATCTCAATCCTTAATACCTCTAATGTAATCTTGTACCCCCAATGCCCTTCATACAGGGTGACCTTGTCTAGCAAGAGATCTTCAAAAGGAAAAGGAAAAGCATATTTCCCATCGATGCACACTCTAGGCTCAGCCACGAATGTACATGTACATGTATAGTCGCATAGGCGAGGGGTGTGTCAACGCAAGAAACGAACGGCGCGACATTATATCCGCGAGCCCGGTTACAGTGAGGATGAACTTGTGCGATGATGAGTGATTTTAGCCAAGGCAAATACAGGACTCATTCATGTGCTGCTTGCATCAGGTTTAGTCATTTAATGAATTTAAAATGCACAGACGGAGTACAACATTTGTCTGCATTCGTCTGTATCTAATAAGAAGCCAGACGGATCATACACCTGAAATATTCAGCCATGAATTAAAGAGAAGATTAAGTAAAGTTCTGGTAGAAGTGGAAATAAGATGTTCAAGCCTTTTTCATTATTTTGATTCAGACATGAAAGAATACCACAATAGTAATATTCCATGAAAGTTATTATTCTTATTGAAGCGCTCTCACATTTCAAACCAAATTTAGTTCTGACTCGAACTGTCTGTGAAGCCCTATGCATCCATATCTGTATCCTTTCATAGTTTCCTTTCCATTCTTCGTGGTTTTCAGCAAAATGTAGCCAGTTTGTTAAAATTCTGATTCTAAGGATTTCGAAACCTCATTTATAATACACATTTTTTACCTAGTATACTAAAAAAAAAAAACATTCAAATTAACTTCTAGACAGTTTTTTTCATCAATCGTATTGCATTACCAAGACTCGACCACCTCTTTAAGGGAATGTTAATTTGGCAGACGACGATGTCTCGCTCAACATTAATGTTAATCCCTTAATCAGCTTGTAATCTCCCGGCTACGTCATACCATGTGAATACTACATTAACTATATTTTTCCAACACACATGACAATTTTTCATGTTTATTTTAGCAGAATGAGCCGACAGCACATGAACATGAATAATATGTGTATTTGATATTTTCCACATCATTTCTAGTCAAATAAGGCAAACAGCACATGCACATGAAATGGATTTTATACCATGATCTTTTAACATGTTTAATTCAGTCAGATGAGCAAAGCAGCGAATGGGTATAAATACTTGAAAACGCATTTATGGAATTTAGGGACTGCAAGAGATCATATCCAGTTTTTTGTATCACGACAAGATGACAATAACTTTCAATGATACAAGAAAAGGGTCTTAAATCTGGTGAAGGCAAGATGGGCATTATAATACCAATCTACCTCTTAACAGATGCTATGCTTGATTGGCCTCTTCGCTGAAAGGGGAAATAAATTACTGAACCTCTCAACGAAAGAGAAAATGGCTGAAATATTCTACAAACAAAGGAGTAAAAGAAGGATATTTGTGGTAAGCTAGACAGATCAAACTGATTAACGATTGCTTGTTTAAAGTCAACCTTTCCCCTAATACATGCCTGTACATGCTAGTGCATGCAATTAACATATTTTTGTCATTTACGACCACAAACTTGAACTTGAATAAGTACTGATAAGGTGGGGCGAACCGAATTGATGTTTCGCATACATACAATGTATCATTGGCAATGACACTGACATTACCAGGCCGCAAATACCCGGATTAGTACTAATTACAGCATGGCATTACAGGGCTGTATTTATAGAAACCTTAATTACAGAACAGCCAAGAAAATTAGGATGATCAATGACTGGAAACATTCATGTGTAAATCACTCATGAATAATGTTTCTCAGAGCCAGAAGGGCATTAAATCAGGTCAGGTGTAGGTTTACCACCATTGGCATGGGCTCTCAATAGAAAACGTGCAGCAAGAAAACATTCAAGCGTAGATCATTCATGAATACATCATCTGTTCAGAATAAGAAGGGCATCAACCTTTTCATTATTCCACATTTTGTGGTTTATTAGGCTCAATAACTTTTGATTACCAGATACATGTACATGAGTAGAAAGGGCAAAGTTTCTGCACACACCTGCATCCATTTTTGTTTCATGATTACATGGCATTTGATGCTAGGAATTTTTTTAAAGGAATATTAGTTTTAAAATCCTTAAATTGGCAACACGTTGAGAGATTAAAAATCATTGTTTTCTATAAAAACTGGCATTTTGTTTAACATTTCGCCGACATTCCCACTCATATTTATTGTTTTCAGAGACATTGCATCTTATTCTATCAATATAGCGATAACAAAATATATATAATTGTTGCCATTTGAAGAATAATACAGGATCAATTTAGCCCTATGAAAAAATCCTGTCCTAAATTTAACATAGGCTTAATGCCCTTTTTACTCTAAACAGACAGACAGCATGCCAAATGAGAACATTCAGGAGTACATGTACCTGTATATCCCTCATGAAGCCTCTGCTCATTGCAAGAAGGGCATACATTCATTATATAACAAGTTTACTGCCCTTTTGGCTCTCAAGTGACAAATGAGGCATACCACATGAGAACATTCATGTGCATGCATATCATTCATGAATATAACGTCTGCTCAGAGCCAGAAAGGCATTCAATTCATATCATTGAAGACCGTATTAATGCCCTTTTAGTTCAAAACCTACAAGTGGCATACCGCATGGTGGTTTGAATGTCCATGTACTTCACATGAAGCATAGGAAAACACATTCTCATTCAGTCAGAATTCCCAACGTATGAATGTACATGTATGTGAATAACTTGCACACGCTCGCTTCTATAGATATGCAGTTGACTATTACTAATTTGGTTAATATTGCTTCAGTTATTCTTCCCCCCTGTTGATACATGAAATGAAATCTGCATTTATATAAGCGGGAATACATTTCTGGTAAACAATCTTTTTTTTCTAGACAAAATTCCTGCCAGCTACGTGCCATGGTAACAGCATCGATAACATTTTTAATTTCTTGTTGACAGAATAGTATTATTTTATGAACTCTAAAGGGTGCATTCAGGATTTTGTAAAGAGGGAAGGGGAGCAGTCAGGAACAAAAGGGAGGGGGTCAGACTTTAGACCCATGTGACCCCTCCATCCACCCCCACCCCCGGATTCACTCAGCTGTAATCATATGACTGTATAGTACCCATTTTCTGACCATTGGGAAGGGGGGGGGGGCGATTGCACTACACGCTATGAGAAGGATGATTAAACTGGTTTGGAGATATTTTGATCAGGACTGTGAGACCAAGGATTTGGTGAATCAAAATAGTAATGGGGGAGGGTAAATGAATGTGCAATGGGGAGGGGGTAAACTATAGGTAACTGCACCCCATACTTTGAGAAGGATGTTTGATAACAAAAGCGAAACTCCCTTAGAAATATTTTGATCAATACTGTGATGCCAAGGATTTTGTGAAACTAAATAGGAATGTCCTGGTAGGAATATGTGGCATCATCAACAACTCCATGTCTGCCAGTGCTTTTGTCAACCAATTTTTTTGGACAGTGACATACATTGTATACATACATGAGAGAATTTTCGAACAGCTGTATTTGGGGGCAATGGATCGAGTTACAGTGTATGGATAATTAAATGTTCAAAAATATTTTATTGTTGTTGTTCATATTAGCTCTATTAAGATAATTCAATATAGAAAATATATACATTTTTTGTTCATTTTATCTCTTTAAATCATGTCTAGAGCAAATTCCACTGCATACCAGGAATAAAGCAGGTTTGGGGCCAGAACGTTTGCTCCGATATGCACAGTGCACCGAATGCCTTTGATGCGTGAACACCTTTAACGAAGGTGATGATCATGTTATTACCAATGGCGTTACAAGCACTTCTACCGTCTTTTACATCCCTCGCACCTCTTCGTCCTCTCTGGAGATGGCGGAGGGGCCTGGGATAGCAGGATGGGTGACGGGAGGCGCACCCTACCAGGAGCAGATGGGGAAGGACGATGGTTTGACACTTGACCAAAGTGGCCCCCATCTCATAAAATGATTTTCTAAGGAATGTACATGTACAGGGAAATTCACTGGCTGCCTGCAAGAAGGCCATAAGAGCAATGTATCATAAGTGGCAGCAACGCCCTTCTTGCATGCATGCGACAACTTCATGATGATTTCGCGGAGTGCAGAAGGCTTAATTGGCAAAAGGGATCAATTTATGACATCTGAAATATGGTAGAATGAAGTGGAACTGCAGAGAAAAAATTATAATTATGGGCTGCCGAGGTGCACTTTGACTGTTCTGAGGCAGAAGGGTTTTAACTCTGTTAAAGTGTATGAGCTAAGGCCCTTCTGGCTCCAAACATATGATCATCTAGTGTCATAATGGAGAAAGTCATATTCATTCCTTATATTGTAAGAATATTACACCAATCCTATGGTGTCTTTTTAAACAAAGCAAAAATTGTGAAATGTGTCACTTGCATCCTTTTAGCACTGGAGAGGTAATGCTATCTAGGTTTCATTAGAATGTGTAGATGTGAGAGTCTCATTTCAGCTTTATTGCATTAATCTAATTCAGCTCTTTTCTCCTCCTCTATAGTTCATGTGCTACCTCTCGAGTAGTCCCGATACCAGACATGCTGAGTTCTCTCCCACTCGATTAAGATGTGTTTGACCAGGTCAAGAGTATAAAGACCAGGTCAAGAGTATATATATAAAGACCAACACCTTTACATCTCTCAAAAGTTTTTTTTCCTTTATGCCGAAACTTCAGACACATTTTCCTTCAGACACATTTTCCTTCAGAAAAGGAAAAATTACTTACCGGTAAGCCTGAAAACCATGCAACCAACATAAAATAAAGCAAGAACAAGGAAATACACATACCGTGTACATGTATGTACATTCAGCAAAAGTATATTGTGGAAAAGATAATTAATTTCTATTATTTGAAAATTAATTACCCGATAACCACTGACCACATGAGTCTCTCACATCTAGTAAAATGAAACACAATACCAAATAAAGAAGTTAATTTCCTCATGAAAAAAATGCAATGTAATTTCCTTATTATTGAATATGAAAGTGTGAGTAGTAAATGTCCCATTTTGTATCTACATAATATATGTAATTCTAAAGTGAACAAGTATGCACATCTGAACTGGCAACAGGAAAGGTATTATTTTGTTTACTTCATAGAAGATATGAAGAAAAAAAAAATATATATATATATACTGAATGTCATATTACCTTAAATCTCAATATAGTAGTACATACAGTATATCTATTCTGCCTTTTTTTAAATAGTGTTATACATTGTCTTCCTTACCACTATATTTTAACAGGAAAAATATCCCATGGTTTATGCAGAGACCTACATGTACATGTATAATGTACAATGTACATATATGCACAAGATAGAAAATAGAAATATTTCATTTCCAATACCAATAGTTCCTGGTACAATCTCTTTCAGCAATGTGACAGATAATCCATGCATTCCAATGTGACGTTCGTTCATGTACATGTAGGTACTATGCAAATACAATTTTCTTCAATTGTTAATGTGAATAATTGTAATGTGTTCAACCAAAACATTTTTATTGTGTTAAATAGTTACACTTTGATTTCTAGGGGTATTTTATAAATACACATTTTTACACGTCCCATGAACAATTGGTTAAAATACATGTACCTAGATTTATTATTATTATTTTTTTAAATAGACCCATTGTCTTCTTTTCTCTTACTTACCCCTTTGACTGCTTCTGTATTATACCTAATACTTCTATTTTACCCCCCCCCCCTCAACAACAACAACAACAAAATATATATTTTAAAAAATGGTTATACGTGTGTGCATGTACAAGTGTAGGCTACCCTACAGTATAAATAAATTACTGTAAATGAAATCATAGTAATAACATACAAATTCTGAGATTCAGGTAAATAGCTTGAACAGATATCGTCTGTTAAAAACCAGAAGGGATTAAACTCATATACTTTAACACAGAGTTAACACCCTTCTGGTTCCAAAAGACAATATTCTCTGGCAAGATTAAGAAGGGCATTAGATAGTCTATGGTACATGAAGATATATTCAAGAACACACCCTTCTGCTGGGAAGCTGACGATATCATCTTGAACTCGACATGCCTATGGATGTATAGTGTGTGTACACAATATCGTGCTTGTCACTAGATTCTAGACCATTTGACTCTTTACGAGCTCATTAATTCAAAACTGGAGACTTGCCAGGTCAGAATAACAAAATGACTGACAGAGCTGGAGGGTGAGGAGAACCATTTACATGTATGACCATATCCTGGTTAAAGATACTGAGATGCAGGAACAAAACCTGGCCAGTGAAAGCTTTTAAAAACTAAGAAAGTTGTTTTAGTACTATACATGTACAGTTCATAATATAATAATAATAATCTTTTAAAGTCCACTCCAAATTTTATTAAGTTAAACCGAAAATGGAAATTCTTTTTGCCCAATTGATCGTGACCCTGGCAGCCACTGAGCAGCGCCAGATCGACATTGCTCTATCCCCTTATTGTTGAACGCCAAACAAGGTAGCAGCAACTCCCATCTTTTAACGTCTTTTGGTATGATGCGGCCGGGGTTCGAACCCACGACCTCCCGGTTGTGAGGCGGACGCTCTACTGACTGAGCCAACACAACGGAGACTTGCATTATAATGGTTTTTCATTGTATGCAAATGGAGAAGGAAAAATTTAAATGGCAGTAAGAAAATGGAAACAAGATATGCTGAGATGTGGTTACTGCAGTCAGCAAAAGCCTCCCTAACCAAGGAAGTTTCTACAATAATAAATTATGTATAACAGTCCTGAATGATGGAGATGGTAAATGAAAATGCTACTGGAGAAAGAAAAAGAGAGGGTGTGTGAAAGCTAGCAGAATGCTCAGGAATAGTTTGAATATCAAATGAGCTTTGTGACAAGACATTCCAAACAGAAAAGGAAAAAGCGTGATCTTACCAGGTATGATAATGAGATATGGATGAAACCCCCACCAGGGAGAAGCTCCCAAATCCAAAAAAACTAGATGGAACTTCAACTGCACGCAGTCGAAAAATGCCTCCGCCATAGAGCAATTTTACAAACCAAAATGGAAGCAATTTTTAAAATTCAAGTTTGATTGTAATCCATCTGTTGGTTCTAATGATAACACGATCACAAGCTATTTTAGGATACATAATGAGCCCTGTGACCTTTGACCTCGTGACCCCAATTCTAATCAGTTCATTGACTCTGCAAGATACATACATGACCCAAGTTTGGCGGTAATCCATCAATCGATTCTTGAAATAACGTGATCACAAGCTATTTTGCATACATAACGAGCCCTGTGACCTTTGACCTCGTGACCCCAAAATCTAATCAGTTCATTAGCTCTGCAAGATACATACATGACCCAAGTTTGGCGGTAATCCATCAATCGGTTCTTGAGATAACGCGATCACGAGCTATTTTTGCATACATAATGGACCCTGTGACCTTTGACCTCGTGACCCCAAAATCTAATCAGTTCATTAGCTCTGCAAGATACATACATGACCTGAGTTTGGCGGTAATCCATCAATTGGTTCTTGAGATAACGCGATCACGAGAACGGGACGTACGCACAGACACGTATGTACGCACGGACTGACAACCAGAAAACATAATTCCCCCGGCTACTTTGTAGCGGAGGCATAAAAAAGTAACCATGTATTGCCATTATAAAGAATTAAAGCTCGTTTTCATTTGATTTTTTTTTAAAGAATGACATGCGCTGCATATGAAATTCAATTGTCAGTGCCTTTTGCTTTTTCTCATGAACTGTGTACCCATAAGACATTGAGTGATTTCAAGTACGGTGTTCGGTGTTGGTGTTGGTGTTGAGAGCATGGAAAGGCTGCTAAACCGAGCTCCAACACCGACGGTCAGTTTAGAAGGACGATACCGATCGCGTTATCGATAGCTCAACACCAGCCTCAACACCGAGTGACGTCATACTCTACAGGCGAAAAGTCTTGCAATAAAAGCATAATCCTTTCAGAAATTCCATTAAAATTACATCATATCGAATATCAAATGTAAAGTCATATTAAACGAGCTGAAGACATGGAATTTCACAAGTTGACCTCTGTGACCCTTGACCTACATGCTCCAAAATCTAAACAGATCGTCTTCCTATGGTGATACATACTATCATTAAGTTTGAAGTGAAAATTCTCCAGTGGTTCTTGAGATATCGCGATAACGATCTCAATGTATGGAATTTCATAAGTTGACCTCTGTGACCCTTGACCTTTGACCTACGTGCTCCAAAATCTAATCAGATTGTCTTCCTATGGTGATACACACTATCATTAAGTTTGAAGTTTAAATCTCCAGTGGTTCTTGAGATATTATGATAACAATCTCAATGTATGGAATTTCATAAGTTGACCTCTGTGACCCTTGACCTTTGGCCTACGTGCTCCAAAATCTAATCAGATCGTCTTCCTATGGTGATACATACTATCCTTAAGTTTGAAGTTTTTACATCTCCAGTGGTTCTTGAGATATCATGATAACAATCTCAATGTATGGAATTTCATAAGTTGACCTCTATGACCCTTGACCTTTGACCTACGTGCTCCAAAATATAATCAGATTGTTTTCCTATAGTGATACACACTATCACTAAGTTTGAAGTTTAAATCTCCAGTGGTTCTTGAGATATCATGATAACAATCTCAATGTATGGAATTTCATAAGTTGACCTCTGTGACCCTTGACCTTTGACATACGTGCTCCAAAATCTAATCAGATCGTCTTCCTATGGTGATACATACTATCCTTAAGTTTGAAGTTTAAATCTCAAATGGTTCTTGAGATATCGCGCTAACAAACTCAATACAAGGAATTTCATAAGTTGACCTCTGTGACCTGTGACCTTTGACCTACGTACTCCAAAATCTAATCAGATCGTCTTCCTATGGTGATAAATACTATTCCCGAGTCTTAAGTTTAAATCTTAAATGGTTCTTGAGATATTGTGATAACGGTCAAACGGGACGGACGTACGGACGTACGGACGGACAACCCAAAAACATGATGCCTCCGGCACCACCTTCGGTGGCGGAGGCATAAAAATTGCTGTAGTAATGACAGAATTGAATCATCATTTTTCACATAAAATGCTAATTGAGAAATAATTATATATGGTGAAGGAAAACAGAGTGTGATTTGAAATACTTAAAATAGCACATCAATCTTAAACAAGATTCCACCCCTCATTTAAAAAATGTGTGTGATCACACTAGAGATGATAATAAGATGCAGGAACTAAAATCCTTGGTTGGCAAAAGATCCTAAAACGAGAAAGTTTAGATAAAGATGATACCTGTCCTGAATTCAACAAAAATATTACGTGCAAATGGAGAAAAGAATAGAGATGGTAAGTAAAAAACTACAGCACGTTAACAAACCATTAAAATGTACACAAGCCAGACAGGAACATGACTTTTTTTTTCTCATAGGAGAAACAAGTTTTTGTTTTTTTATCACCTTTATTCCCGGAAAAACAAAGGAAAAATGTGATGCAGGATATATAAACTAACCCAGCAAAAGCTCTCAAAACCACAGCTGTTTCACAAATTATGATATCAGTCCTCAATTCTAAATTTTATAAAAGAACTGCAAATGGGGAAATGAGAAAAGATGGAGAGTGAAAATAAGAGCCCCAGAAACCTAAAAGAAAAGGTAATGTTTAGGAAAAGTATGATTAAGGTTTGTCATGAACATGAGCTAAATTGAAAGAAAAGGTCAGATATGGAGAGAGAGACATATATATATATATATATATATATATATATATATATATATATATATATATACAGAGAGAGACAGACAGACAGACAGATGGAGAGAGAGAGAGAGAGAGAGAGAGACAGAGAGAGAGACAGACAGACAGACAGACAGAGAATTGTGGAAAGGCAGACAAATACCGAGACAGAGACAGATAGGGAAAAATAGATACAGGAACAGAGATTTAGACGAGAAATAAGAAGACAAGAACATGAGAAGAAAGATACTGGGCTGAGTCATAGAGCTATTCAAGGTAAGTGACGTCATCGCCGTGGAAACAACATCATGGAAGACATGAGATGGGAGGGAGAGAACTTTTCATCCCAGACAATCTATTCCTCTCCTCGAGGTACATAGAGGTTGCGTTCCCCAATGCTAGACATGTCAGTACCAAAGAGCACATTCATTTACGTGATATACATGTATATTTGAAGCAATGGAGGTAGCTGCATTGCTAGTGCTACCTGATAAAATGCATGTCCATAACTGGTGCTCAATAGCCTGTGGTCGTCATGGTAATATGGTATCTACATAATGTAATTTTTTTATTTGAAGAAATTGAATTTATAAACATGTTTTCAAATTACATTTCATCATAACATAAACATGATTATCTGATACACGTCGGTTCAAAAAACGGCAGACGACAAGTAGAAGACATGTGCAAAATATACTGAATTTATGTACAAATTTTCATATGTTACTGTGATAAATATCAATTTTACTCGGTTGTCTTCTAAGGATTCTGATTAAATAGGGGCCTCTGGGTTTGCAGAAGGCAACCTGACCTTTCGGTGTGTGCTACAGGGAATCCTCCAATGATGGCAGGTGCATTAATTGTGTCTCGCACGACCCTACCTCATGCCCATCCTGAATTAATCAAATCTTTTCACGAAATGAGGATGCCTTGATGGAGGAAAAGAATGGAGAATGTGATGGTCGCTACTGGTAAAGATGATGATGGTGATGGGGATGATGATGGTGATGATGATGGTGATGATGGTGATGATGATGGTGATGGGGATGATGATGGTGATGGTGATGGGGATGATGATGGTGATGGGGATGATGGTGATGATTATGGTGATGAGGATGATGGGGATGATCGATGGTGGTGATGGGGATGATGATGGCAATGAAATCTGATTTGGTGGGGGTGGTGGGGGTGGTGGGGGTGGTGGGGGTGGTGGGGTGGTGGTGGTGGTGGTGGTGGTGGCGGTGGTGGTAGAGATGATGGTAGTGATGGTGGTAGTGATGTTGATGATGAGATCATTATCATCATCACTATTATCATTCTAATTCTCATTTGTATTATCATTGTCATTACCATTATCATTATTATTATCATAATTATTATTATTAATAATTTGTTATTTTTATCATTTTCATCATTATTATCATAATCAACATCATCTTCATCTTCATCATTCGTTTCAGTAATAAAATACACTGTGATTCTTTTTCTTTTTTTGGCGGGGGTCCATTTGTGTCATCATTAACATTATTTCTGAATATTTTTTGTATTGATTATACAAGTGATTTATTAATTATGCCTGCAAGAAAAATTGCATTTGTGATCAAGGCTAAGAAGGTACAATTACAAGCAACAGACAAAATTACGCATGGTGTTTCATATATTACTTATTTTAAGTTGTTGTTGTTATTTTAAGCGAAGCATCACATGTCTTAAATTTATCGTACTTTAGTTGGGTCTCAACAAATTTGGGAAACCAATTCATTTCCTATTCCAGACCCCATAATTCAATCCCATGACATTGAAATGCAATAAGAGTGAGGTAATAGCTACTTGAATCAAATTTGATCCTGCTACTTCAGTTTAGACTGAAAAACAGACTGTATTCAGTCACTCTCTTCAACCTTCCATTTTGATCTCACTAATGTTCATGTACTATATAAAGAACTGTCCAAACGTTGTTGTTGTTATTATTGTTATTGTTGATATTGTTGATGTTGTTGTTGGGATTTTTTTTTTATTGTATGTTTGTTTATTCATTGTTTGATGAGATACTAATATGATGTGGAATAATAACAATGTAGACTTTGAGTCACTCACAACATTAACCATTTAAATAATTTCTCAGAATCAAAAGAGGATTTCTTATCTTATTTTTTACCTGGGAAGGCCGGGAGGGGAGGGCATGCATTTAATCAACCTGTACCCTCAAAGTTTCAAAAGATGTTGTTAAAGTAAAGTAAATATCAAACATAATAATGAACATAAATCATAAAACTTAAAATACATATATTACATAATGTACATTTCAGCCCACAGCAAAGTAAGATGCTGAATAAAATGGTCAACCATTCAGGTACCTGGGTAGCTTTTTTAGAACAAATTCTAGCTAAGTATGGCTCATCTCAACTTTACAAAGAGGCCTGTAACTGGAGACCATCTACACAAACATTATGTATGCGCGTTGCATCTCTTATCGGTATTCCCTCTAGCTTAATTCATTCATTTTGGCTGCCAGAGTGCTAGAAGTGGGCAACAGCGCATTCTCAAATTAAATTTGTCTGGAGAGAAAAACAGTGGGGGTTTCTACATAGATAAATTAGATACTAATTGTGTTTCAATTAGAAAGGGAGAATAAATGGTTACAAATGTGACTCATTCATTTAGCAAAATAAAGTGGACAGAAAAATCCCTACAAGTTAATTATATCAAATTAAATGAGTTATGTACTGGACCTTTGAATAGATACCCGGTAGTGGCTATTGTTCCCATTACTCATTGTTATCATTATTGTTGTCATTATAATAAATATGTAATCATTATCATAACTATTAAACTAATTGTACTGCAAAATGTATCTTATGATTAAATTCATCATAACAATTGCAGATACTACAAGACAGGCAAAGCATAGTATATGCTTTTAATGTTTAAAGCATCGAATCACTGGATTTCAATTACCCCAGTTTGAATAACGGAAAGACTTGCTTTTCACATTCTCTACTCTCTACAGGGGAAAACAATAACTATTCACCTGCGGTGGACCCCCCTAAATTATGACCAACCAGGTCCTCCTACCCCAATCCCAGGTATATGCACGCAAACAGCGCGACAGACAATCCTGCATCAGGATTACAGTGACTGGACATCATTAATCACCTAGTTTCAGGTGTCATTCATGGCCAGGATTGAAGTGTAAGTTTCCAGGGTCACTGCATGGGTCCTATACTATTCACAATTCAAATTTAAAATAATATTCAATATTTTGGAGCACTACAAAGAAACATCCTCAAATTGTTTGGAATACAATAATAACCATTACAATTACATAACCGATTATACCAGCATACATGTAGGACTGGTAAGATATTTATCTGAAAAGTGAAATTAAGAAATTTGTAGATAAATTTGGCATTTACAAAACGGTAATCATAAAAACATGAGATACATTTAAGGCAGATAACTTTTTACAAAACAAAACAAGCAGATTTAAAAGGACTGGACAATTTGGATGCGAAATCTCTGCATTTGGCATGTTCAACTGTCACTGATCGTCTTCATGTATTGGTGCAAATAGGTGAACCAATTCTTCCTATTTTTTAATACATGATTGCACAGCTAGTGTGTTCAAATCCCAGGACATATTTAAGCACATTTTAACCTTTTCTTGCTCAAAAGGTTTTTTTTTTAAAATAGTGACCTTTACAATATTATGTGAGCTCTTGTTTTGAATCTAAGTTTTAATACGTGTATATCATGCGGCTGGTGCTTTAAACACTTCTTCCTGATAATTTCCTTTTTAAAGTCGATTAACTTGAAGGCAGACTAGGTCTAATCTCCCATCATAATCCCTTGAAGACGTTGCTGTTTTTAGCTGTCAATCAATTTAATGATATATGATAGAAGACGACCAACAAATTGTGTGACAGGCGCGCTGATCCTGCAGTGCGTCAGATCATACTGACATGTGTCGGAAAGCGTGCCGACAGGTAGCACAAATTTGAGATTCGTATCCTTGAAATGAAATTAGAAATGAATTGGCCTCGATATTTAATCTACAGTTTTGATAAAAAATACAGCCAAACCTGGATTCACGATGGCCACTGTTTAAAGTGTTCACTAATTTTGGCTCCATTTAGGAGGTGATATCTGCTATAAATCCAGTACCTGTCTATAATGGCAACCTGTATACATAGGCCAATTCAACACCTTCCTCTTGGATGGCCTTTATAGACAGGGTTGATTGTAATTTGTAAACATGTTTCTCAGAATCAAAGTTCAAACTCCATCACTCCTTTCTCTCTCTCTCTCTCTCCAACACCTTCAAGAAATAGTTGAGTTCTGGTCATGCAATTATAACAGACAGTTAATTATGTAGTTGATACATTTACATTGTAACACTAGTTGTACACAGTGATGTTTTCGGAATGATCAGAAATTTAGCTGAAAACCCCATGCACCCCACAGAGAAATGGGTATATGGGACTACACACAACATGTGGCATCAATGTTTGGTCCAACTGTGCAGTTATTTCTCGGCATATCAAATAAGAGGGTATTTGATGAGTGTTCTTTTCTAAGGGACATTTCAGCTATGATATTCTTCAAACCTTCACGATAAGAATGAGAATTCTTACAAGTTATTTTTCACTTTTACCAGTTCTAACTCAACCTCATATTGCAGTCCCAAAGCAAATAAATGACCCACTTTTGCTTCTGATCACAATCATATCCTCTAAGAATCAGAATATCAATACTTATCCTGGAAATGGCTTCACTAATCGTTTCCATCATCGACACTACAGAGGGAAGGATATATCCTCTCCTTACTACCGGAGTTATAATTAGTTATACGGGGTACAAGTATACAGTCTTCGTATGGATTATGTGTCTGTCAATTGGATTCCAATGATACATGCACACTGTTATAAAGGCATAAAATTCGCCCGGTTGAAAATTAATTAAGAAGTCTTTGTCTAACCATGGACTGTGGTCTAACTTGCCACTGAAGTGGTTTTAAGCAGGAAAATCCTGTTACAATGGATTCCTCAGAAGGCAGCAAAACACTTTGTGTGATAAGTGAATTCAATCGTAAGTGGATTGTCATAAGTATTAATCAAGTAGGGATTCACCACTGTATATATTCCCTACATGTAAATACCGTATGACACTATGAACAACTTTCACAAACCGTGAATTACCCATAATTGCTATGCAAATCTTTACTTTATCAGACTACCATATATGCTGCAAAGCTGATTAATAAAGGGCAAATTAGCATGTAGCTTGATTCCAAAATTAATTAAGAAGAAAGCTGGCTACAAGAAATAGGCTTGGTAAAATAAACAGGGTTGGTGAATGCTTAATGAGCTCTAGAAAGCTTTTATAAAGCTCAGGAAAACTAAGAAGAACTACATGTACATGTACACATGGTAAACAAAACAAAAAAACAGTTTGTACAGCAATTTGTGGAAAGAAATCTCACTTTTTAAAAAGCAAATCAATAGAGAGCTCCTGAGATCAAAAGCTAGTCAAGAGGGCATTTTGTAAGAAGAAATCACCATTTCACCAGCTTCTCGTTTTCTCATAATTTATTTACTATGTAAATCACCATGGTTCAGCAGCTGTTTATTAATTATATATCACAATCATATTCTGATTCTAGAAACAACACTGTGACTCACACACACTCCCCACTTTTTAGCAATTCATATAGCCCTGAACTCTACCGGTATATTCATATCTAGTGTAAACACTGCATAATAATAGGGCTCTGAGTTTGATCTACAAAGCATGACTGTGGGAATGTGTGTTTAATGGTTGCTGCATATATATGCTTTGAAGAAGACGAAGAGGAATACAGAAAAAATTATTGTAAAGAGTACAAACATACATGTAGACAAACATTTTGAGGCACATTATGATTACACATCGAGCAACTGCATCTCTCTTCGTAATGCTTAAGAAAGCAAATTTCCCATTTGAGTGAATAATTGTTGAGATGTTGAAATATCTCAAGAAGATGAAAAAATATATTCCCCCGAAATGTATATATTTTCCACATTTTATAGTCTGTTTGGACCCAGAATCGGTGTTAACGAGTTAACACCCTTCTGGCTCTCAACAGATAAAATGATCTAAATGATGACAGAGACTATTCCTGAATTCATTTGTATGAGAGATAATGCCAAAAGCTCTTTAATCAATGCCAAACTCATGCACCTCAAAATGGCACTTAATACTTTATGCATCTAACCGTTAGAAGATCAATCTTTCTTGATTCTATGGCAGGAGGAGTTGGAGGTGGATCTGGTTCCGCTTTCTCTGGTGATTGGGCCTTTTTAGCACTAATCCTACGTGCAGTGGGCCCTGTTGACATCCTACTGGAGGAGGAGCCCCGTAAACTTCCAAATTGGCTAGATTTCCCAGAAATGTTTGACTCGATTTGGAGCTGCGGCTGGAGTATGATTCCGTTTTAGAGGTCCTGTCTTTGATGGTCACTGGTGGAGACTGACTTGTGGGGCTTTTAGAGGGGGTGGGTGATGTGGGTGATGGAGCAAGCGAGGGCTCACTCCTCCGTAGACTAGATCGGGGGCTGGACGTTGAGGCAAGAAGCATACGCATCGTCGCTTCCGCATTACCGGAGGAATTACTTATACGGACTGACGAGGTCTGTTTGACTACTCTCACCGTGACGTCCCTCTCTCGCTTCTCTGAAGCAGCCTTTCGCTGAATCCCCCGGTTATTATTTTCCACTTGCTGAGACATGGTTGTCCTATTTGATCAACCAATCAGACTACTCCCCTTAATTCAATTCTAGCACATACAGCGCCAGCACTTGAGAATATTCCTAATGTAAGATCCAATATTGCACAGATACTTTGCACCAGTCCCGTAAGAGTATTGCATTACTAAGGGTACACCCGTACGGCCAATAATCCCCTGTTTCCTAATTGTAGAAATCGCATTCAGGGGGATGGGTACCCCAGGGAAAGATCAACAAACGATCCTGAGTTCTGGTGAATGGCCCCTGCAGGTGTGCCCTGTGGACGTCCCCCTCCGGGCGCTGTCGATTCTGCTACCAAGCAGGCAATGTTCATTCCGATATCGACACTCCGCGATCCACATCCCTAGATCACATGACCACCTGAGCACACGGACAAATCCATTATAAATCCAGACGAGTACGGTGCACTTCAAGTAAACAAATTGAATTCCTCGATGTATGCTTCGCTTGCACAAAACTCCAAGCGCTTAGCAACTACAGCATTTTCCTCCGTAAAGAAAAACAGCACTACCTGAAATATGATCAACACATCACGTTTACCCCACACTCAAGCTCTAAAAGAGAAACCCCTTTCGTTGTTGTGAGCAGCATGAGTAATACTGGTGATCTGCAAAACGCAGTACTCTTGCCGGTGAATTTCAGCACAACAGCAGCCTACAGAGAGAGAGAGAGAGAGAGCAAGGCTCACTGAATAAATTCAACTCTGGAGTGCTGTGTATGATATACAATGCATCCATTTAGATCTCAGTACTGTCTTCTCAACCTAGTGTATAGTCTCAGCCATGGACCCTACAACAAATGGTCTCAGCAGAGGCAGACACTGGTGGTTAGCGCTATGCGTCTTAGGCATTGAATGTTTCCTCTTTGAATCACATCTCACATTGATCTCTCTCACTGTTAAAAACAAGCCCACTGTCACCGTAAAGTAGTAATTAATGATCGTGACTGTTTACACAAGCCTAGAGAGCCTTTAGTTGCAATCCATACCTAATTAAGTCTCATAAGGCTGTCAGTTGTTAATTAATGTTGCCTACTTAGTAGTCATCTTAGAATGCAACAAAGAAATATCCTGCTGTATTTTGGACATGACTGCCTTTGTTCAGTGGTGAGAAGTAAATGAATGAAAGAGTAAATACAGCAAAATCATGTGAAAAGAAAGTAATCAGACAGATAATATCGGTCTGAGAGACAGAAGTTGAGACTACAAATGTAGACAGATATACAGTATACAATGTATGTCTCCCACTCACAGAATACAAGAGTACAAGGTACATTGACAGTGGGAGATGAGAGAGACAGAGAGAGAGACAGAACAGACAGAGGGTGCGTTTATTGTCCAATTTTTTGCCTAGAATCAGCGTTTTCAAATGTCTTTCAGGCAAATTTTTAAGGTGATAAACGCAAAGCCTTTTTCAAACGTCTTTAGATATGGGCATATTGTAACGCCGAAAAAAATGTGTTTTGAATGTGACATACAGCCAGAATCACGTTTCTGAGACATGATAAATGCAAAGCTGTTTTGAACCCCACATACAAATCGGACCTTCCCAGGCTAATCTGCTTCCCGGGTCAAACGGCGCAAAGCAGCTGCGCAGAGACAAGGACTTTATTTCGAATCTTGAAGAGTCAATAAACGCGACATCCCGCAAAACACGTTCGTATAGTGGGGTTCGATATGTACATATAGAAATGCTGATTCTGAGTGGCAAGACACGATAAACGCACCCAGAGAGAGATAGAGAAAGATAGAGAGATTGAGAGATAGAGAAAGGGCTCTAGACAGAGAGAGACAGAGAGAGGGAGAGAACATAGAAATGATCTAACAAGGAAATAAGATAATGTAAATCTATGTGCATAGAAATCCATGCCAGTTATCAGAAAAATGGCCAACACATTTACCTACATGGATATATTTCATTACAAAATTCCTCTTTCTTTCTTCAACTTTATGGCTCAACCTCTTTCCGGATTATAGGGTCATATTAATATTCTCAACAGAATTATGAATAGGAGAAAAAATGTCATTAAAAATCCTCTAGCCCTAAAAGGGTTTTACAACCAAAGATCACACAAGGGCCATTTTCTGGCAATGTGACATAATGATAAAGAATCTTGAAATGGATTTCGGCTCATTTTCAAACAAAAATTGTTCAAATTCCTCAACCTGCCATTTCTGCAGAACAGGACAAAAGATAGCAAAACAAAATTACACCTTTTATGACATGTATAGATTTGTATACTTGACTGTGTATAGATCAAAAGGACAGTTCACATTTGAAAATTCTTTCAAATTTTCTTTGCTGCTCCAGAACTATAGATTTGATCTGTTTCTGAATTTAAAAACATATATATCACTCCCACCTCCCTATATTATTTTACTCTGTAATTACAAGTACATCCCTTAAAAACATATAATCAATACGATCATTACTCTGCAATAAACAACATTCAAAGAAAGACTCCAGCATGAGATAGGAAGGACTGTACAAATGTGAAAGGTCTACTGAGACATTGGAAGAAAAGGCAAGGCGACAAAACAAGATTTGAAATAATTCATGTGGAAAATAACAAGCACCACCTTCGGCAGTGTGAGGCAAAAAAGGTACAATATATCTGACATTATAATGTACATGTTCAGACAGTTAAGTCTATAGCTTTTACATACCGTATATTGTTACAATGTATCAATCACTGATATAATAAACCCTAGTTGGGGGACCGGGGCGATTTGCCCCATGGCCCAGAACTGATAAAATAGTCACTGTTCATGTTTTCTTTCTTTCTTTTTTTTAATTTTTAACATTTTTTTTTCTAGGAGAGGGAAGGAGAAGGGGCTGTTTTGAAAATTTGAAGCCCCCACTTTCTGCAAAGATGGAATACTTATCTATCATCAGAATTTTACTGCTCAAACTTTGAAGAAATAAAAAAATAGCATTAGCTCATGAAAACAAAAATGTTTACAATTTAAACTCCAACTACTGCTTGAATGAGCACACAGACACATGTATATTTACTGTACATGCAGACAATGCTCAAGGTATTTACTACCCTGCATAAAAAGGAAATTAATCTGCGTAATTCATTATCATTGCACCATTAATTATGTCTGCTCCAGTGCTCATTTTGTCTGAGCAAGCTGTAATTAATAATGGACTTCAGAAGAACTGGGTGTGTGTGTTTTTATTTATAAATGTTTATTTTGGCAAGAGAGAGATAGAGACGAGAGAGAGAGAGAGATGAGAAAAGAGAGAGATGAGAAAAGAGAGGGCGAGGGAAGGAGGGAGGGGTGAGGAAAGGAGGGAGGGGTGAGGAAAGGAGGGAGGGGGCGAGGAAGGAGGGAAGGAGGGAGGGAAGGAGGGAGGGGGCGAGGGAGGGGGCGAGGGAAGGAGGGAGGGAGAGAGGGGAGGGAAGGAGGGAGAGAAAGAGAGAGAGAGAAATAGAGAGGCAGCATGAATATACTATTACTAGAGACACTAGTATATCCACGGAAGCATAAATGTAGGCCTAAATGTACATTGTAGTAATGTACACTTTTATTATGAGGCCTATAATGCATGTATGATCTGTAGATGTACTTCCTCATTTAAGTACAAATGTAATACATGCTAGCATGCATACTTAAATTGTAATTTGGCCTTTGAGTACATGGGAGCATCATAGTAACATAATACATGTACATGTAAGTTGTAAAGGTATTAACCACCGATACTAAAGGGTTGGTCCCACTTTGGATAGACTTTGGATTCATATCTACTCATTTCTATCTTTATGTATCATTTTTATCTACAGCATACTGTACATGTACATACATGTTTTGGCCTTAATGTACATGCCTGTGAAGCCCTTAATAGACAGAGAAATTCCCTAAAAGGAGGAAGATTAGGTTAAGGGGGCAGTGCCCCCTTATGGGTGTAGCCCCCTTTCTGCAGAAAACTTTAGAATATGTTTACGTAAAAGGACACGTTTTCCTTGCATTTAAATTCTAAATTTGAGAAATACTTGTTACCCCATCTTGAATAAAGGGACTCTATAACATTGTCCAGATGAGAGAAAAATGCCGCTTACTGTAGGTAGTGAGGTCAATGCTAGATGTACAAATAATGATAATCTGAAAGTTTAAGTTTTTCTGTTTATTTTCCCTCGTCTTGAAATCTCGAAATTGGCGGAAATCCGCCAATCGGCGGAGGAATCTCATCCCTGCTGTAACAAAAATTCTAATGTAAAGTACTTGTATGTGTATTATAACTTTCTGTTTGCTATGAAACCTATTAATGAAGGAAGGGTACGTGTATCAGTCATTTTTTTTCTTCAAATTCATCTAGGATTTGATGTGGGAATAAACTATCTTTCAAAATCATAATTTGAACCCGGAGGGTCCTACTACATATACATGTAACTGGTTTCTAAACAGACAAATTAATTTGTAACATCAGCAGTAAAATAACATCACTACTGCTGCATTGTGGGAGTAACAGTCGGCCAAAATACAGGTAGAGGGCCTCGTTGGTGGAATCCCTCTGATTCTGAGCAAAAGTATAATCCAAATAGACCTACATGCTTTATAATTTCCCTGACAACAAAACGGATAAATCTTCTTCGCTGGTTAATCATCAGGCAGGCAATTTTAGAGTACGAGAAGACCTATCTTATCCTTGATGGATTCATGGACAAGGGCAGGCTAGGTCCAGGCTGAGCCCTGCCTGAGCGCAATAATTGGATAGTGATAGGAACGGAAAGCTCTCCGTAATTGTGGATTCAATCGGTAATACTTTGACAGGAAGCAAGCTATGAGTTAGGTTCATATGACAGTCTGTTAGCTTTAAGTTTAGCTCGTCGTTTTTAAACTTTGAAGTCATGTTTTGTATCTTGTAGTTATGGACTGTGCAAATGCACTCATGGTTTAAGTTTACTCAAAGTTAACTTTTCTTTATAGATTTATAGTCTTAAGGTTAGGGCGATTTTCTATGAGCAACGGGAGATCCTTACTCGAAGCCAAGTGCTATGTGGATGCAATAAACTTTGGGGTTACGCCAGCTTGTGGTTAAAATAAATGTTTGACTGGCTTGTAGTTTAAAAACTTTAAAACTTTGAATATTCATTGTTTCAGTACCATGTGAACCCTCATCATTGCTGCCTGATTGTTCTTTGTAACTTCAAAGTTTCACAAACTTTAATAAGTTTAAAACTATGACAGTCCTTCTTCTTCTTTCGTATGAGGTAGTAGTATTATATATCAAGTTATTTCTTGACGCTGGGTAAGCCAGTTGACTTGTGCTGTATGAATAAGGCTACATGTACTAGAATGGATTTACACCATGCTTGAAAACTTTTCAAAGACATGGCACAAGGGATTCTATTAAACATGACAGGATACAATTCAACCAAAAATACATGTAACCTTGTCATCTGATCTATAGAGGCGTCGTAGTCGATTTGACATGAACACTTGACTAGAGAGTGGAGACGCAAAGCTCGTGGGTTCAAGCCCTGGTGCAGCACTGGTGTCCCTTTGCAAGACATCAACCTACATTTGCCACTCTCCACCCAGGATTTTAATGGGTACGGGAAGGCAGGAGTTTCTTGAATGCGACGAGCAACCATATCAGTAGCCTAGCAGAGCGGGGTAATATTGAAGCACCGAAGCATGGTGGATACATGTATGAGCTTTAAAGATATATCCATAAGTGTTATTTTTCTTGTAAACTATGGTACATACTAGATTACTACACTGTATTGCTTAATATTAAAGTCTAACCTGTCCACATAGTCAATATCAGCACATCAATTTTATTTTTACAACAATAGACAAAACAAAAAAGATATTTTGACAAAAGATTTTTGTCATACTGCTGAGAAAGGTGTGTCTATTATTAAAGAAACTATGACAGAACTTTCCTTTGCTGGGAGGAGAACATTACACAGTGCTGACTACTGAATGCAACCAAACGGATCAGACAGCTAGGAGACAACCACAACACACAATTTCACACCTCTGTGCTCGATGGCAATTAGCACTACTTAACTGATTTGATGTGGAAGGATGAAAATTACAATCGGCGGTCCATGTCGGATCAGTTCAAAGCCACAGGAAGTGATTTCGATATAAATGGTGAAAAAATATCAGGATGCAAGATTTCTCCAAAAAGAATAAATAATTTTAGCATTTCTCACCACCAGCCCCCCCCCCCTCCCACACACACACATTCATAACATAAACTCAGAAAACAAAGTAGATGAAGGAAATACTACACACAATCATATAAACTTACTCAGATATTGAACAAAATGACCAGACCTCAACCACTTCTCTCGATCACTCTCTCTCTCTCTCTCTCTCTCTCTCTCTCATATTACTTGAAATGTAGGCCAGGGCTGGGCCAATAGACACTTTTTTGTCATTTGGCATTAACTGGTGACCTCTATATCACTATATGTGGCATGGAGGAATTGATAGTTGATTGCCTGACGCAGGATCATACAAGGAAATTGGGAGGATTTACGACTTTAGGGAGATGCCAAGAACAAAATTTATCCTCGAGCATGGATAGGAAAGCAGTGTCTCATCATTATGAGGAAGTACAAGATGTGAGGACCGCCTAAATCATCTCCTTTCCAATCGGGGAGGTATCATTGCAAGTTACAGTTAACAGAGGTACATGTCTGCATGAACATGAACATGAACATGTAGGTCCATACAAGTTACAAGTTACTCAAAAATACAGGTACATTGTAAAGTCAAACCTGTCTAGGAAGGCCACCCAAGGAAAACACAAAATGTGACCACTGCTGACAATTGGCCTTTCTAAACAGGTTCTTCAAACCTCTTTTTCCTTCTAGAGGGAAGCTATTATAGAGGACCACAATTATATAGACAGCTGGCCTGCCTTTATAGAGAGGTTGCCACAAAGCCAGCTTTGACTGTACAGTTATTTGTTGTTTCAATAACGTGGGCAATTTGCCCCAATTTCATATTGTTCAAAATGGACTGGAGAGAAATGAAGTTTACGATAAAATTATCTATACATTATTACAAATAATGCAGATAATTTAATATCATGTTAAGAAATGATCACAATTAATTTGTATATGGTTGTATAATGAATTCAAAGAAGCGGTGCGCCTCCCCCTCCCAAATACCGGTAAACACAAATCTTAGATTGTTTAACCACTTCTTTCTCCCTCTCCCACATCTTTTTTTCTCTCTCTCTCTATGTATCCCCCACCTTCTCTCTTTTTATCTATTTCCTTTTTCCTCTTTCACCCTCCCACTCTCTCTCTCTCTATCTCTCAAAATGTGTATCACCTACATCTTTGTACATCTCCTTTCCACTTTCTTTTCCATTCCTTTACAATGCCACTCACTTTCTTCTTCTTTTTTCCTTCATTCCTGAAGGGGACTCTCCCTGTGTCCTCCATGTCAACTGAGGTTAATAGCCATCAAGAATTCACGGCCATGTGTCACTTCCATGTAATTTCTGGAATGTGGAAGTTGGAACAAACCTTCCTTTGGCTTCCTAGAATGTCTCCTCAATATGTTCTTATAGAAATTCAGCTTGTTCAGACTATAGGAAATTTATACCAAACTCGTATAAAGAAAGGTTGTACAGCAAAAGGGGCATACAGACTAGATTACAACATTGTACAAAGAAACGTATAAATATATACCGTATATATATATATATACATGTATATATATATATAGAGAGAGAGAGAGAGAGAGAGAGAGAGAGAGAGAGAAAGAGAAAGAGAAAAGGGCATACAGACTAAAAAACAATATCGTACAAAGGTTGTATAAATATATAGAGAGAGAGAGAGAGACAGGCAGACAGAGAGAAAGGGGCATACAGACTAGAAAACAATACTGTACAAAGAAAGGTATAAATGTACATGTATATATAGAGAGAGGGGGAGAGGGAGAGGGAGAGGGAGAGAGAGAGAGAGAGAGAGAGAGAGAGAAAGAGAGAGAGAGAAAGGGGCATACAGACTAGACAACAACATGGTATAGAGAATCGTCATACGGTATGTTTATACAGAAACTAGTTTTGGAAAGATCAGTTGACGTTACAGCTGGTTTATCATCAGTGTATGCTCAAGATAAACCTCGCCCACTTCTACAATTTTAGTATGATGTGACTTTCAGGCTAGAGCGGACCCTGATTCTTTACTGAGTTTTTGTTCTAACTGATGCTCAAACATATATTCCATTATGCAACGTTTTGTAATACGTTTCTTTTTATATGCGTTCAGACTAGCAATTTCAATTACTTATCGTATAGCTATACAATGAAATATAGTAGTCTGAAAAGGGGGTAACTCATATTCATGTGTAAACAAGGAGTCATTCAAAACATGTTTGGCATCTTGGAGGGGAGCCAATGTGATATTCATTGAATGTCATGATACATTCTGCAAATAGACTTTGACCTCTATTATGGAATATAAACAAATGATCTGAAAGAATTTAAGAGATCATACTTACATGTACATGCACTTGCATTTCACTACATAGATTTATACTGCATGAATACATGGATTTACTGCATGAATGCATGCATGGCTAGAATATTTTCAGAAATCAGGAAATTGAGCAAATTATATAAATATTTGCACAATAAATTGTGAAATTTAGAAATGACACAGAATATTGTAGAAGGCAAAAAAGGAGTACTGGTACATGTACATTTACTTTAGAGTGAAAAAGAAATTGATAATCAATACTATGAACAAATGAAAAATATATAATAGCAAGAAAAGACAAGAAACCTAACAAAATGTCAAAAAAGTATATATAAGTTTGGTGGTTAATGAAATACATGTAGCTGCAAATTATTGCAATGAATTTTACATCTACATGTATCTTTATAAATTTAACAAATATAATAAATATATATATAAATACATGTATATTTCATAATTTATCATATTCCTCACAAAGGCGCTTCTTCTTTATATCAGTGATCCTGCATGGACATTGTACTGTTCATGAAATCCTGCAGACTCAGAATAATGGCCACTAGAGGGGGCTATCACAATGTTGACAATGGGAGAGATTAAAGTTAAAACCTACAGAGCATCTGCATGGAGGGTCGGTATTTTGACTACTCTTTCTCCTGTTCTTCTGTCAGCATCTCTTTCTCTTTCATCTCCCAAACTCTTGCTCCCTCGAAACCCTTTTCCAATACCTCAACACACACCTCTCTTTCTCTCTCTCTTGCTCTCTCTCTCTGTTTTTTTATTTTAATCTCTTCCTCTTCTTCCCTCTTCATTAATATCATGTTTCATTGTTGATCTGATATTCCTGATCCATTTATCCACTAATTACCCTTTCCAAATATTATACTTCTCCCTCTCTCCTTTTTCTCTCTTTCAACATCCAAAACTATCTATCACTTCATAATTATACAGGGACATTAAATAAACATATTTTCCACTGACGCATTCTATAAACTCTCTGTATATTTTCTCTACACCTCTTCCTCATTCTTTGTCCGTCCATAACCCTTGATCTCTGTAGCTCTTTCATTCTTGCTCCATATTTTGCTCTGCTTCATCCTTCCGTCTTCTCTCTCTCTTTCTCCCTTCTTTTTCTCCTTTTCCTTCCTTCTTCTCCCCTTCTTTCTATCCTTTTGATCTCCTTGCCTTCCTGCCATTAACCTAGTTCTAGAGATATCCTAACATTTTATGCAGGTACACAAGAGTGTTGTTGAGTAAATAAGCTTAATTCAGGTGGGTTCCAATTACAGCAAAACAGGAGTCCCCGCCTCGCATTGATTCGATAGCCAAGTTTTAGCAAATAACATTATTTAGAAGTACATTCACTGTTGACAGTCTATGAATACAGTACATTGCAACATACACCTTTTCATACATATATAGGTTTAACATGCATAGATTTGAACTGAACCAGCACAGTGGTTTGGCTCGTTGGTTTGTGTTAATATATGTACCTGACAGCTAACAATGTGTATGCAAGTTCATTTTGTACATGTAGGTATATTAAGCAACCAGGGGACTGACAGCTTTAAGTCATCTCCAAGGGACTTGTTAACGAGGACTACCACCTTACCAAAGGGCTTTAGTGCATTAGTGTGTCAGTGCATTTTGAAATCACCGCTTTTACCAGTGTAGTTTAAAAGCATAACAAATAAAAATGCATCAGTGATGGACAAAATAAACAGACTATAATTTTTTTTTACAGGTAATGTCTATATATTGAAAAATCATCAAACTTTCACTGATCTATATTTTTCTGATTTTTCTGCTTCTATACACATGAATTTCTATGAGTATGACAGGTTCGTTCACCTTCACGCTAGTGAAACCTGTATTAGCAACCACCTCTCGATTAAAGATCATATTTTTATTTCCCAACAATGAAATTTCCATTGAGGAACTTGTACATAAAGACCACCTGCCTAAAAAGGTTTTCCTTGTCTCCCTTGAGTGTCTTTATTCAGGTTTCAATGTATATGTACTGTACATGTGCAGTGTATGAAGAGCAGCTACCGTAAATCTCCGTGTATAAGGCGCACCTGTGTATAAGGCGCACCCCTATTTTTGTACCCGTGTATAAGACGCACCCCCGACTTTCAATTTTTTTCGGCGGCAAAAAAGTGCGCCTTATACACGGAGATTTACGGTAGTTGGAAGGAAAAAAAAACTATTTTGTTCACACAACTTCATTTTCCTCTAAGGGTGCGTTTATGCTCAACATTTTCTGGCCAGAATGAGGCTTTTGTTACATGGTTAGTTCAAAACACGGTTGCGTCCTTTCTCATTTCCGTAGAATCACGATAACGGAATCGCCGATCGTAAACTCACAAAAAGGTGCGTTTACGATCGGCGATTCTCCAAAAAGACGTTTTCTGGGGAAGCATAAACGCATAATCATTTTGTAAACGCGTTTAAATGGCGTTCCCAAGGTCAACGTAGCATGCGCAGTGCAGGTTTGCGAATCCAGCTGCAGAGCCCGAATTTGCCTTGTGGAGCCGGAGAAGACGAGCATAAACAGTATACCTACGATGAGCGTTTACGATGAGCGTTTACCATGAGCGTTTGCGATGAGCGTTTCAAATCGCTCATTCTGCCTTCAAAAATGAGCATAAACGCACCCTTAAAGGTGATATTCATAGAAGAGCCCTAAATATGAAGATATTCATATCTACAGAAAGCTTATAAGCCATACAATGAGCTTGGATGACATTCAAACAATATAACACTTCCAAAAAAGCGAAATTAGGGTGAAAAAATCACCCTATTCTCTGGGACAAATTTGCCCTATTGTCATCCGAAACGGCCTTTAGCTGTGACGTAGGAAAAGGGAGGCGTGGCTAGTGTGCCACTTCCGGTATCTAGTAGAACGCATGTATAACATTATAAGGCTGAAAACACAGCTTCAACTTATGTGTTATTTTACCCTTACTATAGAATAAATTATAATACAACATCGTTTGTAAGTTACTTCTCATTAATATTTCCATCTTGATATTCTAAGAAATGTATTATTTGTGAAATAAACGTTGAAAAATGGGGAAAAGAAGGTGAAACTATGGCTGTGTCCCGGCTTTGTTGTACAGCGAGCCTGCATAATGGGGATTTGGGTGCCGCGATTTTACCACCATGTAGTTTCACTTTGACATATCAGTCGGAGACTTCACCTCTTCCACTATGGAAAAAACAGTTAGTATTGATTTAATCATTATTATGAATAAAATAAAATTCAAACAAATCGAAGAATATTTCATTTAGTCGATCGTATCATGGCTAGATTAGCTGGAAAAATCGAGGCGATTCTGCTGTTGTTACGATTCATCTGCGAGTAGTGCGGCTCTTGGCAGCCGCATTACCTACACGGCTGATCGCTGATTGAATTTAGTATCGCTGGCGGATTTACATTACCTGCGCGCACATCAAAACACACGTAAACGTGACTGCACTGCACACCGCACACACACAGTACTATACGCTTGCATTTCAGTCGCGATAGACGAAACCCTTACGAAACCAAACCAAAACAAAACGGCGAGAAATACACTATTCTATGTAATTATAGTTATCGACAAATGAAAATGGAGAAGAAACATTATTCATTGTTATGTCAAAGGAAATTCCACCTCGAACATGATTCTACTATAGGTAATTTTGTTTTGAAACACAGCTAGGTTGATTTTTCATACTATCTCCGTGTACATACAGCTCAGCTGGCAAGCTAAAGCCGGTGAAAAAGTTGAGTTGTAAACAGTTATTTTACGGATATTGTCACTTTTTCAATGCCAATAATGACATGAATATTGACATTAGGATATGTTTCAGGACGGGAGAGGACAACTGTATGCCAGATATTGACCATTCAGGCAATATTTCAATCGTTTTGAGAGAGTGGAACTGACATCGACTCTATGAACATTTGTGTGTAGATCGCAGTTAGTCTCTATAGCTGCGTGAAGCATATCCCGGCTCTGACGTCACTCACAAAGCCACTTTCCCTTAGGCGATTTCGTAGGTCAGGATAGAGTCAATTTAGTGAAATTTGATTTTCATAAAACACAAAACTGCACACTTTCATGGCATGTTAGCTGCATAAATTGCTTTAATAACTCATTCAATTATAAAATAAACTACTTTTATTTGATTTTATTTCCTATAAGTATCAACTTTAAAGAAGTAAGATTTCCCAGAGATCCATCAAGGATTTATGAATTCTATTATAGAGATCATTTAGAGATTTCCAGAGCTACAGTTGACATTATAATATGTATTTTAATTCATTTCATTGATTCAATGTATGAACGTAGCTCGCTTCAGCCACAATGGCTGTCTTTCACATGCAGAGCTCGTAAATTACTCTAAGCCCCGTGAAATTCTTTGCTCGTTGCAGGGTAGAGACAAGATATTGATTAGTCTAATTGGTTAACACTTCCGCAGACAGCGAATAGTACACAACTAGTGTCACCGTTTATCTTGATTATCAGGTACGTGTCCATGTATCAATTTCCCTCATCGACTGACAATACATCCTCATTATAATACCCAGCCGATGACATTTGAATGATACAGCGATACACTAATGTACATGTACATGTACAACTGCCACTGCCAACTTATATGTACAATGTATATTTAAAGGTATACATGCACACATATAAAGTAAATGTAGCCTCAAATTTACATGTACATGATGTAGCACTGAATTCTATTTTCAGATGTACATGTACATCTTTCTCCACCACGATGCATCCAAAATCAGAATGATTGTATTTTACTCTTTCAGATGAAAAATCTCTGATAATCAATCACTGACAATGAAAAAAACAATAGTTTAATATCACACATATCAGGTGCCTTTTGCTCCAAAAACCTCAGGACAAGGAAACACAAAATGGACAGGTAAATGTTATCCCATTTCTCCAGGTACATGTTATTTAGTTTACATATGAGAAAAGGGGTGAGGGTGCTTGTGCCCTTCTTAAATCTGTGCCATCTATTATGTACATGTACATGTAAATTACCTGTCCAGGGAACATTCCCCTGATCTATATATTGTAGCCAGCCTCAGCAGGATTATGATTTAGACTATTTTAGACAGCCCCATAGTATACACCAGTTAAAATTATGTTATGAGTGGACATAGGTAGGTTGTAACACCCCCCCCCCCCCCCCCCCCTCCTCCCACTCCACACACCACCTTAAATCTGTGCTTGCTAACATTTCCATGCACACATACATTAAATGGGTACAATCTGTCCAGGAAACATTTCCCTTATCAGTCTACATTGCACATGGACATGTGTTTGCGTCAGTCAGCGGGTAATGCATCTGACAGCCCCAGCCATAGCACAATTACATTTAGGTGACCTCTTGAAAGCATGTGATGACATCTTCATCTTGGCACCTAGCTTCTCAACCCGGTAGCCGCACAACACAAAGTGATTCGCTTCATCTGTGCTCAACTACTGTGACTGCACAATGCTCATCAGTGAAGAAACTACCTCCTTTTTGTTCACAAAAAGCTATATAGTGATGCAAAAAGAGAAGATTCACTTTCATCAATTTGTTTATATATTCACTTGGTGGTGTTGGTTTTTTTTGTGTGTGACATGTGTTTTCAGTTTGTTAGTTTTTTCTTCTTTCTTTTTTTCACACATGTAAATCACTCACTGCTCCTATGTATTTTTTAATTTTTAATTTTGCTGATGTGCATGACGAAATCAATGGTTTATTTAGAGCCACATATGACATGCATGTCATCGTCAGTGCCGGGGAGAAGGGTGCAAAGCTGAACATTGTTTTTCCAAATCAAAAGGGTTCAGTTTGAATTTCTAAAGTTATAAATTATTAATGTTAACAATTTGGATGAAGGACCATTATATTTTTGTGAAGATGTGCAGCTGGTTAAAAAAATTGTTAAAACTTAAGAATGTGATTATCTTAAAACATGGTATCCGTGCATCGATTCGTGCCCTTTTGCAGGGCACAATAATATGAAGCATTTCACTTTTGACATTGATGAGCATTTTCTGCATACAAATAATTGTTGTTTAATGATACTATGTCCCTTTTGCAGCCAACATCAAATTTTGTAGAACAGTGCATAAATTGAATATGTCATGTATGTCTTATCTGCGAAATTTAAACGTTAACAACGTCCTAGTATTCAAATTATGCAAGGAAACCCATTTACTTTCTAGACTTCACTGTCAGACACTATTGAGTCATTTGAGTGACTGACTGACTGACTTCTTTTTTTCTTTGGTAATAAAATACATAAAATGAGCTGTAACAGGTACATGTACATGTACATGCAGCATTTGTCTACATCAATAACCCACTTCTTGTAATGGCCAAACTTAAACTGATTAAAATATTAGTGCAGCACAAAACATACAACCAAGATCAGTACAAGGGTCTGAAAATCATCGGAATTTAACCTTCTCATTTTTTTGGCCTGCAAATGGGACATAGTGCCTTTGAATGCCATTCATTATAAGAATGATCAATGAACTTATGTATAATTTTCTCTTTAAACATAACAAGAGGCTTCTGTAGGATAGATATGGCTTATGATTTTCCTCCCACAAACACTCAACATTCTATCAAATCTCCTTCCTCCTATTGTATACTCTAAGAATCTGGGACATAGCGCCCAGGGCAGGAGATGATGCTTTCCAGGAGGCATCTACTAACTATGTGGAAAACACCATTCATTATGTACTCTAGCCTACTATGGACATATCCATAGTCCATACAAGTGTACATTATGTGTGTAGAGTTGTAACCACAGCCAAGGTAAACAAGTTTTGTGAATTTCAATGAGCATGCCAACGAAAGTCAAAGACAGCTCTTCTTTAAAAATGTTAATAAACATCAATACATTATCCCATCCGAGAGTACAGTGTAGCTAAATGGCTTATTATGAATTTTTTCCTCGAACACTTAATTTTCTATCAAATCTCAATTTCATCCTCCTCCTGATATATGCTATACGAATCTGGGACATGGCGCCCAGGGCCGGAGATGATGCGTTCCACGAGGCATCTTCCACGTGCCAGGAGATGAGCAGGTATGAGTCATCCGAATCAACATCACCCCTCTGCATCCATTATAGCAATGCAGGCAGACACAATCATCGCAGGACATCTCTCACAGCTCAGTTAGTCTGCAGGAACAGACCCACATCAGCCAAAATGTGTAGTAGGGTGTCTGAACCATGAGACTATGTACACTGCGCGGTCTATTGCACTCCATAGCAACCTGTTCAATAGCTGATCCTGACACAGCCAGAGACGGACAAAGTCAGGCTGTTGAATTATGTTTAAGTGTCAAAATAGTGTCTGTGTTGGCAGACTACAAGAGGTGCATGCATGGATGAAATGGCGAGTGAAAAGCTAGATGTACACGTTAGTAGCATAGCACCTGTTCTCTATGAGGGAGATGTGCAGGGGAAGTGTTCGGCCAGCTGCCTGCTGTGTAGCACAGCTTGAATGGAAGCATTCAATTAGAATAAAATGGTTTCTGTCTTATAGATGAAGAGCTATATAATAGATGTTATTTGGTGGATTATTTTTGGAGTTTAATTTAGCCTTCATCTCCTTTGTACAAGTGTAATTGTGATTTTTTTTCTATAAGACAAATAGGATGAGGAAAGATGCTTATTTATATATATATAGGTAGAGCTCACATAACAAACAGTGGATTATCTGTTAATACACATGTATGCATGTTATTCCTTTTTTACAATTTATATAAAAAACTACAGGCATATATAGAAGAAGGAAAAGCCTGATGCTTCATTACTTAGAGCAGGGAGAGGGATCTCCCTGCTTAGAGTACAGACATGTCACATGTATTAAGTTATCTCAAAATTCATTCTTGAACCTATAGCATCTGGCCATGCGTATATGGGCCTAAAAGCAAGCTACATTGTACATGTATGACATTGAATGTGTATAATTCATCTAGTGCCAGCTGATACTTTTTTGTAATTATATGATATCACTTCTTCACATTAAATTTCCATTTCATTGGGGATGGGGGTGCAAGGGAATCATACAATGTGTACAATACATTCAGTACAGTAATGCAGAGTACACTATGCATTGCATGGATGATCTCTGTAAAGACTGTAATGAGGCTGATCAAAACCTTCATTAAGCATTATCCCTCCACTCAAATCAAGAGCTCCAATCACCAGCTGCCTGCCAAAAAGGCTGTGACATGTACAGGTGTACATGTTTTGTACTTCAACTGTACATGAATTGGCAATACATGGATTTCAAATTGTAATGTCCCTACTGCAGGCACCTGCTAAAATGTACTGTACATGTATATGCCTTCACTGCACGCCTCATTTATGGAAATAGGTTTGTGTCTCCATCAGCCTCTATTGTGAAATGCTACAAATACATGTGAGGCTAGTCAGGCTACATGTAGCCAATACATGAAGAGAGCTGGTGTTGTGGTCCAGTGGATAAGTCTCCGGATTGTGAACCACAAGGTAGGGGGTTCGAATCCCTGTCGCAGCACTAATGTCCTTTGGCAAGACATTAACCTACAATTGCCAGACTCTACCCAGGTGAGGTACATGTAAATGGGTACCTGGCAGGAATTAGTTCCTTGAAATGCTTGAGCGCCGTAACGGCAGCCGTGCTAAAGCCAGAGTTATAATAATGGAGTGCAAGGACGTAGCAAAGTGCAAGACATGAGCACTATACTGTACAAGACTCCACTATTAGTATTAGTATTAAAGTACACGAATCAAACAAGAGTCTGAGCTTAGAGACTAATGGGTATCCATTAGACAGCAAAAAGGGACATATTTTCATATCAATCTTTTATCCTTTTATTTGAACTGTACAAAATCCTGTATATATACGTGTATTCCTGGATGTGTAATACCACAGAGAAGTCAACAACAACAAAAAATCATATTGGAGCAAGGTCATACTACATGATCTGTAGATTTCAAGGGAACACACACTGGTGTACACGTGTACCTGGACATCAATGACCAAATACGGTTTATTGCTGTTTGGTTTACAACCAGTTTGTCTACTTCCCAATTGGTCTATTCCCATATGATCTACACCCAGCCCGTCTACTATCCACATGGTCTAATAAGCATTTAATCATAAATAACAATAATAATTGAATGATTTTTAGACCTTATGGATAATAGACAAAATGGGCATTAGACAAACTGGGAATTATACTAACTGGTTATTAGACTAAATAATCAATAAACCAAATGTATAGTAGACTAATTGGAGATTAGACCAAATGGCAAATGGAAATTAGAACAAATGGCTATTAGTATTAGCCTAATGTAAATTGTCATTAGACCAAATGATAAGTACCGGTAGATAAAATGATTATTAGACCATATGGGAATAGACTTATTGGTAGTAGACGAACTGGTCATAGAACAAACGGCAATTCACCCCTAAGGCACAATGCATCCATTTTATACACGGATACATACAGTGGAATCCCATTCGACCTTATGCATGTAGCGCACAGATCATAACACTAAAATCCACACAGAGCGTATTGTTGTTGTTGAAGTGGTTCAAGGAAATCCGAGAGGAATATACAAAATGTACTTGTACCTTGATGCCGTTCATTGAAGAGCATGCAAGCGTAAACGATACTTATGTACAAGTACATGATGATATCTGTTTACAAAGACTGGGTGGAAATGAGGAACTCCCAGTGCAAAGTCTATGCAGCTTATGTGTATCAAGGGGTATGACCTTGAATTGCAACGCCATGTCCTGTTTGCTATAAAATTAGATACAGATATATTTCACACTGAATTGTGAAAATTGGTTCATAATGCTATATTCAACAAGTGGACCCAGAAAACAATGATGTACTTGTCAGAAGAAAAGAAAAATACACAAGAGCAGTGAGCTACATTATTACCTACATGTATTTAGCTCTGGAAAGTTTTTAAAAAATCTCTGGTATAAAAATGTAAATAAACAAACTACATACTGTACATTGTACAATATACATGTACGTGTGCAGTACATGTGCAATACATGAATGTTATAAACAAGGAAATCTCACCTTTCTGAGAGTAAATTTGAAAAGCACTGTTGCGAACAAAAAAGTATTTTTAAAATGCTACTTGGGGTAAATCTTCCTATGTAATGCCTTGTGTTTTTTAGATACAGGATGTACATGTACGACTGTATGTTTGGACAAAAATATACAATGTAAACAAAATACGACATAATTCACTTACATGTACATGTACATGTGCAAGTAATTTTGTGTAAACTGTAATAAAATACATGCTTTAATAGTTTCGCTTGTTCAAATACAGTTTCATAGTTTGAACAGTTTGAAATATCTACATACATGTATATATATCGAACAACAACAAAATATTAAGTCAAGGTCATGCAGTGGTTACCCACCTGTGTACATGTACAGTATACATTTCTGTATGCAGGGCAGACAAAAATTAATATATTATAATACAACAATAATTGAAATTGTATACATATAGGAGTTATTACAAAATTGTTCAAGCTTCGGAAAGAAATTCACAATACAGTCAAACCTGCTTTAGTGACCACCTGTCTATAAAGACAACATTTTTTGTTTCCCTTGAAAATGGTTTCTCATTGAAACATGTACTAAAGGAACCTGTCTTCAAAGACCACTTTTTGTGTTTCCCTTGGGCGGTCGCTATCTACAGGTTTGACTGTATATATATACATATTGTCAATAGATTTTATTCAGAGTTCAAACTACTAAGTAGGATTCCATGCGTACGATGAACACTAATTGTCAACCAAGAACTTCAAGGATGAAATCTTTATCAATGGCATTTCTGTTGGCTAGAGACGGAGATGATTTTGGTCTTTCATCACCAGGTAACGCATCATTGGTAGGTCACAGAATTCATCGCATCATGGATGACTGGATCATCATGTACAATGTGCCTACATCGGTATCTGCAAAGACTGATGGGGCGTAGCCATTTCCATGAGGAAAGATACACTGTACATCCATCAATTTTGGGCATAAATCTACATACTGTACATGTATTAGTTAATGGAAGATACAAATGATAGGAGCCAAGGGCAATTTTCTCTCCTGAATACATACTAAATATATAAATGAATAAGTAATAACAAATAAAATCAAAAGCCCCATTACAGTGTACATGTTAATGAAAGGAGCCACCATTATGTGCATTTCTATCAATGATGAGGTGTTATGCATATTTGTTAATTTTTTTCAATTAAGGTAGCCACCTGATTTAAAATTATATTTCTACCCTGACTGGTAAAGCTTGCATAAAGTGATGCTTTTACAGTTTACATATTCAGTGAATAATGTATTCAAATATCAAAGATAAACATTCATGTTTTTTAATGTCTTTGAGCCACAACTCTGTATCTCCCTATAGTACATAATAAAACATTTATTTCGAATTACATACATAGCCGCCATAATAAGGCGCTGGAGCATTCAAGGAATTTCATCTACAGGTACATATGTACCCATTTACTTCACCTGGGTGGAGAGTGGCAAATGTAGAGTAATGTAAATATGTACATGTACATGTCTGTCTTCCTCATGACAGTGTACCACCCTACTGATTACATGTTGGGCCTACATATTCATTCAAGTGTGTGGTGGTACAGGTCAATCAATTGAAAGGGAACTGGAGCCAATTCAAGGTTAACAATGCCTTAAAGTTTGCCCCTTGAAATAGAATTTAAAGAGGGCCTCAAGAAATGTACCACACTTCCGTTTCTTCAGAATACATAATATATATGTGACTGCAGGTTATTGGAAAGTAACAACAATCTACTGTATGTATTCACCTCTGAACAAACCAGATAATCTTTCATACACAATGGCCTGAATTCACTTGAAGGTTTATAAAAAAAATTTAGCCCCATGATGGTAATCAACCACCAAGGCCTAAAATAATAATTTATTAATGTGCTTGTTCATTCAATCTGAGGACAGACTTTTAATTTATGAACATGTATGTTTATGGATGTTTAAACAATAGGTTACTACATAAGAAGATAAACTTTTTTGAAATTTGAGCCAAAGGTTTGTTTTGTTTTGGTTTTATTTTCTTGTTGTTTGTATTTGTTTGTTTTGTTTTTGTTCAGACTTTTGCATGAATTTAATATCCCGTTCTTTGTATTTAAAAATAAACAACATTCACATGTATTTCTGTATTCTTCAACACCACAAATTAATCGGGTTCAAAGTACACATGTACAGTTTAAGTAGTTTATTTTACTGGGCATTAGTGTAAGATACCTCAAATAGTAACATAAAAAATGTCAAGCACTTTACCACAAATAATCATTCTTACATGGCCCATTTACTTTTGGCATACAGGGTGCAGAATCAGGTAGTTTTGAACAGGTGAACACAAGGTAAAGGTACTATGCTGATTGAACTATCACACAAATTATCTGATCAGAAAACACTGTACATCGATCTTCCCATGCTTTAGCGCTTTCACACAAGAGAACAAACTTGTACAGTCAAACCTGTCTATAGCGACCGCCCAAGGGAAACACAAAAAGTGGTCTTTGTAGGCAGGTGGTCTTTGTAGACAGGTTCCTTTAGTACATGTTTCAATGAGAAACCATTTTTAAAGGAAACAAAAAATGTGGTCTTTGTAGACAGGTGGTCTTTGTAGACAGGTGGTCACTAAAGCAGGTTTGACTGTATAAAGAAGGGTTGAATATAGAATCTGGATAGCAACCAGGCATACATTTAAATACAACAAACATCATATATACATGTAGGAAAATGGTAAAAAGAAACTAGCAACAATTTTTTACTGCACAGGGTCAAAGGTAGAGGTCAGAGGTTACCTTACTGTATACTGTACGTACTGTAACTGTCTATCAATGGTTTGCCTCAAGTGCTCAAGTGGTCATAGAAGAAAAGTTTACAAGTTTGAAGTAGTCTTGTACACTTTTATACAGGTCTTCCTCAGTGCACATTCACGGTAAGCCCTGCCAAGTTTACAATAATTGTGTGATACAATATTCACTACAGGAAATTAACCCTGATTTTTCATCGAAGTTTCATTTAAAACGAGACACTCAAACCACTGTTTCACTATACATCTACAGGAGATACCACACTTCACTATGAATATTTCCATATATATAATCCATGTACAATGTTCAGACATGGGAGAATTAATTACAGGTAATTATCATACAATACAGTACGCCAGGGGTACAGTAACTGCTAGACACTAAAAGGGGTGTGGTCCGCTTGGGCTAAAAAATGTCATCTCCGCACCCCAAAATTATTGCAATTTACACAAGGGCCCTACAATGTAGATGCATACCTTTGACAAAAAATACAAAATATATCAGGTTTCTTACTAAGTTAACTGATAGCAGGTAAATTGACTGAAATAGACAGCAACCAGAAATTGTGAGGGGGTGGGTCTGGATGTCCTGGGGCTGTGTAGACCCTTGTTGGGGAGGGGTGGACATAGTTCCTCTGAAGTTTTAGGGGTTTTCTTTAATGATATTTACATGTACAGGGTTCAAAATGATTTTTGGAAGGAAAAGTTTATTAATTGTAATTCAAACCCGTTTTATACTGTAAAGCCCTGATATTACTGTAGGTTTCATGTACATTGTAGCTACATGGGTCTATCATACAAAACAAAACGTTCTGTAGAACGTGAAAACAAGTTTTGCTCATGTGAATGGGGTGAAAATCATGCTAGAGAGGACATCTCAGGATGAGAGACCCAGCTGTTCTTCAATCAATCCCTAATGAAGCATCCATCCAAACATCCAGTAGCCTGGTTTACAGTCAACAAGCATTTCCATACTCTCGATTAAACTGTGTTCCATCGACCCCCAAATCCCTCCCCACTAACACCACCCTATTTCATAAGTTTAGTATCTATCCACTATCTTCTCTTGGGGAGGGGGTTGATTGATATTTATAATCTCTCATTTCCATAGGACCTGCATTTGATAACACACATCAGCAATAGTTTCGCATGCATGTTGATGTTATTTTCATCTTTATAAATAGTTTACCCCTTTAGTTTTAAACGTTTCTTTTTTTCAATGAAGGATATATAAATCAAATACACCATGCACTGTTTTCGAGGCACCTGTAAAATTATGGAATCTCTCTAGTGGTAGGGATCGATTGTTACTATTTTCATCTTGGCTGCACCCCTCAGAAAATAGTTATGCCAGTCACCACAGAGGGTTCACAGTATAGTTATATCGACTGCTACGAGAGGACTAGCTGTTTCTATACGCTCAAGGGATAGTTGAATGATAGCAGGGGATTCAACTATCCCGCTAGCCAGTATAGAAACAGCTAGTCCTCGAGTATTAAAGCAGTCGATATGACTTTTATATGCCGAATTAAAACAAAAATCTATCAAGAATTCTTACCTTAGCCTTTTAGTGAGTAAAAGTTTGTTAAAACATCACAGAAAATCTGAAACACTATCTGTTAATCTTCGCTTAAATAATGAGTGAAAGTTTCAATCATTTGGGAATCGCAGACAAAGAGCACTGTATGGCGTCCGTGCTCGTAGACAATTTTAACACGCAAACCAATGGGGATCGCAGTAAACCAATGGGAATCGCAGGATAATGAGGATGAGGGTAGAAACTTTTAACTAGGCCCTGTGGGCTATTGCTATGCCCTGTGAGTGGGGCATGCCAGTGGCTTGAAATCACGACTCCAATTTCGACCAATTAGATGGCTATAGATTTCTAAAGTGAGGTATATAATTTCAACTGGAGCCTCTCAGTGCATGGCAAATTTGATCAATATTAATCAGTACATGTACATGTACATACTGTATATACAGAACTACATGTACAGATGTAGCTGGTATCAACATATATTCTTTACAGTGGCTATTAAAAGGAAGTGTGTTTAGTAATACAGCAGCATTGTACCTTGAGACTTTACCTGTGTAATATTACACAAGGATGACATGCAGCATGGAAATAAGGACAGGAAATTCCCTTCTGTTTCTAATTTCCATTTGGGAAAGGCTACACAGATAGAGTTCATAGCAATATATGACAGGCCACTGATAACAGAACTGTACGTGTCATCTTTAATTGCTCATTATGCCCAAAGGGAACACTAAAAATCATTCTACTGTTGCCGACATTTCACCAATACCATGCTGATTTGATGACAGATACTGTTTGTTTTGCACTCTATTGCTAACATGAGGGGAATTCCTCTTTTCAACCCTGGACTCTGTACTACATGTATTGTACATGTACAGTACAATGTTCAAATGTATCTCACACTAATCCTGACACGAAATCTAACATACATGTACATGTACATGTACGTGTACAATCACAACCCCACTCCTAACCAAATTCTTTGACAAAATACAATAGACTTGAGTCAGAGCTAGACTCCTAACAAGCGCATGGGACATACTGTATGGGTGTCTAAAATCTACATGTACAGTACGTGTACATGTTCATGTCTACAGGTCTAGAACCCCAAAATTCAAAATTGTCTACATGTACAATACTGTAGAGTTCAACACTTACATGTACATACGTAGACAACAAATTTTCAGTTTCAGTTTCATTCTATTTGCCTAAACCGGGCCAAGGAAATCCGTGCTGTTCTCACTCGAAAAACGCTAACCCTGGACAATCTCTGATAGCTAGGACACGTCATTTCAACCTTCACAGGTTAGTACCGGTTCTAAAGTAAAAAAGAAGCGGTACTAACCTGTGTTTTCCTCAATAAGGTTGCTTTTCTTTTGCTGAGAATAACAGAAATAATGTGGAAAAGAGCAGATGGATACTGAGACAGCACCACGTACTTGCCCATCCTTAGATTGGCAGTTCAGACACGGTAATTTATGGTGTATTTTAAGAAGCAAACTAAAGAGCTAATTAATCAGATTTGAAGAAAAAAAGTGACAGATATTTGCTTCCATTTCTGTCCCAATTTATCTCAAGTCCTGGCTAATATCCATATCATGCAAAATATAGTCTTTTTCACCAGACCACCTCTCTGTATTTTCAAACAGCCACTCTGAATTTTGAACTGCTGGAAGACCGTATTTAAAGATAAAGTTGAGTTCTGGTCATGCGATTGCATTGTGAAAGAAACGGTGTGGAATCGATCAGAAAAGGTTGATCATCTAGCATATAAGTATTGGTGTGTACTGCAAGGTTCTGGAATCATCAAAATGATAAGAAATTTGGCCCAGTCTTGGTAAAGTTACAAGCACTGTACACAGAAAGATGTATATGGGACTACACAAACATGTGGCATAAAAATCTGTCCCGATTTTTATGTTGTTACATGCCAGATTTAGAATATTATGGCATTTGAAGAGCCATGCTTTTCAGGGAACATTTTTTTTCTGATGTTCTTCCACACTTGCATAATAACAATGATAATGCTCACAAATTATTTTTCACCTTTTCCCAGAACTCAACCTTCTCTTTAACTGGATAGAATGCCTAATAGTTCATAACTACAGCATAGACAAGGAGGTTTCCTCATAAATTAATATTTTCTCACATACTGTAGGCCTACATACATGTACATGTACACCTGTACATGTATGTAGATGCCAATAAGATTAAATGTTAGAAAAATCAACAATAACAATCAATCAGTATTTACAAGTCAATAGATTATTTCTATTAAATTCTATAAAATAAACACCATAATAAGAGCTGTAATTGCTATACATACATGAACAATAGTACTTGACACGTAGACATATGTACATACAAGCCCATTGAAAATAATCAAGAGTACTTACTTGTACATCTTCAGCATATTATTTTTTCTTTTTCTTTTTCATTTTCTTTTTTCATTTTGGGCTTGTTCAAATATGTATGGCACAGTAAACAACCACATTTAAACAAACAAAAATTTAAATGCTACAGCTTTTTACCGTAAAGTTAATTGCAACTTTGAGTAACAAAGCTCTGTGTTATAAGATTCAGAAATTTGAAGCGTATTACACTTCATATCATCATTAAAAAAAAGCACTGCAGTTTTACAGCATCATATCTGAAGTTCTGAACGAGTCTTTAAAGATACAATGTCCCTTTTGCAGCCAACATCAAATTCTGTAGAACTTTGCATGAATTATGAATACGTCATGTATGTCCTATCTGTGAAATTTAAACGTTAGCAGTGTCCTAATATTCAAATTATGCAAGGAAACCCGTTTACTTGCTAGACTTCACTGTCAGACACTATTGAGTGACTGACTGGCTTTTTTCATCTTTGGTAATAACATACATAAAATGAGCTGTAAAGGGTACATGAGCATTTGTCTACATCAATAACCCACTTCTTGTAATGGCCAAAATTAAACTGATTGAATCTTTGCGCAGCATAAAACGTACGACCATTCGGTACAATGGTCTGAAAAATCAGACTATTACTTACTGGCTCTATAGCTCCCAAGTCGATTCAACAAATAATAGGCCTTATTTTCCCACTTAAAGACATTTTCAACCCCCCATTTTTAAGGGAAGTTCTAAATTAGTATTGTCTTTCAAATGCCGTTGGAATTTAACCTTTTCATTTTTTTGGCCTGCAAATGGGACATACACCCTGTAGTACCTTTAAGGTGTTCTGAAATGTACAAATGTGTGAATTAAAAATACATGACATCTACATGAACAGTATGCGTAATACTTTGGATGATATACATGTACATGTAGTCCATGTACAAAAGTATACAAGTCAATGCAGCACAGAATTTTATTTCCTTACACAATGAACTTGTCCTGGTATCCAGCATTATGTCAACAAGTTTACGGATAATGGGCTCATTACCTGGGCAATACTGATACCTATGGATCCTGGTTGCGATCAAAATGTTTGCGCAGACTATGGACTTGGATACTACAAAGTAGGCCCATGCTATGAGGAAGATTTATGAGATGTACTGTACATAAAGATTCTAGTCTAGACTAAAGCCAAGTTCTATCCACCCTAATAGTCTTACAGTGAGGCCTACATTTTTGAATTTGTCTACTGTACATATGCTGGCCCATACATATTAACATTGTAAATGTAATGTTCCGATGGCAATGTACACAAATAGATGTATTTGATCTGAAAACTACTAGTACATGTACATGCACAAGGCTATACACTGTATGCAATGTACGTGTACCAGTATAAATACTACCCTATGTTGATATTTACAGTAAACAATAGGAAATGGGCTGCAAATTCAAAACCCCTGTACTTGGCAAACACATTACAAGTACAAAAGGTAAGTTCATGATATCATTTCCCAGGTCATTTTCATCGGTTACATTAAAGTCTGTAAGTTAACATGCGATATATATATATATATATACATGTACATGTTGTAAGATACATGTTATGATGTACATGTATATGGCTAATTAACATCAATCAATTCCTTTTGGTTTTACATCAAAACAATACATTTCTTTGGGCTACTTTTAACTGGCTATGAACCATGTTCATTATTATTACGAACCATTGACAGAAATGGTTATTACAGAACATTACGTTAAATTAGCTTTCCTTAGAGTTGGATGCAAGGCAAATCACCCTCTGCCCTTTTTTTCTTTTTTTTTCTTTTTTAATTAAATCGAATATAAATGACTAGCTTACTTTTAATACTAGAGAAAACTGCACAAATGGTGTTCAATCAGTTAAATTTAAAGGAAGTGTAGCCTGACGAGACTACGTGTCTTTCCCGTGGCCTGACTCAGACTATGCAATTGGGTATAATACGACTACGGACAACGCGACCGCAGCAATCACGTGCGTGCAACATACGCAAAACCGAAGCGTGAGGAGAACTTAATCGGTCTGTTTCGCGAACGGTAGCTCGCGCTGACCATGTAGGGATTAAGTCGCTGACTACCATTAATCAAGTCCATTCGTTTACGTGCAGTTGTCCATAAGAAAACGTACATGTAGATGGCGTTAACTAGTATTTGCCAAGCTACACTCCCTTTAATATCTCTGAGAACTGTACATGTAGCTACAATTTGCATGAAAATTTTCATGGCGGTGTGTGAAACTTAAAGGGCCTTGTAAGTTGTAACCTCATCATACACATGTACAGTACTTGTAAATCTACAAAGGCTATCTGTACTTATAGTTCACTTCAAGGAAAGAACATGACAACAGAAACAAAAATCTGTGATGATACTGGATACCAGTACGGAAAGAAAGGCGTTGCCTCTCTCAATTCAATCTCTTCCTGAACTACGTTTGGACTAAGGCCATAAATGGAAACCATTACATCATTTAACAACTTTTATAGTATATTTAATTACTTGTGTTTGTGTAGTACCATTTAGAGTGCAGTAAGAGATATAATTTACGTACTAATACGTAGGCCTACAAACTCACATATTGAGGGTTGTACTTTATATAAAATCACTGCCAAAGCTAAACGCTTCGTTTGTCTTCACGTGTCATTATGCTTTTTACAATGAGAATTCATGGTCCCATACTACATGTATATATTTTAGCCATATGTACAGTAGATCTGTCTGTCTGACCTCCATGCTGTAAATGCTCTGGAAACAACTGAAAACAATGTTTTCTTTTGTACTTTCTGAAGGGCTCTACAATAACTTTATAAACAGGGGAAACGTATACATGTATAAATCTACATGTACATGTAAGTGCCTGTATCATCATCATGTACAAGTACAGTACACCCCGTCACCTGCTTAAGTAAGTTCTAATTACAGCGGTTTGGGCCCTGTCTTAAAAAGATTGTGATCAGTCACAAACTTGTACAATCTCTAGAGGTGCTGTCCTTTTGTGCCATGTACGGGACTGTTCTTATTGAGGATGATCTCGTTCAGAACGTTCTTACTGTATTTCTCAGGTGTAAACGGGGTCCAGGGTAACGAAACCACTTTGGCAGATAGTGATACATACACATGTACGGTATATTGCTTAATTCCTGAAACATGGCAAACCACACAATGTGGTCAATTGTCCCGAATGGGTTTAGATGTACATGTAAAAGTAAGTCTATTCAATTCAGGATGATTTATGAGTTACATATCTGTAACTTTCTTGGTCATGTAGAGTCCTGGTTTAGATGCATCTGTTTCTATGAGAAGTACACTTACTTTAAAATTGTTCTCATACACTGTACATGTACATGTGTGCCATACACATTGTAAATGTATAGCTCTATGAAATAATTCATCTTCCTCTTGAGTTTCTAATTTCCCTCTTAATACTCCCATCACAGCACAGCTTTTGGTGCCCCCCCCCTTTTTAAAATATATATATATATACATGTATGCATCCTCTCTTCAGATCTAACCTTTTTTCACCTACTAGTACATGTACATGTACATGTACATGTATGTAAAGGAAATATAGGTAAAGGAAATATAGGTAATACTTAAAGAAAGAGAGAAAATTATAAAATCTGCATATATACAATGTAAAACTATGCAGTGTGCATTATTCTTCTTTTCATTAATAGTAGCATGGGATTAGTGTACATGTTTTATACATTTGTGTTAAATAGATACTTGGCACTATGAACATGACGGACAAAGAAAGAGGATAAAATATACAATTCCTCATTCTACCCTCAACAATTGCTGTGGTAGACAAAGGAACATCCCTTCACTGCTATTATGTAAAAATGTATAGAACAGGTGTCACATGCATATTCACCTGTTCTACTTATTTTACATAATAGCAGTGAAGGGATGTTTCTTTGTCTACCACAGCAATTGTTGAGGGTAGAATGAGGTATTGTACATATTTTGTCCTCTTTCTTTGTCCGTCATGTTCATAGTGATGGACAGCGTTTCACATAAAGTACAAGTTTAATATAAACATCCCACTGAATTTTTCTGAAACGCATTGTAATTTACACACATTCCAATGGGATGTCAGTGCACTTGTACTTACATGGTATGCCGGTTTCATGAAACGATGCTGTTTACATCTAGATGCAAACATCATTGTGGAATGTGCACACCTGTAAAATGGCAATTGGCTGAAAATACATGTACTGTAAAAGCACTGGAATGTAGCATTCCAAATATGTTCCCAAATATGTTCCCAAATATAGTGGATAGTGTGCACTGTAAATTCCAGAATTGTTTACGAATCTGATGACAAGGGTAATGATTCATGGTAAAGTACTTTGATCGGTGAATTTTCTGTGCCAATGCAATAAAACCAGTCAAATTACTCATTGTCATCATTATTTTCCCAATGATATTATAAAAGCATTGTCGGTATGTTTGTTTGTTTGTATACGGTTTTTGTTATTTTGTTTTGTTTTGTGGTTTTCTCTTTTGTTCGTTCTGTTCTGTTCTGTTCTGTTCTGTTTTTTGTTTGTTTATTTTGGTGGGTGGGGGGTGCTGCTCTACAGTGTACATGTCTGTAAATAGTGTTTAGGAAATGTAGAAATTACATATTACATGTACATGTACATGTACACTGAGCAACATGTACATGTACACTATTGCAGGCCCTTCATGAATGTTCAACAGGAAAGATCATGAGATGCACGCTAGCCATATATATTTTGACTGAAATCCGAATGACAAACATGTTCAATTATTAAAGTCCTAAGAATGTGAATGAACGAAGGAGAAGTCCCGATGCTCTGGGTTTTGAGCGGGGCTGAAGGACAAGATGATGAATCACCCCCTTGGAATACAACCTCCAGCTTAATTAAGCTCCTTAATCCCATCTTAATCCTGCAAATGATGAGGGATCTGTGTTCTATGATATGGGGAGGGGAAGCTCACTTTCAGTCTCACTAAAAGCATGGTGTTAGATCCATGCTGAAAGCATTTTAGACAAAGCAGGGAAGGTCCCTTGGCTGGGAAAGGCTGTTTACAATTTGACAACACAGCCAATATTTGATAACAAACAAAAGGTGGAGTACTGCATCATCTGCATGCTTCTGGTTTTATAACTCGGCAAAATTTCCACATCATTGAACATACAGCGTACAGTACATGTACAAGTGTAATACCAGTTGAATGTACCAGTATACATGTGTATACAGGTGAAATGGGGGAGAATCAAGGGTAATAACTTATACATGTATATATACAGTTGAATTGTTGAATTGTGGCTTTAATAGTTAGTATTATGTATAGCACATCTATAAAACCTTTAGGCTTATCTTCTCCCCCAAACTATTCAAAACTGAATCACAAGTTTTTATTAATTTTCATTACTACTACTAGCATTTTATATTGAGGTCTACATGTACTTATTGTCTTATTTTGTAAAATAATTCACTATCGAGTGAAATGGTGGGGGTTTTTTCCTGAAGATGTTACAATGTATACAGGTCTACGTTCGTTTATGAACTAGTCTCTACCAAAGAATTCAAATCAACAGGTATTAGGCAAAGTGTGTTTAAACTTTAAAACCATGTCCTGTGCAAGTCTGTTTGCACAGGCACAAGCATACACACTGTACATGTACATGTACTACATGTATGATTACATTTTTAAAAATGCATCTTTCCCCGTTTTTTCCTGGACACTCATATGTAGGCCTGTTTTCATCAGACCGAAGTTGCAAAATAACCCGCTATTTTCAGACTCAGAATATTTTCCCAAAGCTCGAAGTTGCGTCTTCACCAGACCGATACGCTCATCACAAACTACAGTGTGTAGCTCGGATGGGCGCAAATTAGCGCGCTATTTACCAAATAGTCCCAAATAGCGAGCTATTTTGGAAACGAGACAAACATTTCTCTGGATATTTTCTCGACCAAATAACCCGCTAATTGCAACTTCATTCTGATGAAAACAGGCCTATTTTGACTCTTTTTAATCTTTCCAGGACCATGCAGGCCTACACGACTTTTGGCTACAAAAGCCTAACACATATCATTCATCTTCAAAGGAATCACAGCAACAACCTTCAATAGTCCTGCACAGACCTCCTCAAATAGTACATCACACTCAACAAGCGATAGTCATCATCGCCAGCAGCTGGTAATCAATTAAGCGTTTAACGTCGTCGCACACCTCAGGAAAAGATCCAGGAATTTCCATTTCCTTTGGCCTATTACCCACCTACAAATGCCAACAAATGAGCTAATAGTCTAATACAGACGTCAGTGGCAATTAGGATTATATTAACACGGCTGTCATCACTACAGAGTTATGTGTTGCATGTTGAAGATAATCCATTTATGGTGTTCACTGTTCAAGTTACAGGTTGTAGATACAAAAAATAGACATTCAGGTTTAAACCGTAAACTTTTAAGTTGTTTAGACCTTTACATGTGTACAGGTGTACATCCGAAATGAGCTTTAACCTTAATTATAGCAATTTTTTTAAAGGGGAAAACACACCATACCCTCCCCTAAATGGCTTTGTACTTGTATGTACAGTGTATACATGTAGCTCAATGGTTGACTTCTTATTGTACTGAGAGAGGCGGGAAGATTCGCCGGCTATTAAACAAACATATACATGTACAATTGTACATACATGTACATGTACATGCACTTCATACAGTGTACTATTTTTTTGTTATATGATGTTTTTCATTACCAGTCAGTTTATTCTGTTTTCAAACATGACCAAAGCTCTATTTTGGATTCACATAAATTCCACACTAATCTTGCCTGCTTCTTGCCTGCTTCTTGCCTGCTTCTTGCATGATGTTGGACTTTTAATGCATCACTTTGTAATTAAAGGCTTACATGTACCTACAACAAGTATGATAAATTCATTGATTTTATGGGAATAATCCACACTATCTCTAAAATCATGATAATAACCTACAGGTACTGTACATTGTACACAGTAGGTACAAGTAGGCATCATTTCACAAAACATTTGTACAAATGAAACTTTGCCGACATCCCACTGGAATACTGTAGACTCGTTCAAATGGGATGTCAGTGATCTTATACTTACAGTATAACAGTTTCGTAAGAGTTTTGGTGAATTGATGCCCTGGGTCCCATTTAACACAAAGATAACTTTAATACGCAACATGTACATTTACATGTACATGAACATACACATGTATCGTAGCAATTGACCATGATGTTTATTTATTTGTTTATTCATAATAATAATAATAATAATAATAATTACATTTCTTGTTCACCCAGGGTAACCTCATCAGTATTAATACTGTTTTCACTGAGGCCTGAGGGCCCTGCAATCATATTATTACCCCGGCATTCATGGTATAAATATAAATCATAATTAGCCAATGGCTGAATTGATCCCATTTTACAAGCAAATTAAACAAAAAATACATAAAATCATATAAACACCAGATGATAATCAGGATACATAGATTTATACTGTGGTTTAAATAATTCAAGAAAAACAAAAATAGAACTAAAATCATAAATCAATGGAAAGAAGTAATTGCTTTTGTGATCGATAAACTACATACATGTACATGTACACCTGTATGTCCATCATTCCCAGTTCCCACGTTTTCTATCCATCCTCTTCTTCCCTCCCCCTCTCTCTCTCTCTCTCTCTCCCCCTCTCTCTCTCTCTCTCTCTCTCTCTCCATCACCCCCTCTCTCTCTCTCTCTCTTAGCCCATGGCCTGTTGGCAGACAAATTAATATTTTGATTATAGATAATTCAAATTTCAAAGTATTTAAAATAAGATCAAAAGGGAATATATACTAATAATGGTGTAAAGAATAATAAAATTTGTCCTCATTATGCCTCTTTCTGCTTTGAATTAATTAATCTTTGCATTGGTTACATGAAGTTGGGCTGAATTAATAGAATGAAAAAGGCAACTGTCCAGATCTTGCTATTTTTTCCAAGTCTAGAACTGCATGCAGAATAATCCTTTTTCTTAACAAATATGTTTTCACTTAAATTGAATCCATTTGTTCATAAAGACACTGAGGCAAGTTTACTTGTCAATACCACTTCTGAACAATGGTTCCAATGTGTTTGTTCAGAGAAAATGATTAAATAAAGGGATTATAATGTCTCCTAAACAGTTGAAAAGAGGCACCGTGGTGATGACATATGGTTCATTCACAATCGCTATTGAACCGAAAAGAAATCTCCATTGTCTTGTCAGAAGTACAGAGTACAACTTTACGAAGACAAGTGCAACTTTAATTGTGTCATTGCACAACTGTTCGAATGAGAATTGTTTAGGGTTGCTTGTAAAACCCCCCAAAATTGGCCTTTGCTTTTCCATGATTTTGCAATTTTACTCCTAACTGAAATATATTGTGAGTAACTGTGACTTGCAAAACCCATAAGGTTGTCAAATTGCTACCCATCTCTAATTTACCAGTGCGTCTAACTTCTAAGGCATTTAAAGATTTTACATACACTGCACTTGCTTAAATATGTGGGTGAGAAGGTATTAACAAGGAGAAAAGGACCAAGCAAAATAATATACATGTGGGAATGGCAGATCCAAGGGGGCACCGAGGGGAACTGTCACACAACACCCCCACCCAGCCAAGAAAAGGACACTTAAATAATCATGGGCTGTTGCTTTGGGGGGGGGAGGGCAGGGGTATGTCAGATAATACTTTAGCCCAAAGGATCAGAAATATATAAAAAACCTTGGGACCTTTTTGTTTTGCTTGTCACAGAATTTGCTGACTTGTACCCCCCTCCCCTCCCCAAGCAGATAATCATGGATCTACCACTGAATAGGTACCCCAATTAAGGGCGACAAACAAATACCGGTAACAACTTTCTTATTCCTTACTGTGGAGATATCCAGCAAATGAGCAATACTGATTTTTTTTTGTTAAAGAAGCTTTCCTGGACATGCCTGCAGATTTCCAATTCTCGTTTTATTGAAGAACCCCAGTACCAACAATTATTTAGCATATTTGCCATTATTCTCTATCTGAAAGAATAATGCATGTCTGATAAAATACTTGACAAGCTTTTTTAATCTTGACTTTTTTAAGTCACAGCTACCTGATTCAAGGAAGTGAATTAGAAAACGTGACACTTTCCCCATGAAAATAGGTAGGGGAGAGTGGGGTTGGTTGGAACGCGGGGTTAGTTGAAACATTGAGATTTTCCTAAAAATCAACAATTAATTTCTAGAAACACTGCCATCAGGTGGTGTGCAAAAGCAACCCCCACATACCACATTGCCTACAGCACATGGGTCTCAGTCTTCGTGGAGTTAGAAAGGTAAGTTTGATTTTTCAACTTTTGACTAAATTTTTGACATTAAGAAATTTTGTATTATCTCTATGATGTTTGTAGATTCATGTGGCTATATTTTTGGTATGTTAGGCTCTTATACTAAGCTACAAAATAAGGCTAAATAGGTGTGCAGTTGTATGCCATGTTTTGCACAATAAGCTTAAACATCTGCCAAGTGCTCTCGGGTTAGTTGAAACATTGGGCATGGGGTTTATTGGAACATGTTCCAACCAACCCCATCATATTAATTAAATGTAAAGTGAATGCATATTACTGTATTTTTAAAATTTAAACATAGTATTATTATATGGACAACCCAATTTTTTTTATTCACATGAAAGCGTGCTGTAGTAAGCTTAGGCCTACCCACATAATGATAATTGTGTTAAATGTAGGCTTACGCTAGTAAATAGGCCCTATTCACAAATTCAGATCATGTTGAAATCAAATGTAGTTTTTTATGCACAAATTTCCAATCTCCTGAACTTTTTTAAAGATTACAAAAATCACCTTGAGTTGCACTCGAATGAAGGTCAGTGATATGTGCATAGTTTAGGGTTGGGCCTATTCTTCTAGGAATTTTCTGGCCTATTTTTGGCAGGGAAACAAATGGTAATTGGCAATTGATATTTGGCCTATTTCTAGATTTTACATTGTGAATATCCACTTAGGATTTTTTTTGTCTCTTTTCAGCAATCCACGAAAGATGCCACGAACATAGAAAAGGAAGACTACCCGTGGGCAGACCCCACCAGATGTGATATGAAGAGCTGTAATAGAAGTCCTAGTTAATCATAGGCCATGCCGCACCGTTGCAACTGAGTTCGAAATACCACATCTTAACCTGTGTTGTGTTGTTAAACCTGAAATAGTTTGAAAGCAAATAGTTCCGAGACTGAAATGGTTAAAAATCTATGAGTGTTGTACCTGCAACAAATTTTGAAATAAACTTTACAGTTATGAATTTATTGAACCTTAACATAAAATGGGTTATAAATGTGTGATGAACAGTAGGCCTTTAGAAGTTTTTTTACTATTCCAAATTACTTGATTTCAAACTTTAAGGGTAGATCATATTTGTCGCATCTCTTTCGCAACCTGCTTGAGACTCCTACTGTGATCATGGCAGGAGTGTTAATAGGCAGACTTCAAAGGAGACTAACTTAAATGTGGTACATCCTTAACCCTAACCCTAATCTCATTTCAAATGTATACATGAAAAAAAGAGTGGTTCACCCAGGATTCGAACCCGGGACCTCTCGCACCCCAATCCCTTGATCACCCATAGCAAGCCACGCCTGTGACGCTGCCATGGCAGCGATTTGGTACCTATATAGGCCACCGGTTGATGACGTAGTCGGACTTAGTGCAATTTTCTGATTTTCGACAGTGAGATATAGTGAGCGATAGGTCTATTAGGGTTAAGGTTCTGAACCTGAAATATTGTTTTGGAAACAAATAGTTAGGCGTACAATTTGTAACAATAGTAAACAACTTTATAACCCGTGAAGTCTACATCGTCTTTTCAGCTAATCTCACCGTAGCCCCCTTGAGACACCTACAGACTTCAGTGACTGCAAAAGGTCTCAAGCAGACTCCGAAGAAGACTAACTAAAAGACCGTGTATCCTTAATTGAGTGTTGTTGATTGTTGTTGATCATTAGGGCATGCCATATTGATTTTTAAATTGATTTTTAAAATCATTTAACAACAGTTGTAAGTAGTTACAGTGTAGTTTTTAAGTAACCACACACCATGTTCCAACTAACCCCATGTCATGTTCCAACTAACCCCATGCATGGGGTTAGTTGAAACAGCTGAGATAACTTTTTCAAAGTGGATTATTTTAATAACATAAACAAGTCTTAGAATGTTATATGCTGTATTTGTAACACACAGATGTATGCTTGAACTGATATAGTTATTAAATCCTGAATCAATTTTAATTGCGTTATAGAGTCATTTTTCTGAAAAATGTTCCAACCAACCCCACTCTCCCCTAAATGGCAGGTAATTTGTAAATAATAAACATGTCAGCCTTTAAAGTTATACTTATATTATTACTAGATTTATTCACTTTTAGAACATGAAGTCAATAAAATTGATCAACAATACGGTGAAAAGGTACTGCAGGTGTACATGTACTGAACATGCACATTAATAATAATGGATGTAATTATGCATGTTGTTAGATACACTTACATGTACAAATACAAGTTACAGGTAAAATCTACACTACATGTACCACTCATTTACATAAGTAGATGTATCATGTACATACACATCATTCACTTGTACAACACAACTGGTTGATTTACATCCGGTATCAGGAACACATGCATGAGACAGAAACAAAAATCCTATTGATGTGAAGCCATACACACACCGCTTGTCTACCAATTTCACACACACCACCTCTACCAATAACACCACCACCAGTTTACCACACACACATTTACGACACCCCGCCTACTATACGGTCCATGCACCATGGCAAAATCCCTGCGCTCCATGATCTACTTACGCCCAAAACTCGGCTTTCACGGACAGCGATGGACACTTTCTCTCGAACGGCCTTCGAATCCTCCACACGCTGCCTCAGCATCCGAGCATGAGGTCGTTCCTTGTCCCCCATTTTGCTCGATATTCCTCTAAATCACACTTCCAATGTTTGAATTCTGGCACAATTTTCCGCACTTGATGGTTCAACCTGAAATAATTCCCAAGGTAGAGATCGCCATATTCTTAGCAGACCTCAAAATCGGAAATTGTTTACCATTGATGGGAGATTTGGACGAGTTTATTTATTTAGGGGCTTAAATTGCGATACTAGCTACATTATACCATTAATTATATCTAGTTAGAGGCAGTAACGGGCTGGTGTGGTACTAAATATATCTTTTTATATATTTCAGTAGTTTTTAATTAGTTATTCTCGATTTATTGTATCTAATATAATTTTATATTTTATTCTCCTGAAATTTTAAAAACCTTCAGGTAAAATAGAATCATCCTAAAGTCACATGTGGTCACGGGTTATTGAGTACGTACCGTACCCGTACGTACGCGTACGTAGCAATAACACTGCATAAAATGCATATAGGACTAATGTGAAAATCGCGCAAGCTGCAAACTAGTCTAGCCTAATAGTAATACGATCTTTACTTTAGCTGAAGTGTCAAATCGAAGCTTCAAGCTGGAAAGTTCACGAAAAACATCGGACATGAAGAAGAAGGTAAGTTTTCTGCCTTCCATGTCTCTGTTATAATATAATCCATACGATTTTACTCTTCGTCACGTTCATATTTCTTGTTTGAATTTCTGTCTTGAGCCCGTACAAATTACAGTCACGGACCGTACGCAGCGCGCAGCACTGTTCTGTAACTCTGTACTGTACTGTAGGCCGTACGTAGGCCTACTGCACAATATTCAATAAATAGGCTCAGCTCAGTCACATTATTAGGATTCACAAACTGTATGTGCGTTTTCGATGGTATTTCCCGATTGCCAAGTTATATCTACATCTAATTGAACTTGTATTTATATTCTGTTTCTTGAAGCTACTGCGCGCAATGCCGCGTTGCCGATATCGATCAGCAATCACACACAAACTGCAAGTGCACCTGCATTGCATAATAATCGCCCCTCGGCCTCTTCTTCATCTTCCTCGTTAAGTGCTACTTCATGCAACAAAGATTACGCACAGCAGTGTGGTATGTGCCATGTCCAAAATGTGTGTAGGCTTCAATCCAGGTGCAAAACATATGCATATAATATACAGTGATGTGCTGTTTAAAAAAAAAACGTAGACAGCGATGTGCTGCCATCAGTTGGACGCTTCCTTCAATGTCCCTTTAAAGCTAAGGCATCCAGAGTAAGGAAGTCTGCATGGTCCCTCTTGACTTGAGGTTGTTCCTCTCGTACTAGTACGACTATGAGGGAAGAAAGCTGGTTGCTGCAGTAAGGTGTCCAAAAGTGAGAGCTGTGCCCCCTGTAGACCGAAAATGTCTGTCTCTTCCATTCGTTAGCCTCTGATTTGGGTAGGGTCGGCTCCTCTCTTTAGAGACAGAAGCTGACCATAGGGACTGCATTGCAAACTCGTGTTGGGATCTCAACACCAAATTCCGGCCAAACTTTTGGACTAAAATGTCACTTTAGCCGATTCATATCCGATGCATTTATTTTTGAAAATTAGGTCTAGGCTAATATACATCGGTTCCACTTATCAGATTGACTGTATGATGCGTTTAAGGGTCTTTTTTCCGTTTTTTTTTCGTAGTGAGAGAAAGAGGTGAATAGTTGGTTGGTAATATTGTTGCATATCGTATACATGTATCTAAGGCCATCACTTGTCTCTTGTACATGTGATTATATAAAAATACAAGTGGCCAACAAGTCATGAAAGAAATAAAAATGCATTTTGATCGTGTGAAACTGAACGGTTGAACCACCGACTAAAATGTCTTCCAAAGCTTGAAAAGTAGGCCATAGACATGGAAACCTGAAAATGACACATTCTTGCGTTAATTATTATGCATCTCTACGTATTGGTAAAAGACAGTTAACAGATACATCATACGGGTACACAGGAGTAGAGGAATTTCACTAACTAACTACCTGTAACTACAGTAACTAATAACCCTTCCGGCTTCCGATGAGTTTTGAAGATGGATATCTTGCAGATGCATCACTGGGAGAGTGATGTTTTGGATAAGAGTAAGCAGGGGTTATCTTGCAATGTGAAAGATTGTTAACACTGGCTGAAGATATTGATCGTATAAATTTATAAGCAAAATTCTGTGTCTCAAAGTATATGCCTATCACAAACACAGTTCTATCAGCAATTTTAGACTATTAAGCCTTAATATCAATACATACAATGTAATGTACAAGAGAGGGAAAACAATTCTTTCCCCTGTTTGCTTGGAAAGTCTGTACAGTATGCATAAATGTAAAAATATTATTAGGACTGTTTTCTTTGCAGAAATTTTTTCATTTTTTAAAATTATTTTAATTTTTTTTTTGTTTTGCTTTTATATTTAGTTGTTGGTCTTCACGAAATGTCCTTACTATCTTGTTAGCAAATTTAGTCCAACCTCCCCCCTCCCTTTTTTGTTTGTTTTTTGTTTTAACTTAAAATAGTCAGACACACAAGATTTTGACAGCTTGGATTATTATCTTCAGATTTATACAGGTGTAAGAACTTTGCACTTTAACCTCTCTAAAGAACTCCTTTGTAGATTATACCCCCATACCACCTAAAAGATCTAGGTTAAGTTACTTTGGTTCATATTAATTAGCTTACAGTGATTAGTTATTTGATATGTTATCTCCCCAAAATGTGTGTCTTTGCCTACTCCAGCTCCCATTGTTTACCTACCATATAAATAGTAGATCTAGTGTTTCGGTCGTAAGGCTAAGAAGACTTGAACTTGACTTGAACATGATTGGTTGTGATTATACAGGGCTCAGATTTCTAGGGATGATTTCGAGAATCTTTCTGAAATTAAGGATTTCCTTGTACATGTATGTGCTGACTGTGCAATTATATTTCAACTTTCATAGGCATGTATTGGGAAGAGTTTGTATATTGATATTCTACAAAAACTTTTGAAGAGGAATAGTCACCCATATCATTGTCATGTGATTCGATATCTTAACTGATCAAATATCAACAACTGCTATCTGCTTTTAGTAATTGGGGATAAACTGTACAGATTCATTCTTGTACACGTATGTACCGGTAGTCATTTGCACTGCTTATGCCTTGTACATGAAGTTCGGTAGTAGGAACAGTCACAATAATTTTAAAAAATACAGTTGTTTTGATTCTTCCTGCCGGATTGAAGATCTCTGTGGAAATACTGTAGTTGTGACCTCATATTTTGTGTCAAGTTGTCATCTGTTGTTTTGGATGAAGGAATAATCTTGAGCTGGATTGAAAAAAAAGTTGGATATATGAGCAGTGCAGAGTAATCCGTAGTGAGTCGTCAAATCTGATAGCATGTATCGACAGCCACAGCATTGAGATCTAGGCTATTTCATGTTCATCTTGCTGATGATGCGGTGAATCCATCTTGTTTTGTAGGAGACAATCTTAAGCGCAGATTTGAAAAAACGATTTGAGCAAGCAAAACTCTGACCAGTTTGTAGTGATAGCTGTGGGATTCCAAATTTGGAAGTGTCACACAATCTAAACAGACCTTATAGTGCAGATGTCATACGGTGAACAGCCTTTCGTTGCCAAGTACAGCTGAGTTTATAAAAGTCCTAATTTTGCCGCTAGAGTATGGATTGCTTAAGCTCAGCTGGTTCCTTGAGTGATCTTAAATTGTTTCAAGTGGCCCAAATGTAGAGGATGTTGTGAACCACTTTAGGACTGGACCAGGCCTAGAGATTAACTCACTGGAACTGGGGTAGTATTGACTGTGCATCCCATTGGACCATTATGACAGAAGCTGCAAGAACCTTAGGCTTAAGGAGAAACAAATCGGAGCATGAGTTTCTGGCCAAGTTGGAAGTGCTCCACACTCAGTATTTAAGAAGGAAAAAGAGAGCATCTCCAGTTTCACAAGATGCTAATAATAATGACTATGAGATTTACTGTCAAAGATATCCGTGCCATAGGAAGGTATATTGCTACAAGCACATTGCAATCTTTCATGACAGTTATTTACATATATTGGTTACTATGAATGGGTAATATTAAAAACATCACAAAATTGAAATTTTCTGTCAATACCTCGGTCACACCAACAAGATCAAGTACAGACTGACTATTGACACAGCATAATATTACTTTACCCCCAATGGCGAACAATTATTTGTTGTTATCCCTCTGACGCGATACGGTTAATTAAAAATACTGAAAATAGCAGCCTGAGAGCTGAATTACATTCAGTTTACAATAAAATCACGTGAGATACAGTATAGCAATATTAAAACAAGTATTACATGATGCTTACAAGAATACATACAAAGATAAAATTAATAAGATATAATATTATTCACACACAAAAAGTATGATCAACACTATTCTAAAAGTTAATACATGGATTTTAAATCAGTGGGAACAAAGTTATAATTTAAACATTTTTAACTCCAATCGGTCAGGTTGGAGTGGGTGTGGGCCCCTTAGGGGTGTGACTAAGGTATAACTTGATTTTAGTTGTGCTGTGTGGTATAGGTGTGAGCTACTGAGCTTCCACTTGCATGATTTTAAACTTTGAACATTGCGTGATGTACATGTACTTGATCATATTCAGGCATGCGTAAGACATTTCCTGACAGATAATCTGTATGGTCATGGTCATTGCATGTACATGTACATGTACATGTCAGCTTCCTGATCTGTGAAACAGTCTTGTCTACACATTGACAATATAACCACTCATAAAAGAGGCTTCAAACAAAGATACAAAAACATTTTGTTCATGGTTATAACATAGACCCCATAGTCTTGCACTCTGATTCTCATACCATTTCTTTCCATCTGCTGGATGTAAACATTTCTTACATTCACAGGGACTCCTTTTATCATTTTCTTTAGGAAAATGCTAGTATTTGGTGTTGATTTACATATTTTATCTATGAGACATAATCTCAAGAATAATACTAATGACAACACAGATTAATGGAAAATAATCTGAATTTGAAACACTGACCAAGAACATAACATTTGTGAGACATTGTAGAGGGCCCATCCAGGGAAAAAATTAATATTTATTTTTCGGGGGCTACTTTTCAAGCTTTTTCACTGGGCCCATCAGAGGCGGACACTGGCGCTATACAAGAATCGTCATCATTTTATCTAATTTTTTCAAACTTATTGTTAAAGGGAGTGTAGCATGACGAGACTATGTATCTTTCCCGTGGCCCTACTCAGGGCCAATCGGGTATAATATGACTACGGACGACGCGACCGCAGCATTCACGTGCGTGCAACATACGCGAAACCGAAGCGTGAGGAGAACTTCGGTCTGTTTCGCGAACGCTAGTGCACGCTGACTAAGTAGAGAATAAGTTGCTGACTACCGTTAATCAAGTCCATTCGTTTACCTGCAGTTGTCCAAAAGAAGACGTAAATGGCATTAACCAGTATTTGCCATGATATACTCCCTTTAAGATCTCCAGAGCTATTTTCAAACTTTTCAGAGCTCCTGAGTTACTCTCTCCACTGCTTCTGCTGCAGGACTTGTTTTTGTCCTTTCTAAATTTCTTTATCTCTTGTTCTATTCTCTCAGGTATTATTGATGGGGAAGAGTGGGTCTGGGAAGACCAGTATGAGATCCATCATCTTTGCCAACTACATTGCTAGAGATACAAGAAGACTTGGAGCCACAAGTAAGTCCAGGGCATCCTTTCACAAAACCGTCATACATGTATGTACAAAGTTCACAGACACCCCATTGAAATGCATGTTAATTACAATACATGCGTTTCAATGTGATGTCGGTGAACTTGTAATAATGATGGATTTGTGAAATGCTGCCTAGAGTTCTAGATTTGCATATTGTAAAATCCAGAAACTTTCTGAACTGTACCTGTATGTGAGTTTGGGTAATGACTCACGAATTCCCTGCCACGAAATTATTGATTGTGTGAATACTGAATAGCATTGTGTAGTTACTCTTCTTTGTTATTTTACATCTTTTCTGAATTACCTTTTCATACCTATGTTTATACTGTCATTGTGTGAGATATATATCATGATATTCTCATAGTTTCTCAACGTAACATAACCAGATTTTGAACACATACTAATGGCATTCTCTTTTCATCATAGGGCAGTGAGATTGTGAAATATAGTAATTGCATATGAGTTCAATGATTATTTACAATCTGTATGCGATAATATCTTTATCATCAGTTACATTTACCTACCTCCTTTATAAAATGAAAATCAAGTAGTTTTCAATGTTATAATTGTAGGATTAGTACATTTCTCTGCATTGATAATATGATGTTAGAATCTTAAAGAATTTATTTACAATGAATGTTCTTGTTGTTTTCATTACAGTTGATGTTGAGCACTCCCATGTCAGATTCCTTGGTAACCTTGTTCTCAACCTGTGGGACTGTGGAGGGTGAGATGAACAAGTTATTTCAGAATTTCGTTTAAATGTGCATGTGTCTAAAATTTAATAAAATCTTTAAATGGTTGCTAATAGCAACATTGATTTCCATAGAATTTAAAATTCATAACTTGACTTAAACTTGACATAACTGAAATGATGAAATTTGCTTGTTGAATGCAATATTTCAAAGAAAACCAAGTATTAGCTAGTAAAGCTTTGGTTTAATTGACTTGTCATGTTGATTTTGTGTAGATAAGAGTTTCAGTTTAAATTAATTCCATTTTCACTTCTTAAAAGTAATTCAGGAGCTATTTTTCAGGAAAGGTGTGTAATGCATCTGATTTTTGTAAATGACCACCAATAGTTGAAAATAGCAACCTAATCATTGTTCTAGGTTTTTGTTGTTATTTTTTTTACTACCAACTCCATTAAGAGTTAAAAAGGAATCTTGAGACATAGCCTGAATCACAAAGACTTCATTTTTACATAAAGTACTTTGTTTAAATCTTAGACAAGAAGCATTCATGGAGAACTACTTCACCAGTCAGAAAGACAACATCTTCCGCAATGTGGAGGTGTTGATCTATGTCTTTGACGTGGAGAGCAGGGAGCTGGACAAGGATATGCATTACTACCAGTCTTGCCTGGAGGCCATCCTGCAGAGGTCACCCTATGCTAAGATCTTCTGCCTCATCCACAAGATGGACTTGGTGCAAGAAGATCAGAGAGAACTGGTAAGGCTCAAAAAGAAGTTTTCCTTTTTGAGGAATTGTCAATCCTATAGCCTGACCAAGGGAAATTTGGAGGGATTGGGTATTGGTATTGGCTTAGATGTAAAATTTTGTGAACATCCTGCAGAAGTCACCCAATGCTAAGATCTTCTGCTTCATCCACAAGATGGACTTGATAAAACAGGATCAGAGGGAATTGGTAAGAGCCAAATTGTGTTCTACCTTTCTCGGTTACTGTGCAACTGGACTACAGAAGATTTGGTGGAAATGGCCTTTAGTATCGGTTATAGGGTAAAACTGTGTGAACATCTTGCAATGGTCAATCAATAGTAAGATCTTTTGGCTTATCGACAAGATGTACTCTGTGCAAGAAGATCAAGAGTTGTACCTTTTTTGACGTACCACCAATCTTGTACTGTAATAGCCGCTTCAGTAAAATTGGGAAAAAAAGATTATCCAAATGTAAATTCATGTTCAACTCATACATGTAGATGTTATGGTGTTTTCCAATTGTTACACAATATAGATGCTCGAAGACAGAAGGGGAGAGGAGGACCTGGACCACTCTTGATATTACTCTTTTTTCAGTCTGTTGAAAGACCTGATGATTACCTATATTTGTATCCATCAAAATGTACATGTAGACCTTCAAAGAAGGAGAGGGAGGGAGGGAGAAGCATCTTAGTATGAAAAGGTTATTCAATCAAATGGATCACCCCTTCATACTATGATCATAATGCAATCAATCTTTACACTTTTTTAATCTTAATGTATTTTCCTCTATATGTTTACACTGACTATAGATCTTCAAAGAGAGGGAGGAGGATCTGAAGAGGTTATCCAAGCCCCTAGACTGCACCTGTTTCAGGACGTCTATCTGGGACGAGACCCTCTACCAGGCCTGGTCCTCCATCGTCTACCTTCTCATTCCCAACGTTGAACAGCTCAAGACCAACCTTATCAACTTTGCCGACATCATTGATGCTGACGAGGTGCTCCTGTTCGAAAGGGCCACTTTCCTTGTGAGTGATTGATGAATTGTTCTCTGCTAAAAAACATAAATGAATTCAAACAATGACATCTAAAATATATTTGCAGCTGCCATTCTAAGGCCCTGTCTTATAAAGAGTTGCGATTGATCCGAATCAAACGCAATTTTGCAGTTTCTTATGTCTTATGTACATAGATGCGATTGATATCAATCGCAAATAAGTTACAATTAATTGCAACTGTTTATAAAACAGGGCCCAGAACACATGTAGTATCCCAGAATCATGAATTATGAATTACTCTGGGTAGCAAAAGTTCATAAGGAATGACAAAAGTGATTCATAACGCAACTGTTGTGTTCACAATACTTCTGAATTACACAGATTTATGGCTTTGATTGGCCAAAAGCTGAAACCTACAGGGAAGGAATTCCATTCATTCTTTGAAAAGACCATTAGAAACGGGGCGTACATGTATGTGTAAAAAATGTTTCAAATTGAGGCCTGCATGAAAGTGAACCTTTAAAAAAAAATATTCTTGTTTGACCCAAAAGAAGTCTACTCATGAGTCTCTTTTTCCTTTATTCAGGACATCTTTTTACAGAAGTAATATTTCAAGTTGATATTTTTTATAAATAGTACATGTACATGTAGTATCAGTATGGAACCCCAAAATATCGGGAACAAAATTGTTGGATCGGGGAGGGAGGCAGGCAGTTATTAATCCCTTTAGTTAATCAATGTTCATGAAGTGACCCGTAATGGAAGCATGATATCCAATCTAACATATGATTTTGTTTTGTTGCAGGTAATCTCACATTGTCAGAGGAGAGAACACCGAGATGTACATAGATTTGAGAAGATTAGCAATATCATCAAGCAGTTCAAGCTAAGCTGCAGGTAAAGAATACATTCAATATTAAGTACATTTGTGAATGGTAGCTATGTATTCTAATTGTGCAAAGTGAATTTTCTTATGATAATAGCAATATGTTCATTTATACAGCGCTCTCACACAATTGGTTTCATAGCGCTTTACAAGGTATGGAGGTGGGAAAATCAGTTAAATACGTCTTCAAGTGCTTCTTAAAGGTGAAATTCTAGGATAATCCCAAATATTGAGATAATCACATCAATAGAAAGCTTTTAACCCCCAGAATAACACTAAATGGAGTTCAACCGACCAAAAAATTCAGAATAGTAAATTTATGCGAGTAAACTCCACCAAAATCTCGAAGTCGGAAACCCGGAAATGCACGGAATTGCCGGGTCCTCTATTCTTGACGTCACGACCGGGATCATGGGCTGAGTGAGAGTGAATGCCAATGATATGCCCACGTAAATGCTATCCTGTTAGAGCTTAGAATTTTTCTTGTTAACGAGTTTATGTGATAGATTTTCTGTTTTTATTTGAATGAAGAATAACTAAGCAACGTTTTCCAGTCGCTGATTTCTTTTTATAACCTCACATTATCCTTTTTGGTAGAGTTTTAAGACGGGTTTACTGCTTGGAAAATAAGGTTAAATCATATGCAGGTATGAATAGGTGGGTGTACATATACATTATCTTGTCATCAGATAAGGTACAGGAGCAGTTTTGTGAAACGAATCGGCCTAGAACTGTGACTGTAATTATCATGGATGTGTTTGACTGCCTCAAAAAAGGATACAGAACCAGTTAAATATTTGTTTTAAATATATATATCACACTTGAACGAGATCAAGCTTCCTCTATTTAGCGGACGACGCCTATGAACGATATTCATCCGCAATTAAGTGATACGGCTCTTGCACGAACGCTCGTGAAGCGAGCGGAATCGGCAGGTAAGACCAGGCCGCTGCTCTAGGCGGCTTGTTGAACGTATATCATCGCCGAAATTGAGCTCCGTGTTGAAATGCTTGCAGCCGTATTTTAAACTGTTACTGTCAATGGATGACGCCATCTTCCTCCATGTGCAGTAACAGTTTAAAATACGGCTGCAAGAATTTCAACATGGCCTGGAGCTCAATTTCGGCGATGAAAATCCGGAAAAAAAGACCCTTAAACGCATCATACAGTCAATCTGGTAAGTGGAACCGATGTAGTTTAGCCTAGGCCTAATTTACAATAATAAATGCATCGGATATGCATCGGGTAAAATGTAGTATTTTGGGCATTAGTTTAATGCTCGGACGCGAGCAGTAGTTTGCAATGCAGTCACTATGGTCGGCTTCTGTCTCTAAAGAGAGGAGCCGACCCTACCCAAATCAGAGGCTAACGAACGAAAGAGACAGAAAGCTTCGGTCTAGAGCGCTAGGTGCTACTGCCGCTACTCCCGGCCCCGCTGCAGGAACGCCGACATCTCCTTGCTCTCCAACTTCTCTATCGCCTTCTCCCCGACTTGTACCGTAGTACTTGCGCCCTCAGCCCAACTTCCATCATCCTCGCCTGCACTATCGTCCCTTTTTCCTTCATTACTTTCATCTTCTTTCTCCATAAACTCTTCAAAATCCATAAAAAGATCGCTCGTCAAACTCTCCAGCCATTATCAATTGATATAATTATATAATATGTACCGTACGTGAATCGAAAGTGTATATGTATAAAGCGAGCTAGACCGAACGCGAGAAAGACTCGAACGAAGCCAAACGACCGGATCTACTTTACCGAGCACACGAAAACAATCTCACCAAATTCAACACACTCAAACAAAATTACATGGTGAAAATATCGACTAATAGCGCATCGTTGGCTTGTTTATGTCATAATTCTGAAAAAGGGAATTGATATTGGTACTATGAAATATTAGGGAAAGGTGAATAATTCTACATAGAGTTATGAAACTAAACTTTGAAACTAAATAGCAGAAATTCGTATCTCTCTGCCCATGTTTTTCTATGGAACATCCGGGTACGTGAATATACTCGTCCCGGGCGTGACGTCACAAATAGTGGACCAGCTCCGTGACTGACTTTCTAGGCAAAGTGAGGAGGCTATTTTTCGACATTTCAATTGAGGATATCCAGTAGCTAGAAGATTTGTGTGATATGCAAGGAAAATGAACAACTTCGAAATAGCATAGGCTTGCCGTAGGTACCAAATTAATGGACATTTATTGTCCTAGAATATGAGCTTTAAAGGTGTCTAGTGTGGGTGCTTTAGTTGTCAATAATCTAAGTGTAAGTGTCATGCAGAAGCAAAGCTAGTTCTAAATAAAAAATAAAAGTGGTTTTGGCGTTATGTGTGACTGAGCCAGATAAAGGAACTCAGAAAATAACCTTTCCACCCCCCAAATAAAAATAACAATAAAAATAAGTGAGATGGCAATATATGTTTTGCACATATTTATCAATTAATGCAATTGGGGTTTAAAAAAGACCAGCAAAAAAATAGGCCCAAGAAGTTACTTCATGCATATTAGACAGAGGCTTTACAAATCTATTTTCATCAAAGAGAATTAAAAGTGCTAGTGGGCAACCAAAATCAGTTTTAATATAGTTCAGTAAACCTTTTTAAAATATCCGAATAAATCCTTTGAACTATAAAACTTGCATCAAGTACATGTTCACTATTAGTGTTCTGTTTTGTAGTACACCAGTTTATATCAATTCTTTTTATTATGCAGTAAATTGGCAGCATCATTCCAAAGTATGGAGGTTAGGAATTCTAGTTTTGCTGCCTTCATTGACGTCTTCACCCAGAATACGTACGTCATGGTCATCATGAGTGACCTATCAATACGTAAGTCAGTCTGTCTCTAAAAATGTCATGTGTAGTATAGCATTAACATCAATCTGAGCCAGTTTGTAGGCGATGGCTGTAGGAGAGAGCTGACCAAGTGAACGTGCCGCTGTTCTATTCAATATGCCATTTTCTTAATGGAATCAACTTCAATGCATACGTCTTTGTGAAGTGCACGAATGATTTCATTCACCTGTTAAGAATAATAGTATCTCGATAGTCGGAATGCGAATTGCATGCATTATTTGTTGCAGTAAGTTGCAATAAGTTGTACAAACATTATGGCTTGCCCTACCTAACTAAATGCAATTTGCATTCCGACTATTGAAATGGAATCATTTGTACTGAAGCACTTCACAAAGACGTATGCATTAAATTTGGTTACTTTACGAAAATGGCTCATTTATTCACTTGTATTAATAAAACCTGCTTTGATTTAGTCCACTGATGTATGGAATGCCAGGTGTGAAGCCTTTTATTCTCTAAAAATTACTCAAATTCTGTAACAAAATTAATCCAGTCATGAAATGGACATGAGAAATTGATTTCATGTTGACGTGGTTTTTGTTTGTTCATTTAGTTACCTAGTAATGGCAATTTTACGGCATGCTCTGAATACTTAGTGCTCTGTAATTCAGCAGACTAGATCAAAGCACTTACACCTACACTAAGTTAACCTGCTTTTATGATTACTGGCCATAGTTGTTTCTACCCAATAATAAGTGTGTGCTGAGAGCCAGTAGGGCATCTGCTCTGTATTGAAGGAGCACACACTTCTGGTTCTTAGCAGACAAGATATTTTTGCAAGCTTTGGAAGTTTTGCCTGCACTCATGTCCCCAGTTTGCAGCATAAACAAATGTGTATAGATCTGGGGGGCATTTCATCAACATTTGTCCACCGACACCTGTCGGCGCCGACTAAATTTGACCAATCAGAGGCCTGGAAAATAGTCGGTGACAATAAAATTGTCGGTGAAAGTGATATTAGTCGGTGAAAACCACCGACTAATTGTTTCATGTCACGTTTAGAATTTCTTTTTCAAAACTGATATCATGAAAGCTTCCACCTATCCTCTCAACCCCTTCCACCCCCCCCCCAAAAAAAAACAGAAGTGAAATAAAAGTATAATGTTGTATTAACGTTTTTACAAGAATCCAGAGGTATATGGACATACATGAACATTGCTTAGTGGACATTGGAAGATTTTAACTTCCAAACCTCTATTGAGGGGAGCCAAATTATTTTTCTGTAGCAGTCTGTTCGAAGGCATTTCTTCATTTGGCTATGTGACAACTATACCTTTGCAATTCATGTTATCAAGCCCATCTTGTGACTTTGAAACAAATTAGAAAACTGGTGTTTTCCTGTAGGGGTTTAATAATGACTGATTTATGAAGTGTATGTGACTGTAAAAGAGTAATGTGCATGTAAATAAGGAAATGAACCATTTCATGAAATGCCTGTTATTCAGCATTTGGCTGTTTTGAATGTTGCTGTGCATTAGAAATAAGCAGCACACAACCAGTGTAGATTCTGGGAACATGTCCCCCACCCCACCTCCCTCCCGTCATCACATTTAAAAATAAAGGTAGAAAGTAAATAAGGGAGGAGAGAGGGGGATGTGATTAGAAGATAAAATAACCCCCTTCCTGACTCTTGCTCTTCATCTATTTAGCAAAAGTAATGAGCTTTACCCCTCCCCACCCACTTTATCCACATGGCTATATGTGATGCTCCACTTAAATAAGAGTTTTCTTTTCTTATTACTGCAAAATTTTTTCTCCCTTTTCTTCTATTCAAGACATCAATGCAAGTAGAAGAGATAAAGCTATTATGAATTATGTTTCTGTTAATTTGCTATGGATGTATTTTTATCAGTATGTGAAAAATAATGTCTCTCTCTCTCCCTTTTCCTCACTTCCTTATTTTCTCTCTTGCAGCCCCAGCCACGACCCTGATCAACATCAAGAACGCCAGGAAACATTTTGAGAAGCTAGAAAGAGTCAACGAGCATCCCATGGTCCGCTGAGAACTACGCACAGACCTTAGAAATAACCTTTCACGTCCAGCAAATACATCTTCACAAATTTATTTGGTTGGTGTATGAAACGTGCATGACGACAATTGCTCGGCAGATAAGATCCAACATTAACCAAATTCAAACTCTAACCATACATTGTACCTAACCCTAACCCTAAACTGAGTCTTAAACTCAATTACAACCCTAAGCATATCCCTATATCTTTGGCACAATGAAGCCTGGAGCAATTGTTAGTGGAGCAAATTTTGAAACGGTAACCTTCGGTCTGATAACACCGAGAAATTACCTTTCACAACAAGCAAATATATATATATATATCTGCTGGAGAATTTCAGTCTGTTCCTCATATTCCATTTACTTTAAAATCAGAAACTTTCCTACTTTTCGCATACTACTTTTCTACCAATTTAATACAAGCACATTATGAGCAAGACACTTGCACATTTTGTTCACTGTACATGGCTGTAAGACTTTAAGATTTTGTTCTCCTTTATAATTCAGGAACATGTGAGGCTCTGTAGAACATTGTAAAGCTGATGTAAATGTAAGCACATAGAGGCAGTCTCTTATGAGTTTATTTATGGCTTGGTTACACTTTTATTTTCTTCTTTTTTTAAAACTTCTTTGTGTCTATGTAGTTTCCCTAGGATCTAGTGACTATTTACATTTAGACATCATTCATTCTTGCAACAAAAATATAGTTGAAGTATGGGTTGATGCAAGAAAATTTTACCCTTTGCTGTACTGATATACTGCTACATAGCATACTGTGATCTTCTGCCGGATCTCAAACACGGTATGCTCCTGGTTATCTTAAACTCTTTACAGCCATTTTAAATTTAGAAATGTTGCTATTTGTAATCCATAAGTATATCTTTCATTTCAAATGCTTTGATACGCTGTGCTGAATGGACAATATTTTTCTGTCAATGTCATTATTAGCTACCAAAATTTGTATCGTGAATAAAAATCTACAACTGTTTGTACATGTAATTTGGTAAAGTTAGCTGACACATAGAACATTTTATTTGATGAGATTACATTTGATTCATTTTGAATTTAAGTATACATGTACCGGTATGTTGGAAATCAATTACAGACAATGTAATGTATAGTATGGATTGTAATTATGTGATGATGTTTGTGGATTGCTTTACCTGACTGCTATGAAAGCATGTATATGCTTGTAATTAAGCAACCAGAGGACCGACGGCTTTAAGCCCTCCCCGAGGGATTTGGTAATGAGGATTAAAGCCTTACCAAAGGGCACGAGCGAACCCAGGACCTTCCGGTTACGAGACCACTGCTCTACCACTGAGCCATCACGCCTCCTCTACCAGTTGGTCTGCTACGAGCACATTATGAGCTAGACACTTGCACATTTCGTTCACTGTATATGTCTATAAGACTTTACGATTTGTTTCTCCTTTATAATTCAGGAATATGTGAGGCTCTATAGAACTTTGTAGAGCTGATGTTCATGTAGCAAATAGAGGCAGTCTCTTCTGAGTTGATTTATGGCTTGGTTTGTTTTTATGCCTCCGCTACAACGTAGCCGGAGGCATTATGTTTTCTGGTTGTCCGTCCGTCCGTACGTACGTCCCGTTCTCGTGATCGCATTATCTCAAGAACCAATTGATGGATTACCGCCAAACTCAGGTCATGTATGTATCTTGCAGAGCTAATGAAGTGATTAGATTTTGGGGTCACGAGGTCCAAGGTCAAAGGTCACAAGGCTCATTATGTATGCAAAAATAGCTCGTGATCGCGTTATCTCAAGAACCGATTGATGGATTACCGCCAAACTTGGGTCATGTATGTATCTTGCAGAGCTAATGAACTGATTAGATTTTGGGGTCACGAGGTCAAAGGTCAAAGGTCACAGGGCTCATTGTGTATGCAAAAATAGCTTGTGATCGCGTTATCTCAAGAACCGATTGATGGATTACCGCCAAACTTGGGTCATGTATGTATCTTGCAGAGCTAATGAACTGATTAGATTTTGGGGTCACGAGGTCAAAGGTCAAAGGTCACAGGGCTCATTATGTATGCAAAAATAGCTCGTGATCGTGTTATCTCAAGAACCGATTGATGGATTACCGCCAAACTTGGGTTATGTATGTATCTTGCAGAGCTAATGAACTGATTAGATTTTGGGGTCACGAGGTCAAAGGTCACAGGGCTCGTTATGTATGCAAAATAGCTTGTGATCACATTATCTCAAGAACCGATTGATGGATTACCGCCAAACTTGGGTCATGTATGTATCTTGCAGAGCCAATGAACTGATTAGATTTGGGGTCACGAGGTCAAAGGTCACAGGGCTCATTATGTATCCTAAAATAGCTCGTGATCGCGTTATCATTAGAACCAACAGATGGATTACAATCAAACTTGAATTTTAAAAATTGCTTCCATTTTGGTTTGTAAAATTGCTCTATGGCGGAGGCATCATCGACTGTGCGCAGTTGAAGTTCCATCTAGTTTTATTTTTTTAACTGATGAAGTAAATGGCAGATAGGGATGAAGCAAAGTAGCTGCACCAAACAAAAATAGTTCCATGTTTACTCCTTATTTTGTGGGCTGTAAGGTACAGAAATGTGAAGCATATTATGCATTCATTTAACAAATATTAACAAAATAACAAGTTCATTGCGTAATACATGTATATGAGAACAAGCCTCAAGTTTTCACTACAAGAAGGCCATTATTTTCTCATTCTGTTTCTCAAAAGTAAAAACCACCAACAAATCACTCAAATTCCCTTTCTTTTTTTTTAGGGGGGGGGGGGTATTTCTTAAACCAGAAATTCTGAGCTTTCCAATGATTGTAACACTTGTAGTTTACTTGAGTAGAACCCGCTTAAACATGTGATGCTAAACACAATGAATTTTAGTCAGAAAAATCACCTCCCCATTTTCTATGTTTGTTTCACTGTCCAAAGTGCATCCTATTGATGGCTTTGAGCATTCAAATCGCAAGTACCTATTCAGTATGTCTTAGTTGTGCAATTTCTCATTCATATAATACACTGTTTGTATACCGAACATGTATGTATCTCAGTAAGTTCATGTACTCTCTTTGTTTATAGATTTAAAAAAAAATTGATTTCCCCTTGTTACTTTTGTTTCTGCTTTACCCTTTTCCTATTCCTTTCTTTTCTTTTCTTTTTTTCAAATATATTTCATCCACATGTATAACAGGTTCAAAAAAAAAAGGGCATGACATCTGTAAGTTTCCTGTCGGATTGGATACAGTAACACCGATGTTAGCTCATGTCATTTCATGGCATACATGTATAGATATATTGCACATATAGAATAATCATTACTTAACATTTTGTACATGAATATATTGAACATGTTCGTTGATTATGTCTTTAAAATACAATAATTGTACATGTGGATTATTGATTTTGCAGAGCCATTTTTGGCAACTTTTTGAAGATATGAAATATTTTTATGTTGAAGTAATGCATTTATGAAAATATAAAGTACTTTATACAATGTAAAATTTGTCTCCTGTTCTCCTTTTATACCGTTTGTTTTTAAATGTACATGTAGGATGTAATGCGCATTTTACAATAGGTAGTGAGTTCTGAATTGATTTTTCAACTATTGGCATGGCACAAATTTTTTTATAGGGCTAGGCCGGGCCAGCATCTTTTACCAGAATATCCACTTTCCAGGGACCTCTACACGGTGACCAGCTACTCTGCAGGGACAATGACAGTATACTGATCTCTGATAAGTGCCCCTGTTATTTTGACACGTGCCCTTATCCTCTCAAATTTGTGCCATTTTCCTTCTGATAATTGCCCCTTATTCTCCTTTGTAATAAGTGCCCCTTTTCAGTTCTCATGTGCATGCCTTTTTTCATCTCTGGTGAGTGCCCTTTATCAGGTGCGAGAAGTGCCTCATATATTCACCTCTGATAACTCTCCTTTTTACTTTGACAGGCGTGCTCCTTTTCTTCAATAAGTGTGATTTTCCCCCTTGGACATGTACCCCTATTTCCTTTCACCATAAAAGCAACTAAGAGCTATTTTTTCATTAATCAGGCCAAACTCGATCGCTACCCTCGCTCGCATTTAAAGTTGATATAATTCTTTTCAGTCTTTCATGATTAGATTGTGCTCATAAAACCACATCATAATTTGTTTTCCCTCTTTAAAAGATGCAGTTTTTCGCACTGCAACCTCACAAATCTTAAATTTCGCTCACTCGTAAATAAATAAATATATTCAGACCATCACACCTGCAAAGTATCTTGGACCATGAAAAGAGAAAAAACAAACATTGAAATCATCCCTGATAATGTAAGCACAATGTAGGGGACGTATAATGTCTAAAAATGGCATATTTTCACTTTGAGATTCCCCTTAATTAATTTGTAGGTGTTCGTTCCTGAACCTATCTGTCATGCGCTAAAGTCATCAATATTCATGATACGCACGCGTACGTAAGAGATGGCTAGTTATGGACGCGCGAAATCGTGCGTTGCCCGCCTCATGCATGGACCTACTCCATGGTTGCCTAGAGACGTAGACGCGATCGACGGACCATATGCACACATGCAGGTCACAGCTGTTGTTATGGACGCGCGAAACGAAAGACAACAGAGAGCTACAGCCATAGTCATAGAGAGGTCTACTAAAATTATTAAATATATATCTCTATGGCTAGAGCTAATATAGCTATATAGAGCGGCGACTGCTACGGTTCGTAGCATCATCCATCGATTGACAAAAGTTGCACACAAAACGAGCGTAATAAATGATCTCCGCGAATTCTGACAATTCCTTGGCCTTGCAACAAACATCGATGTGAGTAGAATCTAGGTTTGAATTGTTTTACTTCTAATATTAATAATAATAATATGAAGTCCTGAAATAACCTGTACCGGTAACCCATTTTTAAATGTTGTTTTTACTCATTTGAAGGTGAGGTTTTGTTCAGGTTTAGAGTCAGAACATGACACAAAAGTGTACAGATGGGACTGTAAAAAGTGTAATAAAGAATATAGATCTAGTCTACAGCCTCTTATTTGGGTAGGGTCGGTCGGCTCCTCTCTTGTACAGAAGCCGACCATAGCCATAGGGTCTGCTCTGCAAACTTGGTGACTCTGTGGCTCGATCGAGCCACCAAAGTCAATATTAATTCACTTCAAAATGCTGATTAGTCTATATTCAGAGGATTTCATTTTGGGGGGCCTGTTAATAATATTAATGGGTTACCCTGCCTATACTATATAGGCCTAGAATCTATAGTCTATATAGTCAGGGCTGTCGTTTAAAGCCGGTAACCGGTAAAACTTGCCGCCTATTCACTTGCATGTTTCTTACCGGCTATAATTCCTATAATAAACCTTGCAAAAATCACAGAAAGTAGATCTAAATCAATGCTAATCCAAAATTTCCTTAATTTCGTCCAGGATATAATTAGTGCCGCACATACACGGCCGCAGTCGACGAAATCCCTTACGATCACGAACGCGACGTCGTCCGTACTTACCTAGACCTATCTATCTAATTACGTTACATCGCAGTTCTCCCCACAGCGCGGCGGCCAAGCCCGCCCGTCCCTACCCCATTGCGATCCCGATGTGCACGCGAGAAGACGATGCACTGCACAAAATATATACACACTGATCATAACAAAACTGAAGCTAGCTCGCTGTAACCAAACTATCCGTTGCCGATTTGATATTTGAAGATCACGGAAACCGGGGCCTATACACGTGCGTGCAATGTCTAGAGACAACGTACTTTAGATTCTGAGATGCGCAAATCGGCAACAGAGTTTTGAACTCGGCTGAGTTTAGGCCGGCCACGGCCGTCCCCGGCGGACCCCCGCAGCTAGCTCGCATGATATATGCAGGCTCGCGCTCCGCGAATATTCAAAACTAACTTCCGATCGCAGCCTCTGCTGCCCATTATTTAAATACTGTACATGTATTCAACAAATCATGATGTAGAAAGATTGAGTATGGTGCATCATCTCAGTTTAATTAAAAATTACAAAGTAATGGAACAAAGTGATAAATAATTATCAACTTAATAACTTTTCTTATGAGTTATGATTGTTCATGTAATATTAAACATGAACAATATGTGTGTTTATTACAATATATGTGTAATACAAGGTAGGAAAGATAACTACAAATTTTCTTCTTAGGTATGCACCAGATTGCACGATTTCAAGTGGAAAATCCCAAAGGTCCTATACCGTGGGAGGGGACACCCCCTCCCACACCTCCCCCTCGGTCGCTTCGCTCCCTCGGGCTTGGTCGCTTCGCTCCCTCGCAGTGATGGTACCTCCTATAAAATTCAAATTACCTCCTTCAAAAATAATTAACAAGACCCCTGATATAGTATAAATAATGTCCCAACCTCAATTTTTCATTCATATCGAACTATAGTCTACGTCATGCAGCTAGCTAGGTACAGGTGAGACCGCCAAGAGCGTTTTGTTTCCCTTGTTTGTTAGCTCATCCGGCCGCGCCCGCGTATTTTTTATTTACACGGCCGGTAGCGAGGGGAAAAGCTCGATTAATTCCAATGAAACCGCTCGCGGGAGAGTCTAGTCTGTATGATGTACTATACTGTGTGTGTTGTTGGTACGTACGTGGACGTGGCCGTACCGTGTGCATGTGTTCACGCCAACGAAATACAAGCTCGCTGTGCCATGGTGTCGCATATAATGATTTCTGCTCTTATATTCATATTCAACTACAAGCACAAAGTTATAAATATAAATATGAATATTTTTACAGATAATTAATTGTAAAAGTTGTAAGATTGTATTGACTCTATCGACCCCCTTTCATTTCGCGCGAGTCGAGTACATAATACACTGCACTGCACTGCACTAAAGGGCCCGGCCCGATGAGCTTAGCTTATGCGCCATGGCGTGGCGTCCGTCGTCCGTCCGTCCACAGTTTTCAAAATGCTTCTTCTTCGTTATTTTTCAACCGATTTTGATTCTGATTGTTTCATGATAGCTGGATAGGGCAGGGAGATGATAGGATTTAAAACTTCTACCCAGAATCGTGAAATTCATTATCTATGCTAATTTATGCAAATTTATTCGAAATCACAAAGAATGCTTCTCCTTCATTTCTCGACCGATTTTGGTTTGATTTGCTTTATATCATAGATCTAGAGCTAACTTTGGTACACTATACCTCTACGCAGAATTTTGAAATTGTTCTCCATTAATTAATTATGGTAATTTATGCAAATTTATTCCAAAAATAACAAAAATTGCTTCTTCTCCCTCATTTCTTGACCGATTTTTGATTTGGTTTGCCTTATCTGGTAGAGCTAAATTTGGAACACTAAACTTCTACACAGAATTTTGAGATTTTTGCTCCATTGATTATTTATGGTATTTTATGCAAATTTATTCCAAAAATAAAAAAAATCACAAAAAATGCTTCTTCTCCTTCATATTGTGACCGATTTTGATTTGATTTGCTTTATATCATAGAGCTAACTTTGGAACAAATACACTATACCTCTACGCAGAATTTTGAAATTTTTCTCCATTAATTATGGTAGTTTATGCAAAATTTATTCCAGAAAAAACAAAAATTGCTTCTTCTCCCTCATTTCTTGACCGATTTTGATTTGGTTTGCTTTATCTGGTAGAGCTAAATTTGGTTTACCAAAATTCTACACAGAATTTTGAGATTTTGCTCCATTGATTAATTATGGTAATTTATTCAAATTTATTCCAAAAATAACAAAAATGCTTCTTCTCCTTCATTTCATTTTTAAAGTTTTGTGCAAAATATTAGGATGATTATTTGCAAATTTGATCCCTCACAGAAAACACTTGATTTGTGGATTAAAAAGAGGAGAAAAGAGAGGTTGAAAATTAAATGTTGAGAACTCATTTTGTTTTCAGCAAAGCGCTTACTCCCGGGCGCTACTAGCCTATAATCTAGGCGGAGTGCCGAGCTTTTTTCTTTGCTGCTAGACTAACCCTAAGCAGAACGTCTGATACGGCGAGACTACGAACCGTGAGTCGCGGAGCGGCTCACCGCCTATAATCACTGGTCTAGCTAATCAATATTCATATATATTCAAAATGGCGGATCTATGAATCATTCAACAGCCCTACCAAATAAGGTACACCTATGTTACGTTCGACCAATCAGATATAAGAAACCGCAACGAAAAAGATTGCGCTCGTCCATTACTAAATAGGGGTAATAAAAAGGAAGAAGGGAGATGAAACCAAAAAATCTTTAAAATGATCATTTTACTACTGTGAAATATCAAAAATTAAAAATTGTAGTTTTATGTGAACAATAAAACATATATCTTTGTATGGTAAAACAATTATCGTATCAAATTTACAATGACAAATTAGTGGTTCCCCCTTGCTTTCGTTCTGCCAACGGCAACGACTGAGTCATCATGATCATAGAATCCGTGGTCGCGTAGAAAATCACAGCACAAGGGGATTGCTTGGTATATTGCACTCTTTCCAAAACCAGTAGGTAATGCAACAAAAATATCCCTGCCGGCTTCAATAACGCTACGAATAGCGGATTCCTGCAGTTCTCTGAATTTTTCATTACTTAGGAATGCCTAGTTTGTTGGCCGCATATGATAAACTTTCTCGCAGAAGATCGTCGTCGCATGAACTACCCGCCATCTTGGATGAAGAAAATGACGTAATGTCACGTGATTTATAATATGCATATGCATATGCATAGACTCTTCTCCATACGTGTTTCTGATTGGTTGAGTTCATTTCGTATTCATGAGGTTTTTCGTACGAAAAACTGCCACGGATTCATTGTCGATAATAAAAACAACGACTAAAGCTAGACCAGTGATTATAGGCGGTGAGCCGCTTCGCGACTCACGGTTCGTAGTCTCGCCGTATCAGACGTTCTGCTTAGGGTTAGTCTAGCAGCAAAGAAAAAAGCTCGGCACTCCGCCTAGATTATAGGCTAGGGCGCTACAAGCGCAAGGCCAGGATAGGCCTAGGCATGGCAATCACACTGCATACCCCTTGCACACACACTTTGGATAAGTAGAACTATGGTAGTAGGGTCCATGGTAGAACAGTTATTGTTTATGCTGGTGGACCAATCTGGCAAAATATAACAATTTTATAAATGATAGGAAATATCAAGAAATGTACGTACTAGCGAATATAAATTTAGAGAAATGGTGGTCGATTTGTAACAGATTTGTGTTGCTTTCCAGTCTGTTTACCCCACACCCCCGTTTTGCGAATGGAGCATTCCAGTCTAGCTGATCTGAGTCAACAGTGCAGTGTCAGCTAGTGACTTGTGTGCTAGTACATGACCCCATGTACATTGCATGTATGCATTGTTAATTGAGTACTGTAGGCTGTGATGTATTATAGTATGGGTTTTGCATCGACACAAGGCTAGCTCCACATGTTGTGCATGAATGTTGTGGCACAATATTGCAATCATGCAACAATACAGCCTAGGGCTAGACAATTAGAGCTAGGGCTAGGCTAGCCAAAATTTGACGAATTCGTAGCATCATAAAAACAGCTAAATTAAATTATTATGTCCCTTCCAGGGCATCAAACTTTTTTTTTTGACCAGTTCAAAAGTGTACCACATAAAATTTACGATATTTGTTGTTGCGAGATGCGGATGAGCGCTACGTCATTGACGTTCTGGTTTTTATAATATATATTTTCAGTATTTTTCCACCTTTAAGGTATTCGTTGTATCGGATCTGATTATTATATGATAGGCCTGTATCTATGTTAATATCGTCATGGCGACACCGACTATATATAGCCTCTCTGTTAGTGAATCTCGCCTTGATCATTCCTCAAAATAATTTTTACGTAAATGTATATTGCATTCTGTATTCGTTTGATTAAAGGAGTTATCCGAAGAGTCAACAGTGTTTTGAATTTATGCAAAATCCATATCATTGCGAAGAGGAAGCCTTACTGATCAAATATAACAACTTCCCTCTTCAAAATATGTTTGGGGCCGCAGTAATCATCTCTCAAAAATGTTAATTTTGAGATCCAGATTTTCTGCCTTCAGTGGTCCTCGATCCGTAGAGCGTCAAGATTTGTGACGTCACATGCGAGACACAGCTAGCCGCGCCACAAAGCAGCTAGCTATAGCTGCTACACACGCTCGCGTACTATATAATGCATTGTAAATACACGCGACTCGGCTTGTTGTAAACTTTCGAAGCAGACTCTTGAGATCAAAATGTCGGTTGTAGGCGAGGAAATTGAGCTATTAAACGAGCATGATTTAAAATTCGTTATCTTTCTTTCCTGTTTCGTGTCAATTTTCTTTTTTTTTAGTATTTTTCCTAAAAACAAAGACATTAGTATGCACTTTCTCACAGGTTTCACGGCAAACCGCTGCACAATACTGTTGTAACTGATGGTGGGGGTGCGGGCGCGTGCCTGAAGTTAGCGACTGTAATCTCAGATCCTCACTAATTTTATGCAAGTATTAATTCACATTATGAATTGATGATGATCATTACGGTCGCTAACTTCACGCGCCTGAAATTCACCGTCGATATGCACTTTTAAAAAATCCAATCCAATAACTGAAATAATGTCGATAATTTACATTTTCAGATTTCAAACGTGCTGTTTTCATGAGTCAACGCTGACGTCGGATATGGAAAGCTAAACGAATGACTGTAGCATGTTCATCTATTTTGAAGGGGGAAAAGTGTGGTTGAGTAGCCACTGCAAAGCAGGATTCATCATACTTATGATGAAGGAATACTTATTGTAACTGAGTGAATATACCAACGTCTAGTACACTGTCGACAATGTCGTATTGCGATTATCATCAGCAGTGAAAAAGAATGAGATCCATTTTCCTGTTTCCAGGTGGCTTGATTTAGAACATATTGGAACCTTTCATCAACAATTAAGTGGTAATCATACAATTATTGCATTAGCAGCGAAATTTTCTATAGAATACATATTTTTTAAGAATCTGTGTGGTATTTCAATTTTTTCTCATCCATTCTTTAAAAAGTCAGAGTTGTAAGTATGTTTTACTCTCAAATGTACAAGTCTCCAGGAGTTTCTCTTATGGTGGGCCCTTTCATCATTTTGCTCACATTAATCACTTTCATAAGAGGTGATACTAAAATATTAAACATCATGGAAGGGGAATCAACTGAACTTAATTTTAGTTATCCTTGTGACAGCGCACGCGTCACTTTACGATGTGGAATGAGAGCTCCATTTTATGATACAGCTAATCCAGAGTCATTGTCTTTGCCCGAGAATCAAGAACTTGCGTTTCAAAATGAAACTGAGAGCAACAACTATCTTCTCCAACTTAGAATCAACCCTGTCTTAAGGTCTGATGAAGGCGGATATATTCTCACTGCATATGCTGGTAATGGAAATATTCTAGAGGACCCAAGGGTTGGTTTGAGAGTTGATTATCCACCGGGTAAGGCGTCTTGCGAGTGGGGAGAGGAGAATGTTGTCGATGACTGGGGATCCATGCGGTGCAAGGCTCCTGCGGGGAGTATGCCAGGGCAAATTGCTTGCTATCAAAATGGAGTTCGGCTACCCCAGTGACTACACCTACCGAAGATGGGGATAGTCTACAACATACTATCTGGGTTAGATATCCTGAAACAGCCTTCTGCTGTGCTTCTCTTCAAGATCATCCAATCGACAGATGTGCATGTGATGACTTTGTATGGCATCCCTTACAAAATGGAAACATCATCACGGATCCTTGCACCGGGCCTTGGCAAGATTCAACACCACCCCAAAGCCCTACCCCAGTCATTTTGACCAGTAGAAAAATATATTTTTTCACTATTTTTCATATATTTTTTTGCTATTTCTTGATTTCTTGATCTATTTTTTGGCTATTTTTTTAAAAAATAGTCTAAAAACTACACTATTTTTCTTATATTTTTTCCATTTTCCCCAACAAGGTGGCTATTTTTTGACTATTTTCATAAAAAATAGTGAAAAAATAAACTATTTTTTAGCTATTTCTATTTTCTGCACTATTTTAAAACTATTTTCCCCTTTTTTATAATGTTTTCACTATTTTCCAGCTATTTTTTCACTTAACATAACATAATGTTAACCTATTTTTGTACTATTTTTCGTGTTTAAAAGTTTTCACTATTTTCCTGCTATTTTTGCACTTAACATAACCATAAAGTTAACCTATTTTTATACTATTTTTTTGTCTTTGAAAGTTTTTCACTAGTTTCCTGCTATTTTTGCACTTAACATAACATAAAGTTAACCTATTTTTATACTATTTTTTAGTCTTTGAAAGTTTTTCACTATTTTCCTGCTATTTTTTGCACTTAACATAACATAAAGTTAAACTATTTTATATCATTTTTTCGTCGTTAAAAGTTGTTCACTATTTTCCTGCTATTTTTTGCACTTAACATAATTTTATACTTATATATTTTCCTGCTTGCACTTGACATAACATAAAGTTAACCTATTTTTATACTATTTTTTCGTCTTTAAATGTTTATCACTATTTTCCCATTTATTGCACTTTATTTTATACTATTTTTTCATCTTTAAAAACTTAAAAAATCTTTAAATTTTCCTGCTATTTTTTGCAATTAACATGTGTGTACCTGTTTTATATTTTTTTGTCTTTAAAAGTTTAGCACTATATTCCTGCTATGTTGAGCTCTTCTTTTGGACTAATCAAATTATGTTTTCTGTTTTTTTGCTTTGGTTTTTCAACCATTGAGTGTTTTACTCCCTTTCTATTATAACTGGCTCCAGTAAGACTTTCTTTGAGAAATGGGAAAAATAACCAAAAGTAAATGCAGGTGGTCGAGAAGAACATATTTGTTACAAATGTCCAAGCCTTTCCATAAGTCAATGCAGACTGTGAGCCGAATATCTGAAAAAGCGGCTCCATGTCCTTACATTTTTGAGAGAACCGGGTGCCTTTTTTTTCAGGACCAGCAGCCATTTCCAAAATTAATGAAAATACGTATTCTTTTCAATTATTTGTTAACTGTTACCTTTTATTTATTCATTGGTCTATCAGTACACTATAAAGTAAACACTGCACAGCAGTGGTAGCACAGTACTATATGCCAAGGCATCGTTATACATTAAAATGAGCAAAAACTTAGAATAGAGATACAATAACCTTTAAATAAAAATTCCATGGCCATTATAATATAAGCAACTATCAAATACGGTACCTTTAGTTAACTATTTTATAGCCATTATATGATTACGGGTGAGAATCCTGATTTAGCCAAAGAGTTGAATGAACCCTAAACATAGCACCTACCGCCAGCCCTAGTCATCCTTTCACATGATTATATGAATTGTTAAAATATCAATGAATGTACATTATGCAATCACCAATTCACAATGTTTACTAAAAATTTGAGTATATACATCAATTGAATCATTATGTGACATCACTAACATGGAAAAACATATGAAAATCACATAACTTTCCTTTCACCAGGCTAAAGGTAATAGAAAACTCTTGTTATATTATTCTCATTTTTGTAACATGCAGGTTGAAAACATTTATTTCTCAAATGTGTAAAGACAGAAGGGCAGTCTGCCAAAAAGTGATGGTAAGGTACTAAGGTAGAAGAGGTTGCAGTGTCTACACTCAACAGAATTACAGTAGCAGAACTATTGACGAGCCTTCACTATGCTGCCAGCAATTTGAAATAAAGTTACTAAACAAATTCATAACAGTGACTGTCGAGAGTACTCGGCACCAGCCCTTGAGACAGCGTTGGACCAGTGAAACTAATTTTAGAAACAGAAAACTGCATAATAATTGATTTGACAACACTACTTAGTTATTACTGATACACAAAGCTCGACAATGGACAAGCATTAGGAAGCATGGACATATTTCAATGGATGTTGAAAACAACTTTTGTTACAACTTACAAGGTCTGCACAAAACAAATATAAATATATATAGTTAACTCTGCCTAAGTCAAATCTGTTGGGACTGAAGAAATTGCTTCGACCAAGAATTTTTTTCTCCTAATGCAAGGTCAAAACAATAGAAAATAAAGAGAAAGGACTAGTACAGCACCTTCGACTTAGGCGATTATTCGACTTATGCAAATCCGATTTAGGAAGAGTTGAAAGTATAGAGATATATATACATATAGCTGGTCTATTAACATATCCTTCTTCTTCTTCTTCCATTGAGTACAGTTCTCTTTGTAGAGTATAGTCGTACTTGATTGCTGGGGCCACGTCGCAGGGGCCCCAATCGCAAGAACACATGACATTGAGTGCAGTGACAAAGAACTAAGCTACATATACATGTATGTACACATCCATTGCATCCGATATGCAGATTGCTGCATAAAACTCCTTGACAGTTTCAAGGTAGGTGCGTGGTCCATGCATAGCAGTAGCTGCAGGATTTTTCTCTTCAATGTTGATGGCTACTGCGTGCGAGCAAGAGTTTTTAACATCCGTCTGTTTTGTACGCTAGCTGCTATGAATGCATCTTGTCGCTCCTTATTGGAATCCTCATAGAACGCATGGAAGATGTCGTCAATGTCCCCTCGTCAAGGATTGCTGCTTTTCGAAAGCTATGTGATGGATGAAGGCATACAATGGCTGGCCGTTAACCTGAATTTGGATGAAAAGTAAAAATTAAAATCAGCAAAATACAGCAAAAGCAATATCTTAGAGTTAGAGTGAATTTACTTTTGGATTGATTGAAAATCAAAGAGGATTCTGACCCAGGTGTTCCATGTCATGTCACGTTCTATAGCGATTGTGTAGTTAAAACAGAGTACACACGTTAGATGTATGCCTATCCAACTATTGTAGCTGTAGCGGGACATACCAACAAATGAAAGAAGGAATTTTGAAAGGAATTCTTTCCAGGTTTTTTTGACAGAGTTATCAATCATTATTATTGCTTTTTCATAACTATAAATCTAGCAAAACACTATTTCAAAACCATGCCAAATTTAAGTTGTAATAGCTAGCTAACAGCTCAGGTGATAGAGACCAAATGCAATATGGCTAGGCAGTATTATTTTGAATTAAGAAAATCATGGCTAAGTCATGTTTACTTAACCAGCAGTAGCACTGTCACAATGACCACGCCAAATAGAAATTATATTTTGACTAGACTAGAGCCTAGGTAGAGGGTCTATTGTCACTAGGAAAAATGTGTCAATAAAAGACTCCATATAGACTAGGGGCCTAACTCCATTTATGATTTCAAAGGGTGCCCCTGACCATTATTGATTCTAAGACTAATGAATGATTATTTTAGATAATTTCATTGTCCCCAACATCTATCTTATCTCTTACTTTTCTTAGTCACATAGTACGTCTTATTAATATTATTAATAATATTATTAGTCTAGATCTATAAATAAGATTAATCATTATCAAATCAAGTTTTTTCTCTTGCAATAGTTATTTTTTATTGATTCCAAAACAATACAAAATATTCTTAGAAATACAGTTGTTTTTTATCTTGACATGATACAATACTGCCCATTTTCAATACATTGTACGATTGCATGATGAAACAAAAGTGAAATCAGATGAAACAAAAATAAAATCATAGTCCCAACATCAAATTACACACACGGGACTGACTCGAGCACAAAAAGCAAACTCACCTTCACCACTGCACTGTTTCTCCGCTCTTTTGCTTTGGATTTCTTCCATTCTGGCTTCATTTTCCTGGGTATATTTGATATATCAGCAAGCTCATTTAAGTCTTTCATCCATGATGAAATCGCCAGAAAATGATGTATTTCGAGACGCGAATGGTACAGACGAATCTAGGCGGATATAACGCCTTTTGGTTGAAATATCAGAAGTGTGATCGAGCTTACATTTTGCAACTGCATGCGCGCGCACACTCGTACGTTGAACGTTCTCATCTTTAAAAATCTACAGATTAATCATTTAATTAATTGCAGCTAAAAAAAAATTGTGTCGCTCATTATGTTGAGAAAAAAAGAAATCATTATGAAATTAAAAAAAAGGAATTTAATTCCAAAAATATAAGAAATAAATAATTATCTGTGGTTTTGTTTAAGTCTTGATGAACAACGCATGCGCAGTATAGTCAACGAATTTCAAATAAGCTAGCTACAATAGCGGGAAGTTCGTACGTTGATTTAACAAGTTACGATATTCTCATTAAATCATCCGAAAGTCATTGAGAATTTGAGATATAGGTCTAGTTTTCCTAAGTTGTAAGTGATTAATGTCTGCAGTAGTGATATTCCCGTGATCCGAGCTCGAGCAAGCAAGAAACCAGCCAGATACAGCGACGATAAATTGAAGGTGAGTGCATGATTCTGAGACACTCTGAGACGACCGTTGGCCGTTAGGCGTAGGGCCTACGGCCTAGGGGGCCTACTGAGTATTTAAACTTAGAATCTACGTTAAATGTCGTTGGATGTGAAATCCATAGATACAGGAACTAAAAACTACCTAGGGATGATATTTACTTGAAATTGGGTCATTGGGTGAGAAATAATGAAGATATTGACTTAGATCTAATAAAGATAGGCAAATTTTACTGCATTTCATAATTCGGCGTTAGTGTACTTTATAAGTCTTCGTTTTTAGGAAGAATACTCCCAAAAAAAAAAAAAAAAGAAAATTGACACAAAAGGGGTAAGAAACATAACGACTTTTAAATCATGACCATTATTTGAACAATTGATGAAGATTTAGTTGATTTTGGGGTATGTTTTAGTAGGGCCTCTCCACGCCAGAGTTACGGGTCAAAAAATGGATACGAAACTCGAAAGTACACTAGCGCCGATTTGATCATTTGACTGAGCTAATTTTGTTTTTGAACTGGGCCTGGCATTAAATTGTCGATGACAATGTATGAATGTTCTTCAAATTGAATTTTCATTTCCGTCCATTACGAAAAAACATGAAGAAGTGACATTTGACAAGGTTCCAGAAATCCTCATTTTTAGAGTTGATGTTTATCAAATTTGTAAGTAAAATACGATTTTATGATATTTTGGTATCATTGATAATGAATAATATGTACATAATATGTCGTAACCGTATCACTCACTGACTCGGTAAACTGGTTAAACTTATCACTATCACTAAGTAAGAGTAAGACTAACAGTATCAGTCATGATTGACTTTAGTATAGTTTAAGACTCTTTTAGTTTTAGTTTTAGAGATCCAGCCTGTAGGCCCTACTATAGATTTCTAATTACTAGTAGGAATCCTGTTCATCATGTGCATGCATGCCTTTTTCCAGGATATATTTTGTAAAATTTGTAAAATGATTTAAATCATATAATCTTTTTTTCTTTTCTAGAATATGCATGCACTCGTCGTGTGTGTTCACAGTCACACTGGATAATGTGAAGAGGATGGTTTGAGCAGCGAAGTTCGGCAGGTGGCCGGAGGATGAGGATCGATGGATGGGAGGCGTACGATGAGGCTAAAAAGAAGTGGTACTCTGTTGACTTGCTTGAAAGACCAAGGACCCGTAAGTTATAGATTTTGAATGTTGAATAATTGCCTATTTTGAAAATAAAACTTTTAATTGCGACTTTAACTTTTGCATGTCAAGATTGACTTATGCGAAGTTGATTATACTTTTCAAAAAGCTCTACTTTTATGGCTTTTTTATGGGCAGTATCCAGTGAACTGTACTATAATTTTATTTCTGAGCATCGTGTTGTTTGAGCTACAGTAACATGTGACGCTACTCGATCGTGGCAATTCTGATAAGCATCACTAATACTTCTAAATATTTTTGTTCTGTTTATATCTTTCACCAATTGCAGGAAGATCAAAGGAGGACGGACACAAATCAGCTAAATTCCAGCAGGCTCTGAGAGTAAAGATGGAGGAAATTAAATATAGGGCCAAAAAACATGTCAATCTTCTTCAGAACGCATACAGTAGATTTTGACCAAACTTGGCAGGAGTCATCTCTTAAAAGTAAGGGATCTTAATTTGTTCAAGTGGGGGTGGTGCATCAGGGGCAGCAAAAGAAAAGCCAAATCAACATTATTGTCTTCTTGAAAAAACATAATTGGTAGATTATTGTAACTGAACTTGGTAGGAGTCATCAATGTGTGAAGGGTATCTCAATTTACTGAAGAAAAATGATCAAAGTGCCCAGCTTGCAAAGCTGTATGCTCAGGTAAGCTAAAGACCCACTGTGACAGGTCTCTTGTATTTTTTTTTTCATCTTTAAGTGTTTTTGTTATGGAGGGGAGGGGTGGTAAAGTATAATGTCCATCAATGTTTTTGTATATCACCTGCCAAACAATAGCTGCATTCTGCCCCAGTGTGTTATAATAGATGTACTTTTCATATATGTTTATAAAATGTTATATTATTTTATTATATTCAGTGCAAATATTTTCCTTGCCTTTCAGTAGCTTGCATATATATGCACAATACTGGAAAGTTTTTTTAAAATAATTTTTATGTGCCAAAGAATGTCATGTTTGGTATTTACCGGTATGCTACATTTTCATGTATATTTATTTAATTTTACAGAAACCTATCTATCACATACAGTCAACTCTGCCTAAGTCGAATTTGCATAAGATGAATGCAGGCCTAAGTCGAAGGTGTTATGTTAGTCTTTTCTCTTTATTTTCCATTTTTTTGACCTTGCATAAGTCAGAGTTGACTGTATATATGCCCAAAATTAGAACATTTATATTAGTACAAAAAATATTAATCTTTTTGGTGGATTCAATCACTGGATTACATAGTCCTTCTGGTGGATTCAGGGATAAAATGTGCTGATTACAAAGATGTACACATGTTTTCCCAATTAACAGTGCCCACATGGCCACGTTGGTGCCAATTATGTGGTCCATTGGGCCAAACAAGTATTTTCAGACATTGTGGTCAAGTGAGGTAAGTTTTGAATCTTTCTTCACTGAACACTGGGTTGACATTCATTTGATATTTACTTGAAATGCATTTATCAAAAATGTAAAACAACTCTTGATTAAAAGTCGACCCTTCCGGGTTTCAAAATTTGACTCACATCACATAAATGCTGAAAAACACTAGTTTAACCTAATGGACCACAAAATCGTCCGAAAATGGCTATCTGGACACTTTTAGCGAAAAAAGAATATATGTGTATACCACTGTTTTTAGAATTCTTATCCAAGATTCCACCATTAGTACCAGTGGTGATTTCATAACCCACTGATTGAGCCCATCAAAAATATACAGATTTCATATATCTATGCGCCCGATACTTTGTGGTCTAATAATTATTTTCCGAGCTGTATATTATATAAATATTATTTGCGAAAGGTTAATCGTTATTTATCTTTTTATATACATTATGTGCTACAATTCCTTTCACTGTACTTGCCAAAAAAGTTTAATATTGGGATGCATATTCTTTTCTACATTGTCCTTTTTTATTTTTATATCCATCTAGGATAAAACAAGATCTCAACATCAGCCAAATTTTCAGGCATCTTTTATAGGGTCCATGCTTTTTCCATTATCAGCTGTACAAATTCATTGATGTATATACCATTAAATTCATGTTCCAGATCGTACACTGTATATATTTTAACGATTTCTTTCAATACTTGTAGCTTAAATTTGTCTCCACTAATCTGAAAGGTTAAGTGAGTGTTGTCAGCTCTTTTTTAGGGGTGATGTGATTAGGCCTGAGTCGAAACGGTTCCCCGCCCGGTCCCCGACCGTCACGCCGAAACCCGGGTTTGAATATTCGAGTTTCGGGTTTTTCAAAATTAAATTTCACACTGATATTCTGAAATAACGAACTAAAAATATGCAATTCACAAACTTATATTTCAATTTAATTAAATAAATATGCTTTAGAAATAAATAGATCCCGTTTCAGTTGACGGTAGGCCTTTTTATCGCTCTAAAATTGAGGCTGCAAGGAAGGAATCACCACACTTCGCGGTACCGAGTGCGTTCAGAAACTGAAGTCAAAATATGATCCACTGAAGACTGAGCAAGTTACGAAAGTAAACACACAAGACCAAAATGTTGATCAGAATATTAAAATTAAATCGTAATACTAATAGGCATTGATTTAATTGTCAAAATATATCCACAACATAATGGTTTACCCTTGATATTATGATGAAGGAAAATAAATTAAAGCTCTTGAAATAACATCGAAGTGCCTTTCGTTCGTTCTAAAAATGCGTGTATAACAGCAAGCTGAAGTTAGGAGTCAAGTTTTTCAAGCCCGTACCGTCATGAATGCAGACGGAAGTACGAACTGATCTGAACAATAAGCATTAAACCAATTAAAAAACATCACATAACTCATTTTAAGAGACTAACACTCAACAAATTACCGTAAAATAATAATTTCCTTTGACAAATAATACTATAGATATTCATGATATCTCACAGAAATAACGATATTTCATGAGCTACGAGTTCAGCTAAATGAGACGTAATTGTCATGCAGCGCAGTAGACTGTAGAGGGCAGCATGCAGCAGAGAGGAAAAAAATCGCGGGCCTTATAGATCACGTGATATTTTCCTCTCTGCATGCTGCATGCTGCCCGCTACAGTCTACTGCGCTGCATGACAATTACGTCTCATCAAATGATGGCTAGCTGAACTCGATATCGAGTACGTAGCTCATGAAATATCATTATTTATGTAAGATATTATGAATATCTATAGTATTGTTTGTCAAAGCAAATTATTATTTAACGGTAATTTGTCGTGCTGTAGTCCCTTAAAGTGAGTTAAGTGATGTTTTTTAATTGGTTTAATGCTTATTGTTCAGATCAGTTCGTACTTCCGTCTGCATTCACGACGGTACGGGCTTGAAAAGCTTGACTCCTAACTTCAGCTTGCCGTTATACACGCATTTTTAGAACGAACGAAAGGCACTTCGATGTTATTTCGAGAGCTTTAATTTATTTTCCTTCATCATAATATCAAGGGTAAACCATTATTTTGTGGATATTTTGAAAATTAAATTAATGCCTACCGGTATTACGATTTAATTTTAATATTCTGATCAGCATTTTGGTCTTGTGTGGTTACTATCGTAACTTGCTCAGTCTTCAGTGGGTCATATTTTGACTTCCGTTTGTGAACGCGCTCGGTACCGAGAAGCATGATTCCTTCCATAATTTTGCAGCCTCAATTTTAGAGCGATAAAAAGACCTACCGTCAACTGAAACGATATCCATTTATTTTTTAAAGCATATTTATTTAATTAAATTGATTATTTAATTGTTTTGAAAGCAGTAACTGTCTTTTCCCGTCGCATTATTTAGAACAGCAACTTAATCTTAACTCCCGCCGCTGCATGCACGCGATTTTTAGTATGGTGAAAATTCCTGTTCGGGTACCCGGTCCCCGCCCGAAATTTTCAAGTCAAACCCGGGTTCGGCAAAACCCGTGATGACTCAGGCCTAGATGTGATTGTGAGAGGGTCATAGATGATGATATAGAGAGTGTATTGTAATGGTGACTGCAGTCTGGATATATTTTAAATATATTTCTCATATATTTCCTTCCTATTTTCTTGCTATTTCTTGGAGTAAAAAAATAGTGGAAAAATATATTTTATTTCATAATTTTTTTAATATAGTTTTAGACTATTTTATTTCATATATTTTCTGTATATTTTTCTATTTTTTCGCTATTTTTTTAAGCGTTCCAAAACATATAACCTAAAAATATATTTTTTTGCTATTTTTTTTTCTATTTTTAATCTATTTCTGGACTATTTTCCATCTATTTTTTAAAGAGAAGAAATAGTGAGAAAATATATTTTTTTGCTATTTTTATATATAGTTTTAGACTATTTTATTTCATATATTTTCTGTATATTTTTCTATTTTTTCGCTATTTTTCAAGCGTTCCAAAACATATAACCTAAAAATATATTTTTTTGCTATTTTTTTTCTATTTTTATTCTATTTCTGGACTATTTTCCATCTATTTTAAGAGAGACGAAATAGTGAGAAAATATATTTTCTTGGTCTATTTTTCATATATTTTTTTTGTAGTTTTTGACTATTTTATTTCGACTGGGGTAAAGAAGATAACATTTATTCCCCTACTACTGCTACATCATCCCCAGTAAAAGAAACTATTACGGAAATACCTGTTCAGAACACTGTATACACATCACTGCATCGGGGCATTTTAGTAGCATTTGTGCTTTTGGTATTGCTAATCGTTGTCCTATCCGTAGTGCTTACGGCATCGTTTCGAAAGATTCGTAAAATCACGGAACAAAGAAATATTAAAGATAAACAAATAAGGGATTACACGAGCGTACCAATTGTAGAAGTGAAACTTTAGGTAGGCGTACAGGAGTTATTTTAGGGGAGCCTGCAAGCCCCTCCATAGTATTTAAATTATTTTTTAATCATTATTAAAAGTACTACCCTAGCTCCGGCAGGCCCTACCACCGACCCCATTTTCCTTGAATGTTTTAAAATGTCAGAAAAGAAAAACTTAAATTCGTTATTAATGACCAGTTATGTCTTAACACGCTTTTTGATCGGAGTGGAGTTCTCCATGTCTTCTGTATTGTTTACGTTATGCAGGCCTTCCTAGTATAACAGTATTTTAACTACTGACAGGGCTACCCTGTTGAAATAATACTAAATAAATAAAAAGATAAATAAGTAAATGGATAGATGGGGATGAACCAAAGTAGCTGCACACAAATTCGTCCTGCACATAATCACTATCTGTGTAGTGTAAGATACAGAGATGGACATGTGCAGCGTATTATGCTTTCATTAAAAAAAACACGGTTGACTTAAGTCATACATGTAATATGTACACCTTGATATTTCACTTTAAGAAGGCCATTATTATCTCGTTCTGTTCTCAGAAGTCAAAACCACCAATTAATCACTCAAATTCCCTTTTTTTTGGGGGGGGGGTGTATTTTCTTAAACTAGTAATTCTGAGCTTTCCAATGATTTTAACACTTGTTGTTTACTTGAGTAGAACCAACTTAAAAGAATCCTCACCCCACAGAATAAGTGGAGGTTTTCTGAAAAGTGAGACGTATTTTTGCCCTTTGATGTAAAAAATTCCTTACGAAAGTGTACAAGAGATATATAAATAAAGATATTCTTGGCATGATGTTGTGCTTTTTAGCACGACATGGGCGCAGCCATCTTCTTGGAAATGTGACGCACCAGGCGAAGATTTTCATGTACTGTATCATACACCAAGCTTTAGTTGAAAAGACTTTTTAATTCAATAACAAAACCTTTACTTTTCAATGAAGGAAAATCATAGCTGAGAAGGTAAAGATTCCATTTGGTGAAAATATATAACAGGGGAACAATTGTTTAAAATACTAAAATATAGCAGTTGACAAATCTATTTCATTTATGCGAAACCTTCACCCAAGAAGAGCACCAACTTATTCATGCAATTTGCGTTCTGACAATTGAAGTACGAAGGATAATAGCAAGGGAATGAAATATTTCATCACCACACACACTTGGGAAGGAAGCATCCATCAATTTGAATACATTTACTTGATAACGACTTCTTACAGTACGTCACGTTATCAAGAAAATGGCGATGTCCATGTCGTGCTGAGAAACTGAACATTTTTCTTATCTCTCATATAATGTGGTAGGGAATCTTGTAGCTTAAAGGGTAAGAATACTATAAATCTCAGAATAACTAAAGTTATTTCTTGGGGTGATGTTTCCTTTAAACATCATGTGATGCTAGCCGCAATGAATGTTAGTCAGAAAAATCGTCTCTTTTCTATGTTTGCTTCATTGTCCAAAATGCCACCTATTTAGGTTTTCAGCATGCAAATCACAAGTACCTATTCAGTATGTCTTAGTTGTGCAATTTCTCATTCATATATTACACTGTTAGTATAATGAACATGTATATGTATCTCAGTAAGTTAATGTACTCTCTTAGTTTATAGATTTTAAAATGTTTAATTTCCCCCTTGTTACTTTTGTTTCTGCTTTACCTTTTCCTGTTCCTTTTTTGTTTGGTACTATTTTTTCTTTCTTACTTTTTTTCTTTTCTTTACTCTCTGTCAAATATATTTCATCCACATCATGACATGTATAACAGGTTCACACAAAGACAAAAAGGGCATTGAATCTGTAAGTTTTCTGTCCGATTGGGATTCATAAATACAGTTACATCAATGTTAGCTCATGTCATATCATGAGATACATGTATAGACATATTGCACATATAGAATAATCTTTACTTAACATTTTGTACATGAATATATTGAACATGTTCGTTGATTATGTCTTTAAAATACAATTGTATATGTGTATTATTGATTTTGTTTTGTTTTGTTTTGTTTTGTCATGTCTTGTTTATTTTGTCCTGTTATTAATTGTTTCATCATGTCCTGTCTCATCGTATTGTGTCAGTTTCCTGTCTTTTGTGTCCCGTTTCGTAATTCTTTTCTTTTGTATATTTCGATTGCGTGGAAACTAAAAAAGGGTTTATGAAAATATGTTATTGTATTATATCTATCTATTTTACTGTGATTATTTAGACACTTTAAAATGAATTATGAAAATAATGTTCATATTATATTTATTTTTGGGAACCTACAAAAACAAGCTATGCTTTCCAGTAGGTTCCTGTTTCATTTCATAATTTTGTACTTTGTCAACTATGTTCTTTATTGTGTGATATGAAATGAAATAAATTCGACCAATCAATCAATCAATCAAAAAACTTTTTGAAGATATGAAATATTTTTATGTTGAAGTAATGCATTTATGTAAATATAAAGTACTTTATACAATGTCAAAGTTGTCTCCTGTTCTGTTTTCTTTTTATACTATATGTTTTGCAATGTACATGTAGGTTGTAATGTGCATTTTACAATAGGTAGCGAGTTATGAATTGATTTGTTTAACCAGGCGCGGATCCAGGGGGGCGAGCGGGCCTTGGCTGCCCCCCTAAAAAACAGAGAGAGAGAGAGGAAAAGAAGGGAAAGAGAAGGGGAAAGAAAGAAGAGGAAGAAGAAAAGAAAGGGGGGGGGAGTAGCCGAAAGGGCCTTGCCTCCCAGCAAAAAAAAGAGAGAAGGAAGGAAAGTGAAAGAAAAAAGGAAAAGAGATACGGGGAAGGAAAAAAAGAGGAAGAAGAAAAGAAAAGAAGGGAGATATTATCAGTTGCGATTTTCCCGCCAACAAGTTGTGGATCGGGGGCAAAGGCCCTTGCCTTTCCCACACCCCAGCAAACCTAAAAGAGACAGAAGGAAGGGAAGTAAAAGGGGGAAAAAAAGAGGAAGAAGAAAGGTAGGGGAGATCAGTTGCCATTTTTCCCGCCCACTGGCGTACTGATAGGGGGGGGGGAGTTGCCCCAAAAAAAAAAAAATCAAATTTATTTCTAATTCGATACCAGTGATTTACAAATATTGCTGAAATGACATCATTTTCCGGGATTTGTCCTTACTTTTCAGTAAACTATACTTTTTTATGCGTTTGGAAGATAACAAATTCTTAAATTTTCAGTCAGGCAAGAAATATGCTTATTTAGAGGCTTACATGTCAGGGCCCCCCACTTTTTTTGAAAAAGTATATTAAAGAGAAATAGAAAGAGAAAAAAAAGAAAGAATAGTGTCCTGCCAGTGTCACAAATAAGGTATCAAAATAGGCCTATGCTCATCTGACAGTAATGAAACGCCTTAAACCCCTGAGCGTACGGGGGCTCCACCCCTTCGACCCCACCAGGAGCCCTGAGGCAGGCCCCTGGATGCTAATCTGACTGTAATTTAATGCCTAAAACCCCTGAGCTTTTGGGGGCTCCTCCCCCTGGACCTCATGCCAATTAATGTCAGGGCCCGTGGAACAGCGGGGCCCGGGAGCCTTTAATACCTAAAAAAAACATCAAGTTTGCTTCTAATTCGATACCAGTGATTTACAAATATTGCTTCTCAATCACTTTTCAGTAAACTATACTTTTCTATGCGTTTGGAAGATAACAAGTTCTTAAGTTTACAGTCAAGCAAGAAATATGCTTATTTAGAGGCTTACTTGTCAGGGCCCCGGAACAGACAGGGGCGTCGCTAGAGGGTGTGGGGTGCGACACCCCCACCTGTCAGGATATTGTCGGTAAAAATGAGAAAAAGGGGGAGGGAAAAAAGGAAAGGGAAAGGGAAAGAAAAGCAAAAAAAGAGAAGAGAAGAAAAAAGAGAAAAAGAAAAGAGGAAGGAGAGGAAAGAAAGGAAAAGGAGATAAGGAAGAAAAAAAAGAGAAAAGGGAAACAAAAGAAACTGGGATGAAAGAGAGGAGAAGGAGAAGGGGGTAAGAGCCTGAGAGAGGAGGGGTGGGAGTAAGAGAGAGGGTTGTTGGGTGGAGTCGCCTCGTCGAGGGAGCAAGAAAGATACGCATAGATATGTTGCTGTGTCGGGTCAGGTGTGTCAGTATTCTTGCTCGATCCTCGTGTACTATATCAATGCAGAAGTTTGAAGTCGGTGAGATGTATTAATATGTCGGTCGGCCAGCAATTTTTGTTCCATATGAACTGTGACTATTTATTGGACAAAGAAACATTTTTGAAAATTCAGACAATGATTAAGAGCCGAGAACGGTACAATGAATCGTCTTTTTATGCCTCCGCCACCGAAGGTGGTGCCGGAGGCATCATGTTTTTGGGTTGTCCGTCCGTACGTCCGTCCGTACGTCCGTCCCGTTTGACCGTTATCACAATATCTCAAGAACCATTTAAGATTTAAACTTAAGACTCGGGAATAGTATTTATCACCATAGGAAGACGATCTGATTAGATTTTGGAGTACGTAGGTCAAAGGTCACAGGTCACAGAGGTCAACTTATGAAATTCCTTGTATTGAGTTTGTTAGCGCGATATCTCAAGAACCATTTGAGATTTAAACTTCAAACTTAAGGATAGTATGTATCACCATAGGAAGACGATCTGATTAGATTTTGGAGCACGTATGTCAAAGGTCAAGGGTCACAGAGGTCAACTTATGAAATTCCATACATTGAGATTGTTATCATGATATCTCAAGAACCACTGGAGATTTAAACTTCAAACTTAGTGATAGTGTGTATCACTATAGGAAAACAATCTGATTATATTTTGGAGCACGTAGGTCAAAGGTCAAGGGTCATAGAGGTCAACTTATGAAATTCCATACATTGAGATTGTTATGATATCTCAAGAACCACTGGAGATGTAAAAACTTCAAACTTAAGGATAGTATGTATCACCATAGGAAGACGATCTGATTAGATTTTGGAGCACGTAGGCCAAAGGTCAAGGGTCACAGAGGTCAACTTATGAAATTCCATACATTGAGATTGTTATCATAATATCTCAAGAACCACTGGAGATTTAAACTTCAAACTTAATGATAGTGTGTATCACCATAGGAAGACAATCTGATTAGATTTTGGAGCACGTAGGTCAAAGGTCAAGGGTCACAGAGGTCAACTTATGAAATTCCATACATTGAGATCGTTATCGCGATATCTCAAGAACCACTGGAGAATTTTCACTTCAAACTTAATGATAGTATGTATCACCATAGGAAGACGATCTGTTTAGATTTTGGAGCATGTAGGTCAAGGGTCACAGAGGTCAACTTGTGAAATTCCATGTCTTCAGCTCGTTTAATATGACTTTACATTTGATATTCGATATGATGTAATTTTAATGGAATTTCTGAAAGGATTATGCTTTTATTGCAAGACTTTTCGCCTGTAGAGTATGACGTCACTCGGTGTTGAGGCTGGTGTTGAGCTATCGATAACGCGATCGGTATCGTCCTTCTAAACTGACCGTCGGTGTTGGAGCTCGGTTTAGCAGCCTTTCCATGCTCTCAACACCAACACCAACACCGAACACCGTACTTGAAATCACTCAATGTCTTATGGGTACACAGTTCATGAGAAAAAGCAAAGGCACTGACAATTGAATTTCATATGCAGCGCATGTCATTCTTTAAAAAAAAATCAAATGAAAACGAGCTTTAATTCTTTATAATGGCAATACATGGTTACTTTTTTATGCCTCCGCTACAAAGTAGCCGGGGGAATTATGTTTTCTGGTTGTCAGTCCGTGCGTACATACGTACGTACGTACGTCTGTGCGTACGTCCCGTTCTCGTGATCGCGTTATCTCAAGAACCAATTGATGGATTACCGCCAAACTCAGGTCATGTATGTATCTTGCAGAGCTAATGAACTGATTAGATTTTGGGGTCACGAGGTCAAAGGTCACAGGGTCCATTATGTATGCAAAAATAGCTCGTGATCGCGTTATCTCAACCGATTGATGGATTACCGCCAAACTTGGGTCCTGTATGTATCTTGCAGAGCCAATAAACTGATTAGATTTTGGGGTCACAAGGTCAAAGGTCACAGGGCTCATTATGTATGCAAAAATAGCTCGTGATCGCGTTATCTCAAGAACCGATTGATGGATTACCGCCAAATTTGGGTCATGTATGTATCTTGCAGAGCTAATGAACTGATCAGATTTTGGGGTCACGAGGTCAAAGGTCACAGGGCTCGTTATGTATGCAAAATAGCTTGTGATCACGTTATTTCAAGAATCGATTGATGGATAACCGCCAAACTTCCCATAGGAAAGTAAAAAGTATGCCGCAGACCTGCCGCAGATCTGCTGCAGATCTGCCGCAGACTATAAGTCTGCGGCAAAGAGTATGCCGAAGTATGCGGCAGAAAGAAATTTTGTTGCAGACTTGCCGCATACCAGTATGCCGCAGGAACAGTCTGCGGCAGATCTGCGGCAGAATGAAACTTTGCTCAAGACTCGCCGCATACCAGTATGCCGCAGGAACAGTCTGCGGCAGATCTGCGGCAGAATGATACTTTGCTCCAAACTTACCGCATACCAGTATGCCACAGGAACAGTCTGCGGCAGATCTGCCACAGAAAAGTGGGAAATTATACAGTCTGCGGCAAGGCTATAGGCGGCCATTTTGGAGGACCATGCAACCATGCACGATACCATGAGGTTGTAAATTCCTGTGTTAGGCACTTTTATTTGTCTTTTTAGCTTCTGTCAAACCAAACAATATGTAATTTGCTTCAAGTTCTATAACTGATACCATGAGAGGAATTTGTTCCATAACGAGGAGACTGAGGAATTAACGGACTAGCTGTTTCAAACTCTTTAGTTGTGCCATGTGATCTTATCTTCAGCCCCACTAACTCACTTTTTTGTTGTAACTCTTGTGTAATGTGTGCACATGCAGTAGCATGGATCTGTGACTCTACTCTGGAGTATGTGTATGCAGTTATTGTATTTCTACCTGTACCTCTACTTCTGCATTGTGTTAAACCCACATTTGTAGAATTTTTGAAGCAATTCTGCCTGTTTCTATACTTCAAGGTGCTAGAATGTAATGATGCAATGCATATGCCAAGGCTCTCCAGCAGCCTTCCTGCAAGACTGCATACTTTAATAATTGCCATTGAAAGAGTATGCGGAAAGTCTGCAGCAGGTCTATATGGGATATGAATATTCATGAAGAAGAGTCTGCGGCAGATCTGCCGCAGACTCTTTGTCATAGCCTTTTCTATGAATATTCATGATGAAGAGTCTGCGACAGGTCTGCCGCAGACTCTTTGTCATAGCCTTTTCTATGAATATCCATCATGAAGAGTCTGCGGCAGACCTGTCACAGACTCTTCATCATACTGAAAGAGTATGCGGCAAGGGTGCGGAAAGTCTGCGGCAAAACTAATTTGCATGTGAAAAAGATGACTGTCTGCAGCAGGTCTGCTGCAGATCTGCGGAAGGTCTGCCGCAGGAGTATGCGGCAGGCTCATTTCTTTCCTATGGGTTGGGTCATGTATGTATCTTGCAGAGTCAATGAACAGATTAGAATTGGGGGTCACGAGGTCAAAGGTCACAGGGCTCATTTTGTATCCTAAAATAGCTCGTGATCGTGTTATCATTAGAACCAACAGATGGATTACAATCAAACTTGAATTTTAAAAATTGCTTCCATTTTGGTTTGTAAAATTGCTCTATGGCGGAGGCATTTTTCGACTGCGCGCAGTTGAAGTTCCATCTAGTTTCTCTAATAATTTAATGCCACGTCAAAGTTTCCGCGCTTTGCGCGGGAGGGGGAAAAACTGAATTCAGACAAGGATTAGGAGTCGTCTTCTTTCTCTGATAATTTAATGAAACGTCAAAGCTTCCGCGCTTCGCGCGGGAGGGGGAACCGAATTCAGACAAGGATTAAGAGTCAAGAACGGTACAACGAATCGTCTTCTTTCTTTAATAATTTAATGAAACGTCAAAGGTTCCGCGCTTTGCGCGGGAGGGGGGAAACTGAATTCAGACAAGGATTAAGAGTCGAGAACGGTAACAACGAATCGTCTTCTTTCTCTTAATAAAAAAACGTCATAGCTTCTGCGCTTCGCGCGGGAAGGGGGAACTGAGTTTATACAAGGATTAAGAGTCGAGAACGGTACAACGAATCGTCTTCTTTCTTTAATAATGTAATGAAACGTCAAAGCTTCCGCGCGTCGCGCGGAAGGGGTTAAACTGTATTCAGACAAGGATTTAGAGTCAAGAACGGTATCCTTTCCTGATAATTTAATGAAACTTCAAAGCTTCCGCGCTTCGCGCGAGGGGTGAAACTGAATTCAGACAAGGATTTAGAGTCGAGAACGGTATCCTTTCTCTAATAATTTAATGAAGCGTTAAAGCTTCCGCGCTTCGCGCGGGATGGGGGGAAACAAGAATTAAGAGTCAGGAACAGTACAACGAATCGTCTTCTTTCTCTAATAATTTAATGAAACGTCAAAGCTCCCGCGCTTCGCGCGGAAGGGATGAAACTGAATTCATACAAGGATTTACAGTCGAGAACGGTACAACGAATCGTCTTCTTTCTTTAATAATGTAATGAGCTTTAATAATGTAATGAAGCGTCAAAGCTTCCGCGCTTCGCGCGGAGGGGTGAAACTGAATTCAGACAAGGATTTAGAGTTGAGAACGGTATCCTTTCTCTAATAATTTAATGAAACGTCATAGCTTCCGCGCTTCGCGCGGAAGGGGTGAAACAAGAATTAAGAATGAGACAAACAAGAGATAATTCATCTCAATTTAAGCATATTTTTTCATTTTCCTTGAAAGTGTACTGCCAATATATTTCATTACAGGTAATATCTTGGACTTAATGGGTCAGCTTTTCTCATATCTCTCTCTCTCTCTCTCTCTCTGACCCTATCCACTCTATTCTTTTTCACTCTCCTTTCCCCCTTCTGTCTCTCACCCCCCATCTCTCTGTTTTGTTGTCTCTCTTTTCCTCTCTTTCTCTAACTCTCTTGATCTTACTAGTTACTTCTCTCTCTTCCTCATTCCCTCTGTCTACCTGCCTACCTATCTATCTATCTTTTTTTTCTCTAGATATTTCTTTCTCGCGTCAGCATTCTGTATGGGCTTGATAGAAACAAAAACAAAACAAACGAAATGATTATGGTTTATAACAGAGCACTAAACTTACGTGTACTGAAGAGGGCGCTTTACACGGCGACCGGGTAACTCTGCAGAGAATAATTATTACAGTGTGCTGTTGTAGTGAACACTATGGTTTTTTTTTATAATGCATGTGTAAACGTTAATTACCAACTTGTGAATAACAGGGCATTTATTTAAAACGGTTTATTGATAATAAATCATTCGCAGCCAGGACGGCCAATTCTTTTACATTCAGAATAGATAAAACGGATAAATAAATAGAGAATAATACATTCAAATCAGAGAAAATGGAACATTTTGAGTATACATAAGTGTAAACAAACGACACTATCTTGACCATCAATAAAGGCTTAATATGATATGATACCACAAAGAAAATGAAATTGAATAATTTATGTAAATGTACATTTGATAATTATCATAAACCTAATACAATTGAGAGGTAAATTTTAGATAAAATTAAACAAATATGAATAAACTAAAGAAGCAATACAAATCAAAATACGCATGCTGTATTTTCTTCTCCGTATTTTACACTGGCATTTTAATGATGAAAACTATATTCTTTTCAGTCCGTATGTATATATATTGTATTTTCTACCTTTCTATGTAAAGATCAATATATCTTTCATCTATCTATCAATCTATCTATTTATTTATCTATAAATCTATCTATCTATTCATATATATATATATTTTTTTTTTGGTTGATGTGGTTATTTTGTGTACACAATTTAAAAAAAAGTCCAGTTACAAGACTTGTTTCCATTGGAGCCGTGTTAACATTTAAATTATCTATCTACTTATCAATTAATCATAATGTCCATCCATTCATTCAGCAAATCATCAATCTATCTATCTATCTATCCGTCCATCCATCCAACTTTGTATCTTTATTTCTATCCATCTATCTATACATCCATGCATCCATCCACCCAAGATATCTACAAATAAAAACAATCGTCTCAAATGGAGAATTTGTTGATAAATATCCATTGAATGTGAATATCTTCCATCACGTGTCTTTTCAGCAAGATCCTATTGGGAATATTTTTAAATCAATTCTGAGCAACAGCTGCCCACGAAAGTTGTTGGCGAAAGATCAATGCATACATTTTTAAAAATCTATTCTTTGACACTGTTTGATATTTCATACACCAATCAGTTTCAAGCTCATTGTTTAACCACAATACTCTATGCAGTATGACAAGAGAACAAATAATTTATGTTCATCAGAATCATGACATATGCATACAGATCTTACAACGAGATTGGAACTTAAGTCATTACGCATAAATTACCCTCTGATTTGAAATGGAATGTTTACATTTTCTTGGTTCTGATCAGAAATCTGCGTGAAGTCACTTGTAAATTAAACCGATGCGCTAAAAGTAAAACTTGAACTTTGATCTACCATCATCGTGCTGCTCAGAGGTGTGTGGCATGATTAAGATTTGAAGGACATGAGACAAACAATTAGAGATCAATCAAATCAATTGGAGCATATTTTATTTTCATTTTCATTGAAAGTGTACCGCCAATATATTTCATTACAAATAATTCATTGAAAGTGTACCGCCAATATATTTCATTACAAATAATATATTGGGCTTAATGGGTCAGCTTTTCTCATCTACCCCACCCCTCTCTCTCTCTCTCTGCCCCTATCCACTCTATTCTTTCTCACTCTCCATTCCTCCTTCTCTGTCTCTCATCCCATCTTCCTCATGCTCTCTGTATCTTTGTCTCTCTTAAGCTCTCTTTCTATACCTCTCCTTCTCTTACCAGTTACTTCTCTATCTTCCTCATTCATTCCCTTCTATCGCACCCCAAAAACAAACCCTCCTCTCTGTACTCCCCTGCCCCTAGTTTTCTTCTTGTTTCTCTCTTACTTTGTGAACTGCTATATTTTAGTATTTTTAAATGAACTAGTTACAATTGTTCCCCTGTTATATATTCTTCACCAAATACAATTTTTATCTTCTCAGCTATGATTTTGCCTCATTGAAAAGTAAGGTTTTGTTATTGATTTAAAAATTCTTTCACACTAAAGCTTGATGCATGATACATGTACAACTTCACTTGGTACGTCTCGTTTTCAAGAAAATGGCTGCGCCCATGTCATGCTAAAAGGCATCACATCATACCAAGAATATCTTCATTTATATATCTCTGGTATATTACATATTGTATATAAAATGGCAGGAATACATCTCATTTTTCAGAATACCTATACTCATAGTTTGGGAGAGGTTTCCTTTACACGAAATTATTATGGTTTTTAACAGAGCTCTAAACTTACGTGTGCTTAAGAGGGCGCTCTACACGGTGACGAGATTACTCTGCAGGGACTATGACAGTGTACTCAGTGGCGGATCCAGGGGGCACCGGGGGCACGTGCCCCCCCGGTAAACAAAGAAAAGGAGAAAAAGGAGGGGGAAAGGAAGAAAGGGAAGAGAGAGGAGAGAAAAGGCGGAAAAGGAAGAAAGGGGGAAAGACGGAGGAGAGAAAAGGGGAAAAGGAGAATAATGAGAAGGGAAAAGAAAGAAAGGGGGATGATATTATAAGAAGGTGTTTTTTTTAAGGGGAAAGGGGCGGGGGGGGGGGGCATGCAATTTTAAGTCGAACATGACTAATACCAAAGATTTTATCTCCTTTATAACTTATAACTTATAACATATAACTTAGTCTTGAATTTTCCGATATACTTTTCCGATATACCTATATTCTAAGTGCTCTTTCAGCAGATTGTCCCCGCCATTAATCCTGCCACAGTTGCTGGCTTCATTGTCTTATTATTTTCTGTCATCCCTGTGGCCGCGAAGAGCCTACCACAAAGTATCTCTCCGTTTCGCAAGCACTTTTTTTCCATCGCCTACATGTAATGCTTATTGCTTCCAGTTTGCAAAAGATCCCAGTGGCGGATCTACGGGGGTTAAACCCCCTAACCCCACCCCCTTGGGCTGCCAAGTGAAAATGTGATGTGTATAGAAAAACGCCATCATGATTGTGTCCAGACCCACACAGTATCCGCATCGTCATTGGGTCAAACCCCCCTTAAACTGTTACTTGATTTAAAAAGACGTTACCATGCACTGCTTTTTATGGTCTCCATTATGTTAGTATATAGATGCCAGGAAAACATCACTTATGGGGGTTCAAAATAGCCCCCAAAAAAAAAAAAAAAAAAAAAAAAAAAATCGCCTTGCCGCTACGCGGCTCGTGGATCGTCATTGGGTCAACCCCCTTAGCAAAAAGATCCGCCCCTGGATCCCTACTCTTGAAGGGGGTAGGAGAAAGCAATTTTACGTCATATTGCTCCAGGAAGTGCCTGAAAATGCGTCTAATGTGGTTCTAAAATTGCAAATGGTTCCTACTCAGGGAGGGTGTTCTGATATTTAAAAATAAAGACAATCGCAGTAGAAGTAGTTGACCCATTATCTTATGTTTAATTAGCCTGTTCACACCTGTTTATGTACTACCTACTTTTTCTTTTCTCTTTACTATGTATAATTATCTGCGGCAATTGGAGCCCAGCCTTTGAAAGGCGAATTGCCTCTGCTGGCTCCTCCATATTCTTTGTATTGTTTATATATTTGCTTGTATGATGAATGTATTGTTGAATGTATTTTTTACGAGAATTGGAAATAAAAAATGAATGAATGTGAATATCTCATATCAGATGCGTGTATAATATACTAAGCAAGGTCATATTGAGATTATCTTTTAAACAATACCATGCAACAGCTGCACTGGAAAGTTGTTGACGAAATATTATTGCAAAAATGAAAGAAAAAAATCCATACTTTAACACTGTTTGATGTTTCACACACCTATTACACTGTTGCCCAAACAGTTGGAATGATTCTTTCTTACATAATTATATCTCTTTTCATGAAACGATTGTGACGATATGAATTATTCTTCACAAAGTTTATGTCTTCTCAGAACTTTATTGATAAATTTTAAGAGTCATAGAGATCGATCGATAAATTTCTGAGAAGATATAAACTTGATCTATCAAGAATAAATTATATTGTTCCAATCGTTTCATTAAAAGAGGTAAGACAAAATATTCCAAATTTTCACCATACTTTATGCAGTATAAATACAAATTTGGAATGGTCGGGGTTTATTCTTACAGACTAAGGAAATCATCATGAGAGACAAATTTTCAGCTGCTTAGGGCCCGCGAGACGGCAAAAATGTGGCCCAAAGGCCCATTATCGTAGTACTGACTAAATTTTAATATTAGTACCACTCAAAACTGCTTTGGAATGCTCGGGTACATTTTACACAGTATGGGAATCATCAATCAGTAAAAGTCCATCATGATAATTATAACTGTAATATTTTATTTTGATAAATGTAATGATGATTGTTTTCTTTATTCATTGCGATGTTTACTTCAACAATCTGCACCAGTTTCACTGCTCTGCTTACAATAATGACATGCACAACAATAATGCAAATCGATGTAGATACCTCAAATATGTGAGATTCTAAACACAGAAGATCATGATGCTTTACATATACCTCTACTGAGAGGTCGCTGTTTCCAAATTGAAGTATTTGAAAGGGGGAAGCTCACTCTGATATCCAGCTGGTTTACATAAAACAGAAGGAAAAAACACAGGTAAGTGGAAATTTGAGCAAAATCCTTTTTTAATATGAACGCTGTGACGTATCGTGTTAGGTCCTAACTGCCGTATTTGAGGGATATTACATAAATGGAATCCCATGAAATATACCATACTCTAGTTATATCTGTTACACATTTATATTTGTTCCCTTTCATATCATTTGTATGGTTCTACTATGACCATATAACAGGTATTGCCAACCACAGGTTCTCTTGCATGTACTTTGTATGAACCAGTAGAAGATGATTTCCCGGGATGATTTCCCGATTACCGATAAATGCTATACTAATTTTACAACTAGACCACGTACGTATTTGAATAATGTGCAACCAATAAATTGTATATATCCTAGTGGTTTGTATGTTAGGGAATCTTTTGTAATTTTTAGACTGGGACCTTGGAAATAACGAAATTTAGAGACATTCTCGAGAGACCTGCTGTTCATTCGTTCGTTCGGGGTATTGGAATAAAAATAACGAGAGAACAATTCATGAAAAGGTAAGTATCACTAAATCCATATATACAGTATATATATATATATATATATATATATATATATATCACCCAAAAATGCCCACCCGCTTTACTGGCTCTCACGGTTTAGAATGTTACTCTGTGTTAATCTGCTTAGAATCTAATTTGACACTTTTCCATAATTCCTAAAGACTTAAGCAGAGCCTAGGTATGTCAGTCTCTGGCTGTGTCCAGAGCCTATTGTAGTCTCAAAATACAGACACTGTTACGCACAACGACTGACGAGGCTCTGTGTCTGCACACTTACACTGTGTGAGGTTTAAATATTCGAATTCCATTTCCTATTTTCTCCCCAAACTTCTTTTGGGCCACCCACTAGAATGTGATGTCTTTGCTGAACCAGGTAGATCACAGTGAGCTCAAACGTTTCACCCCTCCTGAGGCAAATGTCTGGATACGCCAATTTTTAAAGCTCATTTCAACTCCTTTGTTTATAAAGATGAGCCAACTGTATGTTTGTATTAAAGCGGGACTGCACTACTTGTAGCTACGTAGGCCCTTTATATAGCAAACAATGCCTAAGTGGTACCCGTTGGTCTCCCCATGATCCCCCTTTTCTATGTTAATTGAGAGCTAAGTTGATAACCACATATCAGTGACCACGCTGGGAGGTCTAATCCCTTCTGGCCAAACTAGTGCAGACAGGCTTTAAGTTCATTTGCATGGTAGACGAAATATAAGAGAAACCGAATGGCGAAAGTTTCAATAAATCGGACCAACAAAAAAAGAGAGTTATGAACATTTTAAATATGAGATCACTAGAGGTATGCGAATCTCATATTGGCAGTTTGGTCAGCAGATTGTGATGTAGTCGCTGAACTCGCCCGTTCATCACTATGTACAAAAATATCATTAATTTCTGTTTTTCTCATAAGTGCCTTCTCCCTTGAGGCACTACTATATTATGGATAATTTATTATCAGACGTATTCTAAACTTAAAGTCCCTCTCGAGTCATACATTATCACCAAAAAAAAAATACATTTTAGTCATTTTGTATATTTAAACAAAATTGGGACAGTAATTTGTCTGGCACTACGTCAAAATGACAATACAGCCAATTTGAATACCAAAAAAAAAAAAAGAAGAAGAAGAAAGGAAAAAAATGAACCTCTCTTTCAGAAAATGTCTTTAGAAGACGAATAGTTTCTTATATGATATTTTACAGGGGCATCACATTTAGGGGAGGGGGCTATTCACCAAGCTACAGCCCACTTGACCCACTCGATGGCCTTCCAAAAAACTGTTTTGAGGGTTCACTTAGTATAGACCATTGGACCACGAGACTGACAGTCTATAAAAACCGACATAATTATCTCTACCTTCCCATTATGTATATATCTGTGTCCGTCATTCTCGTGGGCTGTCGATCTCGTGGGGCGTCGGTCTACAAAAATGACACCATGCAGCATAAGCTATGCGTTCAAAATGCCCCTATTCCGAAGATTGGTCAATGCCTGTGAATACATCTATTTCAAATACGCATCCGGCCGTCGTCTCAATTTTTCTCTCTCTATCTCTCGCGCTGACAGCCCCCCCCCCTCCAATGTCTCTGTATCTCTCCCTCTTCTAACAGATGTGATTTACGCAGACGACACCCTTGAAAACCCTGTTCCGTCAAAATGATTGATTACAGGACAAAAGCACAACTAAACGAACAGACAATGAGCAGAAACACCTCTGCTATATATAGCAGACGACGCGACACTGCTGACTCATCGCGAGATTACAACCATTAACCAATGGGAGGCGGAATCGAATCCAGGGCGTGTCTGAAGTCGCACCTCTAAACTCTGGTCGACCAACATGGTCTCATAATTTTTCTCATTTGGAAGAAGAATATCCACAAAGAACTTCGTGAGGAGGATTTCAACCCTTTTTTCTCTTGGCCGTGCTGGTTGTTGGAGCACACGCAAGTGTGTGGGGGCGAGTTTGGTATGTAAACATACTTTATTTCAACTCATTTCTACAAAGAAAATTAATTCTAAACCATATCGATGAATTATAAACGTGTTTATTTGAGTTTAATCCAACTCGGGTATAGTTTTAAAAATATGCTACAAAGTAATAACTGGACACGTACGTAGTTTACCTACCCCTGGACAAACATCCCCGGATAACCACCCCTAGGGCAACCACCCTCTAGGACGACTACCCCTAAGGACAAATACCCCCGGACAACTAGCCCCCCAGACAACTACCCCCTACCACAACCATCCTCTAGGACAACTACCCCCTGGACAACAAGTGTCTCTTTTTATTCTTATAAGTGCACCTGTTCATATTTGATAAGTGCCCCTGTTATTTTGATACGTGCCCCCTTATCCTTCCTAATTAGTGCCAGTTTCCTTCTGATAATTGCCCCTAATTCTCCTTTGTAATAAGTGCCTCTTTTCCGTTCTCGTAATTGCCTTTTTTCATCTCTGGTGAGTGCCCCTTATCAGGTGCGAGAAGTGCCCCATTTTCACTTCTGATAATTCCCCTTTTCACTTTGACACATGCTCCTTTTCTTTTCTAGTAAGTGTCATTTCCCATTGGATGTGTGTTCCTTTTTCATTTTACCTTAAAATGTGCTCACAATTTAAAGCAACTAAGAGTAATTTGTTCATTAATTTCGCTCGCAATTAAAGTTGATATAATTATGTTTCTTATTAAATATTTTTTCAGTCTTTCATGTTTAGATTGTGCTTGAAACCCCGTCAGCATTGTTTGTTTTCTTCCTCTTTATAAGATGTAGTGAATATATAAATATATTCAGACCATCACACCCAAGCTAGTACTGCAAAGTATGGTGCTTAAGCAGTATCTGGGACCATGTAAAGAGAGAAAAAAAAAACCATTGAAATCATCCCTTATAATGTAATCACAATGTTGGGGGTATATATACTCTCCCCAGACGCTCAACCGCCCCTGGATAATGAGTGGGATATTAACTTATCATCTCATTGCTCAAAGTGGGATAAACATTAATGTAAGCAATCAAGTAATTTGTTATAATGGGTAGATGCAAAGTACTCTAGCCCTATAAATAATCAACGTAACAAACTAGGTGGATCTTTTACTGCGCGCAGTGGCCTGATGCCTCCCCCATAAAGCGATTATACAAACCAAAACAGAAGCAATTTTTAAAATTCAAGTTTGATTGTAATCCTTTAACAGGTTCTCAGAATATCATGATTACAAGCATCTTTCCATGTACATGTATGACCCTTTAATAATTGACCTCATGACCCTACAATCTGATCAGTTCATTGGCTCTGCAAGATACATACATGTCTTGAGTTTGATGGTAATCTGTTTATCCGTTCTAATGATAATGCGATCACAAGCTATTTTTATATACATAATGATCGAGGCCCATGCCCTTTGACCTTGAACCTCATGACCCCAAAATCTAATCAGTTCATTGGCTTAGCAGGATACATACATGTCTTGAGTTTGATGGTAATCCGTTTATCGGTTCTTGAGATAACGCGATCACGAGAACGGGACGTACGTACGGACGGACGTACATTATTCGTTAAGCCCCCATCACACCAAACTAGTTCTCACTACGTTCTGGAACCGTCCTAGAAAATCGTAAAACGGGTTGTGGTCGGGGCAGAATGTGTAAATAATGTCTATAATACGATCCTAGTTCGTTCATAAACAGTCCTCAATACGTTCTTCTCGTCTGTTCCCCGTCCACAGTCAGTTTATATCAAGTTTAGATCGGGTAAATTTGCCATTTCCAGGCAGTCCAAGCCAGTACGTAGTCAGTTTAAACCCATTATTAACTAGTTCTACCTCGTTCCTAATACGTCCAAACCCATTCTAACTAGTTCGCCACTTGTTCTAACTAGTTTTTAACCCGACCACCCCGTTCAGAGACAGTTCAACTCGTCCTCATCTGGTTCTTAGTGCGTTCGAACGCGCTCCTAGAGCGTGTGCAATCCCGTCCTGGCTCGGGAGCTATAAAGACCCAGCGCGTTCTCGCCATTCCTGATTCCCGTTCAACTTCAACGCTTCAAGCTTTGCAGATCAAGACATTCAAGTGAAGCCCCCACCACACACATATATATATATATATATATATATATCACCCAAAAATGCCCACTCGCTTTACTGGCTCTCACGGTGTAGAATGTTACTCTGTGTTAATCTGCTTAGAATCTAATTTGACACTTTTCCATAATTCCTAAAGACTTAAGCAGAGCCTAGGTATGTCAGTCTCTGGCTGTGTCCAGAGCCTATTGTAGTCTCAAAATACAGACACTGTTACGCACAACGACTGACGAGGCTCTGTGTCTGCACACTTACACTGTGTGAGGTTTAGATATTCGAATTCCATTTCCTATTTTCTCCCCAAACTTCTTTTGGGCCACCCACTAGAATGTGATGTCTTTGCTGAACCAGGTAGATCACAGTGAGCTCAAACGTTTCACCCCTCCTGAGGCAAATGTCTGGATACGCCAATTTTTAAAGCTCATTTCAACTCCTTTGTTTATAAAGATGAGCCAACTGTATGTTTGTATTAAAGCGGGACTGCACTACTTGTAGCTACGTAGGCCCTTTATATAGCAAACAATGCCTAAGTGGTACCCGTTGGTCCCCCCATGATCCCCCTTTTCTTATGGTAATTGAGAGCTAAGTTGATAACCACACATCAGTGACCACGCTGGGAGGTCTAATCCCTTCTGGCCAAACTAGTGCAGACAGGCTTTAAGTTCATTTGCATGGTAGACGAAATATAAGAGAAACCGAATGGCGAAAGTTTCAATAAATCGGACCAACAAAAAAAGAGAGTTATGAACATTTTAAATATGAGATCACTAGAGGTATGCGAATCTCATATTGGCAGTTTGGTCAGCAGATTGTGATGTAGTCGCTGAACTCGCCCGTTCATCACTATGTACAAAAATATCATTAATTTCTGTTTTTCTCATAAGTGCCTTCTCCCTTGAGGCACTACTATATTTGGATAACTTATTATCAGACGTATTCTAAACTTAAAGTCCCTCTCGAGTCATACATTATCACACACACAAAAAAAGAAATTTTGGTCATTTTGTATGTTGGAACAAATGGGACAGTAATTTTGTCTGGCACTACGTCAAAGTGACAATACAGCCAATTTGAATACCAACAAAAAAAGAAGAAGAAAGGAAAAAAAATGAACCTCTCTGTCAGAAAATGTCTTTAGAAGACAGACACTTTCTTATTCAATATTTTACAGGGGCATCAAATTTAGGGGAGGGGGCTATTCACCAAGCTACAGCCCACTTGACCGACAGCCCGCGGGACCGACAATGTGGGTCTCGTTGGCTTTCTAAAAACTGTTTTGAGGGTTCACTTAGTATAGACCAATGGACCACGAGACCGACAGTCTATGAAACCGACATAATTATCTCTGTGTCGTCAGTCTCGTGGGCTGTCGATCTCGTGGGGCGTCGGGCTACAGGAATGACCCATGCAGCTTAAGCTATGCGTTCAACTAATGCCCCTTTCCCGAAGATTGGTCAATGCCTGTGAATTAATCTATTTCAAATACGCATCCGGCCGTCGTCTCAATTTTTCTCTCTCGCGCTGACAGCCCCCCCCTCCAATATCTCTGTATCTCTCCCTTTTATAACAGATGAGATTTACGCAGACGACATCCTTGAAAACAACTGTTAGAAAAGAAACCTGTGTTTAAACCCTGTTCCGTCAAATGATTGATTACAGGACAAAGGCACAACTAAACGAACAGACAATGAGCAGAAACACCTCTGCTATATATAGCAGACGACGCGACACTGCTGACTCATCGCGTGATTACAACCATTAACCAATGGGAGGCGGAATCGAATCCAGGGCGTGTCTGAAGTCGCACCTCTAAACTCTGGTCGACCAACATGGTCTCATCATTTTTCTCATTTGGAAGAAGTATATCCACAAAGAACTTCGTGAGGAGGGTTTCAACCCTTTTATTCTCTTGGCCGTGCTGGCTGTTGGAGCACACGCAAGTGTGTGGGGCGAGTTTGGTATGTAAAGATACTTTATTTCAATATACTCATTTCTACAAAGAAAACCTTAATTCTAAACTATATCAATGAATTATATACGTGTTTATTTGAGTTTAATCTAACTTGGGTATAGTTTTAAAAATATGCTACAAAGTGAGAACTGGACACGTAGTTTACCAACCCCCTGGACAAACACCCCGGATAACCACCCCTAGTTTCAAGTTCAAGTTTATTTCACATTTCACAAAAAAGAGTTTACATAATTGACAAGATTAGAACATAATGAGGTATACTAGAAGTAACACATTATATAATCAAATCTTTGTAAAGACGTCGAAATTAATTGTATTGAATAGTAGGTTATACAAGGTGAAATGTGGGAACCTATTAAAAGCTCAGCTTGTAGATTATAGGTTCCCTGAATAAAACTAATATTTTATTGAAGTGGTTGCAATGGTGAAGGACGTAACAATAATAATAGGTGGGCAAGAAGGCCTTAACATAGGATGATATACAAAGTTAAGACAAGCAAAATTAGCAAAAAAATTGATTTGTTACCAACGAGGTGTCACGTTAGTCACTTTAAAATATAATTGAGGTCATTGAACGAGGTCATTGGTCGAGGTCATTCGAGCGAGGCAGTAGACATGAACAATCATTATACTAATATACAAGATCATAATATGCAATCATACCGAGGCGACAATATTCATGGAGTGTTCAATGCAGAATATCATAAGTAATATGGTTACAATGTGGGTTATATGAATTTAAAAGGGACTGTTTAAGCTTGCGCTTGAAACAATTCAACGACGGGGATTCTATTATCTCCTTGTTCAGCGCGTTCCAAAATGTTGGTCCTGTCAAGAACTACAGACCAGTCAGTGAGTGTCAGATTTGCTCTGAGTCTAGCTATATTGTCTTCTGACATATGGCGTGAACCCACTTTGATATGCTGAATATCAGGCTTGAATGGGTTAGAAATATGGGGGGTACATGTAAACACTGGGAAATGATCTGATATGTCAGAAACTATAATGCCTTGATCCATACAATAGGAAATATTGGAGAACACATTATCAATAAGGGTTGATGCATTATGAGAAATTCGTGTTGGTTTCGTTATACATGGGAAAAGTGATTTTGAAGTCATGATATCCAAGAAATCTCGACAGTGTGGTTTTTCATTATAATTAAATAGGTTAAGATTAAAATCGCCCATTATCATACAATGTTTATCATTAAAGGACGGTGAGGTTAACATAGATTGTAATGTATCAATAAAATCAGTATAATTTGAGTTTGGTGGCTTGTAGATTTCACCGACAATTATGTTTCTCCTGTGGGACATTGATTTCAATAAAAATGCTTTCGATAGCGTCAGTCATAAAATTCAGATCTTCTCTTAGAGCAAACTCCACGTCATTTTTAATATAGAAGGCCACACCACCACCAGGTCTGCTTTTCCTGCTGTTGGGAACAAACGAATAGCCATCCAGGGTAAGGAGCGGAGGGGGCGTTTCTGACAACCAAGTTTCACATAAACCTATGACTGAAAAGTCAACTTTGAGCGCACTTAGAAATATTTGTAATAGATCAAAATTCTTACAGAGGCTTCGTATGTTGTGATGTAAGACGGAAAAGTTATTTGTTAGCTTAAAGAATTCACGCTTTTTCATATCATGAGGTAAAAGATAATCAGATGATCTGTTATGCAAAGATGTGTCATTTTCATCATGACCCAATTCCAAATCAGGCATTTGTAAATTTAAACGATTAATTTCTTCTGAATCAAAGTAAGCCGCGTTTCTCTGGGGTGGTGTGGAATCATCAGAGTGGCTATAAGGGGTAAAAAAGTCATGAAGTTCGTCATTAGTTAGCGATTGTAAAGGAAAGTTAGACATCATTTACTGGCAAGAATTTGGTGAGTTGAGATTGTCAGCGAGACAACGCAGCTTAATGCGTTGGTCGGTGGACGAATTATTTGAATCAACCGATGTCTATTGGTATAATTGTTTGGTAGGAAAACAAAGAAACTGCCTCGCCCGGGCGACCTCGGTAACGTGAATATTGCATAATACTGAGTTTGTTTACACGATAATGTACAAAGCGAATGCGAACATAAGAGCAGGTGACATCTATAAATACGTAATGAGTAGAACAATGGTAACATTTTATTCAGTGAAAGTGAAACTTGCTTTACAAAATGAGAGGTAATGAAACTTGTTATGAGCATTGTGAATGAATAAAACATTTTAAGTACGAAAACAGAGTAGCTAAAATATCGTACAGGCATCTTAATATATGCAATGGGAACGGCTGACAAAGTCTCGCAGCGGTCGCCAAATCAACACATGGGAATAATTGTAATTCCAAAGTAGACTCAATTCGGATCCCGGACGGCCCCGAGCTCAAAAGTCCACTCACCCGTACCACGCCACGTCACCACTCCCGTCCCTTTGCACAAACACAAATGATTTAAAAGTTGTTTTGCTAGGTCAGGCAGCCGTTAGACATTTCCGACCCAACATCACCCAGATTATGCAAAATGAACAGTGACCCGGCCAGGTGAGGACCTGCGCGCCCGAATGCCGTCCGCGACAAACACATACGAATGTAAACAAGCAACTAAAATGGCGTCTTACACGTTGGAAATAAAGAGGGAGATCTCTTTTGGCGTAGCTTACACAATAATTGTGTAGTAAACTTTGGTTGAACAAATGCACATGGAATTTTAAGCATGAATAGATGATTTTTAAGTATTAGAACCAAAAAATGAATATTAATTATATTTTCTGAGGTGGTGGTCCAAAAGGAGACCGAACTCGGCTTGGAATTGCAAGCATCATGATTTTCTTATGACGGTAAAACACAAGAAGATTGTATAGACTATAATTCCTTAGTTTATTATCTCTATAGTTAGAAAACAAAACCAAACCGGGTTAATGGTAATTAATGCTGGTCGGCAAAAAAAAAAAAAAAACACGAGAGAAAGAGAGAGAGACTACAGTACACGAGCTGTATTCAGTTGGCAACTAGAGATAAGAAATTTGACTTGTTTTAAGACACATACTAACTGGATGGTGCCAAAATCAAAATGGAAAAAGGAACGTAAATGTTTCTTCCTCTCTCTCTCACCCTCTCCTTTTGTATATACATGAACATAAAATACAATTTTGACAGGAGATATGATCATTAAAGACAAATATATGCAGAAGTATTAAGTAGACAAACTAGCTTCCGGATGACATAGTTTTCCAAAAACAAAGTACCCTATACTCGGGGTTATCCATCTTTAGGAAATGTATATTAAATGAGGTAATATCTGTTTTGGTTGTTTAGACACAAAACACCCCCTAGGACAACTACCCCCTAGGACAACTACCTCCTAGGGCAACCACCCTCTAGAACGACTACCCCAAGGACAAATACCCCCTAGGACAACTACCCCCTAAGACAACTATCCCCCAGACAACTACCCCCGGACAACTACGTACCCCAGACAACTACCCCCTACGACGATCGTCCTCTAGGACAACTACCCCGGACAACAAGTGTCTCTTTTCATTCTTATAAGTGCCCCTTTTCATTTCTGATAAGTGCCCCTGTTATTTTGATACGTGCCCCTTATCCTTCCTAGTGCCATTTTCCTTCTGATAATTGTCCCTAATTCTCCTTTGTAATAAGTGCCTTTTTTTATCTCTGGTGAGTGCCCCTTATCAGGTGCGAGAAGTGCCCCATTTTCACCTCTGATAATTCACCTTTTCAATTTGACACATGCTCCTTTTCTTTCCTAGTAAGTGTCATTTTTCCTTTGAATGTGTGTTCCTTTTCCTTTTACCTTAAAATGTGCTCATGATTTAAAGCAATTAGGAGTAATTTTTTCATTAATTTCGCTCGCAATTAAAGTTGATATAATTATGTTCCTTATTAAATATCTTTTCAGTCTTTCATGTTTAGATTGTGCTTAAAACCCCGTCAGCATTGTTTTTTCCTCTTTATAAGATGTAGTTAATATACAAATATACAAATATATTCAGACCATCACACCCAACTGCAAAGTATGGTGCTTAAGCAGTATCTTGGACCATGTAAAGAGAGAAACAAACATTGAAATCATCCCTGATAATGTAATGACAATGTTGGGGGTATATATACCAATGTCTAAAAATTGCATATTTTCACTTTGAGGTTTCCCTTTGTAGGTGCCCTTTTTAGTTGGTGCCCCCCCCCCGCCCCCAGACGCTCAACCACCCCTGGATAATGAGTGGGATATTAACTTATCATCTTATTAATGTAAGCAATCAAGTATTTGTTATATTGGGTAGATGCAAAGTACTCTAGACTTATTATTATTGATTATAAATAATCAACATAACATTTCGACTGAGCGCAGTGGCATGATGCCTCCGCCATAGAGTATTTATACAAACCAAAAGCAAAAAGCAATTTTTAAAATTCAAGTTTGATTGTAATCCATTAACAGGTTCTCAGAATATCATGATTACAAGCATTTTTCCATGTACATGTATGACCCTTTAATCTTTGACCTCATGACCCTACAATCTGATCAGTTCATTGGCTCTGCACGATACAAACATGACCTGAGTTTGATAGTAATCCATCCGTCGGTTCTAATGATAATGTGTTCACAAGCTATTTTTGCATACATAATGAGCCCCATGACCTTTGACCTTTGACCTCATGACCCCCCAAAATCTAATCAGTTCGTTGGCTCAGCAAGATACATACATGTCTAGAGTTTGATGGTAATCCGTTTATCGGTTCTTGAGATAACACGATCACGAGAACGAGACTTACGCCTACGTATACGGACGGACGTATATTATTCGTAAAGGCATAAGGACCGTTATTCGTAAGGAGCGCTATTCATAATGTGAGATTAGGGCCGCTATTCATAAATCACATTGAGGGTCATTACTCGTTAGGACCGCTATTCATAAACATGAGGAAGGGGCGCTATTCGTAATTTGTATTGGGGGTCACTACTCATAATGACCCGCTATTTACAATACGAGAAGAGGGTAAATAGCGACCCTCTTCTCGTATTATGAATAGCGACCCTCTCCTAGTATTATGAATAGCGACCCTCTCCTAGTATAATGAATAGCGACCCTCTTATTGTATTATGAAAAGAGACACTATGAATAACATCCCCGATTTTTTTTATTATGAATAGCGGTCCTTACGAATAATGACCCTTATGAAAAATGGCCCTTTTCTCAAATTGTGAATAACGGTCCTTAGGAATAGCGGTCCTTATGAATAGGGGTCCTTTTGAATAGCGAGCGGTCCCCGGCCCCTCCGGCTACTTCGACTACTCCGACCACTCCCTTAAAAAACAATTGCCCATTATGCCATCTGCTGGTGGTGCCGATTTTTTTTTCTTCTGCCCCCTAAGAAGTTTTTGCTCATTTTTTTTTTTTTTTACTAGGCTTGCCCCGCTCTCCTGCAATTAGGAAGAGGCAGCTAGGCTGGACCGATACCCTGGAGCTAGGCCGAGATAGCTACCTGGCCCCGATCCCCATCAGCTAGCTAGGCCGCGAGGAAGCTCGGCTGCCCACGATCCCCGGCAGCTAGACTGGTCCCGAGGTACCCTACACATGGCCCCTTCTTATTCTTTAAAATTTTTTTCTTCTATTTATCCTCTTTCGAGGGACTTTATTTGTTCATATCATTAGATAAAAGTTATTTACAACAATGTTTATATACAGAATTCATGCAATTGTAACATACATGTAAAATATATAGTACAAAACATGAAACTAATGTGACATAAGCACCAACTAAAATATTGAAAATATTTGTTTTACTTCGTTTGTATCGAATTTATTTTGATTACATTTCATATCGAGATAGGTGCGAATTTCTACCTTTAGTTCTTTTATCAAATATACAACATGATTGTGTCTTGTGCCTTTCACTTCCAAAACATTCTCTAATATAGTTTCTATAGATAATAAACTGAGCAAAGTTTAAAATAAGATTGACAAGATTCATTTCTCTTTTCTCTATATCATAACCTATTAAAATAATTTTTTCGTTCAAAAAAATTCTTAAATTAAACAAAGTATCAATCAATGGATACAAACTTCCAAAAAAGCGAAACCTTCTTACAAGTCAGGAGAAGGTGGTTAGTTGTATCTGGAATCTTACAGATATCACATTGATTATTATTTTTAATCCTCCATTTACATAAATTGTGTTTACTGGGTAATATTCTATGAATAAATTTAAAATTAAACTGCTTAATTCTGTTGTCATTTATGAAGTAAAATTTATAATGAAGCACCGTCTTCCAGTTAAACTCATTAGGTAAATCAAAATAAGCGTTCCAAAAATAAATGCACGGCAGATCCTGTTTATTTTTTTCTAACATCAAATTATAATAGTGTTTGGCTCTCATGCCCGCTACATCAATGGAGTCACCTGTTACCATTTCTATTGTACTGGATTCCACTGCAGACGGTGAACTATTTACATATTGTATCCTATTACGTAACTTCTGAAACCAAAAATTCGGAAATGCACTTTTTAACTCTGCCAATTTGAAGGCGGAAAGTAATTCATTTTCTTGAAAATTAATACAAATGGAATCAACTTCTTTCCAGATACTGTTTACTAAGACTTGTTAAACTTTAAGAATATTGTTTCTTATCCAGTTTGGAAAATACAATAACTCATCCCTATTTTTAATATTGCTATTATACCAAATCATTTCATTTTCAATATCTGTTACTTTAAACATATCAATATATTTCAATTCAGCCCAGGAACAAAACATGTCAACATAATAGTCAGGCAACTGTTTTTTTTCTACAAATACGATACATATCACTCTTTTTGCAATTAAAATGCAAACAAAGAGGCTAATCCCCAATTTTCTGTATCCAATATTTAAACAAAAATTTCCAAGCACTTTGTTCACCTCTTAAGTATTTATAAATCCATGATAGACGGAGTGACCGGCATTTCGACTCTAAGTCTATCATTCCCAACCCCCCTTCTACTTCAGTATTATGACAGATGTTTCGTTTAACCTTTTCTTTTTTAGAATTCCATAAAAATGTGTAAGCCAGTTGATTTATACGTTTAATTATTTTAGAAGGGATCGGAACTGCCGTGGCAGTATGTACTATCTGAGACATAACTAAATGTTTAATCACAACAACTTTTCCGTATAATGTAAGTTTTCTCATTTTCCATAAATCCAAGGTATTCTTTATTTTCTCTACTTTACTTTCCCAGTTTAAATTTTGAACGTCAAAGGAATGTTTTACCTGCATAATATACCAATACATTTTATAGGGTCTTCGGTAAAATGTAAATCTTCAACTTCATCGTCATTTATATTAAGTTTCATAAAATTTGATTTGGTCCAGTTAATTTTTGGTCCCGCATGTTCTCCAAACATTTCTACTTCTTTCATTATTTCTTTAACAAATTGAATAGAATTAGTAATAATCGTCGTATCGTCTGCATACTGAACGATACGTATATCTTTAAAATCAGATTTGTTTTCATTGAAGTATGGGACTTGGATTCCCTCTATTTTGGTGTTTTGTTTAATTTTAATAGCTAAAACCTCTGCAACGATTATAAATAAAAGGGGAGAAAGTGGGCAACCTTGCCTAACGCCTCTTTATATTGCGAATTTCTCGGATATCCAGCCAAAATTTTAAACACGACCATGAGCACCATTATATAAAGTTTGAATCCATCTTAAAAACGAATCTTTAAATTTAAGTTCCCGCAACAAGGACAATAAAAAATCATGACTAATAGTATCGAACGCTTTTTTGAAATCCAAGAACATCATAACAACTGGTTTGTTTGCAAAAAGGCAATAATCAATGGTATCCTGAATAAGTCTGGTACATTCAGATGCAGAGCGGTTTTTTAAAAAACCAGCCTGATCGTGTGATACAAGTTTGTAGATTACCTTCTGTAATCTAATTGAAAGAATACGGGCTACAAGTTTATAATCAATGTTTAAAAGCGAAATAGGTCGCCAATTATCTAAAACATTTTTGTTACCTTTCTTATATAATAAAGTAAGAATAGCTTGACTTTGTGTGCAAGACAACTGTTTGTTGTCGTAACCCTCATTCAGACTGTCAATTACCATTTGTTTAATATCCCCCCAGAAGCATTTATAACATTCAATACTGGGTCCATCGCTTCCAGGTGATTTGTTCATCTTCATTGACTTCATTGCTTCCCAGCATTCATTCTCTGTAATTTTTCCCTCACATAAATTTGCATCTTCTTTATTCAAAACATTTAAGTGGATATCAGATATGTATTCTGTAAACCCAGCCCCGGTATTATTTCCCTTAGAGTTTACAATAAAATTCTCGTATACCTGTCAAAATTTTCTGTTCATCTTTGATAATTTTCCCGTTAGTCTCAAGACAATCTATTTCTTTCTTTTTCCCTTTGGCTTTTTCAAGCCGAAGAAAATATTTTGTTGACTTTTCACCCAATTCAAGCCATCTTGCCCGAGATCTCACAAATGCACCTTTGCACTGATATTCATACCACTTGTCTATCTTTTGTCTCAAACACTTCATTTTATCTATATCATGTGCACATAAACCCTCATCTATTTTCTTACACAAGTTATCATATTCACTTTCCATATTAGCAATATATTTCTTTTTTCTTTTATTAACATCAACTGTATATTTTATACTAAATTCTTTAATTTTAATTTTACACATTTCCCACCTGAGCTGTTTATCAAAATGAATAAATTCAGTATTAACCTTACGAATAATGCGTGTAACATTTTCTTTAAACACTTCATCTTTCAGGATAGAATTATTCAGTTTCCAACAACCATTTCCCTACTTTGTGCTAATATTTTAAGTTTCATGGATACCCCGTTATGATCACACTTCAACACTGGTTTTATGTCGATTGAATAAATATATGAAAAGTGCTCTTTCGACATGAGCCAATAATCTAGTCTTGAATAAATGTTTAATGACAGCTGCCTCCACGTAAACTGTTTCCTCTCTGGGAACATTTTCCTCCACACATCTACTAAGTTATTATTTTTCCGAAATTTAACAAAATTCTGTTTTGGTAAGAATGCATACAGGGGTGTCGATTTGTATCCGTGGTTGGGGGGGGATGATAGGTGCCAAAAATATTTTCGGCAATGGATCAAAGCAACCAAGAGGTAGAAGCGTGTGGCAGGTTGCACCCCCTCCCTTCCAAGTTATTAACTTTTTCAAGTCACCCTCAATAAAGATAACATTTCAGAGAATATAAGAGTGGTAATAAAATTAATAACATGCTAAATGTTAGTCCTGACTCTTGCCTGCAGTGTAGGCCTACCAGACTGATATCATCTATTTTTAAACGAAATTTAGACATTACCAAAAAAATCCAATGGTGAGGGATATCAACTTGTGAAAGTATTATGTTACCAGTGGGCAAATGCATTAATAAGCAACCAGGAAAGGTTCATGTAGACAGAAAATTCTTTATTTCCTGGTGATAGAAACATACATTTTATGAATATTGATGTCTCCAAACAACATTCATCGTGAAAAACCCATTCCAATATTCTGTGTAAGGAGATCTCAAAAACATAGTTCTCATTAGTAAATGAAAAACATATTGCTTTTGGTTCTTCATTTGACTCTCTTCCTTCTTTAATTAAACCAACTGAATCCTCTCTGCGGGAAACTCAATTCAATGAAACAGAATATCACTGATGCAAAATTTGGTTCTCAAAATGACAGAAAATTTCCACTCCTGATCTCATACAAACTGTCTGTTTCTTAAAAACATAATATAAAACTTACGTTCCAACTACCAAACAACAAACTTCCATTATCTCCTTCTTCACCCAGATATACTTATCATACCAGATACGCTCTAAAATATAAGCATAATATTCCCCTAAGGCCCTGACCAGAGCACTATTTTTTTCTCAAAAACTATAACCAGTCTTAGAAGGTGCATTATTATTGGAAGGGTGTTATAAACAAAACTTCAAACTTAATAACATTCTAACCTTCAAAAACACCTTAACTATCTTATACCTGTTACGTTTGAATACAATACATAGGCCTACATCAGCTTTTCAATAAAACAAAAATAAGTTGTGACATAATAATCTTTCTCCAAAATATCGACTGGAGTATTCTGTTAGAACATGTTGGGCCTGTCTCACATTGCCTTCCATCATTCCATGGCAATTTTCCATGTTTCTTTCAGCTTATTTCTCACTTCTTCTCCATCCACTCAACTAATTCCTGATCATGCATTAAGCTCATACCTACCATCACCCATGCCTAAGCTTTTTAGGGAGGGGATCCCGTAAAGTAATTTTGACATTGTAAGAAATAAACATGAGCAATATTTCATTGTAGGTTACTTTAAAGTCAACCTCTTTTTCATCGCCCATTCACATCAGTTCCCTGAAGGAAATGCTGGAATATATATGTCCCTCTTTCTCTTGTCCTTCCCTTCCTTTTTTTCTTCTTCTGCCCGTTTCTTCCCCTTTTCCCTTTTCCCAGGTAGCAAGCCCATATGGGGCCCATATGGGGATGATCTGGGTCACTTGTGCCATCTGGGCTATTAAATGGAACCCATATATGTATCCCATATGGGGCCAATATTTAGTAACCCATATGGGATCTATCTGGGCCAGCCCTTATGGGTCCCAGATGGGAATGAGCTGGGCGTACACATATGGGTAGAATATGAATATGCCCATATGGGTAACACATGGGGAAAATCTGGGTTAACCCACATGGGATATATCTGGGTTAACCAATATGGGTACCAGATGGGATTAAGCTGGGCATACCCATTTGGGCCCAGTTTGGTATGGGTCCCATCTGGGTCCCATCTGTCTTATATGGGTTTACCCATATGGGTCCCAGATGCTTCTTGGGTGCAGATGCCTTAGGGCCCCAGATGGTTTTCCATATGGGGCCCATGTTTCAGAGAATATGGGACCCATGTGGGTCCCACATGGGCTTGCTACCTGGGTTATTATCCTCTCTGTCTCTCATTATCTCTCTCTCCACTCTCTACTTCTTTTTTGCACTTTTGCGCTTCGCGCTTAACATTTAGCTCGTTGCTTTTTAACGCTGCGGCTTTGCATTTGGCGCACTGCATTTCTATGATGCTGTTGATTGAATAAATTGAATAAATTCATCAATTCCTGATGAAGCCGTATGAGCGAGAATTCAATTTATTCTTGTCTCATATACGGTTGTCTCATTTACTTCGTTTTCTATTTATATATGTATGTATTATGAAAATGAGATAGCAAAATGTGTATATTGATGGTCATCTTGCGAGTAATAACCATTAACTACTCTCATCGGGCTCTCATCATTAATTTTTCTCTTCATTTTTTTTTGATGGTGAATTATTGGGGGGATGATTGTACAGGCCACCCCCACCTGAAATATTGGGGATATATCCCCCCCCCCGTGATCGACACCCATGAATGCATATGAGACTCCACTTGTGTCTAGTTTTTTGTTTTGAACACAATTCCAGTCTCCACCTGCGATCATAACGTTATTTTGTTTTCTAATCTTTTTCACCCATATACATAAAGATGAATAGAAATATTCCTTCAGTGTATTTTTCGCTGGGGCATACACATTCAAACACAAATACATTTGATCTTGATACGAAAATCTTAATGCAATAGACCTACCATCACCTTTGAAATATGTGTCGATGACAGTAATAGGAAGACTTTCCTGACTAAAATTGCTACACCTTTGGAATGGTTTGTACCATTATCAAACAAAGTCCTTTCCATTCTTTAGATACAATATTTTCTATGTTTCTTGACAAAAAAGTCTCTTGCAAAAATGCTATGTCACACTTTTGGCGATGGAGCCAAAGGAATATTTTCTTCCGCTTCAGCACTTCACGTATCCCTCGCACATTTAACGTAACAAAGTGAACATTATTAGCCTTCTTATTTTTTACAGTTTCACAGTTGCTTTGTCCTTCGTTATGGTGCTTCAGTATTAATTTTCTGATTTTTTTTTTGTAGTCACATTGTACTGGTATTTATTTCTTTTTCTTTGTAGATTTCTTCTTCCGTTTCTGAGGCATTCTTCCGTTAGTGGTCGAAGTTTTCAGGGGAGACTCAGGTGACAGAGATGAGTCATCCTCACCACTTTCGCTTTGTTGGTCCTCGAGATCGCTGACCGTTTCTTGCGCGTGCGTGTCCTCGCGAGTCTTGCTATGCGATCTCGCGTAATGGATCGCTCCATCTGATGCGTACGCGGGAGATGGATCCCAATGCGTGAGGCCGATCGTGTTCTTCTAGGTGATCGCAGATCCAAGACTTCGGCCGAGGCCGTATCGGCATTGCTATCCTGCGCTGGCCGATGCACAAGCTTGGAAACGAAGTCCGCGAGACGAGTTTGTCTTGTCTTGTTCATGTTCGGTGGTTGGGTAGTTTCATCCTGCGTTGTGCTCATGCCTTCGAGTGCGGTATGTACACGAAGTGAAGAAGCGTCAGGCGTTGCTAGATTGCTACTCAACGCCTGTCGGTTTTCCGGACATTCATTTCTCATATGCCCAGACTGTTTACACACTTGACATTTCACTTCGTTTAGGCATCTGGAAACGTGGTGGCCTACTTGCAAGCACCTGGAACAGGTTGCCTGGGCGCCGCGAGAAAACTCAGGTTGCCCGGAGTGATATACACGAGCCGTGAATGTGTTTCCAAAGACAAGCTTTCTTGGTAGAGGTTGAATTGGTGGAGAAATATGAAGCACACGGTCCCCAGTAAAGTTTTTTCTTTTAAATTATTATCAATTTAAAAGTCCCCTAACTCGATCCGGCCGGCACTACCACCGACCCAATTTTCCTTGAACTGATAACACGTACTGGAGTTCAACCACTGAAAGTTAACAACCAACTGTTCACAAATGACAAGGATAAAGCCGAAGCCCTTGCCAATCAATTCCAGAGTGTCTTCACACGTGAGGATATCTCTCCGTCGTCATTTCCTGATCTTCCTCCAAGTACATTCCCTGACATGCCGCCCATCACAGTTGACGTTGCAGGTGTCAAGAAACGCCTTCTCAATATAAACACAGCCAAAGCAATTGGACCAGACCAAATCCAAAATCAAGCTTTAAAGATCGCAGCAGAGGAGATAGCTCCTATACTACAGTTTATCTATCAGCAGTCATTGGACACAGGAGATCTCCCCCTAGATTGGAGAAAGGCGAATATCACCCCGGCTGGAAATCAACATGCCTTCAGGAAACACAGATCGTGTGAATCTCAGCTCATCCTCACAACAAATGACCTTGCCAAGAACTTAGGCAACAATATCACCACGGACATGGCAGTGCTTGATTTTTCAAAGCTTTTGATGTCTTCCCGCACCAACGTCTTCTTATGAAATTAGACTATTATGGTATTCGCTCAAATAATAAGAGATGGATATCTAGTTTCCTGACAAAGAGACTACAACATATCTGTGTAAATGGACATTGTTCCGAGTGGTTACAAGTCCTTAGTGGCACTCCACAGGGCACCCTGTTAGGCCCTCACCTATTCCTACTTCACATCAATGACATTCATGAAAAGGTTACTAGTACTACAAGACTATTCGCCGATGATTGTCTGCTTTACTGTCCCCTCAAATCTGCAGAAGATGAGAAAGCTCTTCAACAAGAACTAGATAAAATGGCCCAGTGGTCCAAGACTTGGGGCATGCATTTCAATCCCACTAAATGCAAAACCATGCGTGTTATATCTATTTATTTATTAGTCTTGTTTTAGTAGGGTGGCTCCATCAGTAGTTAAATACTGTTTTCCGTGGAGGCCCTACAACATAAATACAAAATTACAAACATATCGATGTAAACAATACAAATCGAGACAAAATAAATTTGATTACAACATTTTCGAACAAAAGAAAAGAAACAAAGAACAACACAATGGACCAGTTCAATGATTAAGATTATCATAACGCCAAAACAAAAGAATAAATGAAGAATGTGTTACAAGAAAGAGAACACCGAGTACTACATCCTACAAAATCCTTGATGTTACCCTAGAGGAAACGAACCAGACCATGTATCTTGGCATCAATATCCAGAAAGACGCTGGAATAGCCAGACTCATTACGCAACCGGTAAAGCCTCACGTGTCCTTAACTTCCTAAGGCGCGATTTCCATCACTGTTCATCCACTGCTAAAGAAAAGTTATATCTATCTCTTGTACGTCCACACCTGGACTACGCCACTGCAGCATGGGACCCTTATACAGCCAAAAACATCTAGGCCTATGCTGTCGAGAAAGTTCAACGTCAGGCTGCACGTTTTGTCACCAACACTTACGGATGGGATACCAGTGTCATGCACCAAGCTGCTCAACCAACTCAACTGGGGGTCTCTTAAAGACAGAAGGGAAGCACACCGTCTTACCTGCCTCTTCAAAATGACCAAGGGACAACTCGACATCGACTACCAATTGTACACCAACCCTAAGCCAGACAGACGTAGACGAGGACACCCCAACCAAATTGTAATTCGCCATACCAACACGGACGTCTATGCCAACTCATTTTCCCCAAGGACTGTAAAGACATGGAACAACCTACAACAAGCAACCATCTACTAAACCTCGCCGCTTTCATTAAAACTGCTGTTATTAAAGAACTTTTTTTTCCACAACTTAACCGTCCACCCTCCACCACCTTCAGTCAAAACTCTTTAGGAGGAAATGAATCCAAGATACAAGAACAAAATAATAATGTTCTTCAAAATGAAAATCATACAGACATTACAAAGAACATCGAATTGAAGTGAGGCAGCCCGGCAGCTAGGGTGGCCCAGATCTCATGCAGCTAGGACGAGGTAGCTAGGCTGGCCCCGATCCCCTGGAGCAGGGGTGTCGATTTGTATCCGTGGTTGGGGGGATGATAGGTGCCAAAATATTTTCGGCAATGGATCAAAGCAACCAAGAGGTAGAAGCGTGTGGCAGGTTGCACCCCTCCCTTCCAAGTTATTAACTTTTTCAAGTCACCTCAATAAAGATATCATTTCAGAGAATATCATTTCAGAGAGTGGTAATAAAATTAATAACATGCTAAATGTTAGTCCTGACTCTTGCCTGCAGTGTAGGCCTACCAGACTGATATCATCTATTTTTAAACGAAATTTAGACATTACCAAAAAAATCCAATGGTGAGGGATATCAACTTGTGAAAGTATTATGTTACCAGTGGGCAAATGCATTAATAAGCAACCAGGAAAGGTTCATGTAGACAGAAAATTCTTTATTTCCTGGTGATAGAAACATACATTTTATGAATATTGATGTCTCCAAACAACATTCATCGTGAAAAACCCATTCCAATATTCTGTGTAAGGAGATCTAAAAAACATAGTTCTCATTAGTAAATGAAAAACATATTGCTTTTGGTTCTTCATTTGACTCTCTTCCTTCTTTAATTAAACCAACTGAATCCTCTCTGCGGGAAACTCAATTCAATGAAACAGAATATCACTGATGCAAAATTTGGTTCTCAAAATGACAGAAAATTTCCACTCCTGATCTCTTACAAAGAGTTACGATTGATCCAAATGAATCGTAAGTCCTCCAATCAATCGCAAGTTTGCAGTCTCCTATCTCTTATGTACATGGTTGCGATTGATATCAATCGCAAATAAGTTGCGATTGATATCAACTCTTTGTAATACGGGGCCTGATCTCATACAAACTGTCTGTTTCTTAAAAACATAATATAAAACTTACGTTCCAACTACCAAACAACATACTCCCATTATCTCCTTCTTCACCCAGATATACTTATCATACCAGATACGCTCTAAAATATAAGCATAATATTCCCCTAAGACCCTGACCAGAGCACTATTTTTTTTCAAAAACTATAACCAGTCTTAGAAGGTGCATTATTATTGGAAGGGTGTTATAAACAAAAGCTCCCAAATTTCATTCATTTTTTTTTTGTTTCTTGTTTTTCTTTTCACTTTCTTTTTAAGCCCTGTTAATAATGTGACATTGATTATTTACTCGTTTTTAATTAGTTTTTGAAGAACTCCTAGGTGAAAGAAATCATAACTATTCTTGAATATTATTACTTGTTTTAGAACATGTTGGGCCTGTCTCACATTGCCTTCCATCATTCCATGGCAATTTTCCATCTTTCTTTCAGCTTATTTCTCACTTCTTTTCCATCCACTCAACTAATTCCTGATCATGCATTAACCTCATACCTACCATCACACATGCCTAAGCCTTTTAGGGAGGGGGATCCCGTAAAGTAATTTTGACATTGTAAGAAATAAACATGAGCAATATTTCATTGTAGGTTACTTTAAAGTCAACCTCTTTTTCATCGCCCATTCACATCAGTTCCCTGAAAGAAATGCTGGAATATATATATCCCTCTTTCTCTTGTCTTTCTTCCTTTTCTCTTCCCCTTCCTTTTTCTTCTGCCCGTTTCTTCCCCTTTTCCCTTTTCCCAGGTAGCAAGCCCATATGGGGCCCATATGGGGATGATCTGGGTCACTTGTGCCATCTGGGCTATTAAATGGAACCCATATATGTATCCCATATGGGGCCAATATTTAGTAACCCATATGGGATCTATCCGGGCCAGCCCTTATGGGTTCCAGATGGGAATGAGCTGGGCGTACACATATTGGTAGAATATGAATATGCCCATATGGGTAACACATGGGGAAAATCTGGGTTAACCCACATGGGATATATCTGGGTTAACCAATATGGGTACCAGATGGGATTAAGCTGGGCATACCCATTTGGGCCCAGTTTGGTATGGGTCCCATCTGGGTCCCATCTGTCTTATATGGGTCCCATATGCTTCTTGGGTGCAGATACTTAGGGCCCCAGATGGTTTTCCATATGGGGCCCATGTTTCAGAGAATATGGGACCCATGTGGGTCCCACATGGGCTTGCTACCTGGGTTATTATCCTCTCTGTCTCTCATTATCTCTCTCCCACTCTCTACTTCTTTTTTGCACTTTTGCGCTTCGCGCTTAACATTTAGCTTGTTGCTCTTTAACGCTGCGGCTTTGCATTTGGCGCACTGCATTTCTAAGATGCTGTTGATTGCAGGGGCGGATCCAGCCGGCGGCAGGAGGGGGCCCAATTGTAATTTTTTTGGGGGCTATTTTGAACCCCCGTAAATGATGTTTTCCTGGTATCTACTAACACAATGGAGACCATAAAAAGCAGTGCATGATAACGTCTTTTTTAAATGAAGTAACAGTTTTAACAGTTTGACCCCATGACGATGCGGAGCATCGTCCACGAGCCGCGTAGCGGCGAGGCGATTTTTTTGGGGGCTATTTTGAACCCCCGTCAGTGATATTTCCTGGCATCTACTAACACAATGGAGACCATAAAAAGCAGTGCATGATAACGTCTTTTTTAAATGAAGTAACAGTTTTAACAGTTTGACCCCATGACGATGCGGAGCATCGTCCACGAGCCGCGTAGCGGCGAGGCGATTTTTTTGGGGGGGCTATTTTGAACCCCCGTCAGTGATATTTCCTGGCATCTACTAACACAATGGTGACCATAAAAAGCCGTGCATGATAACGTCTTTTTTAAAGCAAGTAAAAGTTTAGACAGTTTGACCGTCCATGAGCCGCGTAGCGGCGAGGCGATTTTTTAAATTTTTTAAATTTTAAATTTTTAATTTTATATATATATTTATTTATTTATTTATTTTTTTTGTATTTATTTATTTATTTATTTATTTTATTTATTTATTTATTTTTAATTTTATTCTTTTTTTTTTTTTTTTTTTTTTTTTGGGGGCTATTCTGAACCCCGTAAGTGATGTTTTCCTGGCATCTACTAACACAATGGAGACCATAAAAAGCAGTGCATGATAACGTCTTTTCAAATCAAGTAACAGTTTAATAAACAGTTATATCCAGAATTATCATGTGTTTGGTTAAGTTACCAGATGAGTTGAATATTTTCTCACAATATTTGCACTTGAAAGGTTTCTCTCCAGTGTGCGTTCTTTTTTCTTCTTTTTTGGCGGTCCAAGGGGAAGGGGGGTTAAACCCCCTAAACCCCCGTAGATCCGCGCCTGAGCGGGGGTAGAGCACTATTTTGTTCTCCTTTCTCCCTTTTCTACTTTTTCTCCTTTTTTCTTCTTCTTTTTTTCCCTTTTTTTGGCCAGGGGGGCCGGGGGCTACGGGACGAGGTAGCCTGGCTGCATGGCGCCAATCCCCAGTTCCACGTTCCCATGCAGCAAGGCCGAGGCAGCTAGGCTGGCCCCGATTCCTAGCAGCTAGCTAGGTCGAGGCTAGGCAGCTAGGCTGACCCCGATCTCCTGAAACTAGGCTGAGACAGCTGGGCTGACCCCGATCCCCGAGGCTAAGCCGGTGTAACTAGGCTTGCCAGGTTAGTGGCGGATCCAGGGGGCCGGGCCTCCCTAGCAAAAAACAGGTAAAAACACCCTTTTTGAAAAAAAGAAGTTGGGCTCTCCCTTGGCGCCCAAGGGGTGGCGGTGAAAAATAACCCTTCCCGTAGGGAAATTTTTTTCGGGTGCCAACATTTTTTTTTGCTCACTACCCCCACTGAGCGAAAATCGACCGGCATGATTTTCAAATTTTCGCACGAAGTGGGCCCCTTTTTAGGCCCCCTCCCTTGCAGCCGGCTGGATCCGCCCCTGTGCCACGTTACCCGGCAGCTAGGCTTTTCCCGAGCCCCTACAAAGCCCCTCCTTATGAAAAGTTTCGCCCAATTTGTTGCAATTGCGTACATGAAGGTCACCAGAAAGAGACACTAGCAGTACGCGGCGCTGGTCTGACGCGTGTTCATGCGAGTGTTGGGACAAGTACCTGTAATTTGGGGCTTTTTTTGCTCACCTCAATGACAATGACAATGACAATTTATTCCCATGTCACCCACATTGGGGTATTGGAAAAGTTTACAATCAATTTGAATTTGTCAATTTACAATTTACAATGTTAATATACAATATAAATCAAATTAATGCTAATCAGTACAAATAACACTATCGACATTAGTGAGAAAAATGATGATGATAATAATAATAACAATAATAATAATAATAATTATAACAATATTAATAATAATATTAATAATAATAATAATAATAATTAAAAACATAACGACAATAAGATTTATAACGATAATTAATGACAAAATTAATGATAGCAATTAAAAAAGAAAGTTACTGGCACCGGTAAATTGTTATTTGAATTAATGAATTACTGAAAATATTCTTGATATCAATTTAATAATTTGATATAAGACAAAAAATAGAAACATAAAGTTAATATACAGCGCGCACGACCTCGATGCGTGCACTGCGCTGACAAACTTCTTCTTCTTCTTCTGATTAAGTCTGCCTCCTTTAATTGACTGAAGATTCTCGCAAACTACGTGCATGTGTGTGTTAGACGCACTTTACGTCCATTCGAGTGCTATTTACATTATAATACATTTTATTACAAATATTTACAAGCTCAGTTGGAGGAAAATCTAGCCACGTCTGCATTCGATTACGTAAGGCTCCAACAGATGGCGCTGCAACAATTTCTGAGGGCAGGGAGTTCCAATTCCTTACTGTTCTCGGAAAGAATGAATGCCGATGCGATTCGGTTCTCGAGTATTGCATCTGATAGGAATGTGGTACCAATTCAGAGATCACATTATATTAATCATAAATAATCTATCAATTTCTATTTCTTATAAGCTTTTAAATATAAAAATAAATAATCTTGTGAAAATTTGATAAAGAACTGAGTGCTAAAATTTAGAAAATATTGAAATCAAATAACATTGAGATTGCATAAGCATTCGTTGCAAGTGTATAAATGCGTAATCAAAATTGGCAACAGACTACTGAGTACTTCGTGACCCCAAAGAAAGCACTTATATTCATAAAAAAGGCCAGAATTCTATACAGCCAATAGGAAGGACGAATAGGTAGGTCAAACAATGTACTCGTACTCTTATATGAGACATTTCAACTGGTTCATTTCCGCCACAAGAAACAATTCTAACCAATCAACAAAAAACACCTTGTCATTGGGGGTTCGTCATAGAAATACGTGTAATTTGGGGCTGTTTGATTTTATGTGAAAAGAAAAAAGGGTGTTTTAAAACAAAAAAGGCCGGAATTCTACAGAAGATACGAGACAATTTTATGGTCAATAGTTTACATGTTTATTCAATATTTACCATTCGAAAACGAATAACTTTTGAGCGAGCAATGATTTAAGACTAATTTTCCTTTTTTTTTGTCCAGTTTTTGAGGAAAAATTTCGCAACGACTCAGCCGGCCGCTGAATAAGCGGGGGGTATTAAAGAGCACTTTTTTTTGCCCCGGTAATTGGAAAATTACGTCGTCAGATATTTCCTTCAGTGGCTTGGGGGACACTTTTTATACAATTCCCTGCGTACGCGCCTGGTTCTTGAAGCATAAAAATGATAAGAAATTCGGCCCAGTCTTGGTAAAGTTACAAGCACTGTACACAGAAAGATGTATGTGACTACACGAACATGTGGCATAAAAATCCTTCCCGATTCGTATGATGTTACATGCCATATTTAGAATATTAAGGCATTTGAAAAGCCATGCTTTTCAAGGAAATTTTTTTATCTGATGTTCTTCCACACTTGCATAATATAATGATAACGCTCACCAATTATTTTTCACCTCTTTCCAGAACTCAACCTTCTCTTTACCACAGCCCCTGTGCAGGAGCGGCGATCCCGGAGGGACGGGGGGAGGGGGAGAACACGTCCCCCCTCGATTTTTTTTTTTTTTTCGTCCCCCCGGAAAAATTGAAAAAGTGCACACAAAAGTATAGCAAATACTGACTAAAGACTGCAACATACTTATAGGCTCTGGAGGGCCCAAGAGTGTAGCGTTTAGACAAATAAAAATGCAAAAATCTTCTCGCTCGGTAGCTACGCTCCCTCGCGTAATATCCTTCAAAATGTACAAGTAAATATTGTAGAAAAGCGAAGTGTATAAAAAGTATATCGTTATATTGCTAGATTGCTATGTTGCTAAATTGTATTAAAAAGTATATTGCTTGCTTTTATTCTATAGTTTTATATGAATTCTATTTTTTAATACAACAAAACTTCAAAAACCTGTGAGGGGGTAGTCACTTCCGTCACATTCACCCCTCTCGTTTGCTATGCTCCCTCGCACTGTCGTACTCATGGGGGGGGGGGCCTTTGGGGCAGTTGCCCTCCAAATATAATTAAAACGTGGTTTATTTTCTAATTCGATACCACGAATTTACAAATGTTGCTGAAATGATTTTTCCCTGAGCTTCCAGAGGCTCTGCCCTCTGGACCCCACCAAGGGGCCTAAGGCGGGTCCCTGGTTGCTCATTTGACCGTAATTTAATGCCTAAAACCCCTGAGCTTCCGGGGGCTCTGCCCCCTGGACCTCACCAAGGGCCCTAAAGCGGGCCCCTGAATGCTTATTATTTTGACCGTAATTAAATGCCTAAAACCCCTGAGCTTCCGGGGACTCTGCCCCCTGGACCCCACCAAGAGCCCTAAGGCGGCCCCTGGATGCTCATCTGATTGTAATTCAATGCATAAAGCCCCTGAGCTTCATGGGGCTCTGCCCCTTGACCCCCGCCAGGGCTTTGCCAGTGTCATGATCGAATAAGGTATCAAAATATACTCATCTGACCGTAATTAAATGCCTAAAACCTCTGAGCTTTCGGGGGCTCTGCCCCCTGGGCCCCACCAAGGGCCCTGAAGCGGGCCCATGGATGGTCGTCTAACCGTAATTAAATGCCTAAAAACCCCTGAGCTTCCAGAGGCTATGCCCTCTGGACCCCACCAAGGGGCCTAAGGCGGGTCTCTGGTTGCTCATCTGACCGTAATTAAATGCCTAAAATCCCTGAGATTCCGGGGGCTTCGCCCCCGGAACCCCACCAGGGCCCTAAAGCGGGCCCCTGGATGCTCATCTGATTGTAATTGAATGCCTAAAGCCCCTGAGCTTCATGGGACTCTGCCTCTTGACCCCCGCCGGGGCTTTGCCAATGTCATGAATAAGGTATCAAAATACACTCGTCTGACCGTAATTAAATGCCTAAAAATCCCTGAGCTTCCAGAGGCTCTGCCCTCTGGACCCCACCAAGGGGCCTAAGGCGGGTCCCTGGTTGCTCATCTGACCGTAATTAAAAGCCTAAAACCCCTGAGCTTACGGGGGCTTCGCCCCCTGAAACCCCAGGGCCCTAAAGCGGGCCCCTGAGCTCCAGAGGCTCTGCCCTCTGGACTCCACCAAGGGGCCTAAGGCGGGTCCCTGGTTGCTCATCTGACCGTAATTAAATGCCTAAAATCCCTGAGATTCCAGAGGCTCTGCCCTGTGGACCCCACCAAGGGGCCTAAGGCGGGTCCCTGGTTGCTCATCTGACCGTAATTAAAAGCCTAAAACCCCTGAGCTTACGGGGGCTTCGCCCCCTGAAACCCCAGGGCCCTAAAACGGGCCCCTCAGCTCCAGAGGCTCTGCCCTCTGGACTCCACCAAGGGGCCTAAGGCGGGTCCCTGGTTGCTCATCTGACCGTAATTAAATGCCTAAAACCCCTGAGCTTCCGGGGGCTTCGCCCCCTGATCCACACCAGGGCCCTAAAGCGGGCCCCTGGATGCTCATCTGATTGTAATTGAATGCCTAAAGCCCCTGAGCTTCATGGGACTCTGCCCCTTGAACCCCGCCGGGGCTTTGCCAATGTCATGAATAAGGTATCAAAATACACTCGTCTGACCGTAATTAAATGCCTACAAACCCTGAGCTTCCAGAGGCTCTGCCCTCTGGACCCCACCAAGGGCCTAAGGCGGGTCCCTGGTTGCTCATCTGACCGTAATTAAATGCCTAAAATCCCTGAGCTTCCAGAGGCTCTGCCCTCTGGACCCCACCAAGGGCCTAAGGCGGGTCCCTTGTTGCTCATCTGACCGTAATTAAAGCCTAAAACCCTGAGCTTACGGGGCTTCGCCCTGAAACCCCAGGGCCCTAAAGCGGGCCCCTGAGCTCCAGAGGCTCTGCCCTCTGGACTCCACCAAGGGGCCTAAGGCGGGTCCCTGGTTGCTCATCTGACCGTAATTAAATGCCTAAAATCCCTGAGATTCCAGAGGCTCTGCCCTCTGGACTCCACCAAGGGGCCTAAGGCGGGTCCCTGGTTGCTCATCTGACCGTAATTAAATGCCTAAAACCCCTGAGCTTCCGGGGCTTCTGCCCTGATCCACACCAGGGCCCTAAAGCGGGCCCCTGGATGCTCATCTGATTGTAATTGAATGCCTAAAGCCCCTGAGCTTCATGGGACTCTGCCCCTTGAACCCCGCCGGGGCTTTGCCAATGTCATGAATAAGGTATCAAAATACACTCGTCTGACCGTAATTAAATGCCTACAAACCCCTGAGCTTCCAGAGGCTCTGCCCTCTGGACCCCACCAAGGGGCCTAAGGCGGGTCCCTGGTTGCTCATCTGACCGTAATTAAATGCCTAAAATCCCTGAGCTTCCAGAGGCTCTGCCCTCTGGACCCCACCAAGGGGCCTAAGGCGGGTCCCTTGTTGCTCATCTGACCGTAATTAAAATAATGCCTAAAACCCCTGAGCTTCTGGGGGATCTGCCCCCTGGACCCCACCAAGGGGCCTTAGGCGGGTCTCTGGTTGCTCATCTGACCGTAATTTAATGCCTAAAATCCCTGAGATTCCGGGGGCTTCGCCCCCTGAAACCCCAGGGCCCTAAAGAGGGCCCCTGAGCTCCAGAGGCTCTGCTCTCTGGACTCCACCAAGGGGCCTAAGGCGGGTCCCTGGTTGCTCATCTGACCGTAATTAAATGCCTAAAATCCCTGAGATTCCGGGGGCTTCGCCCCCTGAACCCCACCAGGGCCCTAAAGCGGGCCCCTGGATGCTCATCTGATTGTAATTGAATGCCTAAAGGCCCTGAGCTTCATGGAACTCTGCCCCTTGAACCCCGCCGGGGCTTTGCCAATGTCATGAATAAGGTATCAAAATACACTCGTCTGACCGTAATTAAATGCCTAAAAACCCCTGAGCTTCCAAAGGCTCTGCCCTCTGGACCCCACCAAGGGGCCTAAGGCGGGTCCCTGGTTGCTCATCTGACCGTAATTAAATGCCTAAAATCCCTGAGCTTCCAGAGGCTCTGCCCTCTGGACCCCACCAAGGGGCCTAAGGCGGGTCCCTTGTTGCTCATCTGACCGTAATTAAATGCCTAAAACCCCTGAGCTTCCGGGGGCTTCGCCCCCTGAACCACACCAGGGCCCTAAGGCGGGCCCCCGGATGCTCATTTGACCGTAATTAAATGCCTAAAACCCCTGAGCTTCTGGGGGATCTGCCCCCTGGACCCCACCAAGGGCCCTAAAGCGGGCCCCTGGATGCTTATTTGACCGTAATTAAATGCCTAAAACCTCTGAGCTCCCGGGGGCTCTGCCCCCTGGACCCCACCAAGGGCCCTTAGGCGGCCCCTGGATGCTCATCTGATTGTAGTTCAATGTCTGAAGCCCCTGAGCTTCATGGGGCTCTGCCCCTTAACCCCCGCCGGGGCTTTGCCAGTGTCATGAATAAGGTATCAAAATATACTCATCTGACCGTAATTAAATGCCTAAAACCCCTGAGCTTCCAGGGGCTCTGCCCCCTGGACCCTACCAAGGGCCCTAAAGCGGGCCCATGGGTGGTCGTCTAACCGTAATTAAATGCCTAAAAACCCCTTAGCTCCAGAGGCTCTGCCCTCTGGACTCTACCAAGGGGCCTAAGGCGGGTCCCTGTTGCTCATATGACCGTAATTAAATGCCTAAAATCCCTGAGCTTCCGGGGGCTTCGCCCCCTGAACCCCACCAGGGCCCTAAGGCGGCCCCTGGATGCTCATCTGATTGTAATTAAATGCCTAAAGCCCCTGAGCTTCATGGGGCTCTGCCCCTTGACCCCCGCCGGGGCTTTGCCAATGTCATGAACAAGGTATAAAAATACACTCGTCTGACAGTGATTAAATTAATGCCTAAAAACCCCTGAGCTTCCAGAAGCTCTGCCCTCTGGACCCCACCAAGGGCCCTAAGGCGGGCCCCTGGATGCTTATTTGTCCGTAATTAAATGCCTAAAACCTCTAAGCTTCCGGGGGCTCTGTCCCTTCACCCCCGCCGGGGCTTTGTCAGTGTCATGAATAAGGTATCAAAATATACTCATTTTACCGTAATTAAATGCCTAAAACCCCTGAGCTTCCGGGGGCTCTGCCCCCTGGACCCCACCAAGGGCCCTAAGGCGGGCCCCTGGATGGTCGTCTAACCGTAATTAAATGCCTAAAAACCCCTGAGCTCCATATTGCTCTGCCCCTTGACCCCGCATGGGCTTTGCTCCTGGACCCCACGCCAATTTACGCTCCACTTGCTTCGCTCGCTTTGCTCCATCTGATCGTTAAAGGCCCTGAGCTTCATGGAACTCTGCCCGTTAATAGTCTAGACCCCCCACCACTTTGAAAAACCTTCTACGGGGCCTGCATGTAACATGTAAGATGGTGGTGATGCGGATTTTTTTCTTCTGCCCCCTCTACGTTTTTGCTCATTACGCCACTGCTCCCTCGTCCCTCTCATTTCGCCCCCGGTCGTGAAAAGAAATCGCCGCCCCTGCCCCTGTGTAAGGAGCGAACCACCCTATGGTGTGTTAAGTCGTTACACAACGTTATACAACGAATTGTCAGTGTAGGCTGGCGCCGATCCTCTTCAGCCAGGCTAGCCCCGATCCCCTTCAGCTAGACCGAGTCTAGGTAGGCTGGCCCCAATCCCCGGCAGTTAGGTCGAGGTAGATAGGCTGGCCCCGTAGCTAGGCTAGAGTAGACCCTTTACCAAAAGATGAGCTTACTATAAATAATTTTATAATTGAAGACTCTAGTAATTATGCCAATCATTTTAATTACTTTTTTCACTAATATTGGCCCCTAACATGCATAAAAAATTGATAGTCCTAACATTTTTTATCAGATCGAATCCAACGATCATGAAATTATTAACGTCACTAAAGCATTAACATGTCCAAAGCTCAAGCGGTTAGTGATAGAATTAGTACATCACTTTTAAAACAAATAATACATGGTATTGCTAATCCACTAACCCATATTATTAGTCTTTATTACAAGGTGTTATTCCAGATTTACCAGAGATAGCGAAGGTAAATCCGATCTTCAAAAAAGACGATTCGCACGAAATTAGTAATTATTGTCCAATTTCTGTACCTCCTAGTATATCTAAAGTTTTAGAGAAAATTGTTTATAATAGGTTACTCGATTTTTTAAATACTCACAAAATCAATATGGTTTTAGAAAAAAACCACTCCACTGACTACAAATTTATGATAAAATTACTAATGCCATAGCAGATAAAGAGCACGTGATTCGTATTTTTTTAGATCTTAGTAAAGCGTTTGATACGCTCGATCATAATATTTTACTTTACAAATTGTCCTTTTACGGTATTCGAGGCCAAGTCCTCTCATATTTTAAGGATTATTTAACAAATAGAAAACAATATGTCAATTTTAACGGTCTTAATTCGGATTTACTTTCCGTAAATTGTGGTGTTCCCCAAGGCTCCAGTTGAGGCCGGATTTTATTTCTTTTATACACTAATGATTTATCCAACACATCTTCTTTATTGTCATTTATTCCTTTTGCAGATGACACAAATATGTTTTGCTCTCGTAAGAAATTAGAATCATTAGTGAATGTTTTAAATTGTGAATTACGCAAAGTTTCGAACTGGTTTAAGTGTAATAAGCTGTCACTAAACATTAAACATAAGAAAAACATATTTTTATGCACTTTAAACACTATAATTCTCATTTAACTAATTTCCGTATTAATATTAAAATTGATTATATGCCAATCGAACAAAAGAAAACATCAAAGTTTTTGGGAGAATTGTTGATGAAAATTTAACATGGAATGATCACTTATATATCACTTATGATCACTTATGTATTTATGTGTATATCCTAAAGTGTTGAAATCATAATTAAGTTAACATTTCTTTTGCCTCATACTACGTTATTTTTTTTTTTATTGTATAACACATTAGTACTTCCGTATTTAATATACTGTAATATCGATTGGGCCAATGATGGTGTAACCAAACTTAATTCAATTTTTTTCATTACAAAAAAGGCCCCTGCGTATTTGTACTGGATCTCCTTTCTTAACCCATACAGACCCATTATCTTTACAGTTAAAAACATCAAAAGTTACTGACATTTTTATGTTCAAACACAGTCTACATGAATAAACAGCTGCCACCTTCATTCGATAATTTTTTTTTCTTCATAATAATACAATTCATTCTTATCCAACTCATATTTCTGAGAATTTTCATTTAACTATAACCCCAAATTATTTATTACACTCTAATCAATCAGACATTATGGCCCCGATTTATGGACAAATTTATCTATAATAATTAAATCATGCTCGACTCTTTATTCTTTTAAAGCGACACTAAAATGTTACATAATATCATCATACAGAGTCGTGTCTCACTAAACTTCGTCTCTGAATTCGAATATGACGGCGGTCTCCTGCGTTTTTTGTACTTTATCTCTTTGCATTGAAAAATATTTGTGTTTGTATGCATCTTATTTAATGTACTGAAAACTTTGTAATTATGTATAATGAAAAAATGATTGTTAATTTATGTAAATGATTATGTATTAATTTGGAAACGCATGTTTTAATGTATACAGATTTTTGTATGTATTCAGAACAGAAAATATTTATAAAAAAAAATTATAAATGTAATTAAATGTAAATAATAAATATAAATATAAAATAAACGAAATGAAATTTTACGACGAAGGACATATCAAAGCAGTTTAAATTTGTTTTCCGTTAAAAAAAGCAAACAATCTTAAATTCCAATACTTTATGCACTTCTTTCATTCATCTTAACTAATTTTGATATATCTAAATTACTTTAGAGTATCAAAATAATTTTCCCCTTATGAGACCATTTGCTCCATGATAGCCTAATACGTTGTTGTCATCATTTTCGCCAGTTTTTACGGACCTATTACCTTTTTATCTGTATATCGTGTGAATTCCAATTTTTTTCTGTACTGTGGAATGATCATTGTGGGTCCATGGTATGATACATTTCAATAAACATTGACTAGATTTGCAATCGTATACTCTTGTAGGATACAATGATTAAGCGCATAGGGACTTTTACGAGAATCATGCGCCATCAAAAAACTATTAATATTAGTGGGAGAGATATATGCGAATATTATCATCTTTCTTTTGCTATCCTTTTTGGCACAATAATGAGCTTTCTTTTCATATATCTTACTGAAAATAATGTTGGCACTTTTCATTTCAGATTTCAAAGAAAAATGAGTCAACACAGACGACATGGAGAGCCAAAGAAATAACTGTTCATCTATTTTGAAGATAAAAAGTTGAATAGCTAGTACAAAACAGGATTCTTCATAATTATGATAAAGGACAACTTTTGGTAACTGTGGGAATTTACCGTCGTCTACACTGCTTAGACTTAAAGTACAAAAGAAGCTTGTTATTTTCATTCCGTCATAGGGAAGAAAATTGTACCAGATGTTGGATCCCATGCAAAGTTGAACCAGATCAATTGTGACGAGGGACGAGATCAATTTCTAATTGAATACATTTGTGAAGCAAAGTGAGAGTCTTGATTTGATGAAAAGACTCAATGCCAAACAGATCGATCGTGAAAGTTTGGCAAACGTACAGATGTGAACTCAACCTATGATTAGACTGTAAACAGTGTGACACGTTGAATCAAGATCTCCAGAAAGGGTGGAGATGCGGAAAAAAAGAAAGAAAATCAGCATTCAACTAAACTTGCAATTGGAAGATCGGAGCAGGGCAATTCTCATATTTTTAAAGATAAATCTGCCCGGCCAAGTTTTAAGAATCTGTGTGGTATTTCAATTTTTTCTCATCCATTCCTAAAAAGACAGAGTTGTAAGTATGTTTCCCTCTATAATGTACATGTCTCCAGGGGTTTCTCTTAAGATGGGCCTTTTCATCATTTTGCTCACTTTAATCACTTTCACAAGAGGTGGTACTAAAATAGTAAACATCATGGAAGGGGAATCGATTAGACTAAATTTTAGTTATCCTTGTGACAGCGCACGCGTCACTTTACGATGTGGAATGAGAGCTCCATTTTATGATACAGCTAATCCAGAGTCATTGTCTTTGCCCGAGAATCAAGAACTTGCGTTTCAAAATGAGACTGAGAGCAACAACTATCTTCTCCAACTTAAAATCAACCCTGTTCTAAGGTCTGATGAAGGCGGATATATTCTCACTGCATATGCTGGTAATGGAAATATTCTAGAGGACCCAAGGGTTGGTTTGAGAGTTGATTATCCACCGGGTAAGGCGTCTTGCGAGTGGGGAGAGGAGAATGTTGTCGATGGCTGGGGATCCATGCGGTGCAAGGCTCCTGCGGGGAGTATGCCAGGGCAAATTGCTTGCTATCAAAATGGAGTTCGGCTACCCCCAGTGACTACACCTACCGAAGATGGGGATAGTCTACAACATACTATCTGGGTTAGATATCCTGAAACAGCCTTCTGCTGTGCTTCTCTTCAAGATCATCCAATCGACAGATGTGCATGTGATGACTTTGTATGGCATCCCTTACAAAATGGAAACATCATCACGGATCCTTGCACCGGGCCTTGGCAAGATTCAACACCACCCCAAAGCCCTAAAGAAGATAACATTTATTCCCCTACTACTGCTACATCATCCCCAGTAAAAGAAACTATTACGGAAATACCTGTTCAGAACACTGTATACACATCACTGCATCGGGGCATTTTAGTAGCATTTGTGCTTTTGGTATTGCTAATCGTTGTCCTATCCGTAGTGCTTACGGCATCGTTTCGAAAGATTCGTAAAATCACGGAACAAAGAAATATTAAAGATAAACAAATAAGGGATTACACGAGCGTACCAATTGTAGAAGTGAAACTTTAGGTAGGCGTACAGGAGTTATTTTAGGGGAGCCTGCAAGCCCCTCCATAGTATTTAAATTATTTTTTAATCATTATTAAAAGTACTACCCTAGCTCCGGCAGGCCCTACCACCGACCCCATTTTCCTTGAATGTTTTAAAATGTCAGAAAAGAAAACTTAAATTCGTTATTAATGACCAGTTATGTCTTAACACGCTTTTTGATCGGAGTGGAGTTCTCCATGTCTTCTGTATTGTTTACGTTATGCAGGCCTTCCTAGTATAACAGTATTTTAACTACTGACAGGGCTACCCTGTTGAAATAATACTAAATAAATAAAAAGATAAATAAGTAAATGGATAGATGGGGATGAACCAAAGTAGCTGCACACAAATTCGTCCTGCACATACTCACAATCTGTGTAGTGTAAGATACAGAGATGGACATGTGCAGCGTATTATGCTTTCATTAAAAAAAACACGGTTGACTTAAGTCATACATGTAGTATGTACACCTTGATATTTCACTTTAAGAAGGCCATTATTATCTCGTTCTGTTCTCAGAAGTCAAAACCACCAATTAATCACTCAAATCCCCTTTTTTTTGGGGGGTGTATTTTCTTAAACTAGTAATTCTGAGCTTTCCAATGATTATAACACTTGTTGTTTACTTGAGTAGAACCAACTTAAAAGAATCCTCACCCCACAGAATAAGTGGAGGTTTTCTGAAAAGTGAGACGTATTTTTGCCCTTTGATGTAAAAAATTCCTTACGAAAGTGTACAAGAGATATATAAATAAATATATTCTTGGCATGATGTTGTGCTTTTTAGCACGACATGGGCGCAGCCATCTTCTTGAAAATGTGACGCACCAGGCGAAGATTTTTATGTACTGTATCATACACCAAGCTTTAGTTGAAAAGACTTTTTAATTTAATAACAAAACCTTTACTTTTCAATGAAGGAAAATCATAGCTGAGAAGGTAAAGATTCCATTTGGTGAAAATATATAACAGGGGAACAATTGTTTAAAATACTAAAATATAGCAGTTGACAAATCTATTTCATTTATGCGAAACCTTCACCCAAGAAGAGCACCAACTTATTCATGCAATTTGCGTTCTGACAATTGAAGTACGAAGGATAATAGCAAGGGAATGAAATATTTCATCACCACACTTGGGAAGGAAGCATCCATCAATTTGAATACATTTACTTGATAACGACTTCTTACAGTACGTCACGTTATCAAAAAAATGGCGATGTCCATGTCGTGCTGAGAAACTGAACATTTTTCTTATCTCTCATATAATGTGGTAGGGAATCTTGTAGCTTAAAGGGTAAGAATACTATAAATCTCAGAATAACTAAAGTTATTTCTTGGGGTGATGTTTCCTTTAAACATCATGTGATGCTAGCCGCAATGAATGTTAGTCAGAAAAATCATCTCTTTGCTATGTTTGCTTCATCGTTCAAAATGCAACCTTTTGATGGTTTTGAGCATGCAAATCACAAGTACCTATTCAGACTGGGCCGTATGCATAAAAAGTAGCAATTGCTTAAATCCGTATGCATAACATTTTGCTTGTGCTCAAACCTTTTGCTTGCCTCCAGCAAGCAATTGCTTACGATCTCAACAATAGCGACGTCACGCCGGTGCGAACATCATTCATGGGAGAACAAAGGCGGGTTTCGCATACTAGTAGTGTATTCAAATGTCATGCGTGTGGGGTAGCCTTTCCTGACATGGCAGTATAACATTCCAGGATGACATCCTCCCCGTTTTTCATCATGTTCAGGTATGAACCTGTGTGCTAACCACTCAACGTTCTCTTTGTCGAAACGGAATAGTTTCCGATAGGTCTCGGGAGCAATTTCTTCTCGATTTATTCTACTCCTGTACAACTTTGGTTTTTCTCTAACGAGCATAAACATGATGCTTAACCGCGAACGTCCCGATTAAGCAAGAGCTCAAGCTGCTATGACGGAGCTTGAAAAACGTAAGCAATTGCTTATAAGAACAAGCAAAAGGTTCGTTTTATGCATACGTTTTTAAGCAATTGCTTGATCTTTAAACAATTGCTTGCGGACATCAAGTAATTGCTTGTGCTTGCTAGCAAAAGCATTTGCTTGCAAGCAATTGCTTATGTTTATGCATACGGATTCAAGTAAAAGGCTAGCACAAGCAATTGCTACTTTTTATGCATACGGCCCAGTCTTAGTTGTGCAATTTAATGAAAATGTATATGTATCTCAGTAAGTTAATGTACTCTCTTAGTTTATAGATTTTAAAATGTTTAATTTCCCCCTTGTTTCTTTTGTTTCTGCTTTACCCTTTTCCTGTTCCTTTTTTGTTTGGTACTATTTTTTCTTTCTTACTTTTTTTTCTTTTCTTTTTTCTGTCAAATGTATTTCATCCAGATGTATAACAGGTTCAAACAAAGACAAAAAGGGCATTGAATCTGCAAGTTTTCTGTCCGATTGGAATTCATAAATACAGTAACATCGATGTTAGCTCAAGTCATATCATGAGATGCATGTATAGATATATTGCACATATAGAATAATCTTTACTTAAAATTTTGTACATGAATATATTGAACATGTTCCTTGATTATGTCTTTAAAATACAATTGTATACAGTGGCGGATCCAGGGGGGGGGGGCCGGGCCCCCTCCCTAGAAAAAAAACAGGTAAAAACACCCTTTTTTTTGAAAAAAATAGAAGTTGGGCCCTCCCTGGCGCCCAAGGGGTGGCGGTGGAAAGAAAAAAATAACCCTTTCCCATAGGGGAAAAAAATTTTCGGGTGCCAAAAAAAAAAAATTGTACTCACTACCCCTGGCGTCCTAGGGGGGGGGGGTGGTGGTGGAAAAAAAAATACCCTTCCCGGAGGGGAATTTTTTTTTCGGGTACCAAAAAATTTTTTTTTGCTCACTACCCCCCCTCCCCCCCACCCCCCAATGAGCGAAAAATCGACCGGCACGATTTTCAAACTTTCGCACGAAGTGGGCCCCTTTTTAGGCCCCCTCCCTTGCCGCTGGCTGGATCCGCCCCTGATTGTATATGTGTATTATTGATTTTGCAGAGCCATTTTAGGCAACTTTTTGATGATATGAAATATTTTTATGTTGAAGTAATGCATTTATGAAAATATAAAGTACTTTATACAATGTCAAATTTGTCTCCTGTCCTGTTTTCCTTTTATACTGTATGTCTTTTCAATGTACATGTAGGTTGTAATGTGCATTTTACAATAGCTAGCGAGTTATGAATTGATTTGTTTAACCAGGCGCGGATCCAGGGGGCGAGCGGGCCTTGGCTGCCCCCCTAAAAAACAGAGAGAGAGAGAGAGGAAAAGAAGGGAAAGAGAAGGGGAAAGAAAGAAGAGGAAGAAGAAAAGAAAGGGGGGAGGAGCCGAAAGGGCCTCGCAAAAAAAAAAGAGAGAAGGAAGGAAAGTGAAAGAAAAAAGGAAAGAGATAAGGGGAAGGAAAAAAAGAGGAAGAAAAGAAAAGGAGGGAGATATCAGTTGCGATTTTCCCGCCAACAAGTTGTGGATCGGGGGCAAAGGCCCTTGCCTCTCACACCCCTCCCCCAGCAAACCAAAAAGAGACAGAAGGAAGGGAAGTGAAAGGGGGGAAAAAAGAGGAAGAAAGGTAGGGGAGATCAGTTGCCATTTTTCCCGCCCACTGGCGTACTGATGTGGGGGGAGTTGCCCCCAACAACAACAACAAAAAAAAAAATCAAATTTATTTCTATTTCGATACCAGTGATTTACAAATATTGCTGAAATGACATAATTTTCCGGGATTTGTCCTCACTTTTCAGTAAACTATACTTTTTTATGCATTTGGAAGATAACAAATTCTTAAATTTACAGTCAGGCAAGAAATATGCTCTGAGGCTCTGAGGCGGGCCCCTGGATGCTAATCTGACGGTAATATAATGCCTAAAACTCCCTGAGATTTTGGGGACTCTGTTCCCTGGACCTCACGCCAATTAGTGTCCTGCCAGTGTCACAAATAAGGTATTGAAAAAATGCTCATCTGACCGTAATTAAACGCCTAAAACCCCTGAGCTTCCAGGGGCTCTGCGTCGGACCCCACCTAGGGCCCTGCATGAGGCGGGCCCCTGGATGCTAATCTGACGGTAATACAATGCCTCATACCCCTGAGCTTCTGGGGGTTCCGCCCCCTGGACCCCACGCCAATTAGTGTCCTGCCAGTGTGATGAATAAGGTATCAAAATATGCTCATCTGGCCGGAATTAAATGCCCATACCACCTGAGCTTCCGGGGGCTTTGCCCCTAGAACCCACGCCAATTTACACCATGCTCTACCTGATCGTAAATACTTAGCCTCCCCCCGCCGACTTTGAAAAACGTTCAGTGGGGCCTGCATGTAAGAGTGGGGTGATGCAGATTTTTGTCTGCCTCCCCCCCCCCCAAACGTTTTTGCTCATTACGTACCAATATTAGGCTCGCATGATTTCAATGTTGCCCCCCCCCCCTTAAGAAATCCTGGATCCGCGCCTGCGTTTAACTATTGGCATGGCTCAAATTTTGATAGGGCCAGGGCCAGCATATTTTACCAGAATATCCACTTTCAATTAGTTATGGGAACATTCCAAGGGCAGGGCAACTATGAACTAAACAGAATGAGACAAACAAGAGATAATTCAACTCAATTTAAGCATATTTTTTCATTTTCCTTGAAAGTGTACTGCCAATATATTTCATTACAGGTAATATCTTGGACTTAATGGGTCAGCTTTTCTCATCTCCCCCCCCCCTCTCTCTCTCTCTCTCTCTCTGACCCTATCCACTATATTCTTTTTCACTCTCCTTTCCCCCTTCTGTCTCTCACCCCCACCCCCATCTCTCTGTATTGTTGTCTCTCTTTTCCTCTCTTTCTCTAACTCTCTTGATCTTACTAGTTACTTCTCTCTCTTCCTCATTCTCTCTGTCTACCTGCCTACCTATCTATCTTTTTTTTCCTCTAGATATCTCTTTAATTCTCGCGTCAGCCTTCTTTTTGGGCTTGATAGAAACAAAAACAAAACAAACGAAATGATTATGGTTTATAACAGAGCACTAAACTTACGTGTACTGAAGAGGGCGCTTTACACGGCGACCAGGTAACTCTGCAGAGAATAATTATTACAGTGTACTGTTGTAATAATAATAACGTTTTATTTACCCAGGTTAGCCACTTCAGTTATGAAACTGCTCTTCCAGCGGGCCCTGCATAACATAATATGTTACTATTACCCTTCTCCAATCTAAAATGCTGAGCGCCTAGCTAGAAGGCAGAAGGTCCCATTGTTATAAGTCTTTGGTATGACTCGGCCGGGGATCGAACCCACGACCTCCCGTTCATGAGGCGGGCGCTCTAACCATTGAGCCACCATGCCCGTTGATATGATAGTTGTAGTGAACACTATGTTTTTTTATAACGCATGCGTAAACGTTAATTACCAATTTTTGAATAACAGGGCATTTATTTAAAACGGTTTATTGATAATAAGTCATTCGCAGCCAGGACGGCCGATTTTTTTTCAAGCAGAATAGATCAAACGGATAAATTAATAGAGAATAATACATTCATATCAGAGAAAATGGAACATTTTGAGTATACATAAGTGTAAACAAACGACACAATCCAGACCATCAATAAAGGCTTATTATGATATGATACGACAAAGAAAATTAAATTGAATAATTTACATAAATGTACATTTTATAATTATCATAAACCTAACACAATTGAGAGGTAAATTTTAGATAAAATTAAACAAATATGAATAAACTAAATAAGCAATACAAATCTGTCAAAATACGCATGCTGTATTTTCTTCTCCGTATTTTACACTTGCATTTTAATGATGAATACTATATTCTTTTCAGTCCGTATATATATATATATATATATATATATATATATTGTATTTCTACCTTTCTATATAAAGATCAATATATCTTTCATCTATCTATCAATCTATCTATTTATTTTGTCTGTATATCAATCTATCTATTCATATTTTTTGTTGTTGGTTGATGTGGTTATTTTGTGTACACAATAAAAAGTCAAGTTACAAGACTTGTTTCCATTGGAGCCGTGTAACATTTAAAGTATCTATCTACTTATCAATCAATCATAACATCCATCCATTCATTCAGCAAATCATCAATCGATCTATCTGTCTACCTATCCATCCACCCATCTATATATCTATATCTCTAACCATCCATATATGTATCTATATCTCTATCCATCAATCCATCCACACATGTATTTATATATATCTATCTCTATCCATCCATCCATCCATCCATCTAACTATCGATCCATCCATCCACATTATGTATCTATATCTCTATATCATCCATCTATCTATCAATCTATCCATCCATCAATCCATCCATCCAACTAGTATGTATCTATATCTCTATCATCCATCCATATATCTATCTATCTATCCATCCATTTTTATATCTATATATCTATCCATCCATCTATATATCTATATCTCTATCCAATGCATCCATGTATCTATATCTACCTCTATCCATCCATCTATCTATCTATCCATCCATCCATCTAGTATGTATCTATATCTCTATCATCCATCCATATATCTATCTATCTATCCATCCATCTTTATATCTATATATCTATATATCCATCCATCTATATATCTATATCTCTATCTATCTATGTATATATATCTACCTCTATCCATCCATCTATCTATCTATCCATCCATCGATCCAGTATGTATCTTTATCTCTATCATCCATCCATTTATTTATCTATATGTCTCTATCCATCCATATAATGTATCCATATCAATTATCTATCCATTTATGTATCTATATCTCTATCCACCTCTGAAATGGACCCTAATGGCGTATCCCACCTTTTCTGAAATGGACCCTTTTAAAGAAAACGTCGAAACCTGTGAACCTGAAAAGATATACCCTTTTTTCGTTTTTTACGCGATCAGTGCTTGAAAAACACCCCCTTTTTTTAAAGGGATAATTGAGTTTTGTTACAGAGGGCGCTACACAAAATCATTTTGTTGGGAGATAATGAAGATAAAGAAAATAATCATTTTTAATTCTGCAAACATCTACTGAATAATATTTTTTATAAGTTTCAGGTAATTTCGTTATACAAATATCAATTTTTTCTCACTGTTTCCATAGCAACAGCAACTTTTAAAACCTTACTAACACATGCAATAACTTGCGGTTGTAATCAAGTGAAAAATGTCAATACAAAATATAGACATGTTTTCAATGTGTTTTAAATGTCTAAATTACAAATATACGACTTTTTCTAAAATTCTAATGTTCTTGATCCGTTACCATGGTAATAGCCCTAGTTGTCACGCCCACCACCAACTTTAGGGCAAACAAGCACATTTTGATAGTTGAAGGTCGTAGCAGAAATACTTAATTTAAAATTGTGTCTAAGGGGGTAGGCCCCTTTTCATTTATTGGCCCATGAACTAATGTTACTAATACCTGTGAGAATTGCCTTATACGGCACATGTCCACTGTAGATTTACGTGTACAGAGCGTTTTCCACTCAAAATGCGCATCCTGTAAAAACGCATCAACTCATTTGGGATAGCATGAAATGAATTATCCATAACATTATATCCGATCATTTCTTTTCTGTGTGTGGCACGACAACATCTATTGTATGTTTAATCAAGAACAAGTGTTTCAATGCACAGCTTTATGGAGGTTTAAACACTTTGAAATATGATTAGTTTTAATAACCCCATATTCTGAGCAAATCACACTTTTATGTTTCTTTACGCCATACATTATGTGTGTAATATTCAACTTTCAAATGTATATCAAACAGGTTTGTTACTTGAAACTCATAATGAAAAAAATATTAATTGAAAGGTCTTTCTCAGATACTACATATTCCGTCAAAAAATGAAATATCATGATTTTGGACATTCTTTCAAATTTTGAGGAAAAAATGCGCGCGGTTTCCACCCCTATGTTATTCTTTAGTATTTTCGCAAAAGTTTTAGCTCGGATGCCATGCATTACCCTAAAATGCAGTAAAAAGTTTTTTTTTAATGTGTCTTGGCTGGTTTACTATTGGGTTTCCGCACAATTATAGCACGTGTTGGCTATGACGTCATTTTTTAGAACGCTTTTCGTCCCCTTTCCGTTCTTTTTTTTGCCTTGAAATTTTGCAGGCATATTTTGCGTGGCCAAACGCAGGGCATCTCGAATCCGGATTTTGAAAATCTGTCAAACGGGGGATTTTAGACGCCATTTTATACCCTGCATGATTATATTAGTATGGCCATTTGTGTCACAGCACGTGTCGTGACGTGTTCTTCTTTCACCCAAATCTATTTGTAATATAATGCAATTCTAGTGATTTTGTTCTATTTCTACACCAACCTATTCCAAATTCGTAGCGTCATCGGCTTAGCAGTACAACATCGGCCTATAAATTAGGGTATAGATATGTAACATAGCTTGAATGTCATTGGTATCTTATTTTAGAGCATGCCAGAGCCTAAATAAATGTCATAAAAATAAAGTACACATATCTGTTATATATTTTGCACCGGGGACGGAGGAATCTAATGTGATCATTTGAAGTGTCAACAACAGAAGTACTAAAATACGGACCCGTGTGTTTTTCACCAGATACATGATATATAATTATGCCTCGATATACTCTGTCTAGTTTTGATATTCTTTTGCTATTAAATGTAGAACGTTGCAGAAAATAACCGTTTCTGTAAAATTCAGGTTTTCTCAATCTATTCAACATCGGCTTAACGGTCAAAAAGCCCTCTTAGGTTCAAGTATAAAAAAACCATGGCTAAATGCATTAAGTAGTTCGGTATGTACGTTTTAGGGTTTTCCCTTATTTCCTAAATTACATTATGATACATATATATATATATATATATATATATATATATAATATGTGAATTTTAAGCATGGCGGACCTGAATATCAGGGAAAGTGTCGTGAACAGAAGCCAAAATATTGTTTCCATTTTTCACTTCAGTTATATTATGTCTGCCTGAGATTTCTCGTATATTTTAGCGACAAATGTTTGTATCAAAGCGGAACGGAGTAATACCCAAATTTGGACATGCTTACACTGCAAATAGTTTTCCATTGTAATTTTACTCTAAAAGAATCTATTCGACAGACATGTTTTTGAGCTTCTAAGCACAAACGTTCCTCGGGTTACTATCGGTGATCGTAAAACCTCCCAGGGTGAACATCATTCAAATGATTTCAATCAAGGTACGTCTCCTTTCAACTTTCTTTCAAATGTGTTTTTCTTTCTTCTTTCACCCTTGTTACACCGCAAATGCCTTCAAAGTGCATGGTACTGCTGCTCTTATTTTTATTTATGACATTTCGAGTGCCCTTTTAGGACCTAAAATTGCTATGAAGGTAACTTTAGCCCCACAAATGTGTGAAATTTAGATTAAATCCGATCATACCAATTCAGCTCCACTTTGAAAAATATACGGTGACCGTTAATTTAATAATTTAATAATAAAAAAAATACGCGGGGGGGGGGGCTGGTTGTGCGTATTTTAACCGACACGAAAAAGCCAACAAAAAGCCAGCATTGTTTGCATAGTGTGTTTAGAAAGGGAAAACATAACAAATTTCCCGTATAAACTTCACACGCACCCACCCACACATTCTCCTTTTTGATGAATGATGATGAGATAGAGAGTGAAAAAAAGAGAAAATTTACTTTTAAAAGAGAAAACAGGAACTTTGTCGAACCCGAGTGTGTGATTTTAGAAGGGGAGAACAAACCTGTGTCGTAAACTTGACACAATTGCTGTTCTCTCTCTTTTAAAAGCTTACTTTCTTCTCTTTTTACTTAAAAAAAAGCTATGTAATTTCCCGCATTTCAAAGATTAAGAATACAAACTCACACACACATGCACACACACACAAACTCACACACACATACACACACACATATATATATATATATATATATATATACATATATGCACACATATTATAAATGTAGGCCTATATATTTATTTGTTTGTCTATGCGATCAACGAGCTATTACAACTGTTACTCTGTTTCTTCAGTGGTTTAGAAAATATTCCAATACGCGCTGGATCAGCACCCTCAAAATGTTTATATGATATTTATGCTCGATATACTTTGTCGTTTCTGTAAAATTCAGGTTTTCTCAATCTATTCAACATCGGCTTAACGGTTAAAAGCCCTCTTAGGTTCAAGTATAGCATACCATAGCTAAATGCATTAATGTAGTTCGGTATGTACGTTTTAGGGTTTTCTCTTATTTCCTGAATTACATTATGATACATATATATATATATATATATATATAATATGTGAATTTTAAGGATGGTGGACCTGAATATCAGGGAAAGTGTCATGAACAGAAGCCAAAATATTGTTTCCATTTTTCACTTCAGTTATATTATGTCTGCCTGAGTTTTCTCGTATATTTTAGCGACAAATTTTTGTATCAAAGCGGAACGGAGTAATACCCAAATTTGGACATGCTTACACTGCAAATAGTTTTCCATTGTAATTTTACTCTAAAAGAATCTATTCGACAGACATGTTTTTGAGCTTCTAAGCACAAACGTTCCTCGGGTTACTATCGGTGATCGTAAAACCTCCCAGGGCGAACATCATTTTAAAAGATTTCAATCAAGGTACGTCTCCTTTCAAAAAGTTTCTTTCAAATGTGCAGAGGCGGCCCTCCGAGGGGGGGGGGGCCGGGGGCACAGTGCCCCACTTTTTCAAGCACCCGAAAAGTGCCCCTTTTTACATAGAAAAAGTGCCCCTTTAACTTTGTAAGAAGTGCCCCTTTTTACATAGGAATAGTGCCCCTTTTACTTAGACAAGTGCCCCTATTAATTTGTTAAATTGCCCCTTCCTCTTTTCACCTCTGATAAGTGCCTCTTTTATTTTCAGGTACGAGAAGTGCCCCTTTTTACTTTTGATAAGTGCCCCCTTCACCTCTGATAATTGCCCTATTCAAATCTGAGAGGTGCCTCTTTTACTGTGACAAGTGCCCCTTTTCCTTATCAATCATTGTATATATATATATATATAGGCGTGAAGAAAATGGTCTAGGAACGTGAGTCGTAGCTGTACTTTACAATTTTATTACGAGCTTTCGGCTTGTGAGGCCTTCTTCAGGTTCTAAAGTGCAAACACATACAGAAACAAATACATTGTTTGAACAGATATACATGGCATAAAAAACTTAATATCACTCAATCATAGTCAAGCATCATGAACATAGCAAAAATTTGTACGAGAAATACTTCGGAATAAACTTTAAAATGATTATGCAATTTCAAAGTGTTTTACCTTGCTTGTGTGTTAATTGGGCTGTCGGTGCTGTGTTTGTGTTTATTCAGTTGAAATTGCAGAACGAAGTAATATCCAAATTTGGACATGCTTACACTGCAAATAGTTTTCAATTGTAATTTTACTCTAAAGAATCTATTCGACAAAGATGTTTTTGAGCTTTTAAGCACACACGCTCCTGGTGTTACTATCAGTGATCATAAAATGATTTATTTTTAAAATGTAAAACCTCCAAGGGTGAACATCATTTTAAATGATTTCAATCAAGGTACGTCTCCTTTCAGAAAATTTCTTTCAAATGTGTTTTTCTTTCCTCTTTTACCCTTGTTACAAGCCCAGCCGTATGAAATATATTCATCTACGACATTGTGACATGATATAAAGAGTGTGCCAGTCAATGTATCATGGTATTAATAATGGGGACGGACTTATATTTGTGTCCTTTCCAGGCAAAGACACTCTTTTCTATAAAAAAAAAACAATTAAAAAACCCTTCCCTTACTACCCGACCCCAAACAAAACACCACCGCACACATGCAAAAGAACACACACACACACACACTCCACAGCAATGCGTTCCCCTTCACGCACAACCACCATGGCCGTGGACAAAAATGACAAAGAAGATCCAAAATAAGGCTAGGCCTTCATTACGCTTCGATATTTTTTCCAGCTTCATTTGAATTTCATGAATGTTTTCTCTAACACTGTGGGGCAATATCATATTATATTGAAGTCCCCCCATCGTCATCTAAAGTAGTTTCTTTAGGGACTTTTAGATTTGCACGTCGACATAGTGGACTGCAACGTGTGACGTCCTATAAGGCACTGTGATGTCCTTTTAAGGCACTGCCGGGCACGGCCCAGTGCCTTAACACCAGGGGCGTAGACAACGGGGGGGATGAGGGGGATGCATCCCCCCCACCTTGTGAGGTGGGGGGGATGGCATGTACAATCATCCCCCCAGGTTTTGGGGAATGATATTTGCTTACTTAATAAGTCATAATGATGATAATAATAGTAATAATAATAATAATGATAACAATTATAATATTAATAATAATAATTATGATGATGATAATAATAATCCTCATCATTATTGTTATCGTTAGTTTCTCAAGTTGGTTTTTATTGAAATACATGTGTGGTCTGGCCCACTCGTGTTATAGGCATTATACATTGTGTGCAAAATGCATCAGCGCAATCTAAAACAGAATAGAAAATGAATGTGATACAACAGTATACATAATAATTCGTGACAGAGAGTACCATACTACTATCTTTATAACAAGTATTATTCAAACAAATATATATAATTATGTATAATCATGAATTGTTCAACTTCACGCTCCCACTATATGACTATTGTTACACTAATACTGATATCAGGACTGACTGGTATACATTAGTTTGTTGTTAAGCTTGCAGCAGCTACATCTTTTCTGTATTGTTAACTATTTATTTATTTTTGTTTTATTTAAGATGCACTTTGTTTTGTATTCATTTAAAGTATGTTGATTGATGCATGAAGACATAAGTTTGAAATGTTTAAAGAAGTTTGTTTCATGTAAAGCGCAGTGTGAATTTACCCTGTCTTGAAATGCGAGATAAAAGGAACCTATTAGTATTAGCATTATTATTTGTATTAGTATTATTTTTATTTGTATTATTATTATTATTATTATTATTATTATTATTATTATTATTATTATTATTATTATTATTACTATTACTATTATAAGACTGAGATCAAATGGAAGTAAATAATGCCCTAATTTGACACGATGCAATGCCGTTATGGTTCCGATTCTTCACAAACTTACAAAGCAGTATTGTTACTCCATGGATCATAGTGATACTGTTTATGTTTTTTGTATCTGTATGTTAATGAGCCGCCAGCCAATATCCATCTATGGATACTATGCCTGTTTCTTTGAGGTAAAAAAGCATAGTATGTACGTATTCATTATGCTTTATAATGAACAGACATATTGTTCAAAGTTTAATCGTTATTTGTTTGTTGTTTATGTGTTCTATTCACAAATGGCCACAGAGGCTGTTTTCATTCATAACCACATACCCCTATCAAGACAACAAAGACTATACCTGCGTGTACACAGTTGACATTGGTTTTTTTCTGAAGAGGTGTAACAGCAAAATTCACAGAGATAAATAAATACGTAGTGTGGTTCAATATGCAATACTATGTGTCAGTCCATTCTGTATTCGTATGCCACGGTGTGTAGATCTTGTCGATGTATGTCTGTCCATTCAAGGCGTAGTATGTGTGTGTGTGTGTGTGTGTGTGTGTGTGTGTGTGTGTGTGTGCACGCTTGTGTGTGTTATTTTACCTCATTAAGTATGCATCAGATTTCACGATTTCAAGTTCAAAATTGCAAAAGCTCCCTACCGTGGGAGGGGACACCCTCCACACCCTCCCGCTCGGTCGCTTCGCTCCCTCGCTCGAGCGCTTCGCGCCCTCACTAGCGTTGGCAGCCCAGTCATCCCCCCCAGGTGTACGAACCTGTCTACGCCACTGCTTAACACAATGTCAGTGTTCTAGCTCCATGGTTAGCTCTAGTTATATATTTTTTCCTCTGGTTTCGTTTTTGGACCACATGGTCCAACCATGGAGCTAGAAGTGTTCTAGCTCCATGGTCCAACTGACTCACACCAGGTACCTGCTCAATGGCGCGTGAAATAGACGGTGAAATAATGTGAAATACAGACTCACGCAGCCTATGCCTTTCATTTCATACGGGTTATCCGTCACTTCTGCATGAAAATCTGATGAAAAGAAGCACATTTTTGAAAAGGGAATCTGCATTAGATTGATTTCTAGATCATTTTCTTCGACACACTGCATGTTTTGGCATCTGTCAAACCGGATTCATAACCCAGAGACAAACTCTCCTCTTATCTTGCGAAAGAGACATTGTAAACGCTTTTATAACACAGTCTAGAAGAGACCTCTCATGTCACTTGTTGCCAGTTACTTTTATTTGAACTGTGTAAGATTATGTGTGAATCCTTTTAGCTCGGCTATAATTGGATAAATATTTCGGAGGAGAGGACTCGACGCCTCATTCCCCGATTCATTTCGCATTTAGCAGGATCTAGGCAAACAGTGAGTATACTATATCGTTTTTGACTCGTTACCTCTAAATTTTGTTGATCCAATCACTAGTCACTACATAAGCTCATCGAAATAGAGTTACATACAATCCATGTATATATTGCATTTCATTTTACAATTGATTGTAATTGGTTGATTCCACTATTCGCAGAAATTAGCAGAGAGAGATAGAAGTCACCATTAACGACGAATAATTCTTCTTCTTATTATTATTTGTTCATCGTCTTTACAATTCTATTTGAATGAAGAAAAAAAATGTTAGGCTTCCTGGGAGAAGTTTCAATTGTTTTATGTGACGAATATGATGAATATTATTATTATTACAATCATTATTATTTTCATATCGTTATTATCATCGGCATCATCAGCATAATCATCAATGGCAGTAGCGTAGTAGTACATGTAGTAGTAAGCCTAGTAGTAGTGATATCATTCTGATCCTTATTATCCTGATTATCTTTTGCAATACGTCACGTGCCCAGGAAGTGCTAAACTACATCCAATTTATCTACCAAAACTCTCAATTTGTTGCTGAAATATTATCAAGAGAAAAGAAGAAACATTAGAATATATATTTTAAAATAAAATAAAATATACAGAAGAAATAAGTAGAGAATACAATCATGACAATAAAAAATTTGTCATTAATTATTGTCTTTAAGTTGATCATTATTTGCATCTGGCTCGAGTTTTGATTGGTTATTTGGACTGGAGGATTTACATGGAAAATTATCGCATTATGTCTTATTCATTCTAGATTTAATGTTTTCTGACTGTTTTCAAGACAATATCATTGTTTCGGACAGAGTTCTATTTAGCTTTGATCTCATGGTAAATTTAAGGGAAAAGCAATCCTCGCCATTGCAGCTCGTTAAAGGGATTGGGTATCTTTTTCTCAGATTCCAAACAAAATGAGTGGAATTCGAAATTTCACAAAACCGTTTTCCCAACGGTTTTTATAACACTACAGTCTATTGGGGAAAATGAGTATGGTAATTAAACCGGTCACTCAAAGATTTTTACTTTTTTGAGGCACTTCATGATCATTTTGAAGCGCAATATTTCTAGGGCTTCAATATTACACCATATCACAGACGCTGATAACACATAGGGCCATGGATCTCAGATTTGGCATTGTTAAACAATGCCTTTAAGACTACTATGACGTGCAGTAGCAAATTAATATTTTAGGACTCATGTCAATTCCGTTTAACAGTTGAATTACACTCGGTTGATTCCACTGTTCGCATTAAAGGGACAGGTGAGTTCTTGTTTAAGACCGCAAATGCCTTCAAAGTGCATGGTTATTGCTCTTATTCTTATTTATGATATTTCTAATGCCCTTTTAGGACCTAAAATTGTTATGAAGGTAATTTTAGACCCCAAAATGTGTGAAATTTAGATTTAATCCGATCATACCAATTTAGCTCCACTTTCAAAAAAATACGGTGATACGTTACGTTCATTTCGAATCATAACAATAATAATAATAATAACAATACACAGGCCGGCTGGTTGTGCGTATTATAACCGACACGAAAAGGCCAACAAAGAGCAAACATTGGCATTGGCTGGAGTAAAACGTATACAGCGCTTTCTCGTTTTTTCAACGGCCCCACAAATATTAGAAATGGTTATATTCATGGATATTTCAGCCGTCTCTGAACCGATTTTGATCTAACAAAGATGATTTTGCCTTTTCATTTGTATGCTCTTTCAAATTTGACACTCAGTTTTTCATTATCTCACCAAAAAAAATAATAATTAAGGCATCGAATTGGTTTTGAACCCGGGACCTGCCGGTTACCAGACCACTGCTTTACCGACTAACCTATCACGCATCTTATAAGCATATAAGGGTACCTAGAAGGGGTTCTTTGAAGATTTCATGGATCTTTTATATTAATCTTCCGGCTTCGATTACTGTTAATTGTCAGCAACAATTTTTCATTTATGATGTTTATACATAAAAAAAATGAAATAAATTACAGGTTTCTTTATAGCTTATCATGCGCATAATATGGTTTAAACTTTAAACTAAATAATGTCAGGTTCTAATAAAAACACCTTTAAATTAGGGGTTTGTTTCCTAATTTCTGTATAATTGCTCATGACTGAGGAAGTGTTAGTTCCAATGTAACTATTTACAAGTGTATGATGATTGGGCACGTGTCACTCTTTGCGATGTAGGTAGTCGTGGTGTTAAGTTCTCATAAATTGCAAAAAATTCTTAACTTAATGAAATTGTTAATATTCTGAAACAGTGCCCCCCCCCCACTTTTTCTAGTAGGCCTACCCCTAAAGCGCCCGATTTACTTATTTATATAAGATAAGTGCTCCCTTTTGCTTCAGATAAGTGCCAGTTTAAATTTCTAATACGTGCCCGTTCAACCTTTTTATAAGTGCCCCTTACCACCTCTGAAAGTGCCCCCTTCACCAATGATAATTTTCCATATTCAAATCTGACAGGTGCCCTTTTACTTTTACAAGTGCCCTTTCGCTCTGTGATAAGTGCCCCTTTCATCTGTGATGAGAGCCCCTTTTCACCTCTGACAAGTGTCCCCTTTTATATTGACGCGTGCCCCCTTTTTCTTTGTAAAAAAGTGTCTTTATTCTTTCTGATTAATACCCCTTCTCACATCTCTGATAAATGCCTCATTAAAATCTGATAGGTGCCCCTTTCCTTCGACAAGTGCCCGTTTCCTTTGTAATAAGTATCCCTTTCCATTCTCACAAGTGCCCTTATTCATCTTAGGTAAGTGCCCCTTTTCAGGTACAAGAAGTGCCCCTTAAAACATCTGATAAATGCCCCTTCACCTCTTATAATTGCCTCCTTTCAAATCTGAGAGGTGCCCCTTATATTTTGACAAGTGTCTCTTTTCCTTTGTATGCCCCCTTTTCATTTCCAGTGAGTGCCCCTATTCAAATTTAAGAGGTGCACTCCTAAACTTTGAAACAAGGGCCCCCTTTCATCTCTGATAAGTGCCCCTTTTCGTTCTCATTAGTGCCTTTTTTCATCTCTGGTGAGTGTCCCTTATCAGGTACGAGAAGTGCCCAATTTTCATCTCAGATAATTCCCCTTTTTATTTTGAAACGTGCTCCTTTTCTTTTCTAATAATTATTGTCCTTTTCCCTTTGAATAAATTAATGCCCCCTTTTCATTTCACCATAAAATGTACTCCCAATTTAAAGCGACTAAGAGCAGCATTTCATTTAATTTCACCCGAAGCAGGCTAGCTTCCTCGCTCGCATTTATAGATGATATACTTATGTTACTTATCAAAGGTCTATCCAGTCTTCCGTTATGAGAATGTGCTTATAACCCCATCAAGATTGTTTTTTCCTCTTTATAAAGATGTAATTTTTCGCACTGAGACCTTACAAATCTTAACATTTTTCCTCGCTCGCAAAAGAAAATTCAGACCATCATACCCAACTGAAAAGTATGATGCTTAAGCAATATATTGTATAATTTATACAGAGAAACAAATATTGATATCATCCCTGATAATGTAATCACAATGTAGGGGTATATACCAATGTCAAAAAAATTGTATATTTCCGCTTTTAGATTTTCCTTTGTAGGTGCCCTTTTTCCAGAAAGTGCCCGTTTTTGTTGTTGCCCCCCCCCCCACACTTTTAGAAGTCGCTCGGCCGCCCCTCCCTATACGATATCAAGGAATCACGTTCAAGCTGATTGTTTCATCAAAATATTCAATCCGGTATGATAACAGAACTCACAATATGATCGTCAGGATAATCAGAATGAGCTTGAGAGCAAGCACGAGCTTGGAACCGAAGTGATTACACCTTTAATATAAAGACTCATTGACATAACATCAATTCTAATCGGAATGTTTCCCTTCTCTTTTATATTTCTAAAGATGAGAACCATAATTATGCGGAAAATCACTTATAAGCCCGTCTGATCAAATTTGAACTTTCAACTATCATCGTCGTGCTCAGAGGTGCATGCTTAAAGCTTGATTGGTATGTATTCGTAATAATAACATAATTATTTTCGAAAAAAGATAAACATATATATATATATATATATATATAACAATATCGTACAATGTAGGAGTATTAAATGTCAGGGCTCACAAGGCATCAAGCTTCGCTTATCTTGGAGCCCTGGCCAGTTCTGTTTAAAGTAAGTTCATATTTTTTTCATGTATGTTTTAGTGTATATAGGCCTACTGATTTTATTATGTTTTCCGAACTGAAAATCAAATTAAATATTACGACGAAGTATCAATCGAAGCAGTTTAAATTTGTTATTCCATTCAACAAAGCAAACAATCTTAACTTCCAATACTTTATTCACTTCTTGCATTCATCTTAATTCAGTTTGATATATTTAAATTAGTTTAGAGTATTAAAATAATGTTTCCCTTATGAGACCATTTTCTCTGTGATAGCCTACTACGTTATTGTCATCATTTTCGACAATTTTTACGGACCTATATCAAATCGCAAATTATTTTATCATGCTTTTTATCTCTACATCTTGTGAGTTTTTTTTCTGTAAGGTAGTATAATCATGGTAGGTCCATGGTATGATGCATTTCAATGAACATTTACTATATTTGCAATCGTATACTCTTGTGTATATATAGGAAACAGTTATCAGCATTGAAGCGCATGGCGACTTTTACGAGTATTATGCGCCTCAAATAATATAATTATTAGTGTGAGTGATATGCGAATATATCATCTCGTTTTTGTTTTACTTGTTGGCATAATTTCTAATGAATTTTCTTTTCAAATATCTAACAGAAAGTAATGTCGGTAATTTTCATTTTCAGATTTCAAACCTATGCTGTTTTCATAGTCCACGCAGCCGATATGGAAAGCTAGAGAAATGACGGTTCATCTATTTTAAAGGGAAGTGTGGTTGAGTACCTACTGCAAAGCAGGATTCTTCATAATTATTATAAAGGAAAACTTTCGGTAACTGAGTGAATAAACCGTCGTCTACACTGCTTGGACTTTTATAGAAAAATTTACATAAGGATTTTTTAATCTTCATTTGCAATTGGGCAGAAAATTGTACCAGGTGTTGTTTCCTGCGCAAAGTTGAAGCAGATCAATCGCGACCTTCATCAACACTTAACATGGTCGGGGGACGAGATCAATTGCAAATGTAATCCATTTGTGAAGCAAAATAAATATCCTGGTTTGATCAAAACATTCAAGGCCAAAAATATCGATCGTGAACAGTTGGGCAGTTTCACTGTGGAACTTAATCTTTTGTGTCAAGTCCTAAACAATAATATCTTTCTTTACATATCAAGAATGTGATAGGGCCGGAACACACCATGTAGGCTGTTTGAAAACCCAGAAGAGAAAGACAGTAGTCAAATAAACTTGCAATCGGAGGATCGGAGCAGGGAAATTCAGATATACATTCTCCCCACACAAACCCATTATCTATTTCTTGATACGCCATTGAAGTACACATGTCAGCTATTCCCAAGTAACAGACAGCTAATAGGTTTGACATGTTTTAGATGTTGTATTGTGAATCCATTAGAGCTATAAGAAATCTCGGACCATAAAGCGGATCTTCGAACGTTTGAGAAACAATGAAGAGGCATATAACAATTATTATACATGCATAACAGTGAAAGTGCTCGCGCATCCTTTTTTCCCCCTACCCGTTTCAAGTGCTTCGATCGAACATTAAAAAAGATAAGCGAACCGCAACTATTATATCAGTAGTGAAAAGAATCTTTTGGTATACATTTTCCCGATCCAAATGATGAGATTATTAACTGACAATGTCATATGGCGTTTAGTATCAGCAGTGAAAAAGAATGAGATCAATTTACACGTTGAGGTGGCTTGATTTAAAACATATTCGAACCTTTTTTCAACAATTAAGTGGTAATCATACAATAATTACATAGCAGTGAAACTTTCTAGAATCCATATTAAAAAAAAAATCTGCCCGGGCATGATTAAGAATCTGTGTGGTATTTCAATTTTTCTCATCCATTCTTTAAAAAGACAGAGTTGTAAGTATGTTTTACTCTCAAATGTACAAGTCTCCAGGAGTTTCTCTTTTGGTGGGCCTTTTCATAATTTTGCTCACTTTAATCACTTTCACAAGAGGTGATACTACCATATTAAACATCATGGAAGGGGAATCGACTAAACTTAATTTTAGTTATCCTTGTGACAGCGCACGCGTCACTTTACGATGTGGAATGAGGGCTCCATTTTATGATTCAGCTAATCCAGAGTCATTGTCTTTGCCCGAGAATCAAGAACTTGCGTTTCAAAATGAAACAGAGAGCAACAACTATCTTCTCCAACTTAAAATCAACCCTGTCCTAAGGTCTGATGAAGGCGGATATATTCTCACTGCATATGCTGGTGATGGAAATATTCTAGAGGACCCAAGGATTGGCTTGAGAGTTGATTATCCACCGGGTAAGGCGTCTTGCGAGTGGGGAGAGTCGAATGTTGGCGATGACTTTGGCTCCATGCGGTGCAAGGCTCCTGCGGGGAGTATGTCGGGGCAAATTGCTTGCTATCAAAATGGAATTCGGCTGCCCCCAGTGACTACACCTACAGAGGTTGGGGATATTCTACAACAGACTATCTGGGTCAGGTATTCTCAAAATGCATTCTGCTGTGCTTCTCTTCAAAATCAACTAATCGACAGATGTGCATGTGATGACTTTGTATGGGATCCCTTACAAAATGGAAACATCATCACGGATCCTTGCACCGGGCCTCGGCAAGATTCAACACCACCCCAAAGCCCTAAAGAAGATAACATTTATTCCCCTACTATTGCTTCATCATCCCCAGTAAAAGAAACTATTTCGGAAATACCTGTTAAGAACAATGTATACACATCACTGCATTGGGGCATTTTAGTAGCATTTGTGCTCTTGGTGTTGCTAATCGTTGTCCTCTCCGTAGTTCTTACGGCATCGTTTCAAAAGATTCGTAAAATCACGGAACAAAGAAATATTAAAGATAAACAAATAAGGGATTACACGAGCGTACCAATTGTAGAAGTGAAACTTTAGGTAGGCGTACAGGATTATTTTAGGGGTGCAAACAGCCCAAGCCCCTCCTTATTATTTAAATTATTTTTTATCATTATTAAAAGTAACCTAGCTCCAGCAGGCCCTACCACCGACCGCATTTTCCTTGAATGTTTTAAAATGTCAGAAAAGAAAAACTTAAATTCGTTATTAATGACCAGTTATGTCTTAACACGCTTTTTGATCGGAGTGGAGTTCTCCATGTCTTTTGTATTGTTTACGTTATGCAGGCCCTAGTATAACAGTATTTTAACTACTGACAGGGCTACCCTGTTGCAAGAAATAATACTAAATAAATAAAAAGATAAGTAAGTAAATGGATAGATGCGCTGGAGATGAATCAATGTAGCTGCACACAAAAATACGTCCTTCACATACTTCCTATCTGTGTAGTGTGAGATAAAGAAATGTGACGTATACTATATGCTTTCATAGAAGAAAAAACCCAGTTTACTGCATCATAAATGTATATGTGAACAAGCCTCGAGTTTTCACTATAAGGAGGCCATTATTATGTCATTACAGATCCCTCTAATTCCCGTTTTGTGGATATATTTTAATTCCAGACATTCTGAGCTTTCCACTGATTATAACACTTGTAGTTTACTTGAATAGAACCCACTAAAACATCATGTGATGCTAACCGCAATGAATATTGAATTAGAAAAATCATCTATTTTCTATGTTTGCTTCATTGTTCAAAATGCAACCTATTGATGGTTTTGAGCATAGAAATCACAAGAACCTTTTCGGTATGTCTTAGTTGTGCAATTTGTCATTCATATAGTATACTGTTTGTATACTGAATATGTACATGTATCTTAATAAGTTCGTGTACTCTCTTAGTTTATATATATTTGTTTAAATCCCTGTGTTAATTTTATTTCTGCTTTACCCTTTTCCTGCTCCTTTTCTTTTTGGTAAGCTACATGTATTTTCTTGTTTTTCTTTTCTTTTTATCAGATGTAATTCATCTACATGTATAACAAGTTCAAACAAAAAACCAACCTCAAAAGCTAGCGATCTATTATAAGCTTCCTGTCCGAAGAGATTTTTAGGATATCGCAAACTGGTGTTAAGAAATACAGTAACATCACTGTTTAATAGCTCATGTCGTTTCACATGAAACATGTATCTATATATACATGTATATAGCACATGTAGAATAACCATTACTTAACATTTTGTACACGTATATATTGAACATGTTCATTGATTATGTCTTTACAATACAATTGTATATGTGTATTGATCATTATGCAGAGCCATTTTAGGCAATCTTTTGAAGATATGACATATTTTTATGTTGAAGCAATGCATTTATGAAAATATAAAGTATTTTAGACAATGTCAAAGTTGTCTCCTGTCCTGTTTTCGTTTTATACTGTATATTTTTAAATGTACATGTAGGTTGTAGGTTGCAATTTCGGTATCCCGTGTGTTAAGCTATATCAGATTATAACAAATGTACGTTTTCAATCATTTTTTCTTTCTTTTAAATACGTGGTTATCATCTATTCTTTATTTTATTATAATTTTTGTATGTATTTTCTATTTAAATTGAAAATTCCATTCACATATTTCTTTTAAATGATCATGGATAATTCTTGAATGATCAGTTATTTCATGAGGATACCAATTAATTTGTATCATACCAGTTTATATGCTTGTGGGTTTATCTTTTTTGTTTTTGCTGCTGTTATTTGTTTTATTCTTACCAAACAGGGCCTCATGGAAGACCACTAAATTGGTGATATTTGCCACCCTGTATAAATATCAGAAATAAATAAATAAATGAATAAATAAATGTGCATTCTACAATAGCTAGTGAGTTACGATTTTTTGTTTTAACTATCGGCATGGCACAAATTATGATAGGGCTAAGGCCAACACATTTTACAGTATGTCTTAGTTGTGCAATTTTTCATTCATATAGTATACTGTTTGTATACTGAACATATATATGTTTCTCAGTAAGTTCGTGTACTCTCTTAGTTAATATATATTTAACATGTTTAATTTCCCCATGTTACTTTTGTTTCTTCATGTATAACAAGTTCAAACAAAGAACAAACCAAAAAAGCATTGAATGTTTATTAATTTTATTTTTGTCGGATGTATCTCATCCACATGTATAACAGGTGCAAACAAAGAACCAACCAAAAAAGCATGCTATCTATAAGTTTCCTGTCAGAAGAGATTTGTTAGGATATATTGCAAACTGGTGTTAAGAAATACAGTAACATCACTGTTAGCTCATGTCATTTCACATGATACATGTATTTATAAATATATTGCACATATAGAATAATCATTACTTAAAATTGTGTACACGTATTTATAAAACATGTTAATTGATAATGTCTTTAAATACGATTGTATATGTGTGTTGTTCATTATGCAGAGCCATTTTAGGCAAATTTTTGAAGATATGAAATATTTTGTTGTTGAAGTAATGCATTTATGAAATTTCTCTCTCTCTCTCCCCCTCTCTCTCTCTCTCCCCCCTCTCTCTCTCTCTCTCTCTCTCTTTCCCTCAATTCACCTATCTATATATCATATATAAGCTATCTATCTATCTATATGTAACTTGTTTGCAAAGACCAAATGAAAAAATATTGTATCTTATATCTTGTATCTTGTGTATCAATCAGAAATCAGAAACGATTGTTTACGTCTGGGGACCGACCTTTAACGTCACCATCCGATAGACGTGACTCGGGTTCGAACCTGGGCACGACCAGAGTCAGTTGTAGGCGAATTAAGACAAAGAGGTGACCGTGCCACGGACATTAGAGCTAGACCAACTTATAATCTCCCCCCCCCCAAAAAAAAAAAGGATTATAGGATTGTTCTTCAGTAAACATGTACCCCCTCCCTTTTCAAACATCATGAGCCGACCCTTTTGTTGATAACTTCTAATTAATTTACATTTTTAAGATTTGAACATTAGCATGATCTTCCTCAGTAATATGACTGGATAGCAGAATATTACTCTCGATATCATCAGAGTGAATCTTATAAAAAGAGAACGATCATATTTAAGTTGTGACATTCTTTTTTCCCGTTTGAAACAAAAATGTATAATACATTTCCTTTTGGATTTGCGTGATTATTTGTACCTAAAGTATATTTTCACTTTGTCTTGTTTTAAATTGAGTGGCAGTGTACGAAATGTAAAACAATATTTATATTGCCTGGGAAGTATTCACAATATACCTCTTTTTTGTTGTATGATATATATGCTAAACGACGGAAATGTTTTTCTTTTATTTACGCAACATTTAATTGATAACTTTCTTCTCCAAGACATAAGGCTGAAGTAAATGTATATGACGTATAAAGAATACTTTATGATCGTGTAAATAAATCTTGAAAAAAATCTTGAAAATAAATATGTATCTATTTCTACCAACCTATTTGTCTATCTATCTAATTATATGTCTATCTTTCTTTCTATATATCTCTTTCTCGCGTCCGCCTTGTTTATTGTTAGAAACAAATTTAAACAAAATGATTTGGGTTTATAACAGAGCACTAAACTTACGTTTACTTAAGAGGGCGCTCTACACGGCGACCAGATTACTCTGCAGAGACTATGACAGTGTACTTTTGTGGTGAACACCCTATTTTTGATAGTGCATGCATAAACAGTCATTATCTATTTGTGAATAACAGTCAGAGCATTAATTTTGAAGTGAATATGCATTGTTCTCTAATACAAGCCCTTTATCTTAAGTTTTAAGAGACGACTATACATGATTCCCCTCCCCTCAAGCCTAATAATTTTCTACGGCTCAGCAACAACAACAACTAAAATGTCCTTGCCCTAGTTTATACAATTCTAGGTAATTTGCGAGGAGGAACAATAAATTGTAATTGTATAATTCATCTTAAAAATGAATGTGTTGTTTGCTGAACAAAAAAAGGTCAACATAATTTAATTTATTAAGGCAATTACTTCTTCATTGACTCAATCCACGATTATCGCAAAGTTATCGAAGTTTGTTACGATGCATTTATTTATTTAATTATTTATTCAAAACGATTTAAGTTGATACAAAAATCATTGGCGACCAGTTTCTTTTACAATCGGAATGAATAAAAGGATGAATAAATTCAGAATAATACATTAATATTCGTGAAAATGGAACATTTTGAATATAGTTACATGAGTGGATAGACAAAGTAACGACGTAATCCAGGGCATCAATAAAGGCTTTTCATGATATGATACGACAAAGAAAATAAAATTGAATAATTTATATACAAGTAATTTTAATAATTATCATAAATCTTACACAATGGAGAGGTGGATGTTAGATGAAATCAAATAAAGAAACTAATGAAGCTATACAAATATGTCAAAATGCGCATTCTTTATTTTCGTCTCCGTATTATACTCTGGCATTTTAATGAACAAAACTATAATCTTTCCAGTTGGTATCATATATCTTGTAGTTTATATCTTTCTATCTTTATATATATCTATCAATCTATTAATATATCTATCTATCAAATTATCAATCAATCTACCTATCTATTTATATATCTTTCTTTATATGTTGGTTGATGAGGTTATTTTTTTGTACACAATAAAAAGTCCAGTTACAAAACTTGTTTCAATTGGGGCCGTGTCAACATTTAAAGTATTTATCTACTTATCAATCAATCATAATATCCATCCAATCATTCACCTCATTATCGATCAGTCTATTTATTCATCCATCCATCCATGTATTTATATTTTTATCCATCCATCTATCTATCTATATATTTATCCATCTATCTATCTATCTATTTATCCCTCTATATATCTATCTATCTATATATCTATCCATCCATCTATCTATCTATTTATCCATCTATCTATCTATCTGTCCATCAATCCATCCATCTATTAGCTCGGATTATTTTTCGAGGAACTTATTAAATATCATCTACCCATGATATCTACAAATAAAAACAATCGTCTCAAATAGGCAAGTAGTTGATGAATATCCAATGAATAATGTACCATCTCCTTTATCACAACATGCCTATATTATATATTAAGCAAGATCCTAGTAAGAATGTTTTTTAATCAATATCGAACAACAGCTGCACTGAAAAGTTGTTGACGAAAGATTAATGCAAAAATGATAGGCCTACAACAAAAATATATACTTTGACACCGTTTTAATTTTCATTTTAGCCACTTTAATTAGATATTACCTGATGATGTGTAAAGTATCATTTGGGAGAAAAACAAGAAAAATGTCCTCACAATCGCAATTGGAGAAATTTGATATTAGGGGTTAATCTTGACTAATCATGCTTTGAAAGTGAATTGATATTAAATAATCTAGATAATTATCTGGTGTGTGAAATAACACGAAAATGAAAAGATAAACCCAGAGAGCATAGCTCAAGAAAATCTAACAATAGAGCTTAATCATAATTATTCAATATTTAATGATTTGAAAGTCAATTTGATATCAAATCATATACTAGATGCTTATCTGATGTGTTAAATAACATCAAAGAGCAAACATGAAAAACATTACACACCAGCAAAGCCCACGATGGCTGTTTTAAAGCCAAGTTTTGGCACTCTCTTGGATTTTACTTGAATGTAAGTCAAAATGATACACATGATCTATATACTCACTATACTCATGGCTATCATTATATGAGTAACTAAAACAACAATTTAGAGTGTCATCATGCTGTGAACGCATCTCAGGACTAGGAAAAGAAGACTTTAAAATATGAAAGCAATATCTACAGTAATGACATAGTTTACAGCTGCATCTTTTCTCTCAATATAATTAGGTAAATAAACAACTGTATACATATATATCTCTTGATGGTGATGTTGAAATTTCAGCGATAGCCAATACCAATGTTGCATTTTAAAAAGCTTGCGTGACAAGATTAACAATAACACCGGATAATCTATTGATTTAAAATCAAAGGTTCTAAAGTACAGTAAGTTTCATCCAATCATAAGGTCTCGATGTGGAATAATAGCAGTACATGCGTCAACACTATGCAATACTCCCACACATGGACTTTAGGACACACCTGTATATTTGACAAACAAAGCAAAGAGGTACAAAGGAGATGCTTGGCTGCATTCGGGATCTCATTATCATTATGACTCATTCGGTATACGGACTGCGGACTAAGACTTCTGACTTCTGTCAGTGGCGGATCCAGGGGAGGGGTGGGCCGCTTATTCAACGGCTGGCTGATTCGCCGCCAAATTATTTTCTCACGAATTGGGCATTAACCCCCCCCCCCCTTCGCGGGGCCACATCACATTAATGGAGCAATCCAATTTTAAAACATCCCCCTTCAAAAAATCCTGCGTACGCCACTGCAACCGCCTATGGGATTTTGAACAATTTAACACGCGCCAGTTGCTTTTTTCCACACGTAGGACACATTTGGGCAAAATAAGTTACCAGCCCGTGTTAAATTATTTACTTTGTCATAAACGGTTGCAGCAATCACCGGGGTAGTGAGCACTATTTTTTTACTCACCATCCCCCCCCCCTTGAGCAAAAAAAAAAAAAGTGAAATTGTGGTTACCATCTTTGTTTTAGCTTCTTTTTTTGCCAGGGGTGGGAACCCGTGCCCCCTGGCACCCACCCTGGATCCGCCACTGGCAATCACTAGTAAATATAGAGGGTTGGATTATAGTTTTTAACTAGCAAAGCCCAGTCGACCATGCGCATGTCTAGCAAAGTGCAGTGCAGTGCAATGTAGTACTGTGGCTTCAATGTAGCAAAATAATGACAACTTTACTTGGAGGGCTCTCTTTGATTGTTGTTTGTCTGATCTATTAAACATACTTATTATCATGTATTGAAATTCATAATAATTATTGAACATTATTTGTATATTTTTCTTTACTTTTTCAAAAATTGTATATAATTTCATCAAAAAATACAAAACAATAAACATTTTAATGTTAATTTTATGCAAATTTAATGCAAATTAGGAGTCAATGAGTAGTTGTAAGCTGCTAATAATGCTATAATCATGTTCCTTGACCCCAAAACATGGGTAAAGGCACTAAAATTAGCTTTCTATGTGTCTCAGATCTAGAGATATAGGCTAAATAGTTCTGTGTGTCTACCGGGGTCTGACATGGCGGCCATTTTGAATATATGCAAATTAGGCACTGATCCACCACTTCAATTTTTGTTAATTTTTAGTATGTTGTTTTTATGGTTTTTCCAGATTATATGCAAGTGGAATCGTTTCTGTTGCAATTAGTTCTAGGTTGACCCCTTTCATATTTTGACTGTACTGATTTGATGGGGTGTCTGAGGTATAATAGGAGTGATAACTAGACTTGAATATGTCTTTTTGACGAATTAGGTGATACGTATCCTAATTTACACAATGAAGGAAGCATTTTCATCTTATCTTATGCAATGCTCCTCCAGTCATGTGCTATCTATATATGTCAAGTTTTTAGCTTCGGAACAAAATAACGATAATAAACAAAAACAATACTGAAAAGGGGAGACGTTTGTTGGATAAAAAGTTACAATAACTGTCATAAGCTGAAGCTGAAATCCTAGAACAAATTTTTCATCCAAATTTAGCATTCATTATTGGGTAACACGTTTTATGAAACAGGGCAATGATCTTTTCCGTAGACAATCATTCCACTTGTATCACACCACTCACACCACTCTGATTTGCGACCGATCTGGGCCCTGTTTCATAAAACTTGTGATCAATAATGCTGAAGATTCTATGACAAATTTGCTCTCAGCCAATCAGATGCCATAAATTCAGTAGCTAATAACAGGTATTGTAACTTGCTATTGATAACACGTTTTATGAAACAGGCCCTGGTCTTTTCTTGAAATGAATTGATATTGAAATACTAAGTAAAATTTATCTTAATCGGGAAAAAAAATACAAATTTTAGGTTAATTTTTGCCAAACATGCTTGTCGTCTTTTTTTCCATGCAATATCTGTACTCAACTTTGTTTTTAGAGCTTAGTTTTTCAAATGAAGATTTTTAAAACTAGTTTCATCTAAATAATGAACATACCCTCATGCAAGAAATATGAAAGACACACCTATTCATAAGTGTGCGTGGACCCCTATTAAAAACAGCACTCGTGCTGATCAGGGTGTATATCCTACAAGTGTTCAATAAAATAAAATAAACTTCTCTGATATTCTTTGCAAATACAGATAGCCTATAAAAGGGCACAGATCAGAATTATTAACAAGCTATAAATTACCTAAAAGCTTCTATCCTAAAATAACTCAGGGAAAATTTGTTCGCAAGATATCTCAAGACTGAATAAAGTCATTGTCATGAAACTTGGCCTGAAGATAGATTCTAGTTCAACTTATTTTTAGAACTGCATGATTTTTAAGTCTTGCAGGAATTTCCATCAAAAGGACGTCTGGAAGCGCTGATTGTTTGCTTGGTGTGCGCTATTGTGCAAGACTTTTAATATATTTCAGTCTACCTATGGCATTGTGGGCAATTACTTTATTGACTTGTAGCGGGAGGCATTATTTTTTTCTGCGGCACAGATTGGGGTTAGGTGCGTGTTGAGCCTATGGGAAAGTTTAGGGTTAGGGTAAGGGTTAGGGTTAAATCAAGACCTCTTTAAAAAAAAAGCCCCAATCTGTGCCGCAGAAAAAAATGACGCTAGCGGGAGGGTGGAACAGCAAACATAACTCGCACACTCCCAACCACACTATGGCTGGGAAAAAAATGACAAAGAAGAGCCAAAGTAAGGCTAGACCTACATTACGCTTCGATATTTTTGTTCTGCTTCATTCGAATTTAATGAATGTTTTCTCTAACACTGTGGGGCAATTATCGTTGAGTTTAAGTTCCTAATTTTAGTATAAATTTCATTAGATTTAGAAAATAATAAATAAACACATAAATAACAATCATAATAAAACGAAACTGGAATGTAAAAATTCAAATCATAATCAAATAGGGACTAGGAAACCAAAGCCTGGCAAACCCTTAACCCCCCCCTCCCAATAACATATTTACACATTTGCAACAGAAGATTTGGAATTGACTAGATTCACTAGTGTAGTAGATTTGAATGATTGAATTGTGGGAAAAGTACGCAATGGCAGTTGATATATATCAAAGTCTCCTCTCACCCCTTGGAACAGACTAAGGTTTTCACTTCTTGAGCGGCAATTATGCCCAGGCCACTTTATCGCATGACATTATTTGCATCACAAAGCCCTTCATGATCCAACGCACTGAACGGGAGATTATATGCCGGGAGATATGTATTCTTTTGTTTGGTTGGTGAGCTCTAGTTATATGTATTTTTCTTTTGTTTTGTTGTTGCACCACATGATCCAGGTACTTATTGTTCAATGACGCGTGAAATAGACGGTGAAATATTGTGAAATACAGACTCACGCAGCCTACGCTTTCATTTCATACGGGTTATCCGTCACTTCTACATGAAAATCTGATGGAACGAAGCACATTTGTGCAAAGGGAATCTGCATTAGATTGATTTCTAGATCATTTTCTTCGACACACTGCATGTTTTGGCATCTGTCAAACCGAATTCATAACCCAGAGACGAACTCTCCTCTTATCTTGCAAAAGAGACATTGTAAACGCCTTTATAGCACGTTCTTGAAGAGACCTCTTATGTCACTTGTTGCCAGTTACTTTTATTTGAATAATGTGTAAGATTTTGTGTGAATCCTTTTAGCTCAGCTATAATTGGATAAATATTTCTGAAGGAGATAACTTGACGCCTCATTCCACGATTTATTTCGCATTTAACAGGATCTAGGCATTCAGTGAGTATAATATATCATTTTTGACTCGTTACCTCTAAATTTTGTTGATCCAATCAATAGCCACTATATAAGCTCATCGTAATAGAGTTAGGCTACATACAATCCATGTATATATTGCAGAAACCCTAATCTTTAGTAAATATCATACAAATTCGAATAAATGTAATTAGAATTGTGAGAATGATGAGAAGGTGGACTATACTTAGATTAGCATGTCTTAAGTTTTTAAAGTCTATTCTTGGGCTAGAATAAGGCATTTTGTCTCTGGTAATGTATGGAACATCATCTTGTTCGGAGCGGTTTCCCAAAATAGTGGTCTAAAAAAAGGTCTTTCCATTGAAGATTTGTTGTTGTTGTTGTTGATGATAATCATGGTGGTGATTCGTGATCTCATGTCGTTAGAGAACGATTTCAACATTCTGGCGATGTTGGGCAATTTGCATAAAATGTTGAGCCCAATGTTTATGATGATGGATGATAGATGTATTCCCAGCTTCTGAAGGGAGTAGGATTCACTTCTGATGTTTATTTTGTAATGTAATGTCACATATAGGAACTGAAGGTCAAGTAAAGATCGGAATAGTTATTATGGAATATTGACAATGGATACTGTTACATCTAGATATATATTTATTCATTCATTCATTCGTTTATTCATTCTGTGTTCCTTATACATGATAGCTTTTCAGTACATAAACATTGCTTTGCAATTTGCAGCCCTGAATTACATAATGCAATTACAATGCAATGTAAAAAGAAATATACAAATTCAACAATAGCCCAATAATAGAATACTTTATAAACCAAACAAGAACAAAATTTAGATTATTAAAATTAGAAACTAGTAATGGACTTTTGATCAAATCTTAAATATACAATTCTGTTAGAAATGTGCATTTATTGAAAGCGATAAAACACCACAGAGAGTTAAAGTTAAAAATTAGACTCTTGGATTGTTCCCAAAAGACTCAAATGATACACCTGTTTAGATATGATAGACAGCCTGATAAAGATCATTGACTTGATATTAGGAATACGCTAATCCCTCATGTATTGGAACATAAAGGGGGCTCGATGTTTGCCGCATATCTAATTGGATAAAAGGTTGATCTGTAAGAAATTAATCTTTTAATATAATTATGGGTAAGAATATCGATCAATGGGTTATACGTCGCAGATGAAAGAACATCTCTTAGAATATCTAGAGGAATATACTTGGCCCATTGTTGTTTGTACTTTATATCAACGACTTCCAGAATTGTTCTGACAATCTTTCCTTCCTTTTATTTGCTGATGACTCGAACATTTTCCTTTCAAATAAAAATCCCCAAATCATTCTGAATACAATAAACGACGAACTAAACACTGTTATAACCTGGATCTGTTCAAACAAGTTGTCGCTTTATGTAAACAAGACAAATTTCTTTTTATTCAGAAATACAATTGAACATTTACCGGGACCAATATTACTAAACAACTCAATTCTCGCTCAAGTCGAAACAACTAAATTCCTAGGTATATACATCGACAACAAACTAAAATGGAAAACACACGTAAATCATATCAGCAAACTCACATCGAGAAAAAACAGGTTTCATCAGCAAATTTAAAATCACATTTCCTACCCATGTCTTGCTCACTTTGTATTCTACACTAATCTTATTTTATTAGAACTACAGAATACTTGCGTGGGGGAACAGTTCAAAATTCTTCATCAATCAACTTTTTTCTTATATAAAAACGGAATAACGAGAAAAAAAAACATTATAATTAACAATACAAGCTATTGAACCCATACATCCCCACTCTTTTACCTATGTGGGAACGAGAAATAACTCTGATCTTTAGGCCAATTAGTCAGGAGCGAGAAATGTTCCCAATATGTGTAAGGGCTTTGTTTGGGCAGGGACAAAGGAAATGTGCCTAACTAAAGAGGAGTGATATGCCCCACTGTGCTCACTGTAAAGGTAAAAGCTTACTGGCAGATAGGTGAGCAGATGAGGTCAGCTGTACTTGTACCTACATTAAGCTGTACTTGATGTCTGATCCTGATATTCTTGATGTATAGTTGATTTTGGACACCTTGATTATTATGTGAGTACAGTATATAATTAACTCTCTGATGTTAAGATTTGCTGAGGATCTAAATTGGGTAGATTATAATTTGTGTGAAGAGAAGAGATAACTTAATTTACATGAAGAATGCATGCTGGTAGTAATTGAGTTATGCCTATTAACTCACGAAAGGTGTGTCAGTAAGACATTATTAGTATAATAACTGCTCTTTGGTAAGCTAGGTATTCATAAAAACAGGTTTTTTTTGGGTTTTCTTGTGGAATTCATATTGGTAAGCAAATGTGTTAATAACTGCATACAGATAGCAAATATTGCAAACTTCTCTAGAGATAATGTAATTTAAATATTGGAAGATGTCATGCCCCACCGATTTGGAATGTGAATAGTTTTGAGTATGCTTAAGACTGATAGAATGAATATGATAGCTCACTTATTTGCAGAATTGTGTCATATACATGTATGTGAAAGTAATAAATAGGGAGTGGCCTTCATTGCAAAACTATTTACTACATACATTTCATAGAGGTAAACTCAATATGTTCAATGTACATGTATGAACTAGACTCTCTATATGGAAGACGATATATTTGTAATTATGGACCTCTCATTTTTCTGCGCTGGAAAGCAGCTCTAGCAAGTAATTATTTGTGATCATAATGATGCAATCGTAGTGGTACGCTGATTTCGGCAAAACGTTGACCTAAAGGGGGCGCTATAGCAATAGAGGGGTTGGGTTAATTTGATCATTTGTAGGGTTATTAGTTTGATTTTGCATACATCTAAAGTTGAACAGAATTTTTTTTTCCTGATAGTATGCCAGGAACGGGTAAACAACCCCCTGGACTTGAATTTCTGCATTAGATTTACAGGTGTTTATTTCCGATAAACACGTTAGACAGACTGTTTTTCCGGGGATCTAACATTCTTGAGGGACTGTAGGCTCCTCCTACTTTCTCCGGTTCGCAGTCAGAACCACTCTATATATTATGCTTTTTCATTGGTTATATTTAATTGAATGTATATATAACTCATCTCTTGATTGGTAGTTTGAACTAATCTCGCGGTCGGGTGGCCTACGGATCATTCTATATATCCTATCTTGTAATTGGTTATCTTCGTAAGGGCCCTCCCGATTGGCTAGTAAGATCATGTGACATTGAAGCCGTGTCGGGCGCATGTTTAAGCGCCATGTGCATGACTTCGTACCTCAGTGCTGCTAAATTCGCTTGATCATTCAAGGCCGCCCAGCCTCTGAGAGAATAGTTAATATAAAACGCCATGAAATAAATAATCTTCGTTTAAACTACTGGAGCTTCGGCTGAATTTGTAGCGACGTCATAAGTAAAAAAAAGTGGACTTCAACTGTTCCGAACCTGTTTTGTATTCATTTTGTTTCTGAACTCAGTCGTAGTCACCGACCCATTACACAATACTTACTGTAATTTGTGTGTCTTTTAATTTTCTACAGCAACTGAAGTGACCTCAGTCAAGGGTCTCCTACCCTCTTTTGTTTGATAATTATGAACATGACAGAAAAAAGATTTGCCTCATACCCAAAAGAACCGCATAATCAACAACTGCTTCGTCTGATTTATGACTTGATTCCATACCCTCACATACCCATGTAAGCCCCTGAAGATACATGAACTTTATTCATCCACCTTGGGAATATTTATGTTTCAACTCACAAAACGTGAGCTACCCGGCCCTGTCTTCTGTGTTTGTTCTCAACTATTTAGTCCACTCCTACCCAACGCGGTAAAGCAATTCTTATCACCTTCCACGTACTCGAACAGCTTTCACACAAAAAACAATTATAGTCACCGGACCACTTTTGTGGAATGAACTCCAGTCAGATGTAATAAATACCGGCTCGCTGGATACCTTTAAACGCAAATTCAAAATGTTCCTTTTAAACACTTACGTAATTCATCCCATGGCTCCCTAATATGCGGCTCTTTTTTGTTATTAGTTCTTTGTCGTATTTTCGCCTCTCTCAGTTATTTTTCTTCTGTTTTTATATTTGTTATTGAACAAAATCTACATGCTCAATAGACTTCTCTTATTTTTAAAAGGGAATCTACAATTTACAAGCTTAGCTCTTTACTAGATCCCGCCATATCTTACTCCAAATATATTTGTAATTTCAGTTTAAATACCATGCAATTGTATTTATATCACCGTATCTTATTTCGAATGTATGATTACTTTCATGGCCTGATGTTATTGTATGTATTTTTACACCTATTGAAGTAACAACTCTTTTTATGCTTATTTTTTTATTGCTAATGATTTATGTAATGAATGTGAATGTGAAATATGAAATAAAACTAAACTGATAACTGAAACTGAACCATGACATGGAATAGCAATTTACTCTTTATAGGGACTCATGACAGTTCATTTTACAGTTGATTGCACTTGGTTTTACTCCACTGTTCGCAGAAATTAGCAGAGATAGATAGAAGTGAACATTCTCACCATTAACGACGATGTATTATTATTATTCTTATTTATTCATCGTATTTACAATGCTATTTGAATGAAGAAAAAAGAAAGAATGAAATGTTACGCTTTCTGAGAGAAGTTTTAATTTTATTAAGACATTTCTGGCTTGCACTCAGTAGATCCCGCTGGTTCCAAGATTATTTTCTGATTTGTTTTCAATAACAAAATCGAGCACGCGATCTTAATCCACTGGGTGCAAGCAAAATTTGTCTTTAGAACAATAAGCAACATTGTGGTATTATTTGATGTAGCGTCACATAGTAATCACTAGTAGTAGTAGTAGTAGTAGTAGTAGTAGTAGTGTCATTATTAATATCATCATCATTATTACTATTGTTATTATTATGAATATAAATATAATGATGATGATGATTATTATAATCATTTTCATTATTTTCATCGGCATCATCAGCATAATCATCAATGGCAGTACTGAAGTAGTAGGCCTAGTAGTCGTAGTATCATTCTTATTCTTATTATCCTGAGTATCTTTTGCAATACGTCACGTGCCCAGGATTTATTGCTATAATACCTCCAAGAAGTCTACCCAGACTCTCAATTTGTTGCTGAAATATTATCAAGAAGAAAGAAGAAACGTTAGCATATATATTATAAAATAAAGTACAATATACAGCAGAAATAAATAGAGAATACAATCATGACGATAGAAAATATGTCATTAATAATGGTCTTTAAGTTGACCCTTAATTGCATCATGAACTTGGCCAGAATTTTGCTTGGGTGTTTGGACTGGAGGATTTACATAGACGAATTAACTTGTTTACATGATCGCATTATGTCTTATTTATTTTAGTTGTAATGTTTTCTGACTGTTTTCAATGCAATATCATTTTTTCGGTCATCGTTCTTTTGTTTTCATTTTTGTTTTGCCTACATTAGACATAAATTGTACATGTGTAACATAATATAGACTTTTACCTATTTTTTCAAATGTACTCTGATAGTCGATTAGGAAAATCATATATTGATTAGTTTTTTTTCTTCGATTCTGATCAATTTCAATTCTTTATCTAAGCTCTGAAATAAAGATATACTTCAATCCAGATTTTCTAAGATCATACTCCTTGTTGTGTAATAGTATCATTTTATGTTTTGACCAAAGTGCAATGGAAATTATGTCATCTGTTGAGTTTTCCTCACCTACTTTGATAAGATGGTCTGCTGTAATTTTTATTTCTGTATCAAACACTTTTTCTATTAACCAGCAAAAATATGATTTGAAGGAATCATTACATGAACAATGTCTTCACTTGCTTCACATGTTTTACACATATCATCAGGTGCAAGATTCCACTTCAAAAGATTCTTTCTCACTGGAGAATGTTATACAAAATCTTAAAGTGTAATTCTTTCAGCTTATTATCATAAAGGTTAATTAAATTTCTTTTGAAACTATCTGGCCGATTGATATCTTTATCTAAAAGCTTTTTCTCAAAATAGACGACATCTAGCAACCCCATCATCTAGGCATAGCATGTCATAGTATTGTTTACCAGTTATCTCTTAGATTTTTTTTAAATTCTACCTATATTCAAAATTGTTGGAATTTGTAAATTTGTTCTTTTCAATTGAGAGTTATTTTCTTTGGTAAGCAACTATTTTGGGATCGCTTTTTAAAGTTTTGCAAGGTCAAACAATACATTGCTTTTCCCCAGCTTTAATTCATACCCAATTTGAGCACTACTTCTAAAGGTATTGTTTCTATAAATGTCGTTTACATACACAATGCCACTTTGAAACCAGTTCTTAAAGAATACAGTTGATTACACTCGGTTGATTCAACTGTTCGCAGGAATTAGCAGAGAGAGAGAGATAGAAGTGAGCATTCTCAACATTAACGACGATGTATTATTATTATTCTTGATTAATGAGGATAAATGCATTTTCAAAGGGCAATAATTAAGGCATCGGATTGGTTTCGAACGCGGGACCTGCCGGTTACGAGACCACTGCTTTGCCGACTAACCTATCACGCCTCTTATAAATATATAAGGGGTTCTTAGAAGGGGTTCTTTGAAGATTTCATGGATCTTTTATATGCATCTTCCGGCTTCGATTACTGTTGGAATTTTTTTAAATAACATATCAATGCAAGATATAATTTTCAGCAAAAGTTTTTCATTTATGATGTTTATACATACAAAAAGGAAATAAATTTAAGGTTTCCTTAAAGTTTATCATGCGCATATGTTTTAAACTTCAAACTTTATAATGCCAGGTTCTAATAAAGACATTATAAACCAAACAAGAACAAAATTTAGATTATTAAAATTAGAAACTATTAATGGACTTTTGATCACATCTTGGATATACAATTCTGTTAGAAATGTGCATTTATTGAAAGCAATAAAACACCACAGAGAGTTAAAAGATCATTGAGAATGTGCTTATAACCCCATCAGAATTGGGGTTTTCCTCTTTATAAGATGTAATTTTTCGCACTGCGACCTCACAAATCTTAAAATGTGTCCTCGTTCGCTAATGAATATTAAGACCATCACACCCAACTGCAAAATATTATGCTTAAGCCATATTTTGTATGATGTATAAAGAAAAACAAATATTGAAATCATACCTGATAATCTAATCACAATGTAGGGGTATATACCAATGTCTAAAAAATTGTCTATTTTCGCTCTGAGAATTTAATTTGTAGGTGCCCTTTTTTCTTCAGAAAGTGCCCTTTTTTGTTGGTGCCCCCCCCCCCCTCTTTGGAAGTCGCTCCGCCGCCCCTGCTTAAACATTGTCAAGCACCCGGGTTCAAGCTGATTGTTTCATCAGACTATTCCATCCGGTATGATAACAGAACTCACAATATGTTCGTCAGGATAATCAGCATGAGCTTGAGAGCTTGGAACCGCGGTGATTACAACTTTAATATAAAGACTTATTGACATAAAATCAATTCTAATCGGAATGTTTCCCTTCTCTTTTACAGTTCTAAAGATGAGAATCATAATTATGCGGAAAATCACCTATAAACCGGTCTGATCAAATTTGAACTTTCATCTATCATCGTCGTGCTCAGAGGGGCGTGCTTAAAGCTTGATTGGTATGTATTCGTAATAATTACATAATTTTCTAAAATATATACATACATACATATAACAATAACGTACAATGCAGGAATATTTAATGTCAGGGCTCACAAGGCATCAAGCTTCGTTTATCTCGGAGCCCTGGTCAGTTCTGTTTTAAGTTAGTTCATATTTGTTCATGTATGTTTTAATGTATATAGGCCTACTGATTTTATTTTGTATTCCGAACTGAACATAAGAAAATCAATGAAATTAAATTAATTAGTTTCAGTTCAGTTCAGTTTATTTTATTTCACATGAACAAAAACAATACATTATCAAAACATAGCATTTTACAAAATCGATATTCGTGAACAATGAAGACATCTACATAGCATAAGTTTGTATTGCATTTACACTAAATGATTAAGGAACTTAATAAAAAGCATATAGCTTGTAGAATTTAAGTTCCTCAGACGACGAAGTACATATATATCAAAGCAGTTTAAATTTGTTATTCAATTAAACAAAGCAAACAATCTTAATTTCCAATACTTAATTCACTTATTTCATTCATCTTTATTGTGTTTGAGATATTTAAATTAGTTTACAGTATCAAAATTATGTTTCCCTTATGAGACAATTTGCTCCGTGGTAGACTATTACGTTATTGTCACCATTTTCGCCAGTTTTTACGGGCCTAGCAAATTATCTTATCATGCTTTTGATCTGCATATCGTGTGAATTCCCATTTTTCAGTACTGTAGTATAATCATGGTAGGTCCATGATAATATGATACATTTCAATGAACATTGACTATATTTGCAATCGCTATACAGTCGTATGGGAAACAGTTATTAGCATTAAAGCGTACATGTATATGGACAATTACGAGTATTATGCGCCATCAACAAAATATTAATTTTATTGGGAGTGATATACGAATATAATCTGGTTTTTGCTTTACTTTTGGGCATAATTTCTAATCAAATTTCTTTTCGAATATCTAACAGAAAATAATTTCGGTAATTTTCATTTTCAGATTTAAAATATATGCTGTTTTCATATTCAACGCGGAAGATATGGAGAGCTAACGAAATGACGGTTCATCTATTTTGGAAAACAAGTGTGGTTGAGTAGCTACTGCAAAGCAGGATTCATCATAATTATGATAAAGGAAAACTGTATGTAACTGAGTGAACATAACTATCATCGTCTACACTGCAAGGACTTTTATTGGAAATAGCACAAAGAAGCTTGAACCAGATGTTGGTTCCCGCGCAAAGTTGAACCAGATCAATCGTGACGAGGGACGATATAAATTTCAAATTTAATACATTTGTGAAGCAAAAGCCCTAGTTTGATGAAAAGACTCAATGCCAAACAGATCGATTGTCAACAGTTGGACAAAACTCACAGTGAAACTCAATTTATTCATCAGCCTCATGAGCTGTAAACATATACACATCACTCAGCCTATCAAGATTGTGATAGTACCGGTATATTACGCCACATCCCCTGTTTGAAGACCAAGTGCCAAAAAACCCCAGTCAATTAGACTTGTAATTTAAGGATTGGATGAGGGCGGTCCAGATACATTACGCCACGCTTGACCCTTGACCCTTACCCCCCGTTGCTAAATGTCTGGACACGTTATTGAGTATACGCGAGCAAAGTTTCAATTGAATTTGAAATACGCTGGTGACTTCACATAGATCAGAGCTACCAGAGGCGTCGATTAATAAATAATCAGAAATGAATTAATGAAAAAGTTAACCAATTTGCCTTAATTGAGAACATTTATTCGAACCTTTGATCAATAATTAGATGATTTTATTTTTAAATATACATATTTTCAGAAGTAAAACTGTTCTATTTAGGCTCCATTTCCCCCCATTCCAAGTGCCTTAACAAACATATTCGAACCTTCGATAAACAACTTAAGTCACCATACAAGTAATTATTTCCTTCACTGACAGATATACTTCCGGTTTTGTGTTTTATTATCATCAATACGTATCTCTACGAATAAGTAGGAGTTAAAATATTTTTTCCTTTAAAATAAGTCTCCAGGAGCTTCTCATAAAATGGGCATTTTCATTGTTTTGCTTAGTTTACTCGCATTCACAAGGGGTGATACTACAATATTAACTGTCGTGGAGGGGGATTATACACAACTTAATTTCAGTTACCCCTGTGACAGCGCACGTGTCACTTTACGACAAGGACACAGACCTCTATTTTATGATTCAGCTAATCCAGAGTCATTGTCTTTGCCCGAGAATCAAGAACTCGCGTTTCAAAGTGAAACTGAGAGCAATAACTGTTTTCTCCAACTTAAAATCAACCCTGTCCTAAGGTCTGATGTAGGTGGATATATTCTCACTGCATATGGTGGTGATGGAAATATTCTAGAGGACCCAAGGGTTGGCCTGAGAGTTGATTATCCACCGGGTAAGGCGTCTTGCAAGTGGGGAGAGGAGAATGTTATCGATGACTGGGGATCCATGCGGTGCAAGGCTCCTATGGGGAGTATGTCAGGGCAAATTGCTTGCTATCAAAATGGAAGTCGGCTGTCCCCAGTGACTACACCTACGGTTGCTCGGGATAAACTACAACAGACCATCTGGGTCAGGTATTCTCAAAATGCCTTCTGCTGTGCTTCTCTTCAAGATCAACCAATCGACAGATGCGCATGTCGTGACTTTGTATGGGATCCCTTACAAAATGGAACCACCATAACGGATCCTTGCACCGCGCCTCAGCAAGATTCAACACCAACCCAAAGCCCTAAAGAAGATAACATTTATTCCCCTACTATTGCTACATTATCCCCAGTAAAAGAAACTATTACTGAAAGACCTGTTACGAACAATGTACACATATCATTGCATCCGGGCGTTATCGTAGCATTTGTGCTTTTGGTGTTGCTAATCGTTGTCCTGTCCGTAGTTCTTACGGCAGCGTGTCGAAAGATTCGTAAAATCACGGAACAAAGAAATGAAAAAAATGAACAAGGAAGTGATTGTACGGGCGTACCACCTCTAGAAGCGCTAATTTAGGTAGTTATACATAAGTTATTTTGGGCGTGCAAACAGCCCGAGACTTTCCTTATTCTTTTAAATTATTGTTATCATTATAAAAGTACCCCAACTCGAGGCGGCCGGTCCTACACCCGTCCCCATTTTCCTTGAATGTTCTAGAATGTCAGTAAAGACAAACTTAAATTCGTTATTTATGAACAGTTAAGTCTTAATATGCTTTATGATGGAGTTCTCTTAATGTCATCTGTATTGTTTAAGTTATACAGCCCCCCCCCCCCAGTATAACAGTATTATAACTACTGACTGGGCTACCCTGTTGAAATAATACCAAATGAATAGATAGATAAATAAGTAAATGGATAGATTGGGATGAACCAAAGTAGCTGCACACACAAAAAATAGGCCCTTCACATACTTACTATCTGCGTAGTGTAAGATAAAGAAATGTGACGTATACTATGCTTTCATATATAGAAGAAAAACCCCAGTTTACTGCGTCATAAATGTATATGTGAACAAGCCTCGAGTTTTCACTACGAGGTGGCCATTATTATGTCATTACAGATCACTGTAATTCCCTTTTTGTGGGTATATTTTCCAGACATTCTGAGCTTTCCACTGATTATAACACTTGTAGTTTACTCGAATAGAACCCACTAAAACATCATGTGATGCTAAACGCAATGAATATTGAATTTGAAAAATCATCTATTTTCTATGTTTGCTTCATTGTCCAAAATGCAACCTATTATTGGTTTTGAGCATAGAAATCAAACGAACCTTTTCGGTATGTCTTAGTTGTGCAATTTGTCATTCATATCAGTGGCGGATCAAGGGGCCCGGGCCCGGGCCCTCCCTAGAAAAAAAGGTAAAATCACCCTTTTTGAAAAAAAAGTTGGGCCCTCCTGGCGCCCAAGGGGAGGGGTGGCGGTGGAAAAATTTTGTTTTTTTGTTTTTGCTCACTACCCCACTGAGCGAAAAATCGACCGGCACGATTTTCAAATTTTCGCACGAAGTGGGCCCCTTTTTAGGCCCCCTCCCTTGCCGCCGGCTGGATCCGCCCCTGATTCATATAGTATACTGTTTGTATACTGAATATGTACATGTATCTTAATAAGTTCATGTACTCTCTTAGTTATATATATATTTTAAATCCCCGTGTTACTTTTATTTCTGCTCCTTTTCTTTTTGGTAAGCAACATGTATTTTCTTGTTTTTTCTTTTCTTTTTGTCAGATTTATTTCATCCACGTGTATAACAGGATCAAACAAAGAACAAACAAAAAAAGCATTGAATGTTTTTTTTTCTTTCTTTTTTTGTCAGATGTAATTCATCCACATGTATAACAGGTGCAAACAAAGAACCAACCAAAAAAGCATGCTATCTATAAGCTTCCTGTCAGAAGAGATTTTTAGGATATATTGCAAGCTGGTGTTAAGAAATACAATAACATCACTGTTATCTCATGTCATTTCACATGAGACATGTATCTATAGATATATTGCACATATAGAATAATCATTACTTAAAATTGTGTACATGTATATATTAAACATGTTCATTGATTATGTCTTTAAAACAATTGTATATGTGTGTTGTTCATTATGCAGAGCTATTTTAGGCAATTTTTTGAAGATATGAAATATTTTTATTTTGAAGTATATAATACATTTATGAAAATATAAAGTACTTTATACAATGTCAAAGTTGTCTCCTGTTCTGTTTTCCTTTTATACTATATGTCTTTTCAATGTACATGTAGGTTGTAATGTGCATTTTACAATAGTGAGTTCTGAATTAGATTTTTCCAACTATTGGCATGGCACAAATTTTGGTAGGGCTAGCATCTTTTACCAGAATATCCACTTTCCAGTTTCTAAGTTTTGCGAGCAATCAAATGTTTTGACACTTAATATTGACTCCGCATGAACTTTGTATTAATTTTTGGAGCCTCTTAACTGTAATTTACTTATGGGAACATTCTAGAGCGAACTAAACAGAATGAGACAAACAGATAATTCAACCAAATTGGAGTATACAGGGCCCATAGTATGGAATTCTCTTCCATCTTCTGTCACACAATATGTTTAATTGAACTCCTTCAAGAAAAATCTTAAAATATATCTATTGTCTCTTTAATTTGTTTTCGTTCAGTACCTATTTTAAAATCAAATATAATTTTGTAAATTACCATAAGAGAGAGAAGGGGGAGGGGGTGGTGGAGGGGAGGGAGGGTAGATGAATCCATGCGCAATACTCATTATTATGTTATTATATCTGTGTAATTATTTTTATTCATTTGGACGCCTGAATCAACAAGCTAAAACAAGCTTTCTACAGGTGCTCCCTTTTCCTGCTACTCATTTTCACAGTTTGTTTTATTTATTTATTTATTTATTGCATTTTATTTCAACAGGGTAGCCTCATCAGTAGTTAAAATACTGTTATACTTGGGGACCCTGTTTAAATTAACTTAACATAATGCTCATGATTTGTATATTTTGAACTGTCTGTACTATATCACATGTATATATTTGTTCGTTTTTGATGGAAATAAAGTCTTTTGAATTGAATAGAATATTTTATTATCATTGAAAGTGTATAGCCAATATATTTCATTACATGTAATATCGTGCCATTAATGGGTCGGCTTTCCTCATCTACCTTTCTCTCTCTCTCTGTGCCCCTATCCACTCTATTTTTTCTCACTCTCCATTCCTCCTTCTGTGTCTCCTAACCCCTCCATCTCCCTCATGCTCTCTGTATCTTTGTTTATCCTGTTGCTCCCTTTCTTTAAAAGGGCAAGTCAACTCCAAAAATAACTTACTTTCAATAAAAGCAGGAAAATCAGACAAACCAATCAAAAAAAGTTTGAGCAAAATCGGATAACTAATAAGAAAGTTATGAATTTTTGAAAAAGTATGTAAAACTATGGAACAATGAGAATCACAACACAAATTGCCAAGATGGTTATCAGTTTGTGACGTCATGTCCTCACAACTTATCAATTGCTTTATATAGTTTAATCCCATTAATTTCCTTTTATCCCCAAAACTTGATTTCCCCATGCCTTTGCCCAGGTTATATGATTTGTATCATATTGCTTGCATGACATTTCCCAAAAACTTCTATAAATTTTGAAAAATTGATACTATTTTCTGAATAATGTATTTCATAATTATTGATTTTTATATAAATAGTTTATCAAAATTCAATTTTTCATGATTTAACTGGACAAAATTACTCTATATTTGTGCATCCACACAAAAACATATTACTAACAATCTAACTTGGATGCTGGTGTGAAGAAATAAGATTCTTAGGGTGAAAATAGGAAATTTATATTATCAATATAAAGAAAATAATTAGTGGATAGTGAGGACATGACGTCACAGACTCATGAGTGAGTTGCCAATTTGTCTAGTGATTTTCAAAGTTTTTCATGTCATTTAAAATTTCATAACTTTCTTATTAGTTATCCGATTTTGCTCAAACTTTTTTTGATTGGTTTTTCTGATTTTTCTGCTTCTATTAAAAAGTAAGTTATTTTTGGAGTGGACTTGGGCTTCAACTCTCCTTATCTTACTAGTCACTTCTCTCTCATCCTCATTCCTTCCCCCTCAAAAACAAAAATCTTCCTCTCTACTCCCCCCTCATTTTCCCTGTGTTTCTCTCCCTTTTTCCTCCCTCTCTCTCTCTCTCTCTCTCTCGTTCTCTCTCCCCCCTCTCTCTCTCTCTCTCCCCTCTCTCTCACTCTCTCTCCCCTATCTACCTACCTACCTATATACCTTTTCTTTCTTTATATATATCTCTTTCTCGCTTCCGCCTTGTTTATGGGCTTGTTAGAAATATAATTAAACGAAATGATTATGGTTTATAACGTAACTCTCTCTCTCTCTCTTTTCCTCAATTCACCTATCTATCTATCATATAAGCTATCTATCTATCTATATATCATGTATCTATCTATCTACCTACCTACCTATCTATCTATCTATATATCTATTTCTCGCGTCCGCCTTGTTTATTGTTAGAAACAGATTTAAACGAAATGATTATGGTTTATAACAGAGCACAAAACTTTTTAATCAAGAGGGCGCTCTTCACGGCGACCAGATTACTCTTCAGAGACTATCAATGTTTGATAGTGCATGCATAAACAGTCATTACCTATTTGTGAATAACAGTCAGAACAGTAACTTTGAAGTGAATATGCAATGTTTTTCTAGAAGCCCTTTATCTTAAGTTTTAAGGAACGACTATACCTGGTTCCCACTCCCCCCCCCCCAAGCCTACAAATTATCTTCGACTCAGCAACGACAACAACAATAACTAGGACTTCTAAGTCCTAGTGTCTAACATTCTAGGTAATTTGCGAAGGGGAACAATAATTATATACCTTTAATAATAATAATAATAATAATAATAATCTTTTAAAGTCCACTCCAAATTTTATTAAGTTAAACCGAAAATGGAAATTCTTTTTGCCCAATTGATCGTGAGCCCGGCAGCCACTGAGCAGTGCCAGATCGACATTGCTCTATCCCCTTGTTGAACGCCAAACAAGGTAGCAGCAACTCCCATCTTTTAACGTCTTTTGGTATGACGCGGCCGGGGTTCGAACCCACGACCTCCCGGTTGTGAGGCGGACGCTCTACTGACTGAGGCAACACATCGGCTCTGATCGTTTTTGGAGGAACATTAGATATCTGTGAAATATCATCAACCCAAGATATTTAAAAATGAAGACAATCGCAGTTGAAGTAGTTGATAAATATCCATTGAATGTGAATATCTCATATCAGATGGCTGTATAATATACTAAGCAAGATACAGTTGGAAATATCTGTCAAACAGAACCATGCAACAGCTGCACTGGAAAGTTGTTGACGAAAGATTAATGCAAAATTGAAAGAAAAAATCTATACTCAATAAAGTTCTGAGAAGATATAAACTTGATCTATCAAGAATAAATCGTTTCATAAAAAGAGGCAAGAAAAAATTATGCCAACTTTATGTGCAACAGTGTAGTTTCAAGCTTACTGTTTCAAAATAATACTTTAGGCAGTATAAATACAGATTTGAAATGCTCGGGTAAATTTTACAGAGTAGGATATCATCATGACAGGCAAATTTTCTGCTGCTTACTTTTTTAAGGATAAGCCAACTTTCTGTTTGTAATAAGTTCATTTGTATGAAAGAAGAAATATAAGAGAAACCGAATGGTGAGAGTTTCAATGCATCGAACAAAATAAAAAAAAGAGAGTTATGAACATTTGAAATATGAGATCACTAGAGGTTTAATATTATGCGAATCTCAAATTGGCAGTTTGGTCAGTAGATTGTGATATAGTCGCTGATAACTCGCCCGTTCACTATGTACAAATATATCATTAATTTCTGTTTTTCTTATAAGTGCCTTCTCCCTTGAGGCACTACTCAAAATATATTATGGATATCATATTATCAGAGGTATTCTAAACTTAAAGTCCCTCTGGAGTCATACATTATGAAGAAGAAAAAAATAAGAACTTTTAGTCATTTTGTATGTTGGAACAAATGGGACAGTTATCTGGCCCTGCGTCAAAGTGACAATAAAGCCAATTTGAATACCACACATAGAAGAAGAAGAAGAAGAAGAAGAAGAAGAAGAAGAAGAAGAAGAAGAAGAAGAAGAAGAAGAAGAAAGGGAAAAAATGAACCTCTCTTTCAGAAAATGTATGTAAAAGACGGACACTTTCTCATTCAATATTTTACATGGTATGTTTAGGCACGTATGGGCATCAAATTTAGGGGAGGGGGCTATTCAACAAGCTTTAGCCCACGAGACCGACAGCACGCGGGACCGACAATGTGGGTCTCACCGGCCTTCTAAAAACTTTTGTGAAGGTTCACTATTGACCGATGGACCACGAGGCCGACAGTCTACGAAACCGCCATATCTCTATACCTGCCCACAATGTATTTCTCTGTGTCGTCAGTCTCGTGGGCTGTCGATCTCGTGGGCCGTTTCAGTTTAGTTCAGTTCAGTTTGTGTTATTATCATATCGCAGCCTCAGCTGAATTACATGACAATTTACAATCAGATTAAAAATAACATCAAATTTCATTTTAAAACAACATAGTTGTCTTTTAAGCCAATAACATCAAGGTCTGGTCAGCCAATAACAGACTCCGTCTCAACGAAAACAAGTCAGAACTGATTCATTTTTCTTCACAGTCTTTCGGATGGTGACGTTTAAAGGTCGGTCCCCAGACGTAAATAATCATATCTGATTGATACACGTCTGTAAAAACCCTATACACAGTTCAGGAGCACGGTGCCTCTACCAGTTCTGACAACTGATGAGGGTTTACTAAAGACCACTGAATACGTTAGAGACCTCGGCAAAAAAAGTGAATTATTGAAAAATACAGAACATGTATAAATGTAGGCTCATGCATTATCCAGTATTATTATTTATTATTATTCATTTATTATTCACCCCTCTCACCCAACCATCTGATTTGATTCATTAAAGGGACTTGGTAACATTGTTTAGATGAGAGAAATTAGTGCTAAGGTAGTGACTTCAATGCTAGATGTACAATTAAAGAGAAACTGAAAGTTTGGGTGACCATTATAAATGATAACAATTGGGTAAAACTGATCTGGTCGATTCCTTAATTCTCCCAACTATATTAATACAATTTAATCATATTATAGGTGAATGTAAATCGTCACAAAGCAATAATTTGGCTCTATATATCATTTCAGACATTTAAGTGTTGAAAGATTTTTTAAAGCCTGTCTTATTTTCATGGAAAAACGGGTGGGAAAATTCAAAGATGGTTGGGAGAATTTACTGTTAGAGGGTGTCGCACAGTGACGCCTACAAAGAAAACCATAAATATCTTTGTGGTTTGACAATTTTTTTCAGGAATTTTTGCATGTTAGAGGGTAAGTAAAGTAGAAGAAATATAATAAGTAACATTTCATACGAAAACTACGCAGTTTTTTCATCAACCAAAGTCAAGAATGCGAAGGGGCTGTTCTGGTACCTTTTGGTCCTGGCATGAACATTTTTGTACTTTCCGCTTGTACGGAGATGCATGGGATGAGTTGTATCATATATTGACTGGCAACAACTCGGAGTGCTTTGCGACTGCAAACATGCGACGGTAATCTTTGAACTAAGGTCATGCCTTCTTTCTTTTAAAGTTTCCATCGAGGTTTTCCTGAGAGCATTTTCATAGGAGTCATAATGAGGGCCAAGAACAATCCTCATCGCTCTCTTCTGTATCTTTTCCAGGCCACTAGTCTGTTGCTTGGAGAGTCCAGAGTGCCACACCGGTGCCGCGTATTCAAGAGCTGGCCTCACGTAGGACTCATACACAGCTATTAAGTCTTCATGAGGGATTCTGAACTTTTTCAATCTACTCAAAATGTGTACTCTTTGCTTGCTCGTTGACATCATTTCAGGCCATCTTGAATTCAGACACCAAGAATCTTTGACTCCGTTACCACATCCAAAAAATTCGTTAGATCTTTGTTCCCTGAGGGACACCACAGGTTAGACCCAAGACAACATTCTGGTACTTTACTCTCTGTTGCCTGTTGGTCAGAAAATCAACAATCCATTAGATGATTGCATGGCGAACTCCGATTTCTAGAAGTTTGGTAACAACCATGGTGTGGTCAATTGAGTCAAAGGCTTTTGAGAAGTCCTTTACTACAAGATTTCCGACAAAATTGGTTTTATCCGACTCTTTGTAAAGATTGATGCATCATCTCAACTAAACAGCGAGTGGTAGAGGAGCCTTCCAAGCTCCCATACTGATGACGATCAATATTTGGTCCCATGTCCTCTTTGATCCATTTAGCTACGAATCCCTCATAGACTTTGGCACACTGTGATGTAAGCAACACAGGTCTGAGTTTCGTGATGACCGGAGGTTTCTCTTTTTGGACAGAAACAACATCAGCGTGTTTCCAGATCTGCGGGACCTTGCCTTCTCTAAGAGAGGAATTGAAGATATCAGTGATCGGCGTGCTGATCTCACAAGCAAATTCCGTGAGAACTCTGTTTGGTAAGTCATCAGGTTTAATAGTCTACATGAATGACCCATACAGCATAAGCTAAAGCGTTCAACTAATGCCCCTATCCTGAAGATTGGTCAATGCCTGTGAACAATTTGATTTCAAATACGCATCCGGCCGTCTTAAATTTTTTCTTTCTATCTCTCTTTACCTCTCGCGCTCACTGCCCCCACTTTACCTCTCTGTCTCGCTCCCTCAGCAGATGTGATTTATGCAGTCGACATCCATGTTAGAAAGAAACCTATCGACTGATATAAACCCTCTTCCGTCAAATGATCGATTACAAGACAAAAGCACAACAAAACGAATATACAATAATATTAAAACAATAGTCTAGCCTAACAATAGTCTAATCAAGGATCGGAAACACCTCTGCTAGCAGCTGATACTGACTCATCGCGTGATTACAATAATTAACCAATGGGAGGCGGAATCGAATCCAGGGCGTCTCTGAAACTCTCAAGTCGCACCCCTAAAGTCTGGTCGACCAACTTGGTCTCATAATTGTTCACGATAGCGAAGCAGAAACGCACACATTCTCTTATTTGGAAGAAGAGAATTAGTATCCACAAAGAACTCCGCGAGGAGGATTTCAAACTTTTTTTTTCTCTCGGCCGTGCTGGCTGTTGGAGTACACGCAAGTGTGTGGGGCGAGTTTGGTATGTAAACAAATACTTTATTTCAACTCATTTTCTACAAAGAAAACATTAACACTAAACACAAATCAATGAATTATATAATATGTGTTTATTTGGATTTAAACTAATTCAGGTATAGTTTTAAAAATATGCTATAAAATAAGAATTGGATACGTAGTTTACTGCCTGACCTCACAGTCTTCTAAAGACAAAGAATAACATTTCACAGGTTCTATAAAAAGTTGAAAACATAATCATAAGAGCGCCTTTTTCCAAATACGAGCATAATGAGAATTAAAATCCCGCACCAACTTAAAAAGGCCACAAATCATGATATATCCATCTTACAGATGTGATTTTGGTGTCTATAACTAGGTTTGAGGGGTCAAAAAATCCATTCATACTACTTTAAAACGATAATGGCCACCAGGAAACCCAGAAAGCCAAGATGGCGTCTAATATGACCTCCAGTCTCCTAACTATTTACAATAAAGCTATGAAGCGCAAGATTAAAATATGTTTTAGAGGTCAGGATATGCACAGGTAAGCTTTAAACAATCATAAAGGTTTAGAGTAGCCTTATACTCATAAAAATACAAAAGATGACCTCATTTTGTAATCCAAAATGGCCGCCAGAAACCAAAATTAGCCATAAGTCGCGATATATCTATCTTAGAGCTGTAACTTTGGTGTCTTTATCTAGGTTTCGGGGGTCGAAAATCCATTTAGACTGCTTAAAATGTGGTATGGCCACCAGAAAATGTAGAATTACACGAAGGTGTCCAAAATAACCAATAAATACCTATTATAACCGAATTTGGGTGGTGTTTTTTTTGTTTACAGTATGAAGTGGTGAAGATTAAATGTCTTTTTGAGTTATGGATTTTCATAAACAAAAAGAATCATATACTAGTAGGTAGTAGTAGCTTTATGCAAGATAGATTTGTAATATCGTTGCTACTGTGCTCTCCAATTTGGCTGCTGGCACTGGCAAGAATGCAAGGCATATGTGTCATAAAGAAGGACATGGTAGCCTTAGATGTAAAGTGATTTGCATTTTCCACCACTTTACCGTCCTAGATGGCCTGCGGCATTTGAAAAGAGTATTATATAATTAGCCGCAGTATGTCATTGGTGTTTATCCACTACTAAGGGGAAGATAATAATTAATCTATTAAGACCAGTTTTTTTTGTAGCAGACAAGAATCACTTAGATCCATGATGGCGTCGAAAAACGACAGCATAATCCCTAAAATCCTCAAAGCGAGTTACTAGTTATATTACAAATGTCTTTCGTCATTTCTTAAAATGTGAGTTTATACATATTTTATATAAAATAATTAATAAATTTGGTAGCATTATGTTTCAAGAAGGAATCCAAGATTTTTCGCCTTGATGGCATTCAAGAATAATATTTAGTGACTGGAAGAAGAAGTTTTGGGTCGTAGTAGGCCAATATTATGCTCACTGTAATCCTTTATTTTTTAAACTTGGAATTTTGAATGTAATCGATATGCATAATTTTTATATTGCAGTTTTCATGTTTTCATGTTTTAATGGTAATTTGCCTACTTTTGTATCAACATGTTTTAAATTGAATTGTGATGTGCATAATTTGAATACTAGAAATGCCCTAAATTATCACCTTCCCAAGATAAGAACGACATGTATGAAAAATTCACTATAAAGGACCATTAATATGGAACAGTATACCTCAGGAAATAAAAAAATGCAAAACGCTCAATCTTTTTTAAATTAAATATAAACAATTTCTGTTAAATAAGTATAATAATCAGTATCAATAGCATAGGCAAGTTGGACACTTTTTTTAAAAAAACTCTGATTGTACATGACAGTATGTTTTAGTATGTTTCTTTTAATTGTTTGTTGTTCTGTTCTTTTGATCTTGTTTTTTTTTTTCCTGTATGTGTGTGTTTTGGGGTAGGCTTTTATATAAGGAATCCCTCCTTTCTGTCTATCCCAAATGCTCTCATAAATTGCCATTGTTATTTGTTATCACTATCTTGTTTTTTTATCATTCCATTCTGTATTTGTATGTTTTAAATGTTTTTATGAAGAGTGTTGAATAAACTTTGAACTTGAACTTTGAACTTACCTTCTGTTCGAGTCAATGTTCAGTTTACCCGTCATGGATCCCATTGTCTATTAAAAACGGACTCGTGTAATGCATTTAAATTATCATCATCGTAAACATTAACAAAAAAGAAGATGGGGATATGACCATAATTATGTAAGACCAAATTTTACATAATATAAGTACCCCTTGAAAATAGTTAAGAGGACTGGCAGCCAAAATGTACATGATGCTGAGGTGTTGAAAAGTTAGTGTAGGGTGGTGAAGAATTAATATTCCAGTTTATCCATAGAAAATGTACATGACGCTGAGGTGGTGAAAAATTAGTGTAGGGTGGTGAAGAGTTAATCTTCCAGTTTATCCATAGAAAATGTACATACTAATGCTGAAGTGTTAAAATGTTCCCCTGAGACTGAAAAATTACAACCGTAGAAAATATGTACATGACGGTGACTTGTTGAATAGTTTCTGTGATTTGGTGAAGAGTCAATATCATATGCCACTTTTCCCATCGTGAAGGGATTGCAATTCAAAAGAAGATTATAGCTTCATTATTATACAAGAGTCGTTATTTGTGTACTTATTGCATAGGTCATATACTTATACTTTTTTTTAACCCTTTAGTTCTGTGTTTAAATATCAAGTGATTTCTCTTGATTGAGCCCCGCGATCTATATCAAACGTGTACATGTACTACAGGGCCCCGTATTACAAAGAGTTGATATCAATCGTAACTTATTTGCGATTGATATCAATCGCAACCATGTACATAAGAGATAGGAGAATGCAAACTTGCGATTGATTGGAGGACTTACGATTGATTTGGATCAATCGTAACTCTTTGTAAGACGGGGCCCAGATGTTTAAAACAATAATTTCTGGAAACAACTAGTCTTCAGTGAATTAAATTCCTTAATGAAACATTTATATGACACAGTTGACTTCTTTCAACTAATTGTCAAAAGTACAATTTAGGAATACAATAATAAATGCCTACCCAAAGTCAAAAGGCTACTGGTGATCACCAACCACCGACACGCCTAGAACCTGCAGGAAATCAGGCCAGGCTGTCTTGACTCAATGCCACTTGATGATGCTGCATTACACAGGTCAAGTTAAGGAAATAAAGAACCAAACTGTTATGTAATAACTACAAGACCAAAATTAATTTCCAGCTTTGGTCAACTGAAAAACAAAGCAAAAAATTACATTAATTTCTACACTCGGCAAGTTATCACTTCATGTGAACATGAAATAGCTTAACCATTAAATCCACTAGAATCTACACTACTCACTTCTGTCTTTGTCTAAGTAAAATCAAGTAATCAAATCATATACATCTATTCATAAACTCTTATTAAAGAGTTCTGATCAACAAACATAGTTCACTATTACTTACGCAACTTTCAATATCCATTGTGAACACTTGTTCAATTTTTATAGAGATATATACTCAAAGCATTTCATACCATGACATGGGCGCTGCCATCTTTAAACGCAATTTTTCATAGAGATACGATCATATCATGGTCAGTCACCTCCCTGGTCATTAGTATGTCCTCCGAATGTTTACATGCGCACGCCCTCTACGTCCTCATGAAAATAACTCGCCACCAATTATTCATCTAAGTGTCTAAGTGATTTAAATTAATAAAAACAAAAATCAAATGTCACAAGCAGACACTCATAATCATACCCAATTTTCCATTATTAAACGCTATACTTTACAAAGATAAAATATAGTTGCAAATAACTAATAAACTTCGATTTTAGTGCAGTTATATCATTCCGTATAAAAATTCAAGGTCATTAACCACGTTGATCTTGAATCAGTTTAACTTTCTATAAGTAAAAGTGATGAAATTCGGTGTCGATGGGGCACTGTACCCTGACACCAGATATTTTGGAAGCATATCTGATCATAGCTCTCTAAGTCTTCGACTGCCTTCTCCAAATATCCAGGAGACATTAGTTGTTTTTAAACAAATAATTAGCTTGCTCGCAGACACGACAGGGTGCATTAAACTGAGTTATCACTAAATTGATCATTTCCCAGCCAGGGTTTTGTTTGCAGACACAACAAGGTGAATTAAACTGAATTACCGCGGAATGTATCATCTTCCAGCCACAGTTTTGTTCTTTTGTGCCACGCAAGACTACTAAAGAACAAAATGCCGAAGCAAGTAGGTCTTCATTCAATTAATATTTCTAGTCGATGACTTGTTGATTAATTTCATTGAGGAGGTTTTAGTGCATTTTTGTTGTTGATTAATTAAAAAACGATTGCTTGATTGATTGATTGAATTCAATGAAGGAGGTTTAGGGGTTTATTACGTTGATTGGTTGATTGATTGATTGATTGATTGTGTGATTGGTTGATAGGTTGATTAATTTTATTGATTGGTTGGTTGATTGATTGGTTGGTTGGTTGATTGATTGATTGACTGATTTGATGATTGATTGGTTGGTTGATTAATTGATTGGTTGATAGATTGATTGATTGGTAGGTTGGTTGGTTGGTTGATTGATTGATTGATTGATTGGTAGGTTGATTGATTGATTGATGGATTGTGTGATTTGTTGGTTGATTGATTGATTGATTAATTGATTGGTTGGTTGATTGATTGGTTTTGTTGGTTGACTGATTGATTGATTGATTAGTTAGTTGATTGATTGATTGGTAGGTTGATTGAATGATTGATTTGTTGTTTGTATGTATGAATGCATGTTGGTTTATTCAACAATGAACATATTCAAGTTTACTATCGCTTATCGCCTAAATACTATAGAGTTATTTATCTCCTCATTGTTTCTTCCCTCTCTACCTTTCTCGCTGTGTCTCTGTGTCTCTCCCCCTCTCTCTTTCTTTCTTTTCTACCCTCTGTCTGCCTGTCTCTCTCTCTCTCTCTGTCCCTTTCCCCTTCTGTACCCCCTCTGCCTCTCTCTCTCTTTCCTATGCCATTTCTCACCCTCTCCTCATATATATATATATATTTCTCTCTCTCTTTATTTAAAAATAATGCCTTGTCGCTTAACCCCCGTCTCCCTCTCTCGTTATCCACATCTCTGTACCACCCATTCTCCCTCTTTCTATATTTTCCTCTCGCTCCTTATCTCTCTTTCTCCCCCTTCTCTATCATCGGTATTTCTATCTCTGTCTGTCTGTCTGTCTGTCTCTGTCTCTCTCTGTCTCTGTCTCTGTCTCTCTCTCTCTCTCTCTCTCTCTCTCTATATATATATATATAGCTTTCCATTTCCTCTCTCCCTTCCCTCTCTCACTTATACATGCACATGTATTATAATATAATTTTTTTTAAAAACACAATTAGCTGAAAGGAAGCAGTAAGACTAAGTACGGTAGCGTTGGATCGAATCAGAGCCAAACCGACGTCCATCGACCACTACTTCCTACCCAGGATGGGATCAGACATGGATGTGATCGCCACCGCAGTCATAGAAAATCTGGTGCAGATGTCGCATGCGTGATTAACGAAGCGGACGACGAGAGGGAGCGCGCAAAGACGGTGGAAGATGTCCAGCAGGAGCTGGATGAAGTGGTCGACATCATGGTGGAAAACGTCCATCGTATTCTCGACAGGGATGAAAAGATCGAGGATTTGGAAAGGACGGCGGAAAACATTCACGAACAAGTAAGTGTTAGCCTTTATTGTAGGAAAACAAATGCTTCCTATAGAAATAAGAGGGAGGGGAGAGAGACAGGGGGGGGGGCTTAATGCAAATCAAAGCTTTTGTGTTCACTTTATGTTCGATTTGATACCCCTCCTTTTTTATCATATGACTTTCATCAGGAGATAAACCCTGGAAACGAATACACCCCTTGCAATTTGTACTTCATTTCCAATTTGGGTTCAGAGTCCAATCGTGATTTTTAGCAGTATTTATCATTTATCTTAACACCTGCAAAAGCCAATTTTGAAGGAAAAAATTGCATTATCCTTTTGACGTGTCTTCAGATTACACTGGAAAAGCAACAAAGCTCAAAGTCCTTAAATTCCACAATTAAATTGTATTTTCGCTGTATTTTGGGTGATATTTTTGTTGTATTTTGTTCTGTTTCAGGTCAAAGAACTACGCCGTGTGAGTAAGAAACTGTTGATGAGATATTATTGGAGAAGAAACCGTTGCTGGATACTCATCGTAGTGTTTGTTTTCTTCTGCTTGATAGTTGCTTGCGTTATATTATTAAAAAACTTGCACATAATTTAAGTCTCCTCTTTAATGTGTCATAATTCTAGTGATCACATCCTTTTTTCGAGATGAAACCAGTCCATATTATAGTGGAACCCACTCCAAAGTCTTGGTTAAAAAACTCTTTTTCAGAGTGGAATCCTCCATTTTGAGAGTAGGTAATAAATATCCACTCGACAAGTCGATTTCCACTCCTATACACTTAGGGAGTGGTTATGAGAAGAAAACCTTTAAAAAGTTTAGAAACTCAAATTTGATTAATTATATCTCACTTGTTATGGCATTTTTAATCGCTATGTTTAGTATCATTAGAAAGTGTGTTTATTCGTCTTTGAACTGATACCCCATTTGTTATGATTTTTCAGTCATGGAATGTGCATTGTATCAAATAAGGGGCGAGGTAAAAAGTAAAAAGTTGCAAAATGCTCTGCTCTTGTTCAGCTGTGCGTTCTTCTCTCTTTAGGGTGCGTTTATCGTGCCTTGCCACTCAGAATCAGCGTTTCTATAATACATATCGAACCCCACTATACGAACGTGATTTTCGGGATGTCGCGTTTATCGTCTCTTCACGATTCAAAATAAAGGCCTCGTCTCTGCGCAGCTGCTTTGCGCCGTTTTACCCGGGAAGCAGATTAGCCTGGGAAGGTCGATGTGTATGTGGGGTTCAAAACAGCTTTGCGTTTATCGTGCCTCAGAAACGTGATTCTGGCTGTATGTCACATTAAAAACGCACTTTTTTCGGCGTTAACAATATGCCCATATCTAAAGACGTTTGAAAAAGGCTTTGCGTTTATTACCTTCAAAATTTACCTGAAAGACGTTTGAAAACGCTGATTCTAGCCAAAAAAATTGGACGATAAACGCACCCTTAGAGGAGTGTATGGATGCTATGTAGTGCACTGCATAACGATACCAATGCCTACCAGTGCATTTTTCAACTTTTCGCTTTTTATCTTGCCCCTTAGACAATATTGTGATGTACTGCTCATTCCATGGCTGCGAAATAATAATAATAAATCAAACTTCCAAAAGATTTTGAGGGGTTTATTATTGTATGATTTCCGATATTAAAGCTTTTGATCTTATAAATCATGATAGGCCCTATATTATTATTCAAATTGATGAATTTTGGTATCCGGGGTATTCCAATACAATGGTTTCGGAGTTACCTGACAAATCGGACTCAGTATACTTCATTCAATAATTCCTTCTCTTCTTTTTTAAATATTACATCAGGTATTCCACAAGGTTCAATTCTCGGCCCCTTGCTCTTTGTGTTATATATTGATGATCTAAGTAAAGTATCAGACTTTTTTGAGTTTGTCCTTTTTGCTGATGACACAACAATTATTGCATCTGATCATAATTTTTTGAATTTAATAACCAAGACAAATAGTGAACTGCTAAAAGTTACTGACTGGTTTAAATCAAATATATAATTGTTAACTATTAAAAAACATTTTTTTTTTTTTGTACTTCTCGAATAAAAACATTGCACATGATCAATTGAATATTTGTATAATGATGAATAATGTTCAACTCCTATTGACCAGAAATGTAAAATTTCTTGGAGTTATCCTTGATGATCGGATCAATTTCAGTGTGCGTAGATCAGAAATTTGTAGGAAGATATAAACAAAATATAGGTATTTTATCTAAACTTCAATCTGTTCTTCCAGAAAAACAGTTGTTCATGTTATAACTCATTGATCCTTCCTTATTTGCAATATTGTAACATGTCCTGGGCAGGGACAGGTTCATCAAAACTTGAACCTTTACTCAAACTTCAAAAGAAAGCCATCTTCTCATTTTCTTGCTCACTCTCAACCAATATCTTCAGATCTTTGATAGTCATAATTACCAAGCTGCTATTTTAATGTTTAAACATAAAAGTGCAATATTGCCGAAAAATATTTCTTCGTTTTTTCAATTAACTAAACAAAGCAAAGCTCCAAATGGCACTATTCAAAAGTAGAAAATGATCGCACGTTGAAGTTGATTCGTCATCAGGGCCCTCGCATATGGAATTCTCTGAATATGAATGTTACATCATGCAGTTATTAAAGCTCATTCAACAACAAATGTAAGTCAAGCTTGTTATCCATTTATAATCATTAAGGTACTACAATGTATATTATTTAGATTAGATTCGTTCCAAGGGCCCGTCACTCTTTGTTGTGGCTGGCCCAGGTCAGTCTTTTGTCACTTTACCTGCTTACATGTATATAATCAGTAGGGGACTGACTTGCACCAGTCACAACTGACTGGGCCCCGAATCCTGGACTTTCCCCTATAATCATCATCAACATTAATATCGTTCATTATACATATTTCTGTATACAGAGTATCCTACTGTGTATTTAATCACAATAATGTAAACAAAAATCTATAAAACAATTGTAATAATTATGATCACGATACTTATAAAATGAATGTAGTATTTTACGAAATGTCTGCATCTGTTAATATGCAAATCTTTTTAACAGCTTTGCAATTCACTAGAAAAATTAAAATTATATAGCTTTTGTGTATGTGTAATGTCATTATAATGTCACAATGTCACAAATCAAATCAAACTATATCCTCTTTCTGTATAATGGATATTATCTCAACTTACATTGACCATCATGGTTCGCATGGGGAATTTGAGACAGTTTGGGTGCTTTCCCTCAAAACGAGGGTTATCAATCACCAATAAATGCTTGCCTTTATAAGGCTCGGAGAGCTTTCGGCAAAAATGTTCGGGTGAGGGGAATTTATGATGATTCCCTTTCCGTACAAGGAGTACATTACGTGCCTGTGAAAGTGAATTTAACCGGCCTTACGTAATACACACCTTGTACGGAAAGGGAATCATCATAATATCCCCTCACCCGGACTTTTTTTGCCGAACGCCCTCCGAGCCTTATAAAGACAAGCCGGAGTAGTTTACAGCTGGTCCAGCAAGTTTCGCTGGTGCGAGATTTTTTAATACATTAATTGATAATGCTATCAATAAGGGTGTAAGCGAACTATGGCGCAGTGCATATAAAAACCGTCTTTATTTCCCCTTCTTTCTCTTTTATTAATGTCAAATATATTTCATCCACATGTATAACAGGGTCAAACAAAGAACAAAAGGGCATGAAATCTGGAAGTTTCCTGTCCGATTTGGATTCATGAATACAGTAACATCGATTTTAGCTCAAGTCATTTCACGAGATAATAATAATAATAATTACATTTATAAGACGCTTAATACAGGCGTTTCTAAGCGCACATGTGGTACTGTCTAACTCAGTATAATTATTCAACATGTTCAATAAAATAAAACATTACTAATACAATACAATTCAGTTGAATGGAATTAACTACTTGTGTGCGCCTCCGGTATACTATAACTGATTAAAAAGGTGGGTGTAAGATAAGATACATGTATAGATATATTGCACATATATAGAATAACCTTTACTTAACATTTTGTACATGTATATATTGAACGTGTTCATTGATTATGATTGTCTTTAAAATACAATCGTATATGTGTATTATTGATTTTTCAGAGCCATTTTAGGTAATTTTGTGAATATATGAAATATTTTTATGTTGAAGTAATGCATTTATGAAAATATAAAGTACTTTATACAATGTCAAAGTTGTCTCCTGTCCTGTTTTCCTTTTATACTGTATGTTTTCAAATGTACATGTAAGTTGTAATGTGCGTTCTACAAGAGCTAGCGAGTTATGAATTGATTTGTTTAACCCTATCTTAACCGGGGGGTCAATTTGACCCCCCCCCCTGTAGTAATTTAGCGACTACTCCGGAACCGCGGTAGATATAAAGTTTTCCTTTCATGACTTTTTTCTTTCGAGTCTTACGCATCTTTTAAAACTATTTTTTTTTTTAAATCGGACGTATAGTTACAAAGTCACGAGACCTTTTGTATTTGCATGTCAGCCCGAAAATCGCTCATTTTTGTGATTTGTGTACAAAACATATGGAAATATCATTTTTCCTAAAAAGAGATAAAACATTGGTTATTTGGTCATGTTTAAAGTTTAGGTGTTTGTTTTGGGGTCAAAATAGTTGAATTGTAGTTAGAAATGAAATAAAACAACAAAAACAATAAAATACATAAGTTTAAAAAACAATGAAATACATACAAAATTATCAATACAAGAGATAACATAAGGAATAACCTGGCTCTTCCGATTTTTTTTGTCGTATTATTATTCCAAAGGGTCTTACGAATATATGTAGTGGAAAAAGAATGCTTAAATATGAAGAATATTTGATTTATGGGTAAATATGTGATTTGTATGACCTTATTTGCATAAATTACCATAAATATGCAAATGAGTAAATTTTTCAAAAAAATGAAATTACCATAGTATTCTATACACTTCACTTGACATGCATGCAAATTTTGGCGGCGATCGGCTGTGAAACGGCTGAGATCTTAGGGGGGGGGGGTCAAATTGACCCCCCTCAGTAAAAACCTGGTCTGAAATAGCCCAGTTAAGATAGGGTTAACTATTGGCATTGCTCAAATTTTGATACGGCTAGGGCCAGCATCTTTTTCCAGAATATCCACTTTCCAGTTTCTAAGTTTTGCAAGCAATCAAATTATTTCCTTAAAAAGGAGAGTTTTTCAAGCACTGATCGCACGAAAACCAAAACAGGGTACCTTTTCAGGTTCACAGGTTTCGATGTTTTCTTACATACGCCATTAGGGTCCATTTCAGAGGTTGATGGACACGGGTGGGTAGCACTTGTGTATGTCTATCATAATATCTGACCATCCATTCAGCTCATCAATCTATCTACCCATCTATCTATCCTTCCATCTATGTATATATCTCTATCCATCTATGTATCTATATCTCTATTCATCTATTAATCCATTTATGTATCTATATCTTTATCCATCCATCTATCTATCCATCCATCTATGAATCTTTATCTCTATCCATCCATCTATCCATCTATCTATCCATCTATCTATCCATCCATCTATCCATCTATCTATCCATCTATCCATCTATCTATCCATCCATCCATCTATCTATCCATCCATCTATCCATCCATCTATCCATCTATCTATCCATCTATCCATCTATCTATCCATCTATCCATCTATCTATCCATCTATACATCTATCTATCCATCCATCTATCCATCCATCCATCCATCTATCCATCCATCTATCCATCTATCCATCCATCTATCCATCTATCTATCCATCTATCCATCTATCCATCTATCTATCCATCTATCTATCCATCTATCTATCCATCTATCTATCCATCTATCTATCCATCTATCCATCCATCCATCCATCCATCCATCTATCCATCTATCCATCCATCTATCCATCCATCCATCCATCCATCTATCCATCTATCCATCCATCTATCCATCCATCTATCCATCCATCCATCCATCCATCTATCCATCCATCCATCCATCCATCTATCCATCTATCCATCTATCTATCCATCCATCTATCCATCCATCTATCCATCTATCCATCTATCCATCTATCTATCCATCCATCTATCCATCTATCTATCCATCCATCTATCCATCCATCTATCCATCTATCTATCCATCTATCCATCTATCTATCCATCTATCCATCTATCTATCCATCTATCTATCTATCTATCCATCCATCTATCCATCCATCCATCCATCTATCCATCCATCTATCCATCCATCCATCTATCCATCCATCCATCTATCCATCCATCCATCCATCCATCCATCTATCCATCCATCCATCCATCCATCTATCCATCTATCCATCCATCTATCCATCCATCTATCCATCTATCTATCCATCTATCCATCCATCCATCCATCCATCTATCCATCCATCCATCTATCCATCCATCCATCCATCCATCCATCCATCTATCCATCCATCCATCCATCCATCTATCCATCTATATAATTATCTATCCATATATCTTAGATATCTATCTATCTATCCATCCATCAATCCATCCATCTATCAGCTCGAGGAACATTAAATAACCCATCCAAGATATCTACAAATAAATACAATCGTCTCAAATAGACAAGTAGTTCATGAATATCCAATGAATGTGAATATCTCCCATCACATGCCTTTATAATATACTAAGCAAGAAACTATAGTGGGAATATTTTTAAAATCAATACCGAACAAACATCTGCACTGGATTTTTTGACACTCTATGCATGCAGTATGAAAAGAGAACAAATAGGTTCGTCAGAATCATAAGCATACATAACTTACAACGAGAGTGAACTGAAGTGATTACGCATAAATAAATTACCTTCTGATTTTGGTTGGAATCTCTCTCTCTCTCCCCCTCTCTCTCTCTCTCTCTCTCTCTCTCTCTCTATATATATATATATTAAATATATATGTGTGTGTGTGTATCTTGTATCTGTCTGTCTGTCTCTTTGTCTCTCTCTCTCTCTCTCTCTTCCTCTCTCTCTGTCTCTCTCTCTCTCTGTCTCTCTATCTCTCTCTCTCTCTCTCTATCTACATAATCTATCCATATATCTACCTACCTATCTCTGTCTATCTCTCTATCTATCTCTCTCTATATATATCTCTTTATCTATCTCTTTATCTATCGATCTATCTATCTATCTTTCCATCTTTCCATCTTTCTTTCTATTTATCTCTTTCTGGCGTCCGCCTTGTTAATGGGCTTGTTAGAAACAAATTTAGACAAAATGATTACGGTGTATAACAGAGCACTAAACTTACGTTTAGTTAAGAGGGCCCTCTACACGGCAACCAGATTACTCTGCAGACATGGCAGAGACTATGACAGTGTACTTTTGTAGTGAACACCCTATGTTTGATAGTGCATACATAAACAGTCATTACCTATTTGTGAATAACAGTCAGAATATTATCTTTGGAGTGAATATGCAATGTTACACTAGAAGCCCTTTATCTTAAGTTTTAAAGATACTATGTCCCTTTTGCAGCCAACATCAAATTCTGTAGAACTTTGGAGGAATTATGAATATGTCAGTATGCCCTATCTGTGAAATTTAAACATTAGCAGTGTCCTAGTATTCAAATTATGCAAGGAAACCCGTTTACCTTCTAGACTTCACTATCAGATACTATTGAGTGACTGACTGACATCTTTTTTTCTTTGGTAATAACATACATAAAATGAGCCGTAACAGGTACATGAGCATTTGTCTACATCAATAACCCATTACTTGTAATGGCCAAACTTAAACTGATTGAAGTCTTTGTGCAGCACAAAACGTACGTCCATTCGGTAAAAGGGTCTGAAAATCAGACTAATACTTAGCGTATGGAAGTTACAAACTGATTCAGCCGAGGACGCAGGTTCGAAACTGAGTCACGTCTTTCGGATGGTGACGTTAAAGGTCGGTCCCCAGACGTAAATAATCATATCTGATTAATACACGTCTGTAAAAACCAATTACACATACACACACACGCAATCACTTAAGTCGATTCGACAACTAGTGGTCGTTATTTTCCCACTATAAGCCATTTTCAAGCCCTTTCGTTTTGGGGAAGTTCTAAATTAGTGTTGTCTTTCAAATTGGAATTTTGGAATTTAACCTTTTCATTTTTGGGGCCTGCAAATGGGACATAGTACCTTTAAGGGACGACTATACCTGATTCCCCTCCCCCCTCCCCAAGCCTAATAATTTTCTTCGACTCAGCAACAACAACAATACCTAGGATTTCTTAGTCCTAGTGTATACACACTAAGAAATACAGGTACCAATTTGCACCATTAGGAGTGCAGACCTCTGCTACAATATCAGCACCCTAGAGGGAGCATATGTGCACCCTTAGGGGTGCAGACATTATTTTGCTACAAAAAACACAGGTAAGTGGAAATTTTTGTAAAATCCTTAATGAAACATGAACGCTGTGGCGTATCGTGCAAGGTCCTAACTGCCATATTTGAGGAACTATCATATCACATTTTTTAAGACTATGAAATGATTCAAGGATATTTTATAAATGGAATCCCATAAAATATACCATACTTTAGTCATATCTGTTACACATTCATATATTTGTTCCCTTTCCGATCATATTTTGTATGGTTCTACTATGACCAGATGTGATTTACGCAGACGGCATCCATGTTAGGAAAGAAACCTATCGACTGATATAAACTCTCTTCCGTCAAATGATCGATTACAAGACAAAAGCACAACGAATAGAAAATAATATTTAAACAATAGTCTAATCAATAGGCAGTCTATCAAGGAGTTACTGGTCTAAGGCAGAAACGCATCTGCTATAGCAGCTGACACTGACTCATCGCGTAATTACAACCATTAACCAATGGGAGGCGGAATCGAATCCAGGGCGTGTCTGAAACTCTCCAGTCGCACATCTAAACTCTGGTCGACCAGCTTGGTCTCATCATTTGTCCACGATAGCGAAGCAGAAACGCACGTATTGTCTTATTCGGAAGAAGAAATATCCACAAAGAACTTCGTGAGGACTGAGGAGTACCTTTTTTCTCTTGGCCGTGCTTGCTCTTGAAACACACGATTTTGGTATGTAAACAATACTTTATTTCAACTCATAAGTTTTATTCTTTCTTTTTAGTCGGGTTAAAAAAGGGTTTGATCCCCCAAAATTGCAACAAAAGGTTTTTCAATGGTTTCCGGTATAGTGTATTTGACATCAGGAATAACATGCTAAAAATCAAAGAAAATCGGCCCGGACCCCCGGAAAGTGGTATTTTCAAAATGAGAATTGTATATGTATTTCACTGCCTGACCTCATTGTCTAATAAAGACAAAGAATAAGAATTTCGTAGATTCTATGGTGAAAACATATTATTATTAGAGCGTTTTTTTCTCCATAAACTATCTCATTCCGAGCATGTCGAAGAATGAAAATCCCGCACCGATTGAAAAAGGCCATAAATTATATCCATCTTAGAGATGTGATTTTGGTGTCTATACCTAGGTTTGAGGGGTCGGAGAATCTATTCATACTACTTACAATGGGTTAAAAATACTGGATGTAAAAAAAAAAAAGCTGAAACTTTTGATCTGTAATAACTTTTTAATTGGTAGGCATAGGTTTTACTTGCATATTTCTGAAATCCTGTACATATTTTCATTTTCTACAGATGTATATGGGAGTATTTAGTATATGTATCAAACATTAGCATTTCACTGTCTATCTACACAGTTTTGAGTACAAGTGGGGGGGGGGGAGAGATCTGCACATGATCTGCATTTTTAAGTAAGGAAAGACAAGAAACTATGCTCTCCAAAGGAGTCCAAACTTCTCAACTTGTAGGCCCGTGTGAAAGATTTTGAAAAGGGCTATTGTTTGCCATACGCGCCATAGGCCTACACTCTCATAGACCACTGTTCAAAATGAAAACTTGTATAGGGGTAGAGTTTGGCCCAAGTTTGAAATCCTCTTCTTGAAAGAAATGAAATTTGTTTTAATTTTTTCATTATTTTCAAGTTCTACCATCTAATTCTAATCCAGACATTTTGTACAATATCTGGCTGTCAACTATCGAAATTTAAGCAACATGCAAGTACCTGACAAAAAGAGTCCATTTTTGTTATATACACCCATGCAGTAGGTACATTGAGCTGCCTGATGCACATATGTTTTCTTTGTTATTTTTTTCTACAAATCATCTTTTTGAAAATTTCTTAGTATGAAGCCACGAAAGAATAGTGCATTAATGAAAAATCAAATCAAGTTTGATGAAACATGGATGTAACCTTTTGGGAAGGAGTTCTTCACTGTGTTAGTTATACAAAACTAGCTAGATTAGAGAGAGTATGCCGCTCCTAGGAAAAAATGGACCTTTACCTTACTGCTATTTTCAATTCTCTGTTTGTACTTGGCTTCACGGAGTACTTCGTCCTTTATAGTGAGTCTCTTCGTTCCGGAGCAACTTACGTACGAACGGACAAACGCACGCACGTCTGCGACGTAAGGAATAATGCATATTCATGTCGCCACTTAAAGGCATTGTTTAACAATGCCAAATCTGAGATGCATGGCCCTACGTGTTATCAGCGTCTATGATATGGTGTAATATTGAAGCCCTAAAGATTGCGCTTCAAAATGATCATGAAGTGCCTCAAAAAAGTAAAAATCTTTGAGTGACCGGTTTTACCATACTCATTTTCCCCAATAGACTGTAGGCCCAGTGTTATAAAAACCGTTGGGAAAACGGTTTTTGAAATTTCGAATTCCAATCATAAATATCTTGATAATCAGACGGGCGATCGGCTTGTAAACGGCATGGGATTCCTGACTGACCTAAAGGTTTATGATTATGATTGCAGCATGAGCTAAGTCCAGGATTTTGTTTAGAATCTGAGACAAAGATACCCAATCCCTTTTTAATGCTAACTTTTCAACATGCCATATATCTCACCTTTCTTTCTTCTTTCTTGATTTGATTTTGTTTGGCAATTAGTCATAATTGACTATTTTTTCCACACACTATTGTATGAATTATATATATATATATATATATATATATATATATATATATATATGTACAATTACATGTCAATTCAATGGCGTACTGATGGGGAGCTTGTGGGGGGGGGCAGTTGACCCCCAAATAAAATTCAAACGTGGTTTATTTCTAATTCGATACCAGTGATTTACAAATGTTGCTGTAATGACATGATTTTCCGGTTTTTTTTCCTCTCATGTTTGCGCTTTATGCCAGAGGCGGCACTCCCGGTGGAGGGGGGCACTGTGCCTCCACTTTTTCAGGTACCCCCCAAAAGCCCCTTTTTACATAGGACACAAGTGCCCCCTTTCTTTTCTAATAACTGTCCTTTTCCTCTATTTTCATCTCTGGTGAGTACGTCTTTTCAGGTGCGAGAAATTCCCCTTTTTACCTCTGATATTTTTGTCCTTTTTTTTTTTAAAACTTTTACTCGTGCTCCTTTTCCTTTTTAATAAGTGTACTTTTTCCTTCTTAATAAGAACCCCCTTCACTTTCTCTTAAATGCCACTTTTCACCTCTGATAAGTGCCCCTTTTATTTTGACACGCGCCCCTTTTCCTTTCTAATAAGTACATATTTCCTTCGGATAATTAAGTGCCTCTTTTCCTTTTTTTTAAAGAGCCCCTCCCCCTTTTAACATCTGATAAATGCATCTATCAAAATCTGATAGGTGCCCTTCTCCTTCAACAGATTCCCCGTTTCTATTCTCACAATTGCGTTTTTTTCATTTCTGTAGTGTGTCCCTTTTCAGGTGCAAGAAGTGCTATTTTCACCTCTGACAATTACCGTTTTTACTTTGACACGAGCACCTTTTCTCTACTAATAATTGTCCTTTTCCCTTTTGATAAGTGCCTACTTTTCCTTTCTCTATAACATGCACCCCTAATTCAAGGCGACTTAGAGCCCCTTTTTCCTGTAATTTTTCCTAGAGCTCGCTCGCTACGCTCGTTCGCATTTATAGATGTTAATTATGTTACTTATAAAAGAACTTTTCAGTCTTTCTTCATTAGGCTGTGCTTCATACTCATCAGAGTTTTTTGGGGTCTTCTTTATAAGATGTCATTTTTCGCACTGGGACCTTACAAATCTTCAATTTTTTGCTCGCTCGCTTCGCTCGCTCGAAAATTAATATTCAGACCATCACACCTAACTGCAAAGTATATTGCTTAAGTAAGCAGTATCTTGTACCACGTAAAGAAAGCAACAAATATTGATATCAGCCCTGGAAGTGTAATCACAATCTTGACGATGTAGGGGTATATACCAATGTTTAAAAATGGTGTAGGTTTTGTTGATGTTTTCCTTTGTAGGTGCCCCTTTTTTCCAGAAAGTGTCCTTTTTTGTTCGTGCCCCCCTCCCAATTTTGAAAGACACTCCGCCGCCCCTGCATTATGCTACTTGGTGGTGATAAGGATTTTTTCTGTCCCCTCCCCCAAAAAAGAGTTTTTGCTCATTACGCCACTGCATGTCATAAATGACTATTTTGGGGAATTTTTTTTTTCCATCCTTCTTTTGTTCTCTCTTTTTTCTTTAGCTGTACGTACTTTGTACTTGCGTTTACGCTTATATACCCGCTCGCTCTAATATCGCCTATGTATGCCCACACAAGTGGTCAAGTTAGTAACAAGTGTTGCGGGCTTTATTGGTGCAGGGAAAAAAATGCATTTGTAAATGGAGTCAAAGGTTAATAATACTTCTTCTTCGAACTGCAAACTGCCAATCTTATTTTGGAAGTAACATTTTGCATGGGTGGGAAAAAAAAACACTGACCAAAAATGGTCTTAGTAATGGAATTTAAGCGTTTTCATATTGTGCGTTTTCAGGGCGGATTGACGTAGATGTCCTCACTGGTCGGGGAGGAAGAGGGAAGATATATGAGTTTACGGTTCTAGGACACCTACCCCCTGGACAACCACCCCCGGATAACCACCGCTAGGATAACCACCCTCTAGGACAACTACCCCCTAGGACAACTACCCCCAGACAACTACCCCAGACAAATACCCCCTACGACAACCATCATCTAGGACAACTACCCCCTGGACAGTTGCCTTGGGGTAGTTGTCCGGGGGTAGTTGTCTGGGGGTAGTTGTCCGGGGGTAGTCATCCTAGAGGGTGGTTGCCCTAGCGGTAGTTGTGCTAGGGGGTAGTTGTCATAGAGGGTGGTTATCCTAGGGGTGGTTATCCGGGCGTGGTTGTCCAGGGGGTAGGTGTCCGGGTACATCGTGGGAGGGTTGTTATTTTGGGAGCTAGGTTTGTCGTTTCTGCTGTGGTTTTTCTTACTCCGACAGCATTTTTGTAGCTTGTGCGAATGTAAGATTGTCTTTGACTTTCACTATTTGCACCCTTTTAGCTTTCTTTGCTTCGGGACAACCGTCAAAGGCTGCCGACTGCCGAGTCGTTTCCGCCACAATTTATTCATGACGGTTTATCTTTTTGATTACATTCGTCAAATTTATGGTTTTGTCCACATCTGACACATCTCATTTTTGCCCTGCACTGAGTTATCCCATGACTGTAGCGTTGGCATTGAAATCATCTCAATACGGGGGGTCCGGGGATGTATTCTATAACGTTAAACATTTTGTAGCACATATTATTTACGTTGCTGGGGAGGTTTAATTTATTGAATGTGAGGATGACACTTCTCATTGGGATGAACTTGGGCATGTTTTCTTCACTTTCAATTGTCTTTACATTTGATATCGACCTTTTCGTTATTATTTTCACACCAATTGCTCCTTGGTGTTTCAATTCCGTTGTTTGTCATTTCAGTCGGTACTCCGTAAATAACCCCTCTCACAACTAGCTGCTTTTCTGTAACTTTCACTGGGGTGGTTCCTTTGCTATTAATTTGAGATAGTGCTTTTACTTGTTTGTGGTTTTTACATTTGATAAGGAGACCTTAGGCTGCGGGTTTGATAAAATTCGACAGGGTTAGGACAAGCTTCACGGATAGTTCTAGCTATATAGTATAAATGGGATTCACATTCTCCTTTGGTCAGTTTTCTTTGATTTTAATTGATGACTAGGAAGCCATTGTCGATTCTAATTTGCTGTGAGACTTTGGCTCTTAAGGTGAATTATAAAACAAATGTGGGACAAAAATTATTTCGACCTCTGGCCCAAAGATTGAAAGTTATAAGTATGACGACCATATGTAAAAAAAAAAAAAGAAGACAAAACTACTAGCCCGCGACGCTGTTCAAAACTCTTGTGTAGCTGCGTTGGCAGGTGTGGGGCGAATTCACCTCTTCGCCGATTTATAATTTGACATTCCTTTTATATGTTAAACTGAAATTCATCAGAAATCATGCACGGAACATAAACATGTCTAGCTCATTTTAATACAATTGGTATCTTTTGATATGATTGGAACAATACATGTATAAGGACATATTCAACAAGTCACATTCCAATTTCCTTTTCGCTACCAGAAATGGAAAAAATCTTTAAAAGTTGTAATCAATCGAAGCAAAGTTGGCAACTCTGTGACATTTGTTGTTAACGAAAAATGTAATGAGTTTCTAATATCACCCAATATATAATATACAAAATAATATCAATATTTAATTATACCTGTGCCCTACATTTATTATTCCGTACATGTTCTTACACACCCCCTCTATATACAATAGGCATTTTATTTTCCATGTATCAACAACCATGAAGAAACAAAATTATGGAATTTCTAATACAGCGAAATGGGAGACCTTTCAAGGTACATAAGAGTTACCAATTTGTATAAGGACCGAACTTGCTTAGAGAAATCAGAGTTTTTATGCAACTGGGAATCTTGATTTTGTTATTCACTGTGCACCCTCTTTCAGATTATTACTTTACCTAAAATGAAAACAACCCTTTGGGGGGGGGGCGGTAAAGGGCAATCCAACCCTTATAACTATGTAGTTACTTTCAGTGTGAGCAGAAAAATCAGATAAACAGGTTGCTGAAAAATTGAAACAAGAGTTTCACGGACATTGCGCTCACATCACATGAGCAGATAAACTAAGAGGGCTGCCCTGATTCTGGGGCAATAATCACTCGAGAGGGGAACAAGTTACCCCGTGATAACGAGGGGGTAGTATGTCCGTCCAATCCCAACCCCATCCCCTCTCCCGATAACCTTTTCCCTTTCAGTACCGACTTCGAGGATCCCGTTTACCGTCCGACAAGACTGCCCTCAGGAGGCGAAGCATCGTCTATCCACAGAATCACATCGCTTCTCCTTTCTGCTGTCATGGCAACAGTCGTGTCCCTCCTCAGATGGTGATAGTTCCAAACTTTATTTTTCTACCATCCTCTTGATTTTGTATGTTTTTATTCGGACTCCTTAAGAAAAGTCTCGACTTCCAAAAGCTGCAGGTTTCTTTTCGATGATCTCACCTGACGTCCCGTGATCGTGCCATCCCGTGATCGTAAGATGGCACGAGAGAGAGAGAGAGAGGGAGAGGAGTGAATCCATCAAAACAGTAACTCCAGACAATCCTAGGGAGAAAGAAAAAACACTGCATTTTTTGTTGGCTGCAACTTTTCTTAAGGTGCCTTATATTAGTGTCTGTTCTCATTTTCCAGTGTATTGTTATTTGATCGTTGAGAGACAGAAATTTTAATTTGTGAAGTTGTATAGACACTTGCATATCCTCTTAACTTCGTTTGGACAGAAATATTATGTGGATTTCATGTGATAGATTACAAAGACAAACTATGCCAAGAGCATTAATTAATCTTCCCTTAAAATCGTACTAATAAAACGTTTTTTTCATAAGGATATAAATTTTGAGAATCCTGTGCCGTTTTTGTTTTAATCTGTGCATGCTACATACAAATTCAAATTGAAAGAGACAGGTTTTGTACATGTGTGAATATATCAAAATGGCATGTATTCAACCAAGGAATAACACAGGACATAAAATCAGTTGGTCTTCCAAGATGAAATACTATCCTTATTAATACAAATTGGATTGGGTAATTGTAGAAAAATATATATTTGAAATGTATATGTATTTTCTTTTAAGGAAAACATTAAAAAATTATAAGTGTAATCCCTGGGGCACTTTTGGGGAGCCTGCCCCCACGTCAGAGAGACTCATTCTCACGAAGTTAGATCCCTTTCACCTTAGGATAATTCCTATCAAGTTTGCTTAAATTCCAGCGATGCTGTTTTGAGGAGAAGTCAAAATGTGTCCAAATATGACCCCTGGGGCACTTTGGGGGCTGCCCCCATGCCAAATGGTTACCTCATTTCAACAACTTTAGATAATCCCTTACCTAAGTCAAGTTGAGCATTTTGCTCAGGTGAGCTTTAAAAATAAAAATGTTATTTTTTAAGATTTTCATCTACATGTTCATCTACATTAAATGAACTCAACAGTCAAACGTAATAACCTTCATTTGTATTGTCATGATAGTTCTACTATAACTCAAATCAACGTTTTTAAAATCAAGGTTGGATTTCCCTATTTCTGTCTGTATAAACATGGAGTCCCTGTGATCTGAACTCCAATGGTCTCAACAAACAGAAAAGGATAATTTTGAAAGAGATTGTTGTTAGGGTAGAAGGAAACTTCCATGACCATGTATCTCTCCAAAACAGCCCATTATTTTGTTGTTCTGCCTTTGTCTCCTCAATTTGTCATCTTGCTCCATCGGCGTTCATCTCCTATGGTAAAGCATCATCCTAACAATTAAAAAAATGTAAAAGCGTTATACACAAATTATAATTGCACTCATGTTGACCATTTAGATCTTCTGAACAAGGACACATGTACACCTGGGAACAGTGTTAGATGATCAAGGTTTTACATCTACTATCCACCCCATACAAATTTTGGACAGCTCGTTCACAGTTGTTCCTGACGAATTTGTAAATCTCCTGACTTTGGAAACATGTTCCATTGGCAAACTTGTTTCCAAACTTTGCCTGACATCCCCACATTATTAAAAATATTTCAATGATACTTTACTGTGTCCACCTTAGTCCATCCTAGAGATGAATCTCTTTCATACATTCTATTTAAAATGTTTAATATCCTCTTAAAAACATTCCAAAATTATCACATTGACTCCATAGTTGTACTCATATCACTTATATATATATATATATATATATATATATATATATATATATATCTTTTCATGGTTTACATATATTAAGGAAAACTAGTTTTTTCAAGATCACTGTGAATATTATAACATCATATTTATTAATAAACGTACATGTATGCCTGTCAATTTATATGATATATATTGCATCTTCAACATCTGCCGCAATGTCTATAATAATTTCCATGAGTTGGGTTCTTCTGTTAAAGTTTATTTAAGGGAAAGATGTCGAAATGAGAAAAAAATATCTTTCACATAATTTTCCCTTCATCTATATTCACTTTTTGATATGTTTTAGCATTTCATAGAAAAATTGGTCCCTGCCTTGAAAACTTGAGGATTTTGAACATCTTTTAATCATTGTCTTATAATTGCTTATCTTTTACAGACCGTGTTCAAATACAGTTTTCAAATACAGTTCACCGACAACTAAATTAACAAAGAGACAGCGCTCTTGTTTAAAAACTGCCCCACAAAATATATATTTACATTGTGCTCAGTTTTCCTAATCAATTGAGCTTGTAAAGCTACATTAGCCCATCACAGTTCTTCATATTTGCAAATGAGATATTTGTACAACAACCAATAAATGTTATATTACCTTCTAAATTATTGGGGGGCTACGAAGCGACGCCCCTGTCCCACACCCTTATATGATATTCTTGCCGGGGGCTCCTACCCCAATATCGTTCAGAAGGTCCTAAGGAAGCCCTGTACCAAAAATGGCATTTTTACAACAACAAATAAATGTTATATTACCTTCTAAATTATTTGGGGCTACGAGGCCACGCCCCGCCCTACACCCTTATATGATATTTTGCCGGAGCCTCCTAGCCTAATATCGTTTAGTAGTTCCTAAGGAGCCCTGTACCAAAAATGGCATTTGTACAACAACAAATCAATGTTATAAAATTATTTGGGGGCTCCAAAAGACGCCCCCGCCCCCACACCCTTAAATTGAAATTTTTGCCGGGGGCTCCTAGCCTAATACCGTTTAGTAGGTCCTAAGGGAGCCCTGTACCAAAAATGGTGCTTTTATCCGGCAAGTAACGATAATTTCACTAAGCCACCTGACTAGTTAATTGACGGGGGCATAAAGTGTGGCGCTACATGTAGTACCTAGCCTGCCCGGTTACCGCTCCCCGAATCCAAGCGGCCTTTATAGACACAACGGCCGTCTTCCATCCATTTTTTTAAAACTCAGTAGTGGGTAATTTATCAAATTGTGGTTGTTATTATGATTGCTTTTGTATTTTTTGTAATTGTAATTAACCTTGAACATGAAATGATGATCGCAGAATTTGTCAAACTAAATTCAATGCTTAATTGAAGACACAATCCCCTTTTCATATCCTGATTAGCGATAGAGCAGTCAGGTTTGACTGATTACCATTAGTAAAACTAAAACAATAAACGACAATATGCATGATTATTAATATCAAAGGCAGTAACAGGATTTTTCCCCCAGAGTATAGTTTTAGCACAACGAAGTTCGATGAAGATCTTTCTGGACTTGCTGACTCTAAAGGTCCATTTTCATGATAATTGCGCGCGAGCGAATTAGGGCGGTACGTCAGAGTGGAAAAGAGCAGGAAAAATGCTTTACGCAGACGGCGAACTACAGACAGTTATTTAGAACTTCACGAGAAAGAATGGCATGGTATGATTCGTTATATTAGAATTTCCCCTATCAAAGTGATGTATATTAGCGCCTGTGTAATTCCTTGTCAGAGAAGTTATCTGTGAAAAACTGCTCAAGTGAGCGGAAACCAGGCAGGCAGCAGTATTTTGCAGGGCCTGTGTACGGCATGCAGCAGCATGGTACTAAATAGATCAAAAGTTTCGGTCTCTGATATCGACGGTTGTTCCGCTGAGACTACGTCTGGCTCCACTGACCGCCCTTATGGGGAAGGTTGATAAATGTCAGTTTTATTAAAGAATTACCCATACAAGTTTGACACATTGTGTTTGTTCTTTTGCTTGTTTGATTGTATAATTATCTTTTAGTCTCGTTAAACTATCCATTGTGTGCTTATATTGTCTTTCTTTAGTGCAATCCACTTCAATCTGCCGTTTTCTTTTTAGCCACACTTTTCGTTAAACTCTTCAAGCTGACTTGAAATTTTCTTATCTTTTAGTGTGTTTTAAATTTTGTTTGATTTTATCGTACCAGTGCAAGTACATGTATATCAATTTAAATGAACTTGTTTTGTTTAATTTATAAATATAATTATATTCCCTTGCTTTATTTGGCTCATTTAAATCCAAGCATGAATTTTATGTAGGTTGTCTTTTCAAACTAAAACGTGCTCTGTGTTTAACGTACCTAACATATTTAGTAGTATATAACTGTGTATTATTTATTGTGTATATGTTTTTATTTGTTGTTGTTGTTGTTGTAATTTTTACCATGTACTTTGTCACTCGCCTACATGGCTCCTTTGAAAAGCAGGCCTTGTGGCTCTGAAGGGACTACCCTGTATTTTAAAGAAGACTGAATAAATAAATAAATATATAAATAAATAAATAAATACCAGACTAGCCTTGAGGGCTAGGTGATAATATAACATATGATATTGATATCACCCAACCTTGACTGGCGCCCCCGGGGGAGGGGGAGGTGCTCAGATTTGGTTTGGACGGGGGTGTACAGCTCAAGCCTCGAAACCCCTACCCATTTTTAAGGGTCATTCTGGCAGATTTTTGGAAAAACGGACCCATGTTTAGTGATATTTTTGTAAAAAACTAGTGGGACCCATTAGAGCGGCACATCCCCGTATGTCTTCATATGAGTACCCCCCGTCCCTTCGGGCTTGCGCCCATACCCCTGCGTGGAGAGGCAGGTAAACAAAACCTAAAATGCGTCCGAAATCACCCCTTCCCGCACCCGACGAACATCGAACAGTGGCAACAATTTTGCTAGTGTACTCCTCGTAATTTTGTTCTCATAAAAAGTACCTCAAAATCAGTCAAGAAATAAATATATAATGAACGATTTTGCGACCGGAGTGATAGATCACTTCGGGGGAGCGATTTTTTCATGACCAGGGGGGCGAAATGCGATGGACCAGTAACGTAATGTGCAAAAACGTTGGGGGGGGGGGCAGAAGAAAAAAATACGTATCACCACCACTCTTATATGTTACATGTATGCCCCTTGGGGGGGGGGGGCTAAAGAGTTAATGATCAGGTAAGGCATAAATTTGCGTGGGGTCCAGGGGCAAAGCCCCGGCGGGGTCAAGGGATGCAGCCCCTGAAAGCTCAGGGGTCTTAGGCATTAACTTACGGTCAGATGTACATCCAGGGGCCCGCCAGAGGGCCCTTGGTGGGGTCCAGGGGGCAGAGCTCCCAGAAGCTCAGGGGTTTTAGGCATTAAATTACGGTCAGATGAGAATCCAGTAGGGCCCCTGGTGGGGTCCAGGGGGTGGATCCCCCGCAAGCACAGGGTTTTAAGGCATTTAAATACGGTCCGATAAGCATATTTTGATACCTCATTTGTGACAGTGGCAGGTCACTATTCTTTCTTTCTTTCTTTCTATTTCTCTTCAACATACTATTTCTCTTCAACATACCTTTACAAAAGGCCCTGACATGTAGGCTTCTAAATAAGGATATTTTTTGCCTGACTGTAAATTTGGGAATTTGTCATTTTCCAATAAACGCATAAAAAAGTATAATTTACAAAAAAGTAATAAAAAATCCCGGAAAATCATGTAATTTCAGCAACATTTGTAAATCACTGGTATCGAATGAGAAATAACCCACGTTTGAATGTTATGGGGGAACTGCCCCAACCTCCCCCATCAGTACGCCAGTGCGAGGGACGAGGGAGCATAGTGTACGAGAGGGGCGAAGGTGACTGCAGTGACTCCCCCCTCACAGGTTTTTGAAGTTTTGTTGTATTAAGAAATTACATTCCTTGGCAAAAGTATAGTATAAAACCAAGCGATATACCTTTTTTCACACTTCACTTTTACTTTGCGGGTAATTAGTGTACAATCCGAAGGGTTGTAAATATCAGTTTAGTAGGTAAATTTTAGTAAGTAGGGAGCTTGGGCATGGATGGGATTTCTATTAAGTATAGTATAAAATCAAGCAATATACCTTTTTTAACACTTCACTTTTACTTTGCGGGTAATTAGTGTGCAATCCGAAGGGTTGTAAATATCAGTTTAGTAGGTACATTTTAGTAAGTAGGGAGCTTGGGCATGGATGGGATTTCTATTTCCCACTCTAGGCCTCTGTCATATACATGTACATTGATATCGCTATGGGAGTTGAAATGGCAAATATCAGCCTGGCAGATAAATAGACTATGTTGTAGTGACTCCTTATTGAAAAGAGCAAGCGGAATATTCATTTTTGTGCACTGATCTATTTCTGTAACTCTTATTCTTGTAAACATACAGTGTAAACTGTGCTTATTTACGTGATACCAACGGAATACAGATTTTCTACAATATTTGCTCGTACATTTTGAAGGATATTATGTGATGGAGGTTAGCGACCGAGCGAGAAGATTTTTGCATTTTTATTTGTCTAAACACTGCACTCTTGGGCCATCCAGAGCCTTGAAGTGTGTTGCAGTCTTTAGTCAGTATTTGCTATACATTTGTTGTTGTTGCACTTTTTCAAATTTTCTGGGGACGTGTCGAACATTTCGAAAGCTGAAAACGTTTAATTTCAATTTCAAGTTGAGATTATAGGAACACGCAATTCTATTGAGTTTAGTAAATCAAACAAATAGATGTAGGTATTTTTAAGCATGTTCAGACTTTTGTTAAATAAATAGATTGAGATTGAAATAAACAAAGTAATGAATACTTTAGTTTCAAAATATTTTGGCCAGGTTTCCACTTCCCACAGTTACACAATTTATATTACAGCTTTAAATGGAAACCGGCCATTTAACGCAAAGCGTTTATTAAAATATATAACTCAAATTAACAGTTTTTAGATTTAAAGGCCATCTAAAGTATTTGTTGATATTAAAATAAGATAAAGAGCTTATCAAATTAAAGGTGAATAGTTAACCATTACTCCTATGTATGTCACATGCCAACAGTTTTTGTCTGGGTCATACTGTTTCAGATTGAAGTTAGGGCTTAAGCCGTCATTTACGGGGTTTATCCGCACAATACAAACAAAAATAGACAAAATGCGTTTTCAACTTTGAAGGCGTTTAAAACTATCGTATGACATTTTATCTCAATAATGACCTACACCATTTTAAAGCTGAACACCTGCTATTTACGCTCATATGTCACATGCCGAAACTTCTTCAGCATGAAATGCGTTTTGTATTGTGCGGATAAACCCCGTAAATGCCGGTTTGAGCCCTAACTTCAATCTGAAACAGTAAGACACAGACAAGAGGTTTCGGCATGTGACATATACCAGAGTAAAGAACATGTTTCAGCTTTAGAATGGTGTAGGTCATTATTTAATTAAAATGTCATACCATAGTTTTATAAGGATTTAAAGTTGAAAACGCATTTTGTTCATTTTTGTATGTATTGGGCGGATATTATTTAGTTAAAATATTATTATTTAGTTAAAATGTCATACGATAGTATGACACCGAACACCGAACTAGAACACACTCTTTGAGTGATTTCAAGTTCGATGTTCGGTGTTGGTGTTGGTGTTGGTGTTGGTGTTGATATCATGGAAAGGCTGCAAAGCCAAGACCAACACCGAACTTGAAATAATGAATTTCCCAATCCCTAGGGACTGGTGTTGGTGAATGGGAAATTACACGTAAATCGTCAACACCAACCGCGATACTCGGTTCAGCAGACGGCACTGTTCAACACCATCCTTCAACACTGCCTACCGGAAATACGTCATATTTTCCGAGGTCAATCCCAACACCAGCCTCATTTCAGGTTCGGTGTTGTGGCTGGTGTTGGTGTTCTCACAACACCAACACCAGCTTTCGACACCAAACTTGAATTCACCCACTGCTGGCTTCCACCTTATCATTCGTAGGCTTATCAGTCGCTAGTTTCCAGGGCAACCATTTGTATGGTGATGAAATGTTGCATTTGGAGCTAGACTCGTACGTTCAGCCATTGTTATGGTGTTTTCATAATTGATATAAATTGTAGCCAACAAACGATTTGGTAGTAAAAAGTCACATCTCTCTTGTTTTATGTTACAGTAAAATGCAATATAGGTTGTAAGATACAATAAAGTAGAGCAAAGTGGAGATATATATATTTCAAGTCGATTTTTGAGCTGTAGGGTTCAGGACGCAGTTCTCCAGCGGACATATCTCATCGCCATGACTTACGCGGCAATGCATCCGACCCCAGACATATATCGCCGTAGCCGGACGCATCTCGCCAGCCGCCAGCCGCCAGCCGAAATCCGACAATCTGACTGGATTGGCCTGTGCTTGCCAGCCGCGGGGCTGGCTCTTATAAATTTCGATACTTTTGCTCCGGTGTCCAGATTTTGTGTTACCCTCTATATCGGCAAATTCGGGGAGTTAAATATAAACTAGTTTCTAGACTTTCAACTTAACGTGGTGATATGGTATATGTGCATGTTACAACGGAGAGAGAGACAGATAGACGGAGGAAAAGAGAGAGAGAGATGGTGTGTAAGCATAAGTATATTTTGTTGTTTCTAAATTGTGAAAATCATTTATTACCACCCACCGGGTACAATATTCCTCGTTCAATCGGAGTATTTGCTAAGTTGGTTGGTTTACATAGATGCGCATGTATATAAATATACCTAGATGGGGGTTTTACAGACTCTGGCATGCAGGAGTGATGTTTACACAGTGGCTTACTTTCAAAAGTGGGTTATAATTGTCACTGATTGATGTTGATGTTTACCCTTGTTGACAATAAGACTATCTGCTTATAGGCAAACTCTGTCCTGATCATTGCCTATTTACCCCTTTTATTCTATATACTACAGAATATCATGGCTAGTAAGTGGACCTCGCAAGATGAACACAATTATCGCGATGCAAAGCATAATCTTGCTCTCATGGAAGAGCGCCGTCATCGGCGTATGGAGAGGGACACCGTGGCTAGCGCAGCTAGACGAAGCCAGGGGAGGGACGAAATCCTGAATGAAAGACGGGGCATTGCAATGCCCTCTACTTCTACGTCAATGTCCTCGTCCTCTATCGACACGCCGTATGAAGTAGGGGAAGAAGATGAACACCCCGCCATCCCCGAAACGCCTCCAGAGCTTCATGGAGGTGTAACGCAAGAAGGCGTGGTGAGTCATTAAAAAAATAAAAAATAAATAACGCTACTAAGATAAAAACATATTTATACATGTATAGTTAAGACGGCTAGAATAATGTATTCCCCTTTGAACCATATATTTCAGACGACGTTTTATTCCAATGTTCATGTGTTCTAATTTTTTGTTATAGATTGAAATCAACGATGGAGAATCGATTGATATTGAGGTGGCTGAAAATTTAGGAAGAGATGATGCGGAACTGGGTGAAATTCCTAGGTTACATACTCCCGATAGAATTATGGTGAGTGTATATGTTATCATATTTCAAAACAATAACTCTATTCAAAAATTATTAAAAAATCAATTTATTGTAGAGTCAAGAGCTTATATTATTTGTGTTCTCTTTCTCTCTCTCTCTCTCTTACCTCATACAGGAATCGATCGAGGATTATTACGAAATCGTTGGACAGCAGGAACGTGAAGCTGAACAGTTCGGAGGAAGAGTGACGGACCATCGAGTCATAGTTCGACCGCTAACCGACCTGCTGGATCGAATGCTTCCAGGAGATGTGGTAACTGCGTTATTACAGAGTATAATCAATCGACTGACAGTCAATATGGCGGACAACGACCGGGTAGGCTTCTGTATACATTCCCCTGAGTTAAGGCAAGAAATTGGGATACCCCTTAAACGCAAGGAGCAATTGAGCCCCGAAAGTATTCTGGCCACTATCGAGCAAATTTTGCAATCAAATGACAAGTTCGTACTGTCAGGCTCTTTTAACATAAGGGTAATACATGTGCAAATGCCTCTAGGGGGGAGGCCAAAAGAAAACTGTATACCCTTGGACAAATTCATTCGACGGAAAGATAGATTCATAAGAATAAAAAATGATGACAATCTTTGCTGCGCCCGCGCTCTCGTCGTAGCAATGGCTCATGCTAATAGGGAGCAACACCCTTCTACTTATTCGAGCATAAGACGGCAAGAGGGCATGCTGCAGACAAGAGAAGCCACAGAATTGTATGAGCTTGTGTTTGGAGTAGATGCGGAAAAAAGAAAGTGTGGACTCCCTGAACTCCGGAAATTTCAGGAACATCTTCACCCTTTAGGCTACCAGGTCGTGGTTTATGTGAACATGAGCAATAAGGGGGTCATTTACAAGGGTGAACCCGCTGGCAAAATGTTGACGCTGTTTCTACACAGTGGTCATTTTGATGTTATTGTCAGTCTACCGGCCTTCCTTGGGAAAGTATATTTTTGCACCATGTGTTTCAAGGGGCATGACTGGAAACAGACACACAATTGCATCAATTCTTGTAATAGTTGTAAGCATAAGTCAGGATGTGTGAGTGATGGGTCTTTTCCTACATGTCCAACATGTAGAAGATTCTTCAAAAATTCGACGTGCTATGATAACCACCTTCAGAAAGGTTCTGGACCATCTTCTCGCTCTATCTGCGAGCAAGTGTACAAATGTAAGTGCAAGCAGTTGGTTGACACACGTATTACCGGAACAAAAAAGAAGCATACATGCAATGACGTGTATTGTGAGCGATGCAAGTGTACAGTCCTGAAAAAAAATCATCAGTGCTACATCAAAGTGATCAAACCATTGCCAAAACTGCCAAAACAAAATGGTAAGCAGAAATTTATATTCTTTGATTTTGAATGTAGACAAGATACAGATGTTGGAGTTAATCAACACGGCCGCATATTCAAGCATACCCCTAACCTCTGTGTAGCGTTACGGGTTTGCGAAGAATGTCATGACCGACCTGATGAAATATGCGACCGCTGCGGTACACGAGAACATGTTTTCAGGGGGGAGGGAACTTTGGACAAGTTTTGTGAATGGTTGCTGGGTGTTGATGAGAATCACAAGGGGGTCATCGCAATTGCTCACAATGCCAAGGCTTATGACACTCAATTTATTCAGGAGTTTTGTCATAGAAGCGGTATTACGCCATATGTCTTAATTAATGGCTCCAAAATTTTGATTTTAAGCGTGAACGAGGTCAAAGTCATTGATTCTCTTAGTTTTCTTGCGATGCCCCTTTCATCTTTTCCTTCTACATTCCAACTCACCGAGCTGAAAAAGGGTTTCTTTCCCCACTTCTTCAATACGGTTGAGAACCAGGGCTACGAAGGACCAACATTACCACCGCGCGAAAGTTATGATCCTGACGGCATGTCAGAGGAGAAGCGCACCGAGTTTAACGATTGGTACGCGGAACATCAAGAAGACAGGTTTAACTTTCAAACAGAACTCCTCGAGTACTGTCGTTCTGATGTACAAATTCTTATGGAGGGATGTATGGCATTTAGGAGACTATTCATGAGTGTAACAAAAAATGTTGATCCATTCCAAAACATCACCATAGCCGCAGCGTGCAACACCGTTTTTAGGAAACACTTTCTCCAACCAGACACAATAGGACTCATTCCAAAACATGGGTACAGAAGCAATGACCGTCATTCTATCGTTGCCCTGAAATGGTTAAAGTGGGTCAGTCATAAAGAAGGGATCACATTGCAACATGCCAAAAATGGGGGAGAGTACAAAATCTCTAACTACAAAGTAGACGGGTTTCATGTAGAATCTAGAACGGTTTATGAATTTTATGGGGACATATGGCACGGCTGTCTAAAATGTTACAAGAGGCGTGATACTCTTGTACCAGGTAGCAATGAAACTGTGCAGGATGTCTACGAGAACATGAGTCTAAGACTAAATACAATTCGAAAGGTGGGATACAAAGTCGTTGTAATGTGGGAATGTGATTTCCGTAAAGCTCTGAAGGAGAATGAGGAAATGAGGAGGTTTGTTGAAAGTATCGATATTATCGAACCTCTCAATCCTCGACACTCTTTTTACGGAGGTCGAACAAACTCCATTAAACTGTACCACAAAGTTCAAGACAGCGAGAAAATCCGGTATGTAGATGTCTGTTCTCTGTACCCATACATATGTAAGTATGCAAAATACCCCATAGGCCATCCTCAAATTATCACGGAAAACTTCAAGAACATCGACGACTACTTTGGAATCATTTGTTGCAAAGTCTATCCTCCTCGGAAGCTTTTCCATCCCGTTCTTCCCTACAGAAATAAAGAAGGAAAGTTACTTTTTCCTCTTTGTAGAACGTGTGTTGAAAACAAACAAGCAACTCAATGTACACACACGGATGATGAGAGAGCCCTGCAGTCAACATGGGTTACCGAGGAAGTGAAGAAGGCTGTATACTTGGGTTACAAAGTGGTCGAGATGTACGAAGTTTGGCATTACACCGAAACTAGGACATACAACCCAGAAACACAAGAGGGAGGACTTTTCAGAGACTATATTGACTTGTTCCTAAAAGAAAAACAAGAGTCGAGTGGGTGGCCTGTAGAATGTCGTTCAAATGATGAACAGTTGAGCCCCCAGACTGAAGAGGCTAGAAAGACATACCTTGATGAATATAGAGAAAAAGAAGGAGTGTGTTTGGATTCTTCCAAAATCAAAACAAACAAGGGGCTCCGCGCCGTCAGCAAAATATGTTTGAACAGCTTCTGGGGAAAGTTCGGTCAGAAGAATAACCTCCCCAAAACTGTTTATTTCAGTGAACCTGAAAAGTTCTACTCTTTCATCACAGATCCCACAAACATTGTCAAAAGCGTAGATTTCCCAAGCGAGTATTTAGCGCAGGTGCAGTTCATAAAAGATGATGATTTCCAAGAAATGTTCACCAATACCAATGTGGTAGTGGCCTCGTTCACCACATGCTGGGCTCGTTTGGAGCTTTATACGTACCTCGAGAAGCTTCAGAAAAACGTCTTGTACTTTGACACGGATTCTATCATATACCTCAAAGACCACCGGGTGGAGGATATTCACACTGGGAACTTTTTGGGTGATATGACCGATGAGCTGGAAAAGGACTTTGGGGTGGGGAGCTACATCACAGAACTGGTAGCACTTGGGCCCAAAAATTATAGCTACAAGGTGTTTTCTACTGAACAAGACAGCGAAGTAGTTGGTGCGTGTAAAGTACGGGGCATCACCTTGAACCATCGCAACGCACAACTTATAAACTTTGCGAGTTGCGCCGAACTGGTTCGTGGTGAACGTATTGATAGTACTGTCACCAATCCACACCGCATTGCGAGGAATCGGATCAACAACGTTGTTACACGCACCGAATGTGAAGTACACCGGATGGTGTACGATAAGAGAGTAAGAATCAATGACTTTGACACTGTGCCGTTTGGGTTTTGATTTACCCATTCTCGAGCAGCTTGCCCTACAACTGCCATTTATGCAGTATTATGAAATATTTTAAAATTGTTATAGGTCAGTAGGCATACTTCAGGTTTTCGTTCGTGATGAACATAAACCATGATTGCTTTGCGCTGTGCAATATACATTTATTTATATGTCCTTATTTTAAGCCAACTCTTGCATAGTTTCATTAATTACCCGTATTGACCGTTTTCAGTTTTAATTCAAACTTTATCTGAAATTCTGTCATCGAACGTCTTCCCAATGAAAGTGGATAAATCAATAATTGGATTTTCTTTTAACATATAGCGACGGTGAGAGAGAAAGAGAGAGAGGGGAGTGCATAACTTTTGAAACACGTAGTGCTTTTTGTGACCAAAACAAGTTACAAAATTCCCCGTGGTACCAAACTCGTAAAAACGCACTTTATATACACACTATCCGGAATATTGTCTCGTTACTCATATGTTATTCGATGCCGTTAAAGTTTTAACATGAATGTAATATGTTTCATCATTGCTTGAAAATGGAGGGGAAGTGTTTACATCATACAGAGTAATGTTTGTAAGATAGGGGCCTCGTAATCAGGAATGTACGCACGACTGAAACATCCATTCACCGCTCTAGTGATTGGACCAACAGGATGTGGAAAGACTCAGTTTGTTACACAGCTAACCAAGCACCATGCAGGCCTGGTGGATAAAACCCCTTCAAAAGATCCTATGCCTATGGTGCTGTGGCGAATATCAGTTGGGATATATAACGAGGATTAACTCGCAATGAGCTTTTGTAAATGTAAAAATATGCAAGCTGGTACTAATAGGCTCTAAGCGTAAGACCGAAATATTTGGCAATGTTACTGTCAGGATCAATGGCCATGCCTACTGGAAAGAGTAGATAAATGCAATTATTTGGGTGTTATTATTGACAGGAAATGTTCGTGGAGAGTACATATTGGACCACATATTTGACCACACACGGACTTGCTGACATACAGCCTTGCGACTGAAAGCAGGTTTTCTATCACCGTATTGAAATAAATAAAACAACACACCAACAAATTGTATAATAATAATAACAACAGTACTAATACTAATAATCAAGGTAGCTTATACAGTGCATATCACTATTACATAAAGACATTCCCTATTATGCACTTAAAGAAAGGTAACAGATTGTAAAATACGTAGTCATGCGGTGCACACCCACTCACTCCTTTTCTTTTGTATAATCTTGTCCATGTAGTTCATAATTCTATCCTAGTTTTGTGCTTCCACACTGCGTCTTATATGTTGATACCTGTTCTATTCAGTAGTCTCCGTAGACACAACCCTTGTTTTTTGTATTTTTTAATTTGTCATAACATTATTTGCTGAGGGGTCCACACTCTACAAGCTATGCTCTTTAGTGGATTCCTCCATTTTCACTTGACATATAAATATAAATCAACATTTTGAGTTTTCTTCTTGATTAAGATTGTATGATATGATCATCTTATAATTCCTTGTAACTTAACTAAGAATTATATAAACAATGTCTTTTGTTATGCAAAGAAAAATAAAATGTAAACTTGTATAATTGCTTTTGTATACTTTGTAAAATGTTGTTTATAAATTATTTATTGTACATAATTTGTATATTCTTGTTAAAAATGGAAATAAAACTAGAAACTTGTAACTTGAAACTATTGGTATTTTGTTTAATACATGTATTAAAACTGAAAGTCACCACGATTTGATCAGCGTAACCTGTGAAGAAAATTTTGACATATTTCTATCGTAATTAGTATAGCTAAAGAGTGCCATATATAAGTACGTCCTAATAGTGTGTGCGCTCTATAAGTTTAAACTATTATTATTATTATTTTATGTTTCCTTTTGTTCATTGAAATAGACAGCTAAAAATACTTAACTTTATCAACAAAAAAAACTAAAAAACTAAAACTGAAATGAATTTTTTGCATGTTCTATATTGCATTTAATGTACCAATATTTGTTTTCTTATTTCTGTTCTCGTAATATGTCTGAGCGTTATATCTATAAATGTAAGCAAAACATTGATCCATGTCCTAATGTACGTTGGGCAAATAATATGATTGAAATCATATGAAATAAAATAAAATGAAATAAGTACTTTGAAATCAAAGAATTTAGCCCAATTATTTCAATAGTCTCGTCTTTTTCTCACCAGAAGCGATTATTTGTCATGTATGGAGAATGCGTCATGAAAGTGTGCGGGTATGGGAAAGAGTATCAGAAAAAAACTAAGTATAACGCATGTTTTCTAAAGAAAGGATAATTACAGCCTAAAAAGCATGATTGTGGACAGCCAAGGCTTCTACATATATATGCCGTTCACCAGGCGCGTACGCAGCGGGGGTTTGGGGTTAAACCCCTCAATTTTGTTTATGTGTGTGTTTCGGAGCAAACCCCTAAGTTTTTTTTCAAGTGAAACAAAAAACAAAAAACGTGCTAAAGGATGAAAAAAACTGACCTCCCCCCTCCCCCCACTGAACAAAATATCGGTCGGTATAATTTTCCAATTTCCGGGACAAAAAAATTGCTCTTACACCCCGCTTATTCAGCGGGCGGCTAAATCGTTGCGAAATTTTTCCTCAAAAACTGGACCCCCAAAAAAAAAAAAAATGTGCTCTTACCCCCAACTTATTCAGCGGCTGGCTGAGTCGTTGCGAAATTTTCGGCGCGATTTTCAAATTTTAACCCCCCGTTGAAAAAATCCTGCGTACGCTACTGCCGTTCACCATGCTTATGTTTATAGTATTCTAGTTTGCGATGCAGTTACGATTTTTTTAGTTATAAAACTTTTAAATACACCGACAAAATGAGCAAAATTGAATATTACTTTCCAAAGGAAAAAGAGGAAGAAAGAAAGAAAAAAACAGATTCAGCCAAAAATTTGTCGTTTTTAGTTTATAGCATATGATTTTGGTAAATACATGAACATGTACATTTTTTGGCGCGCTGAGGCTGAGGTATGATTGCAGGAAAGAGTAAAAAAAAAATTGCCCCTAAATGCAATTTTCTGTATAGAAACTACAGGCATTTTTGTCAGTAGTCTTTATATTCTCATCAATTTGATTATGTCTTGGTCATAGTCCCAAAATGATGGTTACCTTTACTATGATCGCAAAGACATTCGAAGAATTAGCTCAAGTGCACTATCGGCACCTTATATAGTATATCCCAAAGAAATCATGTTCAGATTACGTAATATACAGAATGGTAATCTTCCCACATTTCTAAACTGATGGAAACGTCTATCAAATTTGTTTTTCGAGAGAAAGAGAGATAGAGAGAGAGAGAGGGGGAGAGAGAGAGAGAGGGGGAGGTGGTAGAAAGAGAGAGGGGGAGAGGGAGAGAGAGCATTGAGCCTTGAATATTGCATTGGATTAAAGAACCATGCTTTATTCTCATTGTAACTGGGCAATGGCCGTGCCCTGAAACTTTTCGCAGGTAGTGCATTCTGTTTTTTTTTTCTACAATAAGTATTTACGACCTATACCGAATTAGCACGACAGCCCTGTGCACTTTGATCAAACGAACGAGGAACCAATGGGAGAAACCTAGCATATCCAAATATGGACGTCTGCCGGGCCTCTCTGCTGCATTTGGCCCCTGGGGCCGGTTAAAAGGGGCCAGTAAATGCGTTTGATCAAACGAACGAGGTACCACTTGAAACCAATGTTAACTAAATGCATGAATGCCACAAAGCACTGAATTAGGTACCAATTAAAAAACTGATTTGGAATGGCCGGGTTTATTCTTACAGACTAAGGAAATCACCATAACAGACAAATATTCTGCTGCTTAGGGCCCATGAGACGGCAAAATAGTCGATAATTTTCATTTTCAGATTGCAGCGATATGCTGCTTTCATGAATCAACGCAGAGGACATAGAAAGCTAATTAAATGACTATTCATCTATTTTGAAGAAAACAATGTCTTTGAGAAGCTACTGCAAAGCAGTCTACACTGCAAGGACTTTCATAGGAAAAAAAAATTACAAAAGGAGCAGTTTATTTTCATTTGCAATCGGGCAGAAACGTTTGTCGGATGTTGTATCCAGCTCAAAGTGGAAGCAGTAATCAATCGCGACTTAAATCGTGTCACGATCAAGGCATTTGTAACACAACAAACATGGAAGTCCTTGTTTGATGCCAAACAGATCGATCGTGAACAGTTGGGCAATTTCATTGTGAAACTCAATCTTATCGTCATTTATAAACCTGGTTATAGTATCTGAAAAGGAGTGTGGACCTCAAACAGCATTAAAACACTTAAACGAATGTTGTTTGAAGTGGAACTTAAAAATTAATACGGAAAGACAAAGATAATGATTTTTAATAAGGCAGGTAGAATGTTGAATAGAAAAGTATCTTTATTTTATAACACCCGAATAGAAACAACTAACGAATACAAATATTTAGAAATCATCTTCAAACCATCAGGTACGTTTACACACGCAATAAAAAACTTAATGAACAAAGCCAAAAAAATGTATTTAGCCTAGGAAACATTTTCCCTTAAAGAGAAAGACCAGTTCTGGTCATGCGATTGCATTGTGAAAGAAACGTTGTGGAATCGATCAGAAAAGGTTGATCATCTAGCATATAAGTATTGGTATGTACTGCAAGGTTCTGGAATCATCAAAATGATAAGAAATTTGGCCCAGTCTTGGTAAAGTTACAAGCACTGTACACAGAAAGATGTATATGGGACTACGCGACCACGTGCGCGATATCTATTTGGTCCCAATAGATAATAATTTACCAAATATATCAATTAGTAGGTGGTTTCCCGACTTTTCCGGCAAAAATTTGTATCATCACGTATTAGTCAAAACATATTCTTTCACATGATTGGTAATGAGAGCTTCCAGTTCATTTTTTGAGAGAGGGTCGTTTCCAAAACTGGTCTTTACTTTTAAGACCGAATATCCTTAATACATGTACCATACTTAAACCTTTTCGATACCTGTATAAAACCAATCCTTCTTTATAATTCTGAAATATGGGGGCTTGAATACTTAATAAATGATACGAAATAATTAGAAAAATGCTACAAAACATTCCTACCCGAATCCCTACAATAGATTTTTTTTTAAGCTCTTATTGGTACTAACAGATTAGCGATGAATAGCACCATCCTAGCGGAAACCGGACGATTCCCCCTCGCACTAACAACAGCATTACAAGATGTTGTTGGCTGCTGGCATCACATGATCACGAAGAAAGCTTAGTAAAGCAAGATTACCTTGAGTGCAAAATCATTAACATCAAATATTGTAAAAACATAAAATGTGTGTACGGTTACAAATAGAATATTTCACGTTGAGCAAAGTAAAGGACCAGAGTCCCAGTGATAGTATTGCTGAAAAAAGTTGGATAGATCCCTTTATGTGTTGAATATAATATTTCTTTGAAAGATATGGATCATCTTTGTAAAAAAATAAAGTTACCTAGTTTCAATCATGACTTTCTATGCATTTGGTCAGTGATAACGTATGTTGGTTTATTTGAAGTAAACAATATTGAAAACCAAATTCTATGGAACAATAGTAATATAAAATTTGATTATCATATGCTGATATTCAAAAAAAGGAATCAGGCTGGTATAGTGAGAGTAAAACATGTGATTAGAGACAGTAAATGGAAGGAACCAGGTGTTATATCCCTCTCAGTTATTATTTGATGTAAGATATGCAAAATTAAAAAAATCCTTTCCTGTTTACTTTTTGAATAAGATGAGATCTAGAAAAAAATACTTTTGATTGAAAACGAAAGGAAGATGATTTAATTACACTTAAAACAGGAGATGATATAACTCTCGGTTCTATAACTACAAAAAAGTTATATTCAATATTGAGTGCATGGGTTTCTGAAAACCGTCAACTATATCATTTTGGTCTAATGTTTTGTCATTATCAGACTCTTTCAATTGGAAACAAATTTTTTTTCAGTTCAAAATGTTTACGATTAGAGATAACAGGATTAGGCAATTTAATTTTAAATTTCTGAACAATATTTTACCTTCAAAAGAAAATTTGCTAAAATGGTGTGTTCTTAATGACAGCAAATGTAAACATTGTGAGGAAGTTGAAACAACTTTTCATTTTTTTATTACACTTTAAACTCGTACGAACATTTTGGAAAAATGTCTTATTTTAAGCCATGTTCTATCTAAACCTAATAATTATCAACTATGTTATCTTAGGGACAAACAAAATCCTTCAAAGGCTTTTATATCACCTTTTCAAGATAAATATATGTATAAATGAAGAACTTCTAGTGATAGGCTATAAAGTGGACGATGTAACTTACGATATATTTAATATTATTTGCAACATAGCACAATATACAGTCTATCGGGCCAAATTATACAAAATGTACATTCAAAGGTAAAAAATACAACGCAAATTCTTTATGGGTTGATTTTAAGTTTATGGTGAAATCATATTTGGAAAGTGTAAGTAACTATACATTTGGAAAAGAAGGTGAATTTCAAATAATTCTATCAATGGTTGCTGTAAAACCTTGATTTATTTTTATTGTATGTATTATGTTATTGCTAATAAATACCTCGAAAGAGGATGGAAAAAAATACAACAAAATTTGAGAATGGTCCTATTTGTTTGGATTTTAATCAATACAATTTGAATTGAATTGAATTGTAGTTACTTCTTTGTCATCCTTATTCCCTCCCCCTCAAAAAAAAAAAAACATCTTCCTCTCTACTCCCCCTCAATTTTTCCTGTATCTCTCTGGACTCTCTCCCTTTCTCTCTCTCTCGCTCTCTCTCTCCCTCTCCCCCTCCCTCTATCTACCTACCTATTTACCTATCCATCTTTCTTTCTATTTATCTCTTCCTCGCGTCCGCCTTGTTTATGGGCTTGTTAGAAATAAATTTAAACGAAATGATTATGGTTTATAACAGAGCCCAAAACTTACGTTTACTGAAGAGGGCATTCTACACGGCAACCAGATTACTCTGCAGGGACTATGACAGTGTACTGTTGTGGTGAACACCCTATTTTTGATAATGCATACATAAACAGTCATTACCTATTTGTGAATAACAGTCAGAGCATTAGTTTTGAAATGAATATCCAATGTTATACTAGTACCCCTTTATCTTAAGTTTTAAGGGACATATATACCTGGTTCCCCCCTCCCCAAGCCTAATCATTTTCTGCGGCTCAGCAACAACAACAACTAACATTTCTTAGCCCTAGTGTATACAATTATAGGTAATTTGCGAAGAGGAACAGTAGATATCAATTGTCTAATTCATCTTAAAAATGAATGTGTTTTACGCTAAACAAAAAAAAAGGTAAATTGCATTTAAATTATCAAGGCAATTACTTCTTCATTGACTCAATTCACCATTGTCGCAAAGTTATCTAAGTTTGTTTACAAGTACAACGCATTTATTTATTTACTTATTTATTCAAAACGGTTTTGTGTTAAAGGTTGAGTGACATTCAAATATAAATTGATTCCTGTTGATGTGCAGGGCTGCATACAACTCATATTTTGTTATTCAAACATCTAAATATATTTTATAGATTAAAAAAATATATTTTGTTTACACCTGCTAAGCTCCACCCTAAAAAGACTACAGATCTCATTCATCTTGTGCCATCATCTGTCAATCATTAGTGAGCTACCAAGAGACAGTGGTATGTAACCTCCCCAATCTCAGCACATGCTCACAAAAGAATTGCATTCTTTCATACAATACGTCCACATTACCTTTCTTTTCCCGGTGATGCTACAGCAAGTCTGACATATTAACTCCTATGTTGGTATTGTATGGTCTATTTTAAACAGGTGGTCAGCTCTGGAGAAGAAGTGTCAGAAACCCAATTGACATTTTTACCCCAAACCCTTCTATGCCCGGCCGTGAAGTGCCCAATTTTACCTATACATGTCATCGGTGTCATCTGCGTAAATCACATCTGTTGAAAGAGAGAGAGAGGGGGAGAGAGAGGGGGAGAGAGAGAGAGAAAGAAAGGGGAGAGAGAGGGAGAGAGAGAGGGAGAGAGAGGAGAGAGAGAGAGAGAGAGAGAGAGGAAGAGAGAGATAGAGAGGGGAGGGGAGTGGTTTGTGCGACAATTTAACGGATAAAATATATAAAGGTGATATTCTGAAGGGCGTGTCCATGTTGTTGATCTATTTTCGAGATGAGGGGGCAGGTCAAGACGCATTTATTGAATGGATTAGCCTATAGCTGGTTTCTATGTGCTCTCTCCTCCTCCTCTTTGTCTCTCTGAATTAAACAGTTAACCATGACAAACCTACAACAAACACGTCAAAATAATGATTCAACTCTGTTAACTATTTGGATTTTAATTTAATAGTTTAAATAATCACAAATTGATTAACCTGATTATGTAGTCGAAAACTAAATTGATATATTATTTTGATAAATAGCTAACTGCCGTATTTGAGGAACATCACATTGTTAAGACTATGAAATGACTCAGAGATATTATACCATATTCTTAGACTAGTAATATCTTTTACACATTCATATTTTTAAAGTTTTGGATCATTTGTATGGTTCTACTATGACCATAATAGGTATTGCCAACCACGGGTGTTTTTGTATTTGTATGAACCAGTAGAAGATGATTTCCTGAAAGGATGATACATGCTATACCAATTCTACAACTAGACTACGTACGTATTTGAATAAGGGACAATGGATGGGGTGGTAATTTGTCGATCCAGACATAATTATTTTCGATTAAAATGTGCAGCCATTTTTTGTTTAAACATCCGAGTGGTTTACAGGTCAGGGAATCTTTTGTAAGACAGCAATTTTGAGATTGGGCCCTTGGAAATAACGAAATTTAGAGATATTCTCGCGAGACCTTTTGTTCATTCGTTCGGGGTATTGGAATAACGAGGGAACAATAACTTCATGAAAAGGTAAGTATCAATAAATACATACATATATATACCACTAAAAAATACCCACTTGCTTTTAAATTACTGGCTCACACGGTGTAGAATGTTACTCTGTGTTAATTTGCTTAGACTCTAATTTGACAATTCCTAAAGACTTAAGCAGAGCCTATGTATGTCGGTCACAGGCTGTGTCCAGAGCCTATTGTAGTCTTAATGTGCAGACACTATTACGCTCAACGACTGACAAGGGTTTGTGCCAGCACGCTTGCCCTGTATGAGGTTTAAATCTTTTAATTCCATTTCCTATTTTCTCCCAAACTTCTTTTGGGCCACCCCAATATGCGATGTCCTTGCTGAACCAGGTAGATCACAGTGAGCTCAAACGTTTCATCCTCCTGAGGCAATTGTCTGGATACGCCAATGTTTTAGCTCATTTCAACTCCTTTGCTTTTAAAGATAAGCCAACTTTCTGTTTGTAATAAGTTCATTTGTCTGAAAGAAGAAATTTAACAGAAATCGAATGGCGAAGGTTTCAATAAATCGGACCAACAACAAAAAAAGATGGAGAGTTATGAACATTTAAAATATGAGATCACTAGACGTATGCGAATCTCAAATTGGCTTTTTAGTCTGACAGTAGATTGTGATGTATCGCGAATAACTCGCCCGTTCACTATGTACAAATATATCATTAATTTCTGTTTTTGTCATAAGTGCCTTCTACCTTAAGGCATTAATCAAAATATATTATGGACAGTATATTAGAGGTATTCTAAACTTAAAGTACCTCTCGAGTCAAACGTTATGAAGAAGAAGAAGAAAAAAAGTCATTTTTTATGTTGGAACTTGGAACAAATGGGACAGTACTGTTGTCTGGCACCACGTCAAAGTGACAATATAGCCAATTTGAATATCAAAAATAGAAGAAGAAGAAAGGGAAAAAATAAACCTCTCTTTTAGAAAATGTCTGTAGAAGACGGACACTTTTAATATTCAATCTAGTTCAAATAAGCATCCGGCCGTCGTCTCAATTTGTTCTCTATCTATTGCGCGCATTGCCCCCAACTTATCTGTCTCTCTCTCCCTCTTCTAACAGATGTGATTTACGCAGACGACCTCCTTGAAAACAATTGTTAGAAGAAAAAAACCTATCGACTGATATAAACCCTGTTCCGTCAAATGATTGATTACAAGACAAAAGCACACCTAAACGAATAGACAATTAAAACAATAGCCTAATCAAAGAGCAGAAACACCTCTCCTAGCAGATGACGAGACACTGCTGACTCATCGCGTGATCACAATAAAGCGGAATAGAATCCGTGGTGTGTCTGAAACTCTCATGTCGCACCTCTTAACTCCGGTAACCCAACTTGGTCTCATCATTTTCCCTTTGTTTCGACTAATTTTTTACAAAGAAAACCCTAACTCTAAACACAATCGATGAATTATATCTGAAATGTACCATACTTCAGACCTACCATGATCATACTTCAGAACTGACATATTGAAATTCACACGATATACAGATAAAGAGCATGATAAGATAATGTGTGATTTGATATAGGTTCGTAAAAATTGTCAAAATTATGACAATAACGTACTATAGGCTAATGGAACTTTTACGAGTATCGTGCGCCATCAAAAAAGTAAAAGAATAATGAAGTCGAACTGGGCACTTTTGGGGGTTGGGGTATTTTTCCTATCCAAATTTTAAAGCGACTATTAGAGGGCATTATTAGGGTGGCAGCCCCATCAACTAAGCCGGCAGCCCGGCAGTAGAGTATCAAAATAAAGTTTCCCTCATGAGACCATTTTTTCAGTGATAGCAAAGTATACGTTATACTCGTAAAAGTCCCAACGTGCTTTTATTATTGTATCTTCCAAGAGAATAATGAAGTCGAACTGGGCATTTATTTTATTTTCTATTTTTTACATTTTTGGGGAGGGGATGTGTTTTCGGGTCAAATTTTAGAGAACCCCCCCCCCCCTAAAAAATGTAAACAAATAAAAAATAAAATAAAATGCCCAGTTCGACATAATGAAGTCGAACTGGGCATTTTATTTTATTTTTTATTTGTTTACATTTTTAGGGGTGGGGTTCTCTAAAATTTGACAAGAAAAACACATCCTCCCCTAAAAAATGTAAAAATAGAAAATAAAATAAATGCCCAGTTCGACTTCATTATGTCGAACTGGGCATTTTATTTTATTTTTATTTGTTTACATTTTTAGGGGTTCTCTAAAATTTGACCCGAAAAAACACATCCCCCTCCCCCCTAAAAAAATGTAAAAAATAGAATGCCCAGTTCGACATAATGAAGTCGAACTGGGCATTTTATTTTATTTTTTATTTGTTTACATTTTTTAGGGGGGGGTGGGGTTCTCTAAAATTTGACAAGAAAAAACACATCCCCCTCCCCCCTAAAAAAATGTAAAAAATAGAAAATAAAATAAATGCCCAGTTCGACTTCATTATGTCGAACTGGGCATTTTATTTTATTTTTTATTTGTTTACATTTTTAGGGGCTCTAAAATTTGACCCGAAAAAACACATCCCCCTCCCCCCTAAAAAAATGTAAAAAATAGAATGCCCAGTTCGACATAATGAAGTCGAACTGGGCATTTTATTTTATTTTATTTGTTTACATTTTTAGGGGGTTCTCTAAAATTTGACAAGAAAACACATCCCCCTCCCCCCTAAAAAAATGTAAAAAATAGAAAATAAAATAAATGCCCAGTTCGACTTCATTATGTCGAACTGGGCATTTTATTTTATTTTTTATTTGTTTACATTTTTTAGGGGGGGGGGGTTCTCTAAAATTTGACCCGAAAAAACACATCCCCCTCCCCCCTAAAAAAATGTAAAAAATAGAATATAAAATGAATGCCCAGTTCGACTTCATTATGTCGAACTGGGCATTTTATTTTATTTTTTATTTGTTTACATTTTTGGGGGGTTCTCTAAAATTTGACCCGAAAAAACACATCCCCCTCCCCCCTTAAAAAAATGTAAAAAATAGAAAATAAAATAAATGCCCAGTTCGACTTCATTATTCTCTTGGAAGATACAATAATAAAAGCACGTTGGGACTTTTACGAGTATAACGTATACTTTGCTATCACTGAAAAAATGGTCTCATGAGGGAAACTTTATTTTGATACTCTACTGCCGGGCTGCCGGCTTAGTTGATGGGGCTGCCACCCTAATAATGCCCTCTAATAGTCGCTTTAAAATTTGGATAGAAAAATATACCCCAACCCCCAAAAGTGCCCAGTTCGACTTCATTATTCTTTTACTTTTTTGATGGCGCACGATACTCGTAAAAGTTCCCTTTCCCATGGCGCACGATACTCGTAAAAGTTCCCTTTCCCATTCCCAAGAGAATAATGAAGTCGAACTGGGCATTTATTTTATTTTGTATTTTTTATATTTTTTTTAGGGGGGAGGGGATGTGTTTTCCTAAATTTTGACCCGACTATTAGAGGGTTTATTACCCCCCCCCCCTTAACACGCTCTCTGATATTCGGGTCAAAATTTTGAGAAAAAAAACACCCAACCCCCCAAAAAAAAAAAAAAAAAAAAAAAAAATGCACAGTTTGATTACATTATTCGATTACTTTTTGATGGCGGAATATACTCGTAAAAGCCCCTTTGCGATTTTGTTATTGTATCTTTCCATAGTATAAAATTGCAAATATAGTCAATGTTCATTAGAATGTTAGGTCCGAAGTAAGATACATTTCATTGAACATTACCTATATTTGCAATTGCAATTTTCAATTGTATATTGTTAATATTAATAATATTAATGATAATAACTAGACATTTAATTCGTCATGGGGACGAATTAGGTGGTCTGTCTTCAATTCTTATGATCAGTGAAAGGTCATAATGAAAAAAAAGTGAAGAAATTTTTTTTGGAGACGCCCGGACTCGAACCAGGGATCTCGAGGTCGGGAATCAAGTGCTATGACCACTATACCAAAATAATCCACATAGACATTACACGTGAACGGAAAATGGAATTCTCAAATCCCACTTTGCAAGTGAAATATGAGCATGATCCCGGAATCTGATCGAAAAATAAAGGGCACACTTGTGATAGCTTATTGTCTCAGCTACAACATACTCGAAGCTCAGCGAAAACAAAATTAAAACGACGGAGATATTGCTCGCGAAAGACGGTAATGTAGAATCCAGTTTTGAGTAAAAGTCATGTCCCATAGAGAATACACGCAAAATGTGAAAAATTGACATGCCTCCTTTAATCGCAAAAATACGCCATGATGCCTTTGTCAAAATGAAAATCGTGGTGACTGCATTTGTAGAGAATTGTCTCAGCTAGAACATATTAAAATTTGGAAGAAAATCGACAACCTATTACTGCAATATTGTCAAATGAATACAAAAATTATGATGTCATATTTTCAAAATCAAATTTTCGAGTTCATATGCAAATATGACGACGTCAGAACATACGATTGGACAAAATTATACATGAAATCACATTAAAATTTCATGGCCTTCCAGAAAATGTTAAAAATTTGGGGTATTTAGGCATTCTGACGAGCTATGGCGGATTTTATATAGACATGTTTTTACCACTTTTTACATTATATTGCCCATTGACGCGCGCACGAATTTTAAAGTTTGACGCACGCGTGTGGCATTATGGAAGGTCAAGAATGACTGGAAATAGTTGGAAATTGTCAAAAATAGTGTCAGGAATAAAAACCATGCGCAAAAACGGCGTTTTTATGAAGTGTACGCGCTGCGCGCGCATAACGCGCGCACGGACGCGCACGGACGGAAATTTTTGAAATGCTTAAAATGACCTGATTCGTACTCTCGTTTAATAGTTAAGTGATTTTGAGCATTTTAAATTTTGACGCGCGTACGCGCGCGTCATGACCTTCATGTGACCTTTGATGACATGACCTGTTGACCATTGACCTGAAGTATATGTGATATGAATATGAATGACCTTTGATGACGCATCATGAAGACATGATTGATAATGTGATTTCACAAAATGGCGCCTGGATGACGTCACGATGACCTGATGACCTTGAAAATGTTATTTTTACGTCTTATGACAATGACCCATGACTGTGCCAAAATTGAAAGAAATTGACTGTACCGATCTTGAGTTATCGTCGGAACAAAAAATTGGAGGAAATAAATAAAAATAAATAATAATAATAATAATAATAAAGAAGAAAGAAAATTCTGACAAAAATAATAGGTGATCTGTCGTTGACAGACCACCTAATAAATAAAAAATATAAACAATGATGATCATGATTATCATGATGATGATCTTGATAGTAATGGTGATGACGATGATGATGATCATGATCATGATGATGTTGATGATCATCATCAACAGACCATCGACATCTGAAAAAAATGGGGGAACATTTAGATAGCATATAGTCTCAGCTACAACATACTCGAAAATCAACATAATCCACAAGCAGAAATAATGTCGCTATTGCTCGCAGAAGATAGGAATTATGTAGATTGCAGATTTGAGAAAAGTCATCTCCTTAGGAATTACACGCAAAAAGAAAGAGCTAGAGAAAATTAAGGAGCAATGGAATAAGGCCAAATAAAAAAAAAACATGTTTAGCGTCCTGTTTTTTGGAAAAATAGGAAGGAGGAGGCCCTTTTTTTTTTTTCTTTCAAAATGGCCGCTCAAAATGGCCGCTCGGTACATTTTCCCTGTTAGTCGGGCTACTTTTCAAGATGGCCGCCGACATTTTTTATTATTTTTTTAAAAATAGAAATAGATCCATTGTAGCAGTGTTTTTTATGGTTTTTTCTTTAAAAACAAAAATCAACAACAAAACAAAAATCAAAAAATAATAGGAGGCGGCCCCCAAAAAAGAAGCGGGCGGGGACGCTAAACATGTATATTCTTTTTACATGGCCTAAACGACAAGGTATCAGATATCCATTGTTTTGACATTCCTTTTCCTTAGATATAAACACGCAAAATCATGCATTTCGTGAGAAATTATATGCGCGAGAAATATACAGGGCGAATTGTCTGTAGGGCGAATTTAATCTGACCAAGATTTTGGCCGATTCGAATTGCATGCACACTCGTACTCATGGTCATATGAGTTTCTGAGTACTGCTGTTTAGTTGTGCTGTTGTGCTGATTGCTAGCTTAGCTTTGGTAAGAAATCGGTTGTTGCTATTGTATTACTTTATCGTGAATCCTTTCTTATTAGTTTGTTGGAGATTTTGCGTTATCGCATAAGTGTGTGAGTGTATTAAACTTTAAAGGCATTGACTTTGTTTATAATAATGTTTGCAGTTTTACAAATCAAGTCTGAGATGCGATACATCTTACGTATACATGTATAGGGTCTACGTGTAATATCATCAGCTCAGTGAGTGTGATTGTGATTGAATTTTGAAGCCCTACGAAAAACGAAAAGGAAGTGTTTCAAAAAAGTGAAAATCTTTGACTCAGTTTGACTTTGAGTGACCGGTTTTACCATACTCATTTCCCCCAATAGACTGTAGAGTGTAGACCGTAGACCTAGTCTAGATCTAGTTCTAGATCTAGGTCAGTGTTATAAATTAAAAACCGTAAGTCCGTAGGGATCTAGGCCTAGTACTATACTACTAGATCTAGATACTAGATCTATCTGACTATAGGCCTAGATCATAGATCTAGACTAGACCTAGATCTAGTCTAGTGGAATCTAAATATATTAATTTCTAATTCCAATCATAAATATCTTGATAGTTGATAATTAGACAGGACAGCTGACAGGCGATCGGCTTGTAAAAGTCATGGGATAATAATTATCGCCTCGCCAAAGAAGGAGGGATCTAGACCCTGTATTAATATGCTGCTCGATGCCCTTCTGTGTGCCAACAAATCTGGTTTAAAATCAATAACTTTAGTAATGTTTGACGGATTTTAATGAAATTTGATATGAAGGTAAATGGTATAAAAACACAGCATAAGTTCAATTTCGGAGTTTGTAGGTCAAAGGTCATGGCTCATTAAATATGCGAATCTGGTTTCTATTCGATAACTTTAGTAATGTTTGACGGATTTTAATGAAATTTGATAGGAAGGTACATGGTATAAAAACATAGCATAAGTTCAATTTTGGAGTATGTAGGTCAAAGGTCATAGCTCATTAAATATGCGAATCTGGTTTCTGTTTGATAACTTTAGTATTATTTGATGGATTTTCATGAAATTCGATATGAAGGTACATAGTATAAAAACACAGCATAAGTTCAATTTCCGAGTATGTAGGTCAAAGGTCATAGCTCATTAAATATGCGAATCTGGTTTAAAATCAATAACTTTAGTAATGTTTGACCAATTTTAATGAAATTTGATATGAAGGTAAATGGTATAAAAACACAGCATAAATTCAATTTCGGAGTATGTAGGTCAAAGGTCATGGCTCATTAAATATGCGAATCTGGTTTCCGATCGATAACTTTAGTAATGTTTGACAGATTTTAATCAAATTTGATATGAAGGTACATGCTATCAAAATACAGCATAAGTTCAGTTTCGAGTATGTAGGTCAAAGGTCATAGCTCATTAAATGTGCAAATCTGGTTTCTATTTGATAACTTTAGTAATGTTTGACAGATTTTAATGAAATTTGATAGGAAGGTACATGGTATAAAAACATAGCATAAGTTCAATTTCGAGTATGTAGGTCAAAGGTCATAGCTCATTAAATATGCGAATCTGGTTTCTGTTCGATAACTTTAGTATTATTTGATGGATTTTCATGAAATTCGATATGAAGGTACATAGTATAAAAACACAGCGTTCAATTTCTGAGTATGTAGGTCAAAGGTCATAGCTCATTAAATATGCGAATCTGGTTTCCAATCGATAACTTTAGTAATGTTTGACAGATTTTAATCAAATTTGATATGAAGGTACATGGCATCAAAACTAGGCTTGAGTCGGTACGGTCGATCACACCGACCTGACCGTTGCCGTCGGGACCCGGTTTCGTTTTTGAGAACCGACGAAAAAATAATGAAATATGTAAGAAATTGTAGTTTTGCACACCACTAAAATCAATCCACCTTAAAACGTAAGTATTTAATTGTTACCAATCATATTCTAGTTCATCCTGAATCAATCCAAATTGCTGATATAAATATGGGTTGCAAAGCAGTTCGCCCCATGGGGTTGTTGTTGCCAGCTGCTAGCTAGCTACTGAACTGGCCGGGTCTCTCGGCAGGATTAATAAATCAGGTTGAAAGAAACATTAATGTTTGAATAATAAAACGGCTTTCTAAAAGTACTTCTTTACAACATACCGATCGAATAATTTTTAAAGACAAAATATATATTTTTCTTTGATTTTGAACACCGCATGCTTCTTTAAAAGCTGAAAATTACTTGGTAATCACATGAAGTTTCGATACGGATAGCTGTTGCAAGGCAAGTTCAGACTAGTCTCGAAAAATGCGCAGTGCTCGTCGTTAGCTGTAATGCGTACCAGAACAAACCCAAACAAAGACGTGATCGTAACGAGAAAAATCATTAAAAACTACGAGAGCACAATTGGAAAGACAACTACTCAAAATTATCGTAGCAGATACATAACTTGGAGGAAGAATACAATAGTTGTCCAAGAAAAGCCACATAAATAGTGATATTTAAGGAGTTACTACAGGTACAATCATTATCGGAATGGGCCTGCTGATATGTCAGAATTACACGTGTTTAAATTGAACACGAGGCTATAGAAACCAAATACCGCCCTCTACGGTGAAAAGCAGTATAACAAAGGATTCTAGTATTTGCAGCAGGCGATAAAATGTACCCAGTTACTCCTCGATTATCACAATTTCTGTGGCATTTCTTGGGCGATTATTGAATTCTTTGTCCAAGTTATGTATCTGATTATGGTAATTTTGAGCAGTAGTTGTCTTTCCAATTGCGCTCTCGTAGTTTTTAATGATTTTTTTCTCGTTACGATCACGTCTTTGTTTGGGTTCGTTCTGGCACGCATTACAGCTAACGACGAGCACTGCGCATTTTTCCGAGACTAGTCTGAACTTGCCTTGCAACAGCTATCCGTATCGAAACTTCGTGATTACCAAGTAATTTTCAGCTTTTAAAAAAAAGCATGCGATGTTTAAAATAAGAGATAAATATTTATTTTGTCTTTAAAAAATTATATGATCGGTATATTGTAAAGAAGAATTTTTTAGAAAGCTGTTTTATTATTCTAACATTCATATTTTTGACCAGATTTATTCAACCTGCATAAATCAAAATGGTGGCTCGAACGTTGTCATTCTATTTTTGCCCCAGTTTTTTTACTTTTAGAGGCACGATAATGGCACTAAACATCGCCAATCATGGATGAAAATAATGTCAAATGGAAGAATATACCGATCTGAGCCGAGGTATGCATTTGTTGATTGATTTGATTGATAAAAAAGGTCACTTTTAAGGGACATACTGATGATAATAATCATGATATGCGCTTTTTATAGAGGCAAGTGACAAATCCTGCGAGCTGATTTCGGGACACCGGGTCCCGATAGGTGCAAGGCCGTCGGGACCCGGTTTATGAAAATCCCGACATGACTCAGGCCTAATCAAAACACGGCCTAAGTTTGATTTCCCAGTATATAGGTCAAAGGTCATAGCTCATTAAATATGCGAATCTGGTTTCTGATATCGATAACTTTAGTAATGTTTGACGGATTTTAATCAAATTTGATATGAAAGTACATGGCATCAAAACATGGCCTAAGTTTAATTTCCCAGTATGTACCCTGCGAGGATGCTATGCTTTATGTTGACTTGTTCTATTTATGTCATTTAGCATTATGAATGAGGGCTCATTATTTGTATTTATTGTAATATATTCATATTGGTATTTTATTACGGTAAATGTAATTTTATTTTTTGTTTTTTAATTTATAAGCCAACTCGAGTCCATTTTTGTGTTTATGACAATTATGTTGTTGATGAAGATATTGATGATATGATGTTGATAATGATGATGGTGCATGATGATGATTATGATGATAATGATGTATATGGAGATGAAGATGATTATGGTCATCATAAGGGTGATCCTTGGTAGGATTGTTGTGATGATCATTGTGATTGTGACAAGATAATGCAGTGGCGGATCTAGGATTTAAAAGGGGGATCCGAAAATGGGGGTGCACCCAAATTTTTATGATTTTAACATGCAGTCAATGAGTGGTTTTCACAAAAATAGGGGGCGTCGATTGTGTCCACCCCATCCCCGGATCCACCACTGATGATGGATCTCTTACATTTAAGACTTGGCAGTTAAGTTGAAAACCAAAATTCATTTGGGACATGGCTTTACTGGACAAAGACCAAAGTGTTGCCTATTAGGATTATTTAAACTGAAAATGAGATTTTCATATCAATATTCAAGTGAAATAAATATGGGCATTTATGATTTGATTTGAAAGAAAGAATAAGAATGTTAGCCTACAGAATTTTTTTAAAATGATCAAGCACAAGGAAAACCCAGAGCTTTATAAATGTATTATGTATAATTATTTGTTTAGATGCCTCAGTTTTAATTGCAAGAGTAGTCTACGATATCTTTTACAATAAAAATATTAATCAATTTGTAGATAACATAGACTTGGTGAATTACCTGATGAATTTAATTTTGCAAGATTTCTTTCTTTTCAATTTTTATTTTTGTTTTAGAGAATACCGTAATGCCTTTTTGTCGTCGCGAGAGCATCGTCACTTTGTGGTTTGTCTCTTGGACAAAATCTTGCCTTGTGAAGCCGAATCTTGACCTTAGTTCTACACGCCGTTTAGGTAAGTTGATTATCCGAGATTTCCTTCTCATTATGCTGCATGGAAAGTCATGTTTGCAGCCACACGTTAGTCAAAACACACCCCTGTACCGCTTACCGTACAGAGCAGTCGGAGGTTTATAATTGTTGCCGCGGCGTTGTGTATAGATTCTATGGAGCACACAAAAGTCCGGCGGTATGGTAGAGGTACCTTAATCCACGCAGTACATTAATCCACGCACCCTCAATACGCGATGTGACGCGTTATATCCGTTCATTTTTTGGATAGACGATAAAACAACAAGCCTATCGACGATATCACAAAAATTTTGAGGGAAAATCATTGGTTTCTTGTATTTTTATGATTTCATGAAATCATCAAGAATACACTTCATTGAGACAAGAAAACGAAAATTGACATTCATTTACTGTATTAAAACTGTGGTGCGTGGATTAATGTAGAAGTCTACCGCTTGATTTTGTCAAAGAAAATTTGAGGCGGTCGCGTAATCGACACGAGAGTTAACATTCACCAAATATTTCCGTCGAAGTTTTCTATAAATGATCCTCAGAATATTTAGCATTTAATGAGGAAAACGTTGATAAAAATGTTAAATTATTTGACTTTTAAGCCTTTCAAAACAAAGTGCGATTAAGGTACCTCCATCATACATGTTGTAGCTTCCCGACTGCAGATCTAACGTTAATTTTGACATTTACGTATGGCGAAGACTAACTTAGGCAAGAGACTAAGTTACGAGGTTATATTAAAACCGAGTACGGTAAAAAAAGTGAATGTGGAATGAGTTATAACTGTTAGGTCTAACTCAGTGGTGGAGTACAGCTAGTCAATACTTTGTATTGACATTGTGTTATGAGTGCAGCTAGCCTGCATATGCCGACTCAACCAAGACAAGACAAGACAAGATCTAGATATAACGTTAATAGATCTAAAAGTTAGAACTAACTTTAGATCTGATGTGTTTTGAAATTATCAAAGAAATTGAAAGTGATGCAACCTGTGACTGTTGTAATGTAAGTTAGTAAGCATTTTCATGTGACATGTATGGGATTCCCTTATGTTATGATGACAGATTGAGTGACCTGACATTGATCAGATTCATGTCATGTCGTAATTTGAATTGTTACATGTCGTAATTAATTCATGACATGTACCAAATTGAATTACGACATGACGTAATTCCGTGTTTTTGACGGTCTCAGTCATGCTTCCATATGTCTGCGCATATGTTAAATCTACGTGATTGAAATTAAAGAAGACAAGCAATGACCAAAATCTTCCCAACTGCAACACAAAGACAAATATATATTAAAAATCTGAGTCAAAATGATGAAATAATGTTAAATTTCAGGTATTTCATGTACGGTAGATCTAGAGCAGTAGAGGCCTATAAAATTGCAGTCTTTCTCAACAAAACTGCCGAATCATGTGTAAAATGAATGGGTGTGTGTGCGCAGACATGGCCATGGGATAACATTGTTTTTCAATCTAGAAATGACAGTCGGCCATGTATCGATAGAAATTGACATAGTTTGCTCAAATTTTGATGAGATTTTTGGAACACTTGAACATGAATGAAATAATAGGGAAAATCTGAAAATTTGTGTACAAAGTGAATGGAGAGTTGTCCACAAAATTAGCCATTTTGAAGCAGCGTTGCCAATTTGAGGATCCCCATAGAAAGTACAACAAGTGTTTTCAAACTTTCATAACTCTCTTATTTTATAGCCAATTTTGATGAAACTTTTTGAAATTGCTTCTCTCATATTACTCTTTCGTATGAGATGATTTTCTCCTTGGGTTTTGGTTTCCTTTTAGTTTTTGTGAGCAGATTTTTTACATTTAGGTTGTTTTATCACTATGACTATATGACTATGACTTTATTTTGGTCTCGGGATGCTCCACTGAGACTATCTTCTGGTTCCGCAAATCCCGGCTTGCCTTAATAGACCGCTGGCACCGCGCCCGCACTAGTGGTGACGATAAATTGTGCACTGCATTTAATAGATGCACACAACACAGCGCTGTTGCAAAAGCGATAGTGGCTGGTCTTCTTACTTACGAAAATGCCAGATTACAAGTACTTAACATCTAAGCACACTTTCCAGCATCGCTCTAATTAAAGTAAGTATATTCTAGATTCTAATCTATAATCCATATTAATTCATAAACTTCATAATATGGTACAAACGAGCCCTTATCAGGGCTTTTCAATCATGTAAAAAGTGAATGGGGCCGGATCTGGCACATATCTATGTTGACTTAAAGGGAAGTCTATTTTGAAGCAATAGTGATTTAATAATTAAGTCATTCTCATTTCAATAGATACGAGCTCCTTGATGATTTCTCAAGAATTGCCCAGACGTGTCTATTGAATTTAATTAATTTTTTTCTATTCCTTTCTGTCTTTTGCAGGACCGAGGGTGGTACACCAACGTCAACTTTAATATCCAGCAATTCGTCTTAAAGTTGTGGTACACTCCAAAGAACTCTCCAAAGAACTCTCCAAAGAACTCTCCAAAGAACTCTCCAAAGAACTCTCCAAAGAACTCTCCAAAGAACTCTCCAAAGAACTCTCCAAAGAACTCTCCAAAGAACTCTCCAAAGAACTCTCCAAAGAACTCTCCAAAGAACTTGCACTTGAACTTGCACTTGAACTTACACTTGAACTAGCACTTGAACTTGAACTTGCACTTGCACTTGAACTTACACTTGAACTTACACTTACACTTGAACTTGCACTTGAACTATCTTGAACTATCTTGAACTATCTTGAACTATCTTGAACTATTTTGAACTATCTTGAACTATTTTGAACTATCTTGAACTCTCCAAAGAACTCTCCAAAGAACTTGCACTTGAACTTGTATTTGAACTAGCACTTGAACTTGAACTATCTTGAACCTTGAATCTGAAACATACTGAATGAAACTTGAATCTGGAAATCTTGAATCGAATCAAAACTGGAACAGAATATTTCTAAAGATTGTATTGCCATTTTTAGAAGACATAATTATTGTCAATTATAAAGAAATTATTGGCAGTTTCTAGAAGGAATTAAAAGTAAACTGAAATAAAAAGAAGAACAATAGAGGGAAAGGAATCTAACTCTAATTCCTGGAACTTGATAAGACCATACTTACAGTTGAAAGCAGTAATATTGTAAATCTTGGGAAAGAAAAAAAGAGGTATACATTTTAAAGAGTAAAGTAGATTGGAAAAGTAGTCGTTCAAGATAAATATTGGAAGTTTGAAGGACTGTATTGCCATTTTAGAAGACATAATTATTGTCAATTACAAAGAAATTATTAGCAGTTTCTAGAAGGAATTAAAAGTAAACTGAAATAATAAAAGAAGAATAATAGAGGAACAGGAATCTAATTCTAATTCCTGGAACTTGATAAGACCATAATTACAGTTGAAAGCAGTAATATTGTAAATCTTGGGAAAGAAAAAAAGAGGTATACATTTTAAAGAGTAAAGTAGATTGGAAAGTAGTCGTTGAAGATAATATTGGAAGTTTTAAGGACTGTATTACGATTTTTAGAAGACAAAATTGCTGTCAATTAGAAAAAAATTCTTGGCAGTTTCTAGAAGGAATTAAAAGCAAAGTGAAATAAAAAGAAGAATAGAGAAAAAGCAATCTAATTCTAATTCCTAGAACTTGATAAGACCTCTATTAGAATTCAAAACAGTAGTATTAGTAATCTTGGGAAAGTAAAAAGAGCGTATACACAGCAAAGAATAAAGAAGATTGAACAAAATAGTGTGAAGAAGGCAATATTGCAAGTTTGAAAGACTGTATTGCCATTTTAGAAGACATAATTACTGTAAATATTAGAAAGAAATTATTGGTCAGGACATAAGTGAACCTGTTTGCAGAGAGAGAGTAACAAAGAATTTAGCAATTTGGGAACTTATATAGGCCTACAATACATTTAGGCTATTAATGACCTCATAATTTTAATAAAAAACGCCATCTTGAGACAAAAACATTATAGCTCCTTAACACAGTACAAGCTAGTGTATATAAAGCTAGGCTATTGAAATACCATAGAGTTTAATATCAGTAAGGATTAGTTTTCATAATTCACAATAGGAATATTTAAATAAAAGACTATTGGAGTAAGGAATATATACAGAACATTATATATCAAAGTTACAGAACCGTTAATTGTAGACTTGTAATTATTAACCAGAACTGTTGCAAGTATATAAGCAAAATTTACCATGATGGATACAATTGAATTTAAGAAAACACTTGATGAAATCATGAATATACTGACTAGTTGTGCATTGGTGACCAACCCAGAGCTTAATGAATGCTGTATCTGTAACAATGAAATCAAAGAAAATGAAAGTGATGCAAGATGTGACTGTTGTAGTAAGCATTTTCATGTGACATGTATGGGATTCCCTTGTGAAGACAGACTGAGTGACCTGACATTGATCTGGATTTGTTCATTTTGTGGCAATAACAACATTGCTCATCGCATGTTTGATAAAGTATGCATCCCTTCTCATTTCAATAGATACAAAGTCCTTGATGAAGAACGTGATGAATACTGTTGCAGTACTGACTTGCCCCAATCATCTAAGAACGACAGAAGGAAATATACCAGATCAAAGAAGAGGTATGCAAAGAAGGGGAAGAAACCCAGTATGTTGCCTGAAAAAGATGTATTGATGACATGAAAATGAGTGACTGTGACAGATGTAAACCTGATCCTGTAGACAGAGAAAATCCATCTCAATCAGATTATGAACAATTGAGAAATGAAGAATTTGAAGATGATGCTGATGACTGGGTTACTGTAAAATCAAGAAAGACAAAATGGATGGAGAAAATAAAAGACAGAAAATTGTATTCCAAATCAACAGTTGATCATCGAACAGACCGGAAAATCAAGAGAAGATCAGTGAATGGTGTAGTCTTGGAACCAGGTGTGACTTACATTGGCAAAGCAATGAAGACATTCTATGAAAGTCATGAGAAAAAAAATGGAAACCGAAAGAAAAATGTATGTAAGGAAAACAAGAATGTGAAAGAGAAGATGTCAGTTTGCAGTCTTATACAGAAACTCTTTTGGCTATATATGCATACAGTGTGCAATCCCCACATTCAATGAAATTGTACAGTGAGACCTGTGTGCAAATTGAACCGATGCAGACACGATCTTGGGCTGGCGTAGCAGGTTATTTGCCATCTCGATCAAGAACAGATTCATGTGTTGATATTCATGCCTGCACTCGTAATCTTTTTGAACAGATCAAGGATTTCCGAATGTACAGAGTTCATGCTGGTGGCAAGAGAAAAGAAGCAAAGAACAAGAAAGGTCGAGCAAGGAACAAGAAAGGTCAGTCTTCCAAAGCCGGGAAAAAAGGCACTGATGGAAATCACTCTTCTGATAAATCAGAGATTAGATTTGACAAAGATGAAGGAATAGAATTAGCAGTAAAGAATGAGAAGCTGGATACAAAGAAATCTATGAATGCAAGTGACCAAGGACTTGATCCAAATACATGTAAAAATGATGAACACTCAGACCAGCATATTTGCAATATGAAAGACAACAAAGGTTCAGATGGAGTTGTGCAGGACGATTCAAAGAATAATCTGTTGAAATCAAATTTTGATGAAAATAGGAAATTGAAACAGGCGATGATAGTGGCAGTGATGTTCACATACCAGTGAAACGTTCGTGTGCAAGAAATTGTATAGAATCTGATAGTGATACAGACGCAAGTCCTGGATATGATTTATCGATAGAAGTGTTTCACCAGAGCATAATATGCCTTTGAATGTTTGTGATAGACCAAAGATATGCCCAGAAATGAACCAGTAGACAATGTCTGTGAATCAGTATTGGAAAATGATGATATGATGAAAAATGATTTTCATATGTTTCAGATGGTGTAGAAGAAGATGCAGTGTTTGATAATGACTTAAAGAATAGAAGCTTTGATACACTAAAACATGGTACAGACAATGATACTGATATGTCATTTATTGATGATGCTCATTCAATAAACTTTAGAATCTTCTTCAGATTCAAATATCAAAGATGAAGACATTGAAAAGGCAATAGATGCTAATATGTACACATGTACTGATGAAACAGAAACAGAAGTTGAATTTGTAGCAGATCTTGGATTACGGATAGACCGGATAAAGATTTCAAATTTGTACCCTCCAGAATAATGACAAACAGAACATTTGTTCAAAAGTGAATATCAGATATATAGAGCAAAAGCTGTGATTCAAGGTTAGATAAAAA